>JACBWW010000004.1:17480233-17799532 GCA_020086605.1 Lanius collurio | reverse complement strand
GGGGCCGGCGGCCCGGCTGCCGTGCGGCGGAAGGGCCGAGCAGAGGGCCGCCGGTGGGGCCGAGCGGCTCGGCCGGGGCGGGCCGGCAGGCGGCTGCGGGGCTCGCACCTGCGGCAGGCGATGCCTCTGCGTTGTGAGGGCACTGCGCCTCGCTGCGGGGCGGGGAGCGATGGCAGAGCCATGCCTTGCGTTCTGCCGACTGCGGTGAAACAGCTTTTGTCAGTAACTGTGTGTCCTCTGCTCCTTCGTGTTTTCCCCTGTACTACAGGTACTAAAGATGGGCCGTCGAGCCCGCCAAGACCTCTTTGCAGATGAAAGTATCAGGAGGAAGAATTCCCCGTCTGCTTCTCTTGGAGAGGTGGGTGTCCTGTCAGGAGGACTTGTCTGTTATCCTGCTGGTGTCTCCAGTGGAGAACTATAAATTTCTTCTGACATTCCTTCCCGCATGGTGTGTTTTGCTCTTTGAATTTTGTCCTTAGATTTTGGACTCGTGACTGCCCTGTCCCTTTCCTGGTGTTGGCCTTAATATAATAGTTTCCACACAGGGTCATATCTAGGGCTATGGCTTCACATGTATCGAGTATGGAGAGCAGTATCATACAGGACTGGGGTCTCTCCCTCCTGTTCATGTATCTTTCTGATATTTTAATTCGTATGAGCAGGCACATAATTTTGTGACTCGTTTTGCCACTGTCTATGGTAGCAAGGTAGAGTACAGGTAAACAGATGCTTTACTTTTGTGCTTTGCTTTGCTAGAGCCAGAGTAGAATATCTGACATGGTCTCTATCAAGTTTGTGTAGTAATGCTCTTTTTCCTTTCCTCTGTGCACGGCTACAAAGGTTGTGCTAGGAGCCAGCTTTGCAGCATGTGAGACTTTTCCTGTGGGTAATATGTGCAAACTCAGCTCCCACTTGTCTTTGGAGGAAGTCTTTGGTTCAGAGGCTGTTCTATCAGTACATCTTCAGAAGATAGAAGGGGGTCAGGAACCCCTCTTTCTCAGGAGAGTGAGGCAACATCCTCAAGAATCCAGAAAAAGATCTGAACTGTTATGATTCATTTTTTTGCTTAGTGTTGCAGAATGCTGTAATTCTTCCTGGAAGCTTGCTCTTGGATGTTAGCATGGCTTCTCCACAGGCATCTCCTGCTAGAAGGAGCATCTCTCAAGAAATTACGTACCAGTTTTGCTCCCTGACACATACCAGATGGACAATAGGGTCATCAGACTTTACTTGTGATGCTTAACTTTTTGCAATGCCATTCAGTGGTCTCCAGCATACCACATTCTTGGCTTCTTTGAACTGGAACCCCATTTTGTTCTGTTGGCCACCCTGGCACCAACTCTGTTTCAAGTTACTCAGTTCAGAGCCTCAGGACTTTCTGTCTTGGAGTGACTACTCTCTGATTCTCTGTGCAGTGACAAAGCTTTCCTATTACACTGAGTAGCTGTGTCCCAGACATCTGTGCCAACATGTCTTGGGGGGGATTTTTCCTTTGAGACCCTGGGATGCTGTTGAAAATAGCACTGTTACAGCTTAGCTTACAATAACACCTCATAGAGCAGGCTTTTTTTCTGGAGAAAGTATGCTCTTTTAATAGGCATGATGGAGAATCATCTCCCACCTAGGCATTCTCTCCTTGGGTATGCTGTAGGCATTCAGGATGGATTCTGTGAGGGAATGTGCAGAAGATCCAATTTAAGAAATAAAAGTAACCCTGGACCTCATAGGTAAAGAAATTCTTAAAGAAGCCAGGTAGTTTAAGGGCATATAATCATTAATTGGCCTCCAGATGAGGGTGGCTCACTGTCAGATTGTTCTCTTTCTGGAACTGGCCATCCTAGTTCATGGGCCGATTCCCTGGTTTTAAAGAGACCAGGGCATTATGTAGGGGTACAAGTGATGGACTGTGACTTACTGCAGTTGTGCTTGTGCTTAGTGCTCACACGACAGCCATTACAACAGCTGGGAAGAGATCACAGGGGCTCCAGGCCTTGGGCAACCCTGAAGAAGACTAAGAAATATTTACAGTGTTCCATTTGAAAGCAGTGAGCTTTTCAGCAGCAGAAGGATGAGGACTTCCACGCCTAACAACATTCAAAAATGTTAGTACTGGGTCTTAAGCACCAGGAAGAATAGTTTGTGTCAATAGTCTCCCTTCAGACAGATCTTTGTTGTTAAATGTTCGTATTAATCGAAAACCTTGGAGCTACTGGAAGAAATACAAAATCCACTATAAATAACCTTCAGCCTTTTCCTTTGCTCCAAAATTGGAGGCTTTTTATACATGACCATATTTTTTACCAAAGTGAGTGTTTAACGGAACCAATATTGTTTTTTCCATCACCCTAGATTGGCAATCACCATTTACTTTTCTGGAAGCTTGGCCTTGGCTTGCTGTTAAATGGTGGGGTCAGCTGTTACAATGAATGTCTCATTCAGCCATCTAGTCACTTTGAAACTTTTATAAGAAATCTTCCCAAAAGAAATGCAAAATAAAAAAAAAAATTCTTTTTTTTTTTTTTTTTTCTTTTCTGGGACTGGCAGTAGTAAAGTAGGCCCTGTGTAATTAATTTCAGCATAGAAGGTTTTATTCTTAGTACTAATTTTGAAGACAAAGATGTTTGTCTCAAACCTTTGCCATATTCACACCCCTCATATGCAGTTTCACATTCAGGTTGGTGATTTTGGCTTCAGAAGTTCCTCAGAGTTTTAAAACTGGTTTAATTTACCTTGACTCTTTTTAATTTTTTTTTTTTTTTTTTAAATCCCATGCCAATCCAAACAGTTTCCACCCATCTCAAATTTCTGGTATGAACATACCATTTGTGCTATTGTTCGTGTCTTTTCATGACACGGAGAAGCATCAAGGAAATGTTTTCCAGTCTGAGCAGCTTGCTTGAAGGAAGCAAAAAGTTCCTCTCTATCGGTGTTTCAACATCTGGGCTTATTACAAGGAAATTCACTTAGAGGGGTGAACAATTAATGTAATTAAAAAGATCTTTGTTTTGAAGTCAATAGGCAAATCATCTGACTTGGAGCATAGATCTTATCAGGTTACTGCTGCTCTCTGCTTGGCCTGGGCTCTCTCTTCCAAAAGAGACTCCAGTTGCTCTATACAACAAATGTGTTGTTAAAACCCCCTTCTCCAGGGCATAGTTGCAATGTCTTGTGCCCCGTCACCTCATATAGTTCCCCCAAGCTCTATGAAAACACCATGATTAGTATTTTTTCAGTGCCTGTTGTGTCTCCCACAAGAATATTCTTAACTACAGCAGCAAATCTGTAATTCCTCTGTCCAAATATGTATTTGATAATTCCCATTCTATGTGGAAGTACCTGCATTATCTTCAGTTGTAGAAGGGGCTCATGCAAGGTCACAAAGCTCACACTCTGCCATCTGACATGCAGAGCATTCCTGCCTTTTCAGAAGTACAAGTACTAACAAACAACAGTGAAGCTATGTGTTATTTCACCAGGCAAGAAGGAACATGATTATTTGCTGTAATTGGTGCAGTCAGCACCCTGCTGCAGCAAAGGCTGTGCGTGTTCCTGGCCTTCAGAGCTCCTTGGCAGTTCGGCAGGCGCTTCTTGGGCACCCAGGGGAATATGCTGTAAGTGGGAATTCCTAGAGATAAATCTGCTTGCTGTGTGCCAGAACTCCACATTTCAAGCATTCATTTTGAAGGGGTAATTTAGCTCTTTTTTTCCATTGAGAGGCCTTTCCCATCCCCTGGCTTGATGTGGTACATTTACTCATCTTGATGCTATCAAGTTTCTGACAGAATGGGAGAAACTCAAGCTAGTCATGTTATTTGTATAATAGGAGGGACAGATCATAATGAGATCTGTTGAAGATCTTTGCTATCCCATCCTAACAGGACTTCTGGACACTTTATAGAATAAAAGTTAAGTCTTTTTCCTGGCTCTAACATCACTGCATCCAACAGCCTGGATGCTGGCTTGATGACATCCATCAGAAGAAGCTGTTTGGCCAGGTTTGGAGCTCTTGATGAGATTGATTTGGAAAGCTGAGTGGAAAAGCCTTTTTTAAAAATATATCAGCAGATTTTTCCTTTCCTGTTTCTTCTCTCAGCAAGAGTGAACTATTTGCTGTTCTGTAAGAAACCTGTGTGCAAAAATATTTTACTGTTATCCTACTTCCATAGTCTATTTTCTCTTTATCCTACAGTGATGTGATTCCCTTGAGACATTGTTCAGGAGTTCCCTGGTTTCTGCCTCTTACATTCTCAGTATGATTTTGCCAGTGTGTCTCTGGCAGCACTCTGTAGATCCTTTGCGTGGAGACTGCTTTACTAGGCAATGGTCAGCCTAAAGGATGAAAGTTTTCCCTATTTTGAGAGTATTTCCACACAGGTAGGACAAAATGACTTTATATCAGGGTGTGCCCAAAAATCAAGTTCCCTGCTGGTTCTCTCCACCACATTTTACCACAGCCTGGAGAAAGGCTCTGTGCTTTCACTTCTGAAAGTATGTTCTTCTCTTGTTGTCCTAGCTGGTATTTGTAAGTTTGCTTAGGTAGTTGTGGTCCTTGGGTGGTAAAAAGCATTTCTTGCTGTAAAAGATACCTTATTCAGCAGAGATCCATGTAGACAGACAAAAACTTGGGCCCCTTCCGCTGCATATTGAAAGGATGTTCCCACAGGTGAATTTTGCAAAACAGCTATCTGGACTTTCACCACCCAGTTTACAAACACTCTTGGCAGTGATTCTTTAGGCTGACATCCAGGCATTGTTTAAATAGGACTCTGTTACCTAACCCAAATGAATTAAAAAAAAAAAATGCCGAGGGTAGAACCCACATGGGAGATTGCTCCAATAAGTGGTTATTTAAATGCTTTTCCAACATGTATTTTCTTCCATGCTAGTGCAAGTCTTGTACCACTTGGGCTTTGTACATCGGACCCCACAGAAGCCATTCTGCTTTTGGCTGTGGGAACAAGCAGGCCCCTGGCTGACAGATACACACTTCCAACAGATTTTTACTAGTTGGGCAGATCTGATTTCATTTGTGCTGCTCTTTGGTATCATTTTTGTACCTCAATTGCCCTAATATGCATGTAGGCTCCCTCTGCTCTTGTCATAGTAAGATCATAAGACCAAATGACATCAAAGACACAAAGTGAACTCAGATACCAAACTGCTTCCATCAGAATATATGCAATTTATGAATCACATGCCTTCTGTGTTCCATAGGAGTGATGATGCAGTCTAGAAGAAAAGTCAGGTAGGTTAGTGGAGTGTTTCCAGCCATCCTATGCATACTCCTGGTGTAAGGTCATAGGTCAATCTTGGATACTCAAGATTTTCCCCCTGAGCAATTCTGAACACTGTGATTTCTAGAATAGCATAGAGATTATTGGGTTCTTAATTGCTTCCTTGCATTTGGTGCCTAACAGCACTGGTTGCTGCCATGGCTGGTGCTGACAGTCTGCTCATCTAAAAGGCTCTTGACTAGTTTGCAGCTTCCACAGTGATTAACAGGCTGATTTCTTGAGTTACTTATCTACCCCACAGCCAAACTGCTCCCTTATCAGTGTTAGCTAAAGATCATCTGCTGAAGCCAATGCTGTTGTCAGCTATGCCTATCTTAGGCTAACTGCTGCAGCTTTTGCTGTCGGGAGAATCTGAGGTTGCCTTGAGAAACAGTAGCTTCTGAAAAAAGGGCTGTAGTGTGCTACAGTGTATAATACCTGGTATGACTGGTCCAGCATCAGTTCTGGTCTCTGGCATGGCTGCAGTGACTCTCCATATGAATCTTTCTATCATCCTATACACCTAAATAATTTGGGTTTTATCATGCTATAGGGCGAATGAACTAATCTGTATTTTCTTGCTCACATTTGTTGGTGTGGTTTTTTTTTTTTCCTTATTCAAGTATCACAGTTGGTATATGCATAAATGACTGGATATGAAATGTTACAATGGTGGGAATAACTTTGTGCTTAGTCAAGTGAATAAGGTTGCAAAGCATGTGCTGCAGGACTGCCATAAATGTCAATCTTTAAGCTATTTTGTGCAGGCTTCCATAGTGCTTCATTTTAACTTCTCTCTCTCCTTTTCCCTCCTGACACTTCTAGGATGAAGACTCTCAGGAAAAGGTTGACCATGTAAGACTAGAGGCTTTCTAGGTAGATGCTGGCTTCTCTGAAGGGGACTAGTAGGATTAACCTGTTATGTGTCTGGAGACTACCTTAAGAAGGTACTCTAGTACTGGAGGATAATATAAAGTTTGCTTTGGATGCAGTGCAGTGCCTTTCCCGCATCCTCTGTTTCTCTTGCTGACAAGTTTTTAATTATCTTTGTGACAGCTGCTCTTATCAGCTGCTGCATCTTGTTTTGAGGTCACAGATGTGTATGTGGCCACTGGAAAGATGCTCTATTTTCATTTAGAAGTCAGGGCAGCAATTAACTAATAGAGTACAAAACCTGACTGAACCTAGATTGCTGTCCAGTATGGTTAGCTTGCTCTTATAACAGTTGTCTTCAGGGATGATGAACTCTTACTGGTTCCCCAGAGGAAAAGGCCAGCCAGTAGTAACAAGGACATGTGCCTTTGTATTTTCTATAAGTCTTTTCTTTTTATTGCACCAGCGCTGAATGCCAGAATCTGTAGTTAATAGGATGTCATAGTGCTTCTTACCAGCCTCCTATTACACACAGAGAAGAAATGCACATATCTTTTCTTATCCTGTAGCAAAACTAAAATAAAATCTCAGCATTCATTTAGCATTAGAAGCCAGGATGATACCATTCAGAACAACCTGAGAACTTCTACCTGTTTCTATTGAAGTCTTTGGGCTAATTGCCTTGCACTTTTCCTAACCATGGAATTGGTGTTGCCCAGTTTTTCCTGCCTAGAGTTGCTCTCTGTATATGTAACACAATTAAAACACCCTCTCCTGTGCTCTTGAAGGACTACTCCAGTACCGGTAGCATAGTAGATTCATCTGTGAAATTTAAAACCCAGAAAAGAAACCCGTATCACCCATCTCATTAATTCTGGCCTCAGAAGGGTATGCTCATCACAAGGAGTCAAGACTATTCAGATTAGCTCAGTTTTCTCTTGGTAGTGCAAGAGATGATATTGTAAAAAAGATCCACTGGGTTTATTTGGCAGGGATGGATGGTTCAGGACTATGCCCAGAGCACTTTTCCATTTATCAGGCAAAGAGACCTCCCACTGATGGGTATAGTTTTGGGGACTGGTTGCCTAATAGAAATTTTTACTGATAATTGATCTAATCTTCCCCCCCGCCTCGCTGGAACCAGTCCTTACAGTCATTTCCCTGGAACTAATTCCACCTCCATACAGTGCCCTAAATCATTGATTCCCAAGGTCTGCTGTTGAGTGCTGACTGGTCACATGCCACAGGCGCCTTCTTGCTTCTGGCTGCTAAATTTCATTAAAATAACTATACTGATGTGACTCTTCCACATGAACAATTGTTGCTTCAGGGATGTTATGCAATGGTGCCTGGCAAGGAGATTTTACTTAGTATTAGGGGATCCCTGCTTTGAAAACCCTCTAGTTTAGGTAATTCCTGTGTCCTTTATTCAGGCTTATGCTCTTAAGCATCACAGTCATACTTTATAGTATTTTTCCATTTGTAAAAGTCTGTATATGGTATAAAATGGTTAACTGAGTGTTCAGAAACCTGACTGATCAGTAAGCTGCTTGTAACTTATACTACTGTATGCTTACAGATGTCTCTAAATTGTATCATAAATCTCTTCCAAATCAATTGTTAGTGGAACTTTATAATATAAAGTGTGATTCAAATCTTATTGTGGTATATCCCTCCTTTAGTCATTGCCTGGCCAAGCTGAAATACTTGGCTTCTTGAATCATTTGTCCGAAGTTGGCCCCTTCGTCCCCCTGATGGCTCATATAACCCTTCTCCGAACTCCCTTTGGGCTTTGCTGCGTGTTACAATCTGAACTCTTCCTGGATTTGGTCCCTTTCCTCTTGTGGTGCTGAAGATAACTTTGTAGCTGCCTGAATACTAACAAACAGCCCCATCTGGGTTGTCGATGTGAACATACCTGCTGAAGTCCTGCCCTCCAGCCATATGCATGCTCTGAAATTTGTTTTGTGTCCTTTGGCAAACCACTCATCTTGCATCTGAATTTTTGCCAGTTGAATCACTCATTTGGCTGCGCCTTCCAAGACTGCCTGGGATATTTAGCCAAAGGCTGTAAGGCTGATCAATGGTATAATAAAGGGTGTATCCTAATATTTCAGTTAATTTGCAGAGGCAGAAAAAGCAGGAGTATGACTGCAATTATGAGCCAAGATTTTGTTGGGTTCTTTTCCTGGCTTTGCCAAGGATTTGCTTTGGGGCCTTGGAGAAGTCTCTCCACTAGTTTTCTTTAGTCCCTAACTGAAAGGAAAGCTAGAGCTTTATGCAGAAGCACTGTGGATATTCTCTAAATAGACTCACAGGGGGATTTAGATGCCTTATGCTCATAACAAAATCCATATCCTTTACTGGGTGCCTGCATAGTATGTAGATAATCTCAGGATGGGCTGGTGGATCTATTGGGATGATAAAGAGTGGTTGGGAATGGCAGTGTGTCTAAAAGCCTGTCCTTCTGTGGAGTTTTGGCCCCATTCTGAGAGCTCTGGGGGTGCATGAACTTGCACTACTAGTGAGAGGCCCTGATCCCCATCCTGTGTCTTCTAGCCTTCAGAAGTGGAGCTGGGTTTTTCCTTGCCTTCAGAGACCTCCAGGTCCTGAATTAGCAGATGTACATTTCAGTGTTGGAACCTCATGCTTTGGATGGAGAGATTAAACTGCCCATCTCCTTTCTAAACTGGGAAACACTGATTTTTATTGTCCTTTTCTTTCTCTGAGAAAGATGTAGCAAGTAATGTTTTCCACCTCTGTAGAGAATATTATATATAATGACAAGGCTGTGAGCTGTTCTGAGTCTGAGAAGGTTCTCAGTCCTTTCTCCTGAAGCTGCTCTGCTTTGCAAATGGAGCCAAAAGAATTTTGGTACCATAGGGAAGGACTTTCTAACTGAAGGAAACAACTTTTGAGTGGGAAGACATTTGTTCAGGTGGGGAGTCCATGAATGAGTCCAGCTGGACCTCATCCTCTAGCTGTACTTTGGTAGACATGCCATAGGTGGTCTCAAGGTCCTTCATGGACTAAAACCAGGGACAGCATCCAATTCCAGACCCTTATACAGGTGGATGCTGGCCTCTGTGGCTCTATATCACTTGGTGTTTGAGTGACAAAGTGCTTTAAGGCAACAACTGAAAAGAGGATTTGAAGATCTGACCTTTCCAGAGGAGGCATTAAAGTCCTTTTGTAGTTCTAGTTGCCAGTGCTTTTAAAACATTTGGGTGGGAAAATGGGCTTTTGCATTTTAGGTTAAGACAATATGTCAGAAACAACTGTTTTCACTGAATGTTTGTTGGAAGAGCAACTATAAAAATAATGTAAGTACCTGAAATAAAAATCCAATTGTGTTCTTACACTACTAGGTCACCCAGTTGGGTGGGATTGTTTGAGTGAGTGTATTTGCATCCTGAAATACAGTGCAGAATGATGTGGAGATCCCCTGGTGAGAAGCAACCTGCACTCTACCTGGGAAGGTACCAGCTTGGTTACCAGAAGTACCTAAAACAAGACAATTTCCAGACTTGAGCTGACTCACATGGATCCTGCTTGCAGGTGTGTCTGCACCTGTGGTGTAGACATGGCCTGGGGCTTGATATGATCAGGGCCTTTAATCAGAGCGGTATTTTCCTGACCCAATTCTTACCCTTGCACAGTGGTTGGCACCCAGCTCCAAACTCTCATTCCATTGTCTGGTCTGATCTGGATCTGTGCAGCAGCCACCCCCCAAGTACTCTCCCCAACACTCTGAAACTTAGTAACATGCAAGTGAGGAACTCAGCACCAGCTGTAGTCAGCTGAGTGTTGATAAGGAGACCTTATTTGCGTAAAAATAATTACAATGGTTTGGGCACTGTCCTTCCACTCTGGTTTAGAGAGTTCCTGACCTAATAAGTCATAATTGTAATGCAGTCAGTTATAGTAATTTCTATATCTACAGTTTGCACTACAGTAAGATGTAGAGAGTGTTGGTGTATGGCTGGAACAAAAGTTTTCTATTCCCAAAGACCTTGCAGTCTGACTGCAATATTTTTCTCTATCATCCTGTTCTCCCCTGTGATCTTGAGCTTGTAGAAGAGCCTTCACCAGGGTTAGCTGCATTTTCTGTGTGGCATGTTGCCAGGGTTTTGCCTTCTTAGGCATGCAATTGGGAGTAGGGTGGACTGGAAGTAGATAGCTCTTGAAGCAGTTGGCATTTCTGAGAACCTGGGAGGGTTCTCTGAGGCAGAATTTCCCGTAGCCATTGCACATTGTGAATGCCCTCTCATTATGTGTTTGTCCTGGGCTGAGCTGCATTTGTCCCTCCATGTCCCAGAGCTGTCATCTGTTTTGATTCTTGCATTATGCTAATAAACACCCTCCACCAAAAGGATCCAGCATCCAAGCAAGCACTGTGTTTTTTACCTGCTTCCATTTTACAAGGTCTGCATCTTTTTTTTTTCCAGAGGTCTTCTGGTTGCTTGTAGAAATGCTGGACTCCCAGCCTATTCCTGGGGACCTCTCATCTGGAAGTTGGCCAATTCTCCAGGAGGAATCTGAAAAATGCAGCTGAACTTTTGTTCCCTAATTAGGCCAACTTCCCCAGTGTGAGCCCCAGCACTGCATGGCCTGGAGCTCCCCAAGGCCTTGCGCAGCCTCTCTCCCGTGCGCCCCGACTGGCTGACCAGCAGGGCAGTTATTTTCAGCTTTCTGAGCTTATCTCCTTGCCTTTTGATGACATCTTCTGAAATAGCTTTTCTAGTCAGCCATGTTTCCCAGCCTTTCTAGCAGTATCCTGCCTGCTTGTCTACCTTGAGGTAGATTAGGGACAATCTCATAAAAAAAGAATTCATTAAAAGCTTTTCCTTTTCCACACATTTATTTCATTCTGAGTGCTCCTGGACCCACCTCAAGGCAACAAAAGAAGTGTAGGAGGTGGGAGGGTGGATGGGAAAATGTCTGACCATATGTAGCATAAAGCAGTAGCAAACATTTGAGAAATGTTTGTGTCGAGGAGGGCTGGAGGGCACTTCCCTGTAACTATGGGTTGTGAGAGGATTCTACTTGGTGACCCCTTGTTCAGGGAATCAGATTGTTGTGTGCTGATTAACTGTTTTCCTGCAGGGGAGAACAGTAACTCCTGAGACAGGGTGAGGTGCCAGATGCTGCAAAGGTGACAGCTTTGCTAACAGATGCATGTCAGCTGACAAACAGCTGGCCGCTGTTTTAGGAGATCAATTCTTGATAGTTGGTTAACAATATGAACTGCTCTTTTACCTGCTGTGATAGATGGCAGAGAGTATTTGAAGCCCCACAAGAACTTGTTCTTTCTCAATAAAACTTTCTCTAGTAAAGTCAGTGAAAAAGAAGGAGAGTTTGTGGATGAAATGCAAATCCAGTATTTTCTGCTAGGTATTTAAGACATGCAGAAGTCTTTGGAGGGTATTCATTAAATTCAGAGAGCCAGCAGTGATGGGTTATTCTTTGCAAAAAGCCCAGGCTTGCACAGATCTTGGAATTGATGTGTTGTTGATACCATATATGCTCTGAGATGAGTATAGATTGTTTTATGTGGCTGTTTAGGAGCAGTGGGGCTATTTGACTTGCAGCTCCTTAATTGGCAGCAATCAAAACTAATTAATCAGGCCTGGCTGTGGAGATTTGCTTTTCCTCAGTCAGGGGAGCCTCTGGCACCTTGCTGGAGAAGAGAATCCTTGAGACTGCCCCTACTTCTTTCTTTCCACTCCATGGTCAATATGGGATAAAAACAAGACACCAACATACTGTAGAAAAATCTCACAGTGTTTTTATATTGGAAAAACATAGATACTACATATTTTAGTAGAAATATGACATGATAGAAGAATTGTGTGTCCTCTGTTGCACACTGTCAATGTCATTTGAGTCCCTGCATCCCTGCACAGAGTGCTCAGTGTTTCAAAGGAGTTGTCATGTTGATGAAGGTAAATTAATCCATATTTCCAGACCCGCCTGAGAATCTGAGGGACTTAACATGCCCATAATCTACCTCTGTTGTGGTAGGTCCTAAAAGAAATGTTGCTGGACCATCAGGATTCAGAGACACACAGGGTAGTTGCTTCCATGGGGAAGCAACATCCAGCTGACATCTTCAGAACTGCAGACGTGATCTGACAAGTAGCCTGGAAATTTCTGCTTTAATGGGGAAGCCAAATTAGAACTCTGCATCTGTCTGATAAGAAAGGTCCTGAAAAATGATAAAGAAGGTAGAGTTTCTACTTTAATGCAAGAGAGATGGAGTTCAGGCCAGTCATTTTTCAAAGGAGGAGATAAAATACTGATTATGGATGTAGCATCAAAGTGGTAGTATGGAAGGTGGCCTGAGAAGTACTGGAAAAATGCTATCACAAAAATGATGAGCTGAATTTCTGAGGAAAAAAAAAAAACCCAAAGCCCAAAAAGCTCAGACCGTGGCAATTTTCCTTGAAAAAGGGGCAATCTGCAGAAACTCAAGTAGAGGAGATTTTCTGGAGATAAATAACGAACAAAACCCAAGTGGAAAGGCAAATCACAACAAGTAAGTGATTAGTTAATGTTGTGAAAGAGACTGAGCAGCAAGGGCTGAGAGACAACACTTGTCAGGAGCTGGTGGAATCTCAGTGTTTTGAACACTAAACTCTTTGGGTGTATAGCTTTGCATTTGGGAACATACATACAAATCTTGCCTAGGGTATAACAGTAGGTACCAGCAAGTTCTGATCATTTAAATCCCTCAGTCTTTTTCACCAAAAAGGTGTGTTTAGGAGCACATTTGCTGCATTATAGAAGAACTGTGCACTCTGTTTCTGCTCTGATCCTTCTGGGGTTGACATTTGTCCCACTTTCTGCCTCAAGCTCTTGCTTGTAGCTGCAACGTCCCTACCTGTCA
This sequence comes from Lanius collurio, assembly GCA_020086605.1. Lineage (NCBI taxonomy): Eukaryota > Metazoa > Chordata > Aves > Passeriformes > Laniidae > Lanius > Lanius collurio. The sequence goes on along the minus strand of JACBWW010000004.1, from coordinate 17,786,497 downwards.
CCATATTATGGCAATGCACGACGTTGCCTTCTGAATTGAAAATTATGCTGAGGTTTTGGAAATGTGAAAGTATATGAAGGTAAGTTTATTTACTTGACAAAAGTGTATGTGGGATGTGACCTTATTACAGCACTTTGCAGGCAACTAACAAAGAAAAGCTGTTTCTCCTCAGCTGACAGTTAACATTGCCTTTCCTGTTGCTAGTGCTCCTGTAGGCAATTCAGAAAGAATTACCTGATTTATTGCAAGAGGAATAAAAGACCTGTAGGGGTATGTGAGATGTTTGTCAGGGTCTGACAGACATTCAGGGTTGCCCTGTGTGTATGATCAATGGGAACATGTTATAACATTGGCAAGACATGGGAATCAAATCTCTACATGTCCTGGAGTCATGCCCTGTGCAAAGACTGCGGCAGTCATTGTCATCACCCTCTGATCTGGTGTGCCCCACTTGAGTTATGTTTGATCTGAAGGCTAGTTTTGATGATGAGCATATTAAATTGCAGGGGCATTTAAATGCCCTAGAGATGCTGCATTTTTCCTCAGCCTTATCGCCCAAGCTCTTTGGTGTCATTTGTGTATCCCCATACACCTTTCTGAGGAGTTGTGAGGCTGTGTGTTGGAAACATGGCTTGCTGGCTCTCAAAGGGATAGTGTGAGGGAAAGGGGGGTTGTTTGTGTGGGAAGGAGCGTATTTTTGAGTTAGGGGTGTGTGTAATGGGAATAGGGATGTTTATGTGGGAATGCACACCCATATGTGGTGTGTGTTCCCTCTTTTTCCTGGGCTCTGGGTGTGTCCAGATAAACTGAATTCAAAATGCTCCTTTTTTGGCACTGTAGCCTCTTCTCTGGTTTGGCATCTTAAGAATCTGGGGGAATCATTTAAAGATCAGAAAACTCCATTCACTTGGGCCCCTGAAGGCTTCACATTCTGTGACATGGTCATTCCAGTCGACTGAGCTCTGTCCCCTACGGATGAGCCCATATAAGGAGGCTGTTTCCTGCATTTCACGCTCCCTGCCTGTCCCTCTGCCCTCCTGTGCTCCCTTTGCAGAAGAAAGTTAGTATTTTGGGACTGCAGCTCCTGCCTCATTCCTGCTCCTGTTTATTTTTGGAGGATGACTATTTTTGCTTCTATCAGGGAGCTATGCAAGGTCATGCCCCCTCCCTGCAGCAGGCAGAGGCTGCCCCTGGCAGGGTCTCTTAATTTCCCACACTCACAAACAATGCTTCTACTTTAACAAATAAACATGGGAGACCCCTACCATCAGGAGTTAGCTCGACCCTGTCCTTATCTGTGGCAAGAGGTGATTTGGCTTTGGCTCAGGGTTGACCCCACCACACACGCAAGGTCCTCTCTGAAGTCAAAACTTGTCAGGAGTCATCCCACTCATTCACTTTCTTAATAAAAGCTGTGTAAGCCACCTGTTCCCCCAGAATTCCTTTGTAGTTACCATTTTTTCTCTGTTTTGGGACAGCTTTTATCCAATCATTCTTTCTCCTGATGGTCCATTCACAGGTCCCTGTAATCCATCTTCCCTCACTGGGCACCATGAATTGGGAGCTATGTAAACTGGGTTCATCTTGCCTCTGCCTTCATCAGTGCCTGCCATGCAGAACACTGGAGGCAATGCTGTACAAAGTGCCTCAGGCTGGGGGAACCAAGCCCAAAACTGTAAATGGCAACAGGTAGCTTCCAAATTGTGGGAGTTCATTGCCCTGTTTGAAAATTCCCATCATAAGCCCCAAACTGAATTCCCATTTTCTCTTGCTATGTGGCAGGATGTCACTCAAGAAAATTAAAGAAAAATAGCACAGGATATCTTTAAGCTCCAGATGAACTTTCCCTTTAGATTTCAATGGTGGCACTGGTGGGCTTCATCCCAACTAACTCTGGAAGTGTTTGGGTATGGCTCACTGTATCTGTGGCATCTATCCTCCTATTCTAAGCAGTGGACAAAAGCAGACTTCTTAAGAGCAATTCCTCATCTAAAACAAGTTGTCTAAAATATGCTGTCTTGTACCCTAGGAAAGACATAATGTGATACCTCCCACTGATATGTGGGCAACAGTGATGAACAAGTTCCCAGTGAACCCTATTTTGCCAGGAGAGCACATCCTCTGTGGCTCAGTCTGCTACTGTACTGTGTCCTCAGAAAGTTAAAGGCACACAGACATGAAATTTGTCAAGATACTGATTAGAGTGATGCATCTTCTGTTGACAGACATGCTTAAAAACCTGTCCTGTAGTTTGTCTTCCTTTTATTTTATGAATAAACAGCATTTTAAACACTATCTCTCCAATATTTGTTAAAGTATTATACATTAGTGTCTATGGACCTGGTGTCTCAATTGGCTTGACTTTGCCTTGACTGGAGCTGTCTGTAATATGTCTCTTCTCTTTACTAAAGGTCCCACCACCTAAACCGCCACGCCGGCAAGGAGGCTGGGCAGATGATCCTGTTCTGGCATCTACCAAGTGAGTCCTTGCTTCTTTTCTTATTAAGAGGGACTTAGGTGTGGAATAAAGAAACATCACTAGTTGGACCTTGCTGTCACAGACATTGGAATAGTTTTCCTGGGTCTTTTAGATGTCCTCTGTTTCCAATACCAAAGTAACTTGTTCAAGCCATTTGGAGTATTGGTCTTGCTTGGTTCCATGGGCTGACTGACTTGGCGAGTCTTGGAACTGTGTACATGTCCCTGTTTGCCAGAGGCAGTGTATTCCTTACCTAGTACAGTGCCTGGAAGGAGTCAGGAACATAAAAAGCATGTTAAATGCAGGAGCTAAGGATGGAGGGATTTGACTGGTTCTGTTCTTTCCAGGAAAGTGACACATGATAGCACCACACTGACAAGAGTGCAATGAACACATCAGGATTTAGTGATAAGCCTTGACAGTAAAGGTGAAATTTGTCAATGTTTAAGTGTGTATGGGGTTATGGTATAATGGAGATGGATGGAGATGGTCAGCAAGAAGAGGTGGGAGAAAAAAGTATACAAATTGTACAACGTACGTTGAGAAGCCTGGTGCTTATGAAGGACATGTAAAACAAAGGAAATATCTGGACATGGTGATAGAATAGATATGAAAACTAAAGAACAGTTCAGACTGGGAAGACATTACTTGCTTTCAAATATTTGTGGTTTTCCAAGCTGAGAAATATCTGCTGATGCTGTATTTCATATTCACAGAGCTGAAGGGTGCAGCCATGGAGTGGTGTGAGATTGCTTGTGTACTTAAAGGCCTATAATAAAAGTGTATATGTCTTAATATACACTTTGCAGGACTCTGATTTATGAAAAGTTAAGTATTTTCTGAAACTGAGAATGGGTGAGGGCATCTAGAAACCTGTTATAGAGTCAGTATTTCTTGGGAGTGGAGAAAGGCTACCCCAGAATACAGACCACCTTTCTGGAAAACGGTATTTTTCTGGGAAAATTAGCACTCTATTTGTCTCTGAAAAATAAATAGTCTGGAAATCTGGAGACTGGGCTAAAGCAAGGGAGTAAAGGTCTCATCCTGAACTCCTGTTGCTCTCCAGTTTAACCAAGATAATAGTTATTTTTCATAGGCTGGCTGCAGTTAGAAGTTGCCATTGCAAAGATGCATCCACCTCAGGGTATTAAAAAGTGTCACCAGTGATACTGGATCTTTGTGGGACCAAGCAGAAGCTTTATAGAAATGTGACAGCAGACAAGAAGATTGAATTTAATTGTTTAGGAAAAATAAGTTATATAATTGTTGATTAGGTGAAGGACTGGAGATAATACATATGCAGGGATGTGCCTAATGTGCCCTGAAGGACAGTGAACAGGTTCCTAATGTAACAGCACTGTGCCACGTGCTACTTTACCATGTTTTCCATTGTTTTACATGAGCTTTATCCTAAAGATTTGCAGCAGTAGCTGTTGGTGGTGCTTCCCCAGCATCTCAACTGCATGGATTACAAGACATTGTAGGAGTCTGGAGTAAAGGCTTCCATGACATTGGATGCAGTTCAGCTGGAGAAGCAGAACAGGACACATAGGGTTGCAGACCTTTCTGCCTCTGAGAATCTGCACACTGGGACATGAGACCAAGATGTACCCCTTGCTCAATCATGCATGTGATATGTCATACCTGACAGTGTTCATTTGTATTAAGGATTTTTTGAATAAATTTTATGAGGAGATGAAGAAGTTTGCTCTTTCTCCAGTCATAGGATTTTGTGCAACTAGTTCCCCTGTCTTTTCTTTCCTTCAGCTCTGTATTCTTTCCAAGCTGATCTCTCTTCTTCTCTGCCTTAAAAAAGTCTGAGATGCTGGCCTGTAGGGCTTTCTTTGTGACATATCCCAGGGTAAAGCCTCCATGTGAAAAGTCTGAGTCATCGGCTGATGTCATACCAATGTTGCTGTAGCTTTGTTGTTTCTGTTTTCTCAGGCTCTATCTCCCCACAGCTTTTCAACCAATTTTACTCAGTTTGGAAGCCCATCAAGTTAACTTGCTCCAAATTCACTAGTGTGGAAGGAGTTAGAATAACATGCTTCTGTTGATATGTCTCATTTAGGTTTAAACCCTTTTATGCCAGTGTAACTGAACCTACACTTGGGAATTGTTCTGTTAGAAGTAATTTGATTTTCAGAACTGACAATGTTAAAATCTGATTTTTTTTTTTCCTTTCAGTTAGAAAGGAAGGATGAGCAGAGTGGCTACAGTTACATTTTCTGTCTTGTGTAAATATATTGTGGGTCAGATGGGATACTGTGCAATGATCTTGTAGCTATTTATGTGTTACTCTTTCTCCATTTGAAGTCAGCTTTTAGTTCTGTTTCTGACAGATTCAGTCAGTTACAACTGCACATAGGTTGCTTATCCTGCAGCGACACTTTTCTGCTGTATTTCTAGTTCACAGTCTTATCAGTATGAAATGATCACTTGAAATGGTTCTTTTTATTTCCATTTGGCACATGTTAGAGTAGAATTTAGTTTGTTACCAGTTTTTCTACCTTTGTGCTCTCTTGTAGTCCCTTACCTGCCCAGCTCATGTCATGCTTATGTAAACTTGTAAATATTCCCACCATCTTGCTGATTATTTCCATCAGAACACTGCTCTCCCAGATTGTTGCATGATAGGAAGAAGAGGAAGACTCTTGAAGTTTTCCAACCTAAATTATTTTTAAAATTAATTAGCATGGATGGTGTGTGAGATACAGTATTTTATCACGAGCTCCCATAGCATTTACAAGTGTCAGCTATTTAAATTGCTGAGAACTATCAAAATTATCTCTTTTACTCAAGTTTTCAAAAGCCAAACGTGGGAAGTTTCCTTTGGACTCCCAGTACTCTTGTAGAACAGCTGTCATTGCTAGGAGTCACATTTTGTAAATCCAAGGTAAGATGAGGACCACTGGTAAGTGTCTGAGCAGACCCCCCCCCAGGCTGGTCCTTTGCAAACAGCAAACAAATGGTGCAAAGTAGTGACAGAATCATTTTTCCATACTCCCAGGGCCATCTGTACCTGAATCTACTGTATCTAGTTAAACCTGTACTCAGAAGAACCATTCTGTGAGAAGAGGCGGTCTCATTGATGCCCCAGCTACGTTCTAGCCCCAGTATTAGCAGAAAGGGGACCAGCCAAGAACCTGGGCAGCCACTTGGGTCCCAGTAGCCTGCTGAGATAAGTAACCGTAATTACAGCTGGGTTTTGCTACAGAAGCAGCTCTCTGACCACTGGATGGAGCCCAAGTGCCATTCTGAAAGCTATGCTGATGTCCCTAATGACATCAGTGCTGACAATCGTGACCAGCAAAGCAGAGGTTTACTGTCACGTTATCTCACGCATCAAAAGGAAGACACACAAAGTGCCTGCCAGTGGGGAAAGGAAGAGGGAACTCAGTTTTGCATACTGGTGAAGATTTGATAAAGGAGGGATGCTTCCATGATTCATTTAATTCCAACTTCTTCTGATTTAATCTCTCTGACTTTCCTGATAGAATTTCTTCCAGTTTCCTCTCTAGCAGTATTTTAATTTCTTTGCTTCTTGGGACTCTTTCAGTTTACTTGGGTGCTTGATCCATTTGGTCTTGCAATGAGCCCTGTAAAATTCCTACAGCTCTGTGGGCAGCAGCTAGGGTATTTGGGGAATAAACACAGCTTGTTTCAGGTGGCCCTACAAGCAAACACAAGTGGTGCTTTAAGTAGGAAAGTCCCTTCCAGTGCCTGCACATGTGCCTTGTATCTTCTACATGGATCATGGCAGTTCAGCAGCAGGTGCTTCAGCTACAATTGTAATTTCCCCTTTCTGACTGATACGCCACACAGAGTTGGAATAATCAAAACTTGTTTAGGAAAATGACTGTGCTGAAGGATTTTGGAACAGAAGTGGTACAGTGTCCAGGAATGCATTTGCCAAAAAGGTGGATATTAAGTGCCTCTAGGAAGGAAGGGGATGCAGTTGGGGTGACCTTTAAAACAGGGCAACCCAGCCTCTGTGTAGACATCATTTAAGGCTCTGAAGGGTTGGCAGTGGTGAGATTGCACGCTGGAGCTGGAGGAAAGTTATTTAAGAGATTAAGGGGTTTTATGATTCAAGGTCTCTAGAGATAAGTGGAGTTAAAAACCTCCTGTTTCAAAAATATGGGCTTAAACTATCCTGTATTCTCTCTATAAGAAATGACCCCTGAGAGTGCCTGGTTTTAGAACCTCTAGCAATCCGCGTCTTGCAGCTGGGAGTAGTAAAGTGCTCATCTGGCACAGTGGGGGAAAGCTTGTGTCATTGGTTCTGTCCTCTACTCCCAATCCAGCAGTGTTGAAGTGAGTCTCAGTCTGGGCTTCCCTGTGACACTGCCACGTTAGGAGCAGAGCCAGACTCCTGGCTGCATGGGAGACGTCAGCCTCACTCTGCAGCTTGCAGCCATCTGCAGATGTCCTCAGTGAAATGCATAGGCAGGGAGGATCGAGGCTGCCAAGTGAGGGGGCACAACTTAGAAGGAGAAGAAAGAAAAGGAAGTCTGATTAAGTTTTGTCTTGAAGTGTCTGTTTTTGGGTTTGTCCCTGCATTGATCTGCAAGGGAATGAGGCAAGTAATGGCCCCTTGGGGACCTTCAGGACTTTCCTCTCAATGTCAGCCGTCATTTTCAATCACCCTCTCCCTCCCAGCCATTAATTTTGGCCCAGGATCATGGGGACTTGTCCATCTATCACTCCTAATTGACACTAAATGATCTGTCAGTTTATTGATGAACGGCAGGAGTGGAATTGTCACAATATATTTTACTTTCTAACAACTCCTCCTGACAATTTTACCTTGTCCATCTCACTCTCCTCACATAAATCTCCATTGGCCTCTCATTCCTTCTCTTGGGCTGATCTGGTGCCAGCCACCTCCATGCCATCGGCACGCATCAAGGACATCAAGATGGTGGTAAGCTGCAATGTGCAGGCCCAGGGTGTGTTTTTTCCTTTCTCACCCAGCCCCCTCCTCTTTTTCTTTCCTTTTTTTTTTAATAGGCTGGATGTTCCAGGAATGCTAACAAGCTCCTGTCCTCTTGTCCCTTCATGTCATTGCTGGGGTGAGCTCTCCTTGGTGTTTCTGTTTAGACTCAGTAAAGATAACTAACAGAAAAAGAAAAGGCCCTAAAAGACAGAAGAGTCACCTGAGAATCTCGGTGCCTTGGCTGTGACAGGGGATTTTTAGTCCTTTTAAACCTGCTTAGTGTGACTTGCAAGAATTTCCTGCAAGGGGAAAGTGTTAGACTTGTGTCCATTTCTGTCTTTGCAGTGCTCAGAGGAGCCTGGAAAAAGAGTTTTCTTCTTCTTTTTCCTTTTATCCTCCCTTTTCTTCTTTTCGATATTTTTAATTTTTTTTCCCTTCTTTTTTTTTTCTTTCTTATTTTTAACCTAGATTTATGTTTATTTTTTCCCAGTTAGTGAAGTTTTCTTTGACTTCTTTTTCTGGAAAGGTACTGGGCAATGGAAGGTCTAGTAGGATTGCAGCCTCTTGCTCCCCTAGAAATGAAGTCTGCATGAAAAAAAACAGAACACCAGTGTGGCATTTTTGGTAGCAGTCCATGTAAGCTGCTGAAGTAGCAGAGTATTCTCAGGGTGAAGTCTCTCTGCCATTTTTTTTGATTGAGGACAAAGCATTTTCCTTCCTTATTTCTCTGCATCTCCAAGAAATTTCACAGCAAATTTAGGGGATGCTATTATTGCTCTCCCAAATATTTCTATTTTAAAATAGCAAAACCTTTTTGAAGAACACATGCAACTTTCAACCCTTTTGTATCTGTCATAGCCAAGGCTAAAAGCTTGTCTGGCCATTGTAGGTCACCTCTATATTGGCTGTGAAGTCTAGCTTAATGCAGCCTATCTGTTAAAAGGGACCTGAGATGACCTGATCTACTTGCTTGGCCCTATTTCCCCCTCCCCCAGCCCCCTTCCCCATATAACTCCCTGACTATTCTCAAATTTTTAATGCAGGTTCTTAAAATATCGTCTTTCAGAAGCTGTTGCTCTCAGATGACAGAATAAGATACCATTCAGTAATAAACACCTAATTATTTCTAATGTTTTTCATATAAATATTTTCAGTGAGGCCAGTCAGGAGTGAAAAGTCTTTGAACCTTGCAATCATAGGTTTGTTCTCTATTGTGAGATTTGAAAAAAAACCCAAACAAGCTTAAGTACATTTTCTATCTCCTTTAGCAGTCAATTCTTTCCTGTAACCATAAAGATCCTGAAGTGTGCTTTTTTCTCTAAAAGGAAGCTGAAATGTTTCTGTAACCTCAAGAGTCATTTGGTGTGAGAGTTGGGCTTTGTGCTTACTGGAGGCCAAGAACGTGATCACTTGGATAGGAGCCCTTGTTCTCAGGGACCAAAGATGTGTGGTGGATACCTCTAGAAACTGCGGCACTGTTTTCTGTTTTCCCACACAGCAGGAATTTGTGTTGAGTGTTGTTGTTTTTTCTGTTGCTCAGTGGGAGCTCTGAACAGCTCTGCCGGTCAGCTCTCTACCAGTGAGTGAGAGAGGGAACCCTGGGAATATCTGCTTTGGGGCTCATGCAGTGAGTAGGCTGAGGTTCAGTGATCCTGGGAACACTCTCTGTCAGCTTGTTCTTTGTGCCAGTTCCTAAAGTCCTGCTTGCCAGAGCTTTCCTCCTTTGTTGTTTCTGTTAAGTAAGCCTACATATTAGGACATGAGGAGAAACAAAAACACTTAAGCTGGAGATTGATTAAGTGCCTTCACAAGTCCATTTCAGCTGGAGCTGGCTAGCAGCAGTGTCTGTCAGATCCTATCTCACAGATCATGCCTGCTCATTGCTGTGTCCCTCCTCTTCCAGAGCCATGCTCTGGGGCAATGTGTTCAGCATGCAGTCTGCCAAGCACAGGCAGCCTGTGAGGGGCCAGAAGGTGGATGGTAGGGCCATTACAGTTTAAAAAATGTGTCTGCCCAAAACCCCGTTGTGGTGATACAGCTGGCCATGCATTCAGGGCTAGGAAGTGGAGGGCTGTGAGGTGACATTCTGTGACAAAAATAAAGGCTCATAGCATGCTGAAATCAATGGCAAAACTTGCCTCGATTGTAGGAGATGTGAAGATTAAACTCCTTAATTTTGTAAAGGAAAACCTGGCTTTTCCAGGCTGCCACAGGCCCGGAAGAGAGGGCCTTAACTTAAAACAACAGATTAGAGCCCCAGGGAAGGTGCAGTGGAATAGCTGAGAAGACACCTTGTGGTTGCTTTCCAGCACAGGGCAGCAGTTCTAATTTACAGACAGCCTTGGTGAATGTGTCCTTTCCTGTGCCACAGCAAACAAGCAGTGACCGAGACCCACACTTGGAGAGCCCGGAGAACTATCAGTTAGTACTCATGCGTCATAATGGATGTGTAACTTAGTTGTGCCTTAGGCTATCGGAACAAGCTGCAACTCCTAGCTCACCGCCCACTCACTGTGGTGATGGGCACCTAAGGAACTACTTGAGCAAGAGAGTACAGCGTCTTTTTAAAATCCTTTTCCCCCCCTCCTCCCTCAGGCCTAGACCTGAATTACAGTCTTTGCCCGAGAGGCAGAAGGCTTTGTGCTTCCCTGCGGGCTGAGCCAAGCCTTCGGTGTTGAGGTGGGTTGTGGTTTTGGATGGAAGCACTGAAGCAGAACGCGGGCCGCTGACTTGCTTCCTGCGCACCCAGCCCGTCTCTGCCCGCCCTTTGATTGCCCTGCTGTCTCCAAACAAAATGTATCTCTGATCATCACGATCTTCCCTTTTTTTTCCCGTTTCATTCTTTTAGCAAGAGGGCAGCTTGAAGCGGCTTTCTGGTTCCGCGTGATTCGTAGAAGGGGTTGAGGCATGCCAGGCAATAGGCCAACACACACGGGCAGATGAACTTTTTCCCCCGCTGCCCCGTAAAATGAGATCAGCCCTGGGTCCGGGCTCGCGGCGGGTGCCGGGACAGCCCGGGCTCGCAGGCCTCGCTGTGCCCGGCAGGGGGAGGCCGCGGCCCGGCAATGCAGCGGCCGTGGCGGCGGCCGGGGCAGCGCGGCTCGGAGCGGCCGCGGCCCCGGGCGGAGCGAGGCGGGCACAGCCGGGCCGCCGAGCCGGCTGCCCGCGCTCCCAGCCCTCTCTCCTCCTCTCCTTCCCGTCCGGCCGCCTCCGTATGCATTTTAGCAAGCTGCTCTAATTCCTTCCCTTTTACTTAGCTGTGCTGCCCGCCCTCACACCTCCCTGGGCCGCATGAGAGAACCTCCGACCCTGCACACTGAACCCCTTGGAGCCTGGCTGTGCTAGGACGCAAGTGTGTCTGGAGCTCTCATGAACTGTGGACATTTAAAGATTTCAAGGACATTTCTTCCCATTCATCCCAGTTATGTCCTCTGCTAAAATAGGTTAACGGTGTCTAATTATCCACTGCACATTGTCATGCTGCATAAAGATAGCATCCTGGCTGTTCTCTGAGCCCTGCCACTTTATCTCCATTTAGATCTCAGTGGTAGTCCATTAAATTAGAAAGAAAGAGTTTAACAGAGATGATGTCTACATTGGAACTGCCTTTCACCCTTCAGCACAGAAGTTGCAGGCAGCTCAGCTGTACATTAGGGGTGTGAGTGGGAGTAAAGTCTCGGGTTTGTGGTTTAACCCCGACTCATAAATGTGGATGAAGGATTCCTCCTGGGCAGAACTGAGCAAAGACAACACTCAAGAACGAGATCAGATCCATATCCTCTGCCCCAAGGCAGAACTAGGAGAGAAACAGGTATTCTGTACTAGGAGTTACCATGGGGTTACACAAGGACTGACAGGGTCATTCATTCAGTTTCACAACTATTCAACACCCAGAAATAGAGAGGGGTAAGCAGCTGGCCGAAACCAGAGGGAATATTCTGGGATTACGATTATGTTTGGGAGTGCTGATGGCCTCTCAGGGAAAGGGAGGTTTAAGGGAACTGTCCAGGTGATGGAGTGAGTGTATGCTCTTTGTTCCTTCAGATGCAATGGACTTGGGAGCATAGTGGAAAAGAAACAGATATATCTCCATCTCACAGAAATGGGGAGTGGCTGGTGTATAATACAGCAGACTGAATGTATTTCTGAGCACTGCTCCTGGGATTGTATTGTTTTGTTTGTCTTTACTTGAGTGACTGTATTTGTAGTTCATAATCAATTGCTCATTTTGTAGGTCCTTGCTGCTACTCTCCCTGGGCTGTGCCAGCTGCTGCAGCAGACAAAGCAGGGCAGTGCACTTCGTGTTGCTGAGAACATGAGGAAAGAGTAGGAAAGCTGTGTATGGCTTGAGTTTAGCTGGGTTTGTTCTATGTCTGTTTTCATTCACCACTAGAAAGCTCATGAGATTATTGAAGAGTGTGCTGTGTACCCAGACCTAATATTCCTGAAGGAGGAAGTGTTGGTCTCAATGTATTGCAATTGGCATTGGTAAGATGGGAGTGTTCTTAGGAAGGGGTACTCCACAATCCTTAAAGCAATGTAATCCTTAAAGTAATAACTTCATGAAGAAATCCTGTGAGGCTTTCCATAGTATGTTGTAAGGTGTTTTGAACGATGATAGTGTGCCCTAGCCAAACCATCTGTAGTTATGCTTATTGAAACCCTCAGAGTGAGACTAGGCTGGAACTACCCTCACCAGCTTCACCTGGTCTTCCACCTTCAGCTGCAGCAGATCAGCTCCTGGAGGGTTTTTAAGCCCCAGTCAGGAGGCTCAGAGGGGAGAGAGAAGAGGAGAGAGGTGGGACAGGTTTGTAGCTGCTCCCTGTCCTGTCTTGTTGTTTGGATTTCCTGGACTATCTTGGCTGCTGATCACTAACTGGGTTTTGTTGCTGCCATCATCTTGATTCTGCTTGCCTGGATCTGGAGCATCAAGGACTGAAAGATAAACTGTGCTAAATTGAAAAAGAATTGGGAAAGAAGAAGCTGAAAGGTTAAGTTCCAAGACAGCAAGGAACAGATAAAAAGGACTGTGCTGCACGAGACTAAAACCAATCTTATTTTCTGAAAAGTGTGTGCAGAGCTCTTGGACGAAGTAGACTAATCAAGCAAGGTGTAATCTCATGCACTGCAGTTGCAAAATGTATATGTGCTGTAGTATGGATAAGTTAGTAAAATGTGTAAGTACTGTGTTAGGTAGAAGTACTGTGTTAAGCAAAAGTATAAGCAAGTAAAATGTATATGTTCTGTCTTAGGTAAAAATAGAGTAAGATGTAGAAGTAGAGTTATGCATAAGTATGTAAAAGTAGGTAAAATGTCTAAGATAAGTAAGCAAAATACCCAAAAGAGGTGATAAGTAGGTATTAAGTAAAAATTGGAAGGTGTGTGAGTTCCCACACAATGCCCAAAGAGGTGATGCATATTTTAGAGAATTTTAAAGCTTCTGTGTAATCCTAATGATTCGTTGTACAGAAGTGCTGAGTTCTCACAATAGTACTTGGAGAGCAAAGAGACAAGCATGTGATTGGTTCTGCAGGAGTACTATCTCCATGTATAGCTTAGCCCTCAGCTAAGTTTATGGAATGGACAGAATTAAAGGTGGGGCACTTTTTAAAGATCTATTAATGATTTCTCTTGCTGCCTTGAAGGTTTTTAACCTTAGGACACAAGACAAAGCTTGTCTTTCCTCTCAGAGTAACTTTGTTATATAGATTTAAATAATGTGATTTTGCGAAAAAAGCAAAAAACTAGTTAAACCAAAATGTTCTGTGATTTTTTTTTTTTTTTTCCCCCTCAACCTGAAACATGAACTGGAAAAGTAATTTGGCAACAAACAAAATGAAAGGAAGCCTTATAAAAAAAATTGAGGAAATAGTGGGTTCCCTGGTATCTTCTTTGCTCAGTCATTAAGGCCATGGAGAGTGTAAAACATACAATTCCTTACTGGACTACAGAAGGTTCATACTATATTTTTGGGATAGGTTTCTACATGTGACTCATCAACTGGCTTGAAATGCTAATTTCATCAAATAATGTAATACCGAATCAAATATTAACAAACATACCCGGTATGGGTGGCTGGAAGCAGATGGCTCTGCTAAACAGAAGAGCAGTCATTTCTAGCTCCTGCTCCAGAGCTGTTGATATATAAATGCTCTGTATAAACCACAGTACTGTCAGCACGACAGACTTGCCTCACCCAGTGCCACCACTGTGACCTGTGGCACAGGACTAAGGTATTTTCCTGGGGGTGCTGACCATGGGCCTGTAACTTGCTGTGGAAAGAGGAAGGAACAGTCTTGTTTGACGGGAGAGTTCTAACACCTGGGCTCTGGGATTAAAGGATCCAGGACTATTCTCCCCTTCCTGCTGATGAGTTTGTTCCCCAAACTACTATTTTTTCCAATATATAGTGCAGCTGTTTCATTATGAGGTATTTGCTTATTGTCCTGAATAAATCCTTTCCTAACAATGAGGAAAAGTTGAGAAAGCTTGAGTCTCAGAACATGAGCAGAGCAGTCTCTGCCTCTAGGACTAACATGACTGCCTTCCCTGTGGGCCACCTGGATATCAGTCATGACAAGGAGCTTAGGAAGAAGAAACAGAAATTGCTTACAGGGACAGTAGGAGTGACCTTTTCTCCTGGGAAGTATAAACATGTGGAGTGTTTCATTCCTGCCTGGAGACAGGAGCAAAGATGTAAGGAGTGTGAGTACTGAGCAAGAGAATGTTACTTGGGGTTGGACAATCATCAAGAGTAACAGGATCATGCTAAGAAGATGTTAAATTGAACTCCCAGGAAATCATCTCACTGTGCAAGGCTGTGCAACACCATCATTTGGGATGTTTCAGCTTGGAGAGGGCAAGGCTATGTGGGAACCGATTCTGTGGAGGCATAAAGGAGGACTAAAATAGGAGAAATCTTGCATCATCTTTCTACCTCTGTCTTCTCAGAGTCTAAATGTCACTGAGTGCTGGTGGAGGGTTCTCTGAAGCCATCTATTTCTTTCTCTATTGTATCAGGAGGTTCACAAAAAGTGCTTTGTACTACCACTGGGGAGAAGGATGGAGTTGGACAGCTCATCCTCACTGGAAGAGTTCTTTCCTAAACTCCCCAGTTCTGTTCCATTTTTGCCTCTGAACAGAGGGTGCAGATACAGCTGAAAGCTCAGATGCAGATGTCACCACACAGCTGCAATTCTGATTATAGCCATTGATATTACTGGGCTCAGATCATTGATTCAGTGTTATCTTTAGCTTCTCCCAGACTGCAAGCTCCAGAGAGAGCAGTAGAGACAAAGGACTCTTCTCCTTGTACCTCTTCTCTGTATAGCTAGACATCCTCTGTGCCCTGCTCCATGCTCTTAGAAAAATAGATTATTCACAGGAGAGCTAGATGAAGACTGTGACTTGCTAGAACAGAGAGCAGATAAGGAGAGGCCTGTGCCATGTCACGAAGTGCTTTGAAAAGAGCAGTGCAAGGCAGGGAAGCAACTTTTTTTACATCCTGGTGTGTCCTGGGACAGTCCATGTGATAAGGGAGAGCCCCATGTATTCTTTGTCATGGCACCCTGACTTCAGGGGAGGGGAGAATATTTATTCCCAACACACACTAGACATGAAACTTCGCTCTGCAAAATGGCCAAAGCAATCAGCGAGTGATGGAGTATCTGCTAAAAAGAAACCTGGCATTTAATTAACTTTTTAAAGTGCTGGTTCAGCAACCTCCATGTTTTACATTTTGAATATTGAACAAGCGTCCCTAATCGGGACTGAATTAGTTCTAGGCTTGCTGGGGTGGAGAGCAAGGGAGCTGCCCTTTTCCAGTGCCTCACTGCCATGTTATTATTATGAACTCCTTTTAACTTGGCCAGATCGTCCCTGTTACTCTGCAGTGACTGACCTGAGCTTGGCCAGCTCAGGCGGGACTCCGAACTGTAAAGGCAACCAGAAAGTCTTTATGTACAACCAGGGGGAGGAAGAACCTGCTGACCTCTCCGGGGCAGGTAGACATAGTATGTATCTTCATTCCTTACTGTGCCAACCTCTCTGCTCAGGTATGGCCAGCTTTACCTGTAGCTGATGGCAAAGGGGATAAAAAAGTATCTGAGAAACTAAAAAATGAGGGAATGTGGTTCTTGCCATATCTGGGCATGGCTGTCTTTTGGGACCAAGTGGTTTTGTTTGTCTGTTGCACTCAGGGACTTTTTGATACACTGGCTTAATAGATACTCAGAACTCTTCAAGATGTGATGTGTTGTATCAGACCTGGTGGAGGAACTGTTTTACACAATAACAATTACATAGGGAAAGGTGAAGTTTTAAATTTTTTCTAGGCTTTCCTAAACATAAGTCTTCCTTGTCTTGCAGGTCAGGAAGAAAGCATGCAGAAGAAGTAGAAGAGTAAGTTCTCATTGTTACTGAGACTTCTTCCATAACTTTTACATCTGATCTGATCATCTGACCAGCATACCAAGATCTGAAATTTGGGAAGGATGCAGAGCCTTTCTGGAATTCATGTCTCATGTCCTGGGATGGGGCAGGGCTGGTCATTCTATAGTTCCCTGGATATGGAGTAGGTGATGGCTTTGTCACTCCCATAAAACAGAAAGAAGGAAAACTAGAAAGCAGCTGCTTTCTTCCCAGACCCACCCCAAGCCCTACTGTCTGCAGCCTAGGGGTTGGTCTTAGGTACCTCTTGCTTAAGCTGAGATTTCTGCTGAGCCCAGCAATAAGAGGGGTATGGAAGATCAGTCTGCAGGCTAAGCATACTTGGAAGCTTGTGGGGAGGAAGGGGGCACAACAAGATGTTTTTCTGGGCTTGAAATTGAAATTCTTTCTTGTGCTTTGCTGCAGCCATCGTCTCAGACAGCAGAGCATGGAGGCATCAGATGATGGAGGAGGTAAGGTATCACCTATTTGACCCCAAGAAGCGCCTTCATGTGTATCTGGGGGCTCTCCAGTAAGCAGAGGCATCTTGTAAGAAATTGCAAGGAAATGAACCACTCTGGGGGTAAACAAATGCAGGAGCTGCTTAGGTCTCCCCAGATGAATGAGGGAGAGAGAGTAAAGGAGATGGAAAGGGAGGAAGAAGAAAGGAACCTGTAGTCTAACTCTGGCTCTTCATGAACACAGAATTATAGAGGATCCTTGGAAAACAGAAAAGTGTTGAGGACACACTTTTCTCTGTAATTGCCTCAATGGAGAATAGTGGACTGGAGCAAAATGAGAGCTAAAAGCATAAACAAAGATTAAGAGTGGGGAAAGATGTCCCTGCTCTCCCCTGGTTTAAGTGATAGTATGCTCTGCTTAAAGCATCTGTTATCTTTTATGGCAATATCCTTGTTCCCAACAAAACAAGCACCACTATCCTGAGGTCTCTGTCATGGTTGAATTCTTAATTTAAAAAATCTGCTTGCCCTAACCCAAGATCATAGATCATAAGCTAAACATAAGTGCTGGTGGGTAATCCCATCTCAGCCCTGTATGAGCTGCTATGAAATCTACTGGAGTCCTGACTTAGCACTAGTTTTTTTTGTAGTGTATATTACCCGCTCTTCTAGGACTGGATGAGTGAAGAGAAATCTCGGGAAAAACCCACAGTGTGAATTTCAAGACAAGCACTAGACAACTGTAGGGAGCATAGAAATTCATTAAAGCTTCTAGGAGGTACCTCAATTTTCAAGGGCTAAGAATTTTATACAGTGTATAAAAAGTTGCATCTGTAAAATATCACCAAGCATCAGAAGAATTATCTGGAGTCACAAAGGATCAGATATCAGTGTGGCTAATGAGATTAAATGAGGACTTATTCGGGTCTTCCAGACAGATTAAACATTGCAACATATGACTGCCAGAAGTGGCACCTTTATAGCAGTGGCATCTTCAGAACAGACTAAATTTTCCCCCTGGGAAGTTTCTTGGGCTTCTTAAGTTTCAGCGTATGTCACTGAGGCTGGCAGTCTGTTCTGAACAGCTCTGACTGTTTGCATACGTGCTGGCCTTTTTGTTGGCCCTTGGTCATTTACTTGGAGTACTTGCTAACCAGTCATAAAAATGCTTGCCACATGTTTATTTGTAGCATGTGACTTTCAGCACTCCAAGACCTTGGGTGATATATAGCATAGAATTGATGCAGAGTGTGGTACGAAGACATGTTGAATCCTAATACTGGTTACTTATTTATCTGTGCCTAACCTAGGAACAGATTAGCAGTTGAATTTGGATTGTTTGCAAACTGGAGTTTGGCTTTGGATTATATCTATGCATTGGAAGAAGGATCCTGCAAATCTGATATGGTTCCTACCCAAGCAGTTTCTGGTGCAAATACACTGCGTTGTGGGTCTAATTTGCATATAGAAAATCTCTAAATGGATGGTGCATTGCATGGTTGTGGTCCTATTTTGACAGGGTGATTAAGCAAACTATTTTGGGAGAGGAGTTTTCCATGTGGGCCCAGCAATTGCAGTGAAGAAAAGTGACATACAAACAAACTCCAGAACTTGAATAAAATTACTTTTCTGAATAAGCAGAGAGATGCAAATAACTGCCTAGTGTAGAAGACAGGGAGTAGCATGCTGTGGCTGTGCAGTAAATTGAGCTGTAGCAGCCTCACCTTTGCATAGAACTGCACTTGAGTTTGTGTCCTTAACTGTAACAGTATAGCTCAGATTCTAAGCATACAGAAATCAAGACACTGGTGTATGGATCCCCAAGGATGGGTCACGGTTATTTTGTGCTGCATAATGTGTTAGCTTGTTCACCTTAATATGAACAGGCGCGGTTGCGTAATGATTGCTGCTGTCAACCAATACATTTGGATTGCCTTCCTTTAACCTATTAGAAAGCTGAGCTGTACCATTCCATTAACATTGTTCGTCCCCCATCCAACCTTTTCATTAGAAGAATGAAGGACAAAACTATATGCCCTTAAAAAGGTGTTCCCGTGAATTTGAAATGTGCTCAGTTGTGATTGTTTATACATTACTTACACCCAGAGACTCCGAGTTTGGATTCCATTTGAGAATGTGTTAAAAAAGGGCCTGTAGAGAACCCAGTTTGGCATGTGGAGAATGGAGGGAAGTTTGTACAGTCAAGTGGAGGCTTTTGGGCTTAATATGCCTTGTAGTTTCAGAAATAGAAGTAGAATTCTTTCACTGCTCCTGGCCTGTGTATGAAATAGCATCTGATTCCTCATCTCTGTGGGAGTTTGGGAGAGAAGGACAGAAACTTCTTAGGCTGTGTTGAGCGACTGAAACAGTATGCGAGACGGTAAGTGGATGGACCAGACAGGATCATGCATGGAATAATCTGCAGTTTCAGTCATTCATTACAGTTGCACAGGGAAACCCAGAAGGTGGAAGTCATCTGTACTGCACAGTAAATACCCTTGAGAATCCAGCAGTGAAGAACCTTGGCTCAGATCATGCTCAGAATTCATTTTCTCTATTTTGTATTTCTCTAGAGGCTAGTTCTGGACAAGACAGCCCCTTTAAGAGGTGCCAGTATTGAGTTAGAGGAAAGCAAAGACTTGTGTTTGGCTGAAAGCACCATTTGCCCCTGTAAAACTCCAAGCTGGGAAGACAGTTTTGAAAAAGTGCAGTGTCTCTCCAAAAGTAGCTCTGGAGCATTTGGTTGATAGCTTGGTTGATTTCCTACAGCACCCACTGTGATCTTAGAACCCACCCTCCTGAACACATGCTGGTACTCGTGAGTACTCAGGCTCAGCAAATGAATAACGCCTTTGTTCGTGGCTATGTGCCCACTGGACCTTGTCATGGTGGGACCAGGTCCTCTGCATGGTGAGAAACCTGCTTTAGTAGGATTTAAAGCATCACACTTGAGGAGTAATAAACCTTCACAAGCCGCACAAAAGTGCTTAATTCCTAAAGGACAGGCCTAGTTAAGTCACTTTTGGCCAGGGGCAACTGGGGGCTTAATGCTTTGTATGTAGCAATTTGTGCAATCTGAGAGAGAGGAGTTTAAGGGTAATTGCTCAATTTTCTCTCCATGTCAACAGGGAAAATGAGCAGCAGTGACTGAGCTCTGTATGGCAGGGAAACTGCATGAGATAGGAGATGTTAGACTCTCAGTGGAATTTAAAAGGTGCTATCTGCAGAACACTGCTTCCTTTTCTGTAGCAGCCAAGAGCTTCTGACATGTGCAGACTATCCTTTGTCATGAGGTGGGAGGGAAGATGGGACAACCAAGCTGAAGTTGAAGGGCCTTCCCTTTGCTCCTTTATCCAGCAGGGCACAGAGGGATTTGCTCTGCTTGTATGTCTCTTTCTGGCACAGAGCTAGATAGGCCTGTTTCCTGTCAGGGTAAAAAATGCTAACATTCCTCCCCCACCTCAGCAATCTGATTTGTCCTTTGGCTAGAAGTTTCTTTGTTGTTCGTTTTTTGTCCACCAGTTCTGCACTGCTGTGCTGTATTCCCCCCCAATGTCTTTCTCCTTACTACTTTGCCCTTGGATTTTTCTCCTCAGTACTTAATGGGAACTTATTAGCTAAGGTTGTAATCCCTCTCCCAGCTATTCCCACATAGACTATTGCCCCATCATCAGAAGTCCCTTTCTGCTTTCTCTCTGTTACCCTTGGAATGCATAGTTCCTCGGGCTTTTCTTGGAAGAGTGGGATGTGATGTGTGATTTTCTGTCTGCAGGAACAACAGCTTCTTATTTTAAAGCAGATAGTGCGTGCGAATGAGACAGCTAATTGAAATGAAAGCCTATGCTACACAGACAACCCAAACCTGACCTGCAGGTGTGGAAAGCTGCCAGGAGACAGTCACTAGATCTGTGCCCTCAAGGCAAAACCCCTTTCTGCCTGCTGGGAAGCCTTCTCAAGGAAGCAGAGCTGATGATTAGACCTCTCTATGCAATGTCAAATGTCTAGAAGGACTTCTTACCCTTCTGGCATGTGCCAGCAGCTCCTTTGCATTTGAACAGGGTGAGAGTCCAGACTGAACAATAGAGGAGGAAGTGGGCAGATGCCATGGTCCCCGATCCTTCTGGGCAGTGATACCCGTGTGTCAGGTGGGAGATCTGTAATTCACAGCCATAAAATATCCAACACCTCTCGAACTGCATGAGAATATACACCAATGATGGTATTGCTCCAAACAGAGCTGAGAATAGAGCACAGTGAAGGTTATTGTTTTCTCTATCATTTCTGATCAATTTTGCCAGTTGCTTCTCTGGTAAGCTGCCATTTTTATAGAGCACTCCAAGTACTGGTGGATTCCAGAGGCTGTGAGCTGCAAGCATAGCTGCACTGGGTAAGAGGGGCAGCATGAGGGTAATGGGAGGGCAGAATTTGCAGGAGCAGTCAGGGATATGGCCAGTGGGAACTTCATAGGCTCAGAAGGCAGTGTTGGAGTGATTTGGGGAGAACTAAATGGATAAAAAGTTCTGAGCATCAGTGAAATGGAGACAGAGTGAAAGTGTTTTGGAAGTGGCATGAATGGGCTGAATAGAAGGTTTTGGGGTAGAGAGTGTCAGTGGTTGTTGGATATCTGGGATTCTGCATTGTGACTTTGCATGTGACTCTGTCAGCACACCACAGTCCTCTCCTTTGCTGCTCCCCCCCCATGCACTACCCTGAGTCTCTGTGCAAGGTCACTGAAGGGCAGACTCAGCCCAGTCTGATGGTTTACACTGAACTGTTGGTCCAGGCCAGTTCGAACTCCTCCAGTCATGCTGGCATTGTGATGTAGAGCCTCTGGTGCTGGAGGAAAGCTCTCTCTTGAGAGCCACAGTGGGCAGGGGAGAGCAGAGAGTATGTCCCCAAGAGATTGTCTGAAGTTCTGTTTGAAGCAGCAGACCACTGCCCAAGGGACAGTGGGCTCCTTAATTACAAGGAAGCACATACAGCTTGTTGGAAGCTGAACATGACAGTCTGGGGAAGCATCTTCTGTTGCTAAATTCTGCGATATGGTTGATACACAGTCATATTGAGTCTGTGATTGCTGAGTCCATAAATGTAGTTGACGGACTAGGTTTACCTAAAATACCCTTTAAGAAAAAGCTCTTGAAAGATGATTACAGAATTGAGACGCCATCATTTAAAACTGCCTGAGGCAAACTCCTTTGAAAATTGCAGCAGTGGAGGGACAGAGAGAGAACTGTGTAGCCCTTGATTGTAGTGTTGTTCCCTCAGGACCTGTCCCCCCTCCTCCTCAGTTTCTCATCTGATATGAGAGAGAGCAGCAGTAAGATTCCTCATCTGTCTTATGAAAATCCGATTCTGAGTGGCTCTGATCAAACCCGGCTGGCTGTCAGCAGTGGTGGCCTTGTGTGGAGGGAGGGAGGCTTCTAAGGAGTTGCTGGATGTGGAAGTGTCATGGGTGCTGCCGATCAAAGAGGCATTTTTTATAAATATATATAAGAAAAAATAAAAAACCTAAGGATTTAGCATAAAAGAAATGTAGTTTGTCTTGTTTTTCCAGTGTAACATGAAGAGGATGAAATAGAGTCGGGCACACCTGCTCCTGAACATACTTCCACAGGAGCATCCTGAGAAGCTGCTTTCCCTGCCCCAGTAATGCTCTAATGCAAAGTCCCTCATCTCAAGCATTGTTGAAGACCGTTTTGTGTTTCTTAGTTCACCAGACCCTCTCAGGACACCTCATGCCTTCTCATCTGCTACCCCACTACCTTCTGAGTATGTTTTAGCAGGGGAATACTGCAAAGGAACAGGGAACAGCCTTTGAAAAGAGGAAAACGCGTGTTACTGGAAAGGAGGACAAGCAAGCATAGTGCTCTGTCAGGGGGCTGTTGGTAAGACTAGGAGTTGTGTTAGCAGTCTAAATGCTGATAACCTCAGGAGCACAGTGGATTCCAGGTCTTGGGCATGGCCTCCAGTCTCTCCTGTCTTCTGATGATGATGAACAAACCTATGCATTAAGAGATTCCTCACCTTTAAAGCCATCAGTGTCTGCTCCTACTTCTTGCATAAGTACAAGCCAGGCACTACTGCTTGTGAAGCCCTGCACTGAGCCCAGTGACTCATCTGACCGGTCTGTTCTGTGCCTCTCCTCCCACTTCAAATGACTGAAACTGGGCAGAGCCTTTGTGTCAGCAGCAGATATGCCTGATGCCTGTCCTCTGCAAGCTGTCAGGTGCAGAAGCCGTGCCGCACCAAGTAGTCTGTGAAAGCCCGACACTAGTGAAGCAAGTAGAATGTCTCCCAGCTCACCTGACCCTCCAGCCAGTCATCCATCTAGCTGAGATGCAATATTATGCAAGGCAAATGCATAACCTTTGAAGGCAAAGCTGTAGGATCAGTACTGAATCTGCTGTATGACCTTCCCTGGATTCTGTGATTCCTCTGGCACCAGCTCACAGGGTGACTTTTCCCACCAGCTTGACCAGGTTGTGCTGTTACCATTCTCTTCTCAGAAGGGTGCTTTGAGACATGGGACACTCATCTTCTATTTATCTCAGCTTTTGAGACAGTGTAGCTGTGGTATTGCCTGCTTTTCACTCTACTGCTTTCATCTCCCTGCTGGCTGATCAGGCAGGTATGCTGCTCCATGTTGGCCTACTAGTAGGGCAATTTCAGTCAGGGAAAGACATCCCTATGAAATTAATGTCCAAGCATCCAAAGAAGCGTTCTTTATTGTCTCCATTTGCCTGCTGCTCTCCTGAGAAACTTTCCAAGAGGCTTCAAGCTTGTTTGTGTGCTCAGCAGAAGCTGTCTGTATCCCTTGTTCTTTACGTTTTTTTGAAGATTTTTTTTTGCCTGTTGCTTTCC
This sequence comes from Lanius collurio, assembly GCA_020086605.1. Taxonomy (NCBI): domain Eukaryota; kingdom Metazoa; phylum Chordata; class Aves; order Passeriformes; family Laniidae; genus Lanius; species Lanius collurio. The sequence continues at coordinate 17,763,327 of JACBWW010000004.1, read as the reverse complement.
ACTTTTTTACTTACTTTTTTTTTATTTCTCCATTTTTCCACTTAGAGAGAAAAATTATTTATTGCATTGAGATGTGCTAATTAAAGCCATTTTCTGGTATTTGGTTACTGAAGTGTTTGATGTCTCTCTGACAAGACCATGAAATGCACAGAGTGTCCACAGGGACAGAATTTGCTGAACACGGTGCTTTGTAAATGAGGGGACACAGTGTCGCAGCAGCTCATGAATATGAAACGTCCATGATGCTACCTCAGTGGACTTGGGAACACAGATGAATCCTGTCATGTGCTAAATGAGACCAATTTCTTTCACTTAACTTCATCTTCAATCAGACCTTCCATTTGCCTGTTTAAAATTCCCCAAACGTGATGCAGAAGGTAACAGCATTCAGTAAAACAAAGTTTTGCAGCAGCAGAGATATTGTAATTATTTCAGTTTTACATTTTATGAGCAAGCAACATAAACTGGTTTCATTTTTATACCTGTTTGGTGGTATGAGACTGTCAGCTCCAGAAGCCACTACCCTCTTTGTGTTCTCTGTATATGCTGGTGTGTGCACAGGGAGGGCAGCATAGTCCCCACAGCAGTGTCCATTTTGAACTGGCCTTTGAAATATGGACCCAGTTGGGGAAACGGGGTCAAACTATGTGAGATGGAGTCTTTGTGCGTGCCAGGATGTGGGCTCATGGTACTCTTAAGGCAGCTTAGGGAGCAAGCAGCAACTACACTCAAACTAACTGCAGGCCTGAATTGGAACATGGTTTTTAGATCCAGCTTTGCCAGTGATTTATTGCCTGACCTGGAAGAGATTCTGTCTCTACTTATGTGCCATCTTGTATCTAGCAGACAACTTAGTTCTTTGGAGCAAGGATCAGATCTTACTGTGAGTTTACAGAATTTTAAGAGACCCAGACTACAGGTATTGCTACTAAACCAAAAATCAGCTCTGCTTGGTAGGGGAGGTGCAATTTACCAACTTTCAGGAGCAGCTGGGTGGGTATTAGATTGGTACAGGTTCTCCCACCTCCTGCTCATTGTTTTCTGTGGTTGTCTTCTTTGCCTGTCATTAAGTTATTTGCTAAGAACTCAAAAAAAAAGTGATGGTTAGTACATGTACTTTAATATGAGCACATAAAGCCCTCCTTTCTGTATGACTTGCTTATTGTTTGACTGTTTGCATGTAGCATGAGTTGCCTTCACTCTTTCCCCTTCATCTTTTCCTCCTCCCGTTCACACACTTCTGTCTTATGTCATTGGTGCCTTGCTGTAACTTAGTTACGGAGCTCTTTTTGTGTAAGACGTAGTTAAGTTCAGCTATTGAAATAAAATATTATTCCAAATTATATGCTGGGGCTTAGGTGTGCTGTGAAAATCAGTTTTGTGCAGTGACTTAACTCCCCAGTTAACCAACATTTGGTACTTGTGTCTCCTGCCCCACTATAACTTCCATATGAGTACACTCATTTTGGTTTTATTGTTTGTTCACTTGTTCATAATCATCTGGGAGGTGGAGGGGAGTTTGCATTTGTCATCTAGCATTTGGTGCTCACTCATCTTTGCACAGGTCATTTATTCACTTCATTATTCACTACATTACAGTGACTTGGTATCTGTGAAGGTGTGTTCTTTTGTGCAGTCATTTCTGAGGTTTTTCTACATGGGCATGAGAGCTTGGCCAGTTAAGTATGTGTCAAGTTTTGCACCAAAAACATCGGTATATGGAAAATTATCTGAAGTCCCCACACTGAACAGGAGAGGAAAAACGTGGGTCACAGAGCAAAGCACACAGAGTGGGAGGTTTGTCATGCAACTTTGTTGTTGGGAAAAGATGCAATGTGAGATTGGGAGGACATTCACACACATTATTCCTGTGAACGTTTCTGCATCTACTAATGTTATATGTAAAGCCTCCCTGCAGCCAGTGGGAATAATGAAAGTAATGCATATACCTACTCTCCTGCAGCATAATAGGCCATGTTATGCTCTTCTCCCTGCAGCTGACACTGCGCCGCAGCTTAGCTATGTTACTAGAGCTTATAGGAAAAAAAGATGTGAGTCTCAAGAAGAGCAACAAAACAATTACTTGGCTGGAGAAAGAGTGGGGGTAGGGTTGAGCCCTTGGTGATAAGTCAGAACTGAGACACTTTGCAAACTGTACAGAGAGAGAAGAGAGGGATTGTGCAAAAGTGACACCATGGGAGTTGGCAGAGGGAAGAGGTAATTATCAGTAACGAGTGAAATAAAGACCCAAATATTTCAGGAATTATTTGCCCCTGATAGCAGTTAGCCCAGGGAACTGGTATTTTCTTAAAATTTGTGACATTTCTGTACTGTTTCCTGTCAGTCTCACAGTCCTAAAGGGCATTGCCTCTGCCTAGAAATGGGCAAGGCATCCGCACTTGCAGTAAGAACAAGCATGTACTGGCCTTTGTTGGAGGGGCTGGCAGGAGCCCCCAGAGCTTTTCCAGCTCTTCTGTCTGAAATATTTTCAAAGTGTCTGTAAAATATTGGAGCTGTGAATTTCTTTTGGAAAGAATTTCTAAGTGATCGCCTGAATTTTGCTAATACAGAGTGGAGGTCGTGCTCTGCAAGGGGCTTAGAAATCTCTCCATGGAATTCAATGGCAATGAGATAAAGTCAGCACTGGAGAACCCAGGAGTCTTTGTGAACCTGCAAAATGGAAGGGACATCACTGATCAGGGCCCTAAGTTTACAACTTTTTCTAGCGTAAAAAGAGATCAACAAAAACAAAAGAGAACTGGAGAGAGGAGACTCCTGAAATAGCTGCCAAAAGGAGCACTGAGTGAAGAAATTCAGTTTTCTGCAAACACCTTTTACATTTCTGCCATCAAAAGCAGATACGGATCTGACCTTCTCCTGCTCTGTGGGTCAAGGCAGCTCTGTTCCCAGGTAGTTTTTAATTTACTTGTGTTTGCTGAGAAACGTTCACAGTCTCATCCTAAAAAGGATAAATTAATTCAGGAGAGGTTAAACGTTTCTCATTTCCATGCTTATTTTCCTGGACTTAACAGGGCACCTCTGCACAGGGCTTCATTCCCCGCTTTGGACTAGTCTCCCCAGTTGGTTCCCTCCTTGATCCTTTTTGCTTATATACAGGGACTTTCTCCCACATTATCCCTGAGCAGACTTTACCAGCTGCCTCCATGTTGCTCTGTCTGTCCCCTTTGCTTTTGTCCCCTAAATTTTGCTACAAGTTTTACCAAGAGCTGGGAGCCTCTGCAGGGAAGAGCCAGCAGGATAGCAGCTTCACCAGCTACTGTCCTCACAAGCAGAGGAATTTGGGGAGATCTGCCCCAAATTCCCAGCAATGCACAGGTAAGACATGTGCCTCCTCTGTCTTAGGAACAGCCTAGGGGCTGTTGCTGCAGTTTCCCTTTAAAAGTCTTTGGGAAGTTTGCTGCAGTTGGAGAGCCTCTTTGCAGGCACCTGCTCCTTGGGTGGCTGGGGAGCTAGAAAGCACAGCTCTGCTGAGGCCGGCCAAGCTGTCACTCCTTTTGCTGTGGCCAGGCGCTCGTGACAGCCCCTGTCCCGCTCAGCCTTCCGCCAGGCAACCAATTAGCAAGAAATCCCACTGTGTGGCCAGCTCTGGACAGCCACCGCGCCAGGGCCCAGCTGACCCGTGCCCTGCTGCAGCTGGGCCAGGGCCATCTCCGGGCCAGCGAGCCAGGGCACCGGTGGACGTGCAGCAGGGAGGGCAGCTGAGAACCTGCGCAGCTCTGACAGGTGGCCGGACAAGGGGCTTCTCAGGAAGACCCTTCCCAGAGCCTTCGGCACCATAGGTGGGAATGTCTCTCCAGCTCTTGAATATTCATCTCAGCCTGGGCTGCAAAACGGGGCAAAGCCAGGCTCAGCTGCCTGCTGCCATCCAGCAGTAGCATTGGCAGCACTGCTGGCAGAGCTGGGAGCAGGCTGCCCATTCCAGTGCTGAAGGGGCCAGTTCTACCTGCACACTGGGCAAGTGAAACCTTTTCCCTGAGCCTTACCAGCTTCTCCATGGTCTGAGGGCTTGGGGTCTCTGGAGAGCCTTTGTTGCCTTGAGTCTTTAAAGGAGCTCTGTATTGCTGTACTCTGTTCTTGCTTTGTGCCTCCAGTTACTTTGCCTTCTCTTTCTCCTTTTTTTGCACTAACTTTTTGCAGTGCTTTGCCAAATGACAGACTGTGCAATACTTTCAGAGTCTTGCTTCTTTAGCAGGATGCAAAGTACACTCACTTCTTCCTTCTATCCTCAATTCTTTTGTTTCTAGCATCCATTTTAGTTGGAGTAGCCATAGTCCTTGTACTGGGAATACCCAGTGACCTCCAGCCATTCCAGGATGACACTGGAAATTATGAAAAAGTTTGTGACAATACAACTAGACATGGATTCCCAAGTGTTTGTATCTGCTAGACCACCAGCACTTCCTTCCTGAGGAAGGTCACACGCCCCTGCACAGCCTGAGACCCCAACAACAGCTCCTTCAACATATAGTTTTACGTGTATTCTCTCAGTTTCTGCCCCATGTTTCATTTTTAACACAATCTAGGTGATTGGTGTCTGAATAAATGATAACACATAACAAGCAAATTCTTGCTAGTTGATGATGGCAACAAAGGCAGCAAGTTTTAGTACAGCTGGCTTCTTTCAGCTTCAAGGTTGTGTTCTGATGCGTAGTCAAAGGCCTATAGAGCCCTACTTGGATTAATCTGCTCCTCTTGCAAGATTTCTTGTGACCCCAGACTTCAAAGTTTTATTGCCTCGTTTTAATATTAAACAATATTTTTAATTATTGCTAAATAACCCTTTTGTGTTTTCCTCTAATAAGAAACAGGGAGCTTCATATCTGTGAAGCAAGAGAACCTTTGTCTTCAGTGAAAGGAGAGCACAACACTCCCCACTTACTGCTGCTGCTTTCTCTTGTTGCAGACATTCCCGTGATCCCTGACTTGGAGGATGTCCAGGAGGAAGATCTGGCCATGCAAGTGGCAGCTCCCCCAAGGTAAGAGCACTGCCAGGTGCCTTGAGGCTCTCATCAGCAGTGCAAACTGGCTAGTGAAATTAAACCCATCTTACTCATGCTCTTTGGATGTCAGCAGCAGTGCCATGCAGCAGGATTTGGTGCTGTGTTTTGTGACAGTTGGGCTTCAAGCTGAACAGTGCAAACTTCTTGTTTCCTATTACACAGAGAAAGCAATTACTGCATATTCTCTCTGTATAAAAAACCTACATTAGAATAAAGTATTTGATGTTGTAAAATTAAACTCTCAAAAGTAGGGAATTTCTTGATTTAAGGTTACCTGCATAACCTCAAATGTCTCCAATACACATGCATCATCACACACACTTTGATTATGATGGTCATAGGCTGCTTTGCCCTCCACAGGATATCCTTCTTACTCAAGTGCGTAGTTAATTTGCAAAGTAGAATCCTGTTGTTTGAAGTTGCTATCACAGTAGCCTTGGAGTCAGCTCAAGGGAGAACAGAAGGTTTTAAGAAATGAAAGTTTTGGGGGTTTTATGTTAAACATACCAGGAAAGTCTTCTCGATTGGGCCTATTGCCAAGGTCACAGACTGGGATTTCTGCTGATCCTTATTTGGAGGGGTGGGATATCATACTTCTGGCCCAGATGCCTCTCTCACAAGTGTGGAGTAGTTACTGTAATTATATAGCTGTTAACAAAAATAATTGACACTTTATAGTAGTAAATTTAAAATTATTGTATCTCTCACTGGAGTTCATTTATTTTTGTCTTTTTTTTTTTTTCATCACAATCTGTATTCATAGTTTTCCTGCAGTAGAAAAGACAAGTGATTTTCATGGACAAACACAAGCAAATTCAATTAGTAGAGGTCTTTTCAATAGTGTTACATCATCTGTGAAGGCGATTGTGGTACAACAGTGTTATCACCCCACTACACCATGTTTTTCTTGGAAGGCTACATTTTAAAAAGTCATTTTTGATAGTTCTGTTACAGCTCAGACATGAAAATCCCAAAATCTTTGCTATTCTGTAGCTTGTATGTCGTTGCTCTCAGAGGTTCCTTTGCTAAGGCACTGGGGCTGTTTGAATGCTCACTACAGTCTTCTTTTCTTTCTACCCCTTGCAGCTAGTCTACGTATCTTCTTTTGTCATGCTGGTTTCTTTGAGGGAATCCATGGTTGTTCCACATCCTATTTTTATGCATGTGCACAATCTGGTACATAGAATTGTCAATGACTGTTCATTTGCTGACTAAACTGTGCTTCTGTCTGGGTACATCCATCCCAAGAGTCTGCATGGGGGATGTGGGCACTCAGGATGTCACCAGACATCATGCCATCCTTCTCCTCACTTGTGCTTCCACACTGACACAGGCTTGTTCTCTGACCCTTTCTGGCTGCAGTGTGCAGGTGAACCGAGTGCTGACCTACCATGACCTGGACAAAGATCTAATGAAATATGCTGCATTCCAGACTCTGGTAAGTGGATGCTGCTATGGGCTGGCCAATGTTGAGTCCCTCTCCTTCCGGTCTCATGTCATCCTCCACAGTGATACTCAGCTGCATAAAATACAGACTAATCATCCGAAGAACTACAGTCTCCCTCTAAGTCTGTTCCTCTCTGCAGCATGGCTTTTGTACTTGTTTGTGCCTGTAAATAATATGGATATGATGTCTGTTGCTCAGGTGAGGTTCTTGGAGTTGTCCTGGACAAAGTGACCCTTATGAGACAAATGTGACAATGTCTAACAAATATATCTGGTGAAATGATCGTGTCCATTTTCTCAGTGTCTGTAAGATTGTGACTCTCTGTGTTCATAGGATGGGGAGGTAGACTTGAAGCTCCTCACCAAAGTTTTGGCCCCAGAGCATGAACTACGAGAGGTGAGTCTTTGTTTTGTGGAAACACGAACAAGGTAAAAGCTTCTTGTGTGTCTCAGACTGTACTGGGAAAGGTAGCCTTGTCAGTGGGGTGGAAAAGAGATGTGAGGAGGAGCTGGTCCAAGCTGTTGGAGGTTTGATTTCCCCAGCAGATGATTTTTAAGATAGATAGTGCTTTCTTGGTGTGAGTTTGTGGTATCACTGTGATTGGCCCCCTTCAGTATGAAGGAGCTAGTCAGGAAAATGTAGAGGGCCTAGTACTGTCAGAGATCCCTGCAGAAACAATGCTTTATTTTGTCCTTTGGTAGCCACCATGAGCTACAGGTGGTTCCACAGAAACGTACAGAGGGACAAAGGCAGAAAGCATTTGGGGTTTGGGCAGGGGGTTTTTAAAGCAGGACAGAACAACCTCAATACAACTGAGCTCAGGACTTACAACAAAGGATTTCTGCAGCTTTGAACTGCACATGCTTCAGCAGAAGTGCAGAAGAGTGAAAGGGCTCCTTTCTACACCCTGCCTGTGAGTATATAATACTAACAATTAATGTTCTTTTTGGAATATTGGAACATGAATAATTTTGTCAGTGTTTTAAAATTGTAGCAGTATTGCTGTTCTAGCCTGCTGAATCTGAGACTTCCCTGGTCAGGGCAGTTGCCTTTTGATTTCTCTCTTTGCTGCTCTGGCATTGTTCAGAGAACTTTGGGTGACACCAGTAACATGTCAGCATGTTTGTCTTTTTTTCCTCTTGGTAGGATGATGTCAGCTGGGATTGGGACCATCTCTTCACAGAGGTGTCCTCAGAACTAGTGACTGAGTGGGACCTGGGACAGTCGGAGAGGGAGGACCACCTCCCGTAGAGCTCTGACACACCAAACATCTCATACATCCATCCCCTGTAGACAGTTAAGCACTTTAATTTTCTATTCACTTGTTTGTATTTGAAAATTTATTTCAGACATGAAAATAAATAGGACCTTGCTTCATAGAAAAATTGTCTCGGGAGAAGTTTTGGTTATTTTTTAATAAGAATTTTTGTTCTCAAAAGAAATCAAGATTTCGAAACACAGTAAAATATTTACTTAAAAACAGTCATTGCACTTCAACAGCACCTCTGCTGACAACTGCAATGGTCAATCTTTCCTCTGTGGGAATTCTGCCTGTCTAGTGTGGACCATCATACAGTGGAGTGTAGTTTGCACTGATGGCTGTCAGAGCTTAGGCTGATACAACTTGTTTTCATAGGACATCCAGGTTACCATCTTCCTCACAACAGACACCTCAAGTTGTCAGGATACCCGATTTACATTTCATCCAGCAGCCTCCAGCCTTTCCTTGTTAGCTTAACCTCTCTCTTGGAACATTACCTCTGCATTGACTCAGGAAGCAGCATCACCTATTAAACTGCCACCTCTTACAGCACCTCTTTATACCTTGAGGTCTGCCAGCTGAATTCTGACCAGGCATAACCTCACTTAGCTTTTGCAATCACATGAAACCACAGCCCAAATGGAGATCACTTCAGGCAATAGGTAGTTTGCAAGGAAAATGTTTATTCCATGTATGTGAAAGAATGGAGCCTGATGCTCTCAAACAAGGTAACTCCCTGGTGGGTATCTCCTTGGAACCAAATAACTCACTCTCATTGTAATCTGAAGAAAAACTCATTTAGCTGTTAATACCTTGTCCCTGTAGAACTGTCACTATTTGCAGGAAACAGTAACATTACTTCTAAGCCAATGTCCTTCAAAGCCTTGTCCTGTTGGAGAATCTTGCTATGTTCTTCTGGGGACTGCAGGTGCCGGGAAGAAGCTGGCTGTGCTGCGTTTCTTTGCTTGTTTGGTCGGTCTAATAGAGTAGTGCATTCCCACTTTTGTGACAGCAGGACAGGTCCAAAAACTCACTGTGAATTCAGTACTCTGCAGAATTTCAGATGAGAGTTGATATGCCAAACAACTTTACCAACAAAAGAGAAGTAGTTGGGCCCCAGTCTGGGACCACAAAAATAAGGGGAGGCTTATCTGTCTTAAGGAGACATTAAATTTTTTACAACCAAGACCTATCTCCTATAACTAGGAAACTAGGTGTGGCAGAAGCTTGGGAGGCCATTGTATGGAAGATAATCTGGAAGTCTTTCTCTGAGCAGAGGAACCTGTTTTGGTAGGAGCAGAAACTTCCCAGGTGAGCTAGCATCTGCTTTTTTGTGACAGTTATGATTCCTGGCCAAAGAGAATTTAGAATGGTTTGTACTTCCCAGGAAAAAAATTAAACTCAGCAAACTAAAATATGTTAGTAAATCAGACAACAAGCCAGTCTGAGAGGAAAAAAAATGGGTGCTGTTGGCTACCTGCCTCAGCTGGGGACCCCAGGCAAAGGACACTCTGGGGTGGGAAGCAGATGTGTGTGTGCCAGGCCTGTGCCCAGTCTGGGAGTTTGGGAACCCAGCAAATACCTGAGCAGAGCTGGAGAGAAGTGCTTCAAAAAAATACCAGTCTCATCTATTTTATTGCAGGAAGAGATAGCTTTGATCATTTTGTCTGACCTGCTATAATATAGGCCATGGCAGAATCCAGTGAGATGGGGCTGAGCTTTGCCTGTCTTTTAGAAAGGCCAACAGTATATTTAAAACTCTCTCCTGGTTAGCTTTTTAATAAATTATTGCTCTTATGGTTTAAAATCTGCTTTATTTCTAGACTCAGTTTTTGAGTTTAATTTCTTTTTTCTTGAGCGTGCTTGCTTTCACCTTTCCAAATATTTTCTCCTTGCTTCAGTATTTATGTGCACTGGGATCAAGTTGTCTCTTTAATTTCCTTCAATAAACTTAATAGACTGAGACTTGTTTCCATGTCTCTTCAACTCCTTCCACAGCTGGCAGAGGGGAGGTGGGTGTTGGGCTCCTGGCCTTTCTCCAGTAATCTGTTCTACCCACCTTCCTTCCACAGTTGTGTTTCGGTTGCAATATTGGGAACGTGAATAAGACCTGTTGCTTTTTCTTTCTCAAGTCCTGATGCTGTTACATGCCTGTTGCCGTCTTTGCTAAAGAGAAACAATGAGCTGCTCTTTCATGCCCAGGCTCCTGGTGATGCACCAGTGTGTACTGGCTGTGACAAAGCTGCCTCAGGAACCTGCATTTCTGACAAGTCCTATGGAAAGAGCATGCACGAAAGAAAGTTTTTCTTGTAGACTGCAAAGGTGTAGCTCTGGCTGATACTCAGGTGAGATAAGAAGTGAGAGCAGTTTTCAAAACAGTGCACCCAATTCCTAGGAACTCAGATCAGCCCTCTGGGCTGTGCCTGGCCAAGGCATAGAGGAGTATTCCCTTGCTGGTCTCTACAGACCCTGTATTGCAGAGGGGTAATGCAAGGTGCAGCAGTGTGCTTAGGGCTGCATAAAAAATTCTGTGGCAGAATCAGGATTTGAAATTAAGAACCTCCAGTTCCCAATTCAAACATGGCTTTCATATACCTGGCAAGTGTTTTCCATCTTCAATTCAAAGATGGCAATTCAATGTCAAGAGTCTTGCTTGGTCTTTGGTCTGCTCTATACTTACATTGTTGAGGAAGAACTGCAAACCTATCAAAGTGTTTGTGTCAACAGTATGTTTAGCTTGGTGAGCTTCCATGAGGTGTCTGCCCGGGAACTTGCTGGGATTCTGGATGGGTGTAAATATCTACCTGCAGATAGTGTCTGGCAGACTCAGAGCTCAATAGAGCAATACTGGGCAAATGGTGAGCCTCATCACAGGTAAAGTAAAAGTAGTGCATAAAGGAAAAATTAAATCTAGGTCCTATCAGTGTAAGAAATCTCTGGTTTTGCTTGTAATAATATGTACAATATTTATAGACTTTCTTTGCTGAGATGGCTTACTAGGGTGTGCTTTGTCAGTGATGGGGGAATATTGGGGCTGAGACAGCCTAGACAACACTGGAAAAAAAATGGAGGAAATAAAAACTGAAAAAAAGCCAGACCCAACAGCTTTCCATTAAAGAACCTCTTAAAGGGACTCTGGCTGTTTTATTAAGTGTGACAAAGTGATTGGAGGTGGGGGGGAGCTCCTATGTTAATAAGTTGGAAAGGCACTGCCGTTCTTCTCTCCAAAGCATCTCGGGGAAAGTGGAATTAATTCATGGCATATGCTCCCAGCATCTGCCGCGGTGACCCGGAGTGGCGGGAGCCGAGTGCCAGGCAGTGCGAGCCAGAGCCTGTATTCCCAGCTCCTCTCCCGGGCCTTGCGCAGTACGGCTGCCTGTGGCTGGGCTTGGGGGCGGCGTGGCTGCTCCGGGGAGCACACACCCAATCGCCAGCCTGCCGGCTGGCCTGGGCAGTGTCACAGCCCAGGTCACAGTACTTCTGCCTCTGAAGGAGACGTGCTCTAAGCTTGGGGAGGGAGAAGGGGATGTTTGGATATAAAAGAGACCAGTTTGAAAGGAAGCTAATCCAGTTTGTCCCTAACAGCCTAAATTCCTCCCACAGGATTCCCTGACCAAGACCTGTCTTCTCCAGCCACCTGACTTGTTCTGTGTCTTGCTATGAAGTTCTGGGTCCTCGGTTTTCCTCTTCCTTTTTTCCCACTGCAACATTACAGATGGTTTGATCCTTTCTGAGAGAGAGAGAGGACAGACATTATACTTGGTGTTAAATGGGGTTTCATTGTCTGTTTAATGGCTTCTGGGAAATAATTTTTCACACCTTATTTCCTGTTGACTGGCCTAGACCACTAGTACAGGGTGCTGTGGTATAAACTCTGCCTGTGGTTTGTGATCTGCCTTTGAGCTTTCCCTCAGGAAAGGGCACCCAGAGCCAACCCTCCAGGCTGCTCTTCTGCAGCCACATCCTTCCACCTTTTTGGACAACTGCCTGAGATATGGGACCCTTTCATGGCCTGGAGAGCTGACAGACCCAGGAGAAAATGAAGTGGTGGGTGATCCCCAGGCAGGACAGAGATGCCCCACACTCCTTCTGTGCTCTCCCAGCAACTGCTCCTTGCAGCTTCTCCCCTTATGCTCCCTTTTGAAATATGGTGCCCCACTCCTAGGCTGTGCAGGGATGTTGCTGTGCTGAGTGAGGACCAAGGCAGGGCAACACAGGGAATCCACAGCTGGTTGCCCTGGTGAGACCAGTCCTCTCAGGGTCATGCTTTATCTGGGGGGATAACCTGCACTATTGGCAGTCACAGCCTAGGAATTATCCTGATTGATTCAATCATGAATGCTGTGTGGCATGGACGTCCAGAGCTCCTGAGCCCACTAATCTCTCTGCCATGATCCCTGGGGAGATGAAACATTTCTTCTTAGTGCCCTGCTACTTGCATTTGCCCCAGCAGGCTGCTCTGCACAGACCTCACTGAGGCCAGAACAGCTCCAGGCCATGGGCCCTCTTATCAGGCTCCATCTCCTGTCACTTTCAGGACCACTTCATTATCCTTTTATTAGCCCTCTTCTCCTGCTTATCATTATTAATAATCACACTGGATCAGCTGGAGTGCTGACAGCTGCCCCTTGTCTATTCTTTCTGTCTATTTTAATCCTGCCTGCTTATCTGAAAGAAACCTGATCCTTTTTCTTTTAATTAAAGAAATTTGGTGAGCCAGCCTCTCCTCCATGCAGAGATAGGACTGATCACACCAGTGATATGGAGGGAGCAGGAAAAGGGGCAGATTACTGGGTGACAGTGTTTTCCACAGCCCAAAGATATGGGATGTCAGAGTAGAGGCTAGAAGAGATTAAGCCACATGTGCTGTGAGAAGAAACACAGCACAGGGTCACTGTGAGGTACTTATTTTGGGGTCTCTGTGTCTGGTCCAGTGTATTGCTGCAGGGCTGTGTGACTACACTGCACCAATACAAGACAAGGAAGGCCTGTTCACCTCTCTCTGTTTAGTGTGGGTGGCAATAGCAATGCCAGGCTCAGAGCCTGTGGGAGTGGCCTGGATGAGTGGCCAGGGCTGCTGGGATCACTGCAGTTCCTACAGGGACTAGAGGAGTTTGTTTCTCAGTGCTTTATAGTGCTGCCAGAAGATGCAAGTGCTGGTCTTCACAGTGATGCTCCCGCTTTGTGCTCCCACAGGCATTGCTTCCTGGGGCCACAGATCTCATTCTAGCCTCTGAAAAATGCCTTGCTGGGCAGTTTGCTTGAGCTGAAATATTTGTGTTGTCTGTAGGGACAGGTCATTCAAGAAAGGGCTGTGCAAATAGGCTGAGAGAAATTGTTGTGCTAATTCACACTTTTATGAACCCATAAACTCAAATCTGCATTCATTGCAATCTGCAATGTGACTGGAGTGTGGGCTGAAATGCTTAGAAAGTGTTAATCAGGGGTCCGTAACAAAGCAAAACGCTCTGAAGTGCAGCAGCAGGAGCTTGGCCATAAGCAGCAGGAGTATTCAACCTTAGCACTAAACTGGCCGATTCTTTGGCTCTCAAATGCTTCATTTCAGATGCACAAGTTGCTGGTTGACTGAATGCGTATGCACCCTCTGCTACAGAATATGGCAACTGGCTCAGATTTGTAGGGCTGCTTCACCCGAGAGGCTGTGAGCCCAGGAAGAGTATAGGGCAGAATTTCCTGGTGCTCAAGTGAGAGTGTAGCTCTGAAATTCTGTCAAGCAGAGCCATGCTGGCTTCTGTCCCTGGGCTTCTGTTGCTTGTGAGTATTGCAGCTGACTGGGATGAACGTTAACCTGCAAGTTCAGGTATTGGTGATGGAACTGCCACAGTACAAACCAATGTATGTGGCTTCACAGATCCTTTAAAAATATGTGATTCTCTATCAATTACAGGCAAGAATTGCATATGGTGACATTTATGCTATTGCTTCCATGTGAAATGTCCTGCTGTTTACAGAAAATCTCTTCACCATTTCTTAATGTTGAACAAAGTGTTTGAAAGATGAGAAAATGCAGGATTCACTTGTCTAAACTGACAGTAACTGATCAGCTTTTATTATCTGTCCCTGCTCCTTCAGCAAAAATCATTTCTCTTTTGGACCCAAGTAAGGAAAATTCTCAGGTTGGTTTTTGGCCCTGAAATGATGAGGGACACTGTTTTTGATGTAGTGGGACATTTTGAATCAGCCAAAAGAGGTGGAATTGCAGTCCATGTGATAGACTGAAGTCTTGCTCTGATCATTACCCTGATCAGCAGAACTACTCACAAAGCCAGGAAAATGCTTTGGGAAATTGCCAAAGAATTTGATCCAAGTCAGACAACCTTGTCAGTGCCTGGAGTTCCAAAGCCAAATTGGAGCTAAGCTTGTGGCCTGTGAGGTTGTATGTACAGATGGCTGTAGGCTTGGTGAATCAACCTCACAAATAAATGGACAATAATAGTTTAGGCTATGGTAGCTGTATCAGAGCTCACTCACTGCTAGTCCAGATAGCAAACCCCATCTGACCCAGAGGGACAAGAAGCAGCCTGGACTTGCCTTGCTGAGTGCTGTAAATCCTCTTCTTTAGGATCTGAGCTAGTTTCTTTAAAGCCTCTCTAGTATTGCCCCTTCATATTGCTCTATGCCCCCAGAGATACTCTTACTTCTATGGCTTTCAAATCCATAGTCCCCAAGACTTCTGTGTGTCTCTGTGCATAAGGGATTGAATACTCTTCATTTCATACAGAGGGACCAGAATTGTAGTCTAATAATTCAAGTTCTCCAGGGTCCCACAGTGAGACTGTGACACAACTAGGAACCAAATCCAGCCCCTCTGAGCATCTGTCCCGTTTCACAGCCACATTACTTCACTAACTGAAATTATGCACAAGGCCAGTGTATTTGTTTATTTTGATTTTCAGCCAAGAGCTGGTTTCAGGCTGCAGATCGCCTTCCAGATTTTCATAAACACAAAGTTAATCTTTATAGTCTCTGTACAAAACATCTTCCCCAGGAACAGCACAGCACACTTCCCACCTGGTAGTATGCCCACTAAGACAGGAAACTAATCATGTCCTTCAAAAACTGCTTTCTACCATAAGGCTGCTCCACTTATCCCAGAAATAGCCAGGGAAAGGAATGAGTTGTGAATGAACCCAACTGTCTTCCAGTGGAAACTGTGGAAGTCTGAAGCCAATAGGGCTCTTCAGCCTGCTTATGTCTCTCTCCACAGAGAGAGTTCTTCTGCTGAGTTCAGCAGAAGATGACCACAAAGTAGGGATGGAAAATCTCCATGCTGAGAGATGCACAGGCATTCAGAAAGGCTTTGGTAAGCCACACAGTAGCACACTGCCTTAAGATTAACCAAGCAAATGTGGTGAGGATTTTTGGTTGCTTGGTTTCTTAAGTCACATGGTGGTCCAGGAGCCTTTAACAAAACTATTAGTCCCTGCCTGTTCCAGGGCCTGTAAGCTCTCGTCAGAGGGTATCCCAGCCCCAGCCTAGTTCTTAATCAAGTGGGACTGGTTGTGGCACTGTCTATGACAGCTTTAAAACTGGCAGAGAGAGAGCTCTGTAAGATGCCTATGACTTGCATGACATGCAATTAATTATAGAGTTCGGAGAATACTGTTCAGTAAAGGCAATGTCACCTTACACAAATGTACCTGGAATAGTTGTGTGGGTCTAAAACATCCATGCTTAGCTTGTCAGATAAATGTTTTTTTTGTTTACATAAAGTGGACATATATTTGTGTCATGCCTGGATACAGGCCTTTCCTTGGGTGGTGATGTCTCTGTGCCATATAGAGCATACCTGTGTCTCACCAGCTGAGCAGGCTCTGTCTTGTTGGGCCCAGGCATCTGTTTGTCTATCAGTATAATGTGCACATGCACCAGTGATGGCTGGGGTTGGAAGTATTTATGGCAATTAAAATGTTTTGCCTGGAAGCTGTTTTGGGGCTTTTTTGAAGTGAGGATTTTCAGACTTCAAGGTGTTAACAGCCCCTCTAAACGGTTTTGTTTTTTAATTGCAGCAAATGACTGCGGAGCCATTAAACATTCGCCTCTCTGCAGTTGTTTCTAAGCCCTTTCAGTCCTTCTTCTATTTATTCTGTTTAATTCAGTCAGGTAGCTTCGGGGCAGTGAAGATCAATACTTTACTTTGATAGAAAAGAGTCAGGTTTGAAACATAGAGATAAAACTGACACATTTTGTATAAATTTAATTAAAAATGCACCTTTAGTGGCTTGTTGCAAGCACAAAGCCAGCCCTCCATCTAGCTATCACTCTCTCTCACTCTATGTCTCTCTCTTCCCTTTCTTGTTCCTAACAGGAAGATCTCTGAATCTGCCTCACCAACAAAGAATCTCGTTTTATGATTTTTGTCTTGAAAGTTTAGCACTGAGGGAGCAGGATAGAAGGGATGTGAAATTCTAAACAGACCTTCTGCTCTCTCCCTGGTCCCATTCCTTTTGGTGGTGGTGGCTGGGGGGACAGGGAAGGAGCCAGCTCCCCAGTGGAGAAAGGAGGGGGAGGAAGAGGCAATTTTTTTTTTTTTTTTAACCCAGCAGATTGGACACCCTGGGGCACTTTCTGTTTGTATCTGTAGCTTTCCTCCATTCCCACTCCCTCTTCTTGCTTTGTTAAACTGAGAATTATTTTTCTGACTACATGTGCATTCCTGATCCCACTAGGACAGTGCTGGCCACAAGGCAGTCTCTTTATTCTCTCTTTCTTTTTCTTCCCCTACTCCCCCTCATTTCTTCCCTCTCCCTCTCTCCCTAACCCTGCTGCCAGTGGGCACATTTGTCTTGTGTTTTATAATATGGCCCCTTTCACCCCCTTCGCCTGCATCTCTCTCTCTCTCTCTCAATCCTGTTTGGATCAGTTCATTTTTCACTTGAGTGCCTTTCCTCCCAGACTCCCCTCTGCTCCAGCCTCCCTCTGCTCAACACCAATAAAACACACACAACACAGGTAGAACAAGGTGCCAGGGCTCAGTGTGACAAATGACTCTCACACCACTCAATAACCAGGGCTGTAAATTGCCCTCTCTTCACCCTCTGCCGCCTTCTGGGGACAGCAGCTTGGCTGGGCCCTTGTGAAATGGGCTGTCCTGATACAGGGTGGGATTGCGAAGTCCAGTGGGAATTGGACACCACCACCACCAGGGCAGAGACTTTTCCAGTGCTGTCTTTTGGGGTTGTGGGATTTAGTGTCTCTGATTCACTCCCCATGGGGCCATGCAGCCCAAGGGGCCCCAGGGACTCGTTGGAAAATGGGAGTTTCGGCACAAAGGGATGTGAAAGACCTGCCTGACCTACACACCACCTATTTAAGTCATATTTTGAGGCCAAGAATTTCAAGACTTGTTCCATCCATACAAGCTTTAGGAGGGTTTTAAAGGGAAGGATGATTCCTGAGGGTCTCTCTGTATCTGGGCTGGTACCATGTTACCTGTGAGAGCAGGGCCTCCATGGCTGGTGTTCCCTGTGTCTGCACCAACCCAGCTTAAGCATCTCAGACACCTACACCCTACTGCTGATGCATAGCATGGCCTGGGAAACGGCATCTCCCTGTCTGTCCACTCACACTGCACATTGTGTTGCTGCAGTGCTCACATGGGCTTGGTGCTGTGCACTCGTGTTTGACCAAACTTACAGGAGGGAGAAGTAAACCACCAGCTGAGAAAAATAGACCACCTGCCAGGTAACAGGCAAGGGCAAAGTGGGTAACAAAATAAATGTGAACAGCACCTCTCACCAGCCATCAGCATGTGCAATTGGATTTTTCCTATGTCTTTGGGAGCACTATCGAGAGCAGTGGCATTAAAGAGCACTTTGAAAATGTTTGGTACATTATGGATGGTGTGGAGAAAAGGAGTGAGGGCACAAAGCAGGTGTCATTGGAGGAGTCTGGACAGAAAGAAAGGAAAGGATCTAGAAGCTAATAAGCTTGACACTCATGCACAGGCCAGGTGATCTTGTGAAGAAGGCTGAAGGACAAAGAGGCACAGCTGCATATACTGAAGAAGCAGCAGCAAAACTTAACTTGGATGATGGGGCAAAGGAGAGATGGTGTCTGCCTGCCTCTCTATGAGTCCGGGTGATCTGGGGGTGTTTGTGGGGCTGTCTATGGGTCAGCATGCAGGCAGTGCCCAGCTTGAGGCAGAACAGGGGCCTTCAGATCCAGCCACAGGGAGCAACGTGCACCTGCTGCACAGAAATGTACTCTCTTTGCATTCCATTGTGTCTGACTGCTGTCAAACTGCAGTTGCTGTGAATTTTGCTTGAGAATCAGAAGGTACTGTACAGGTGGTGCCGAGCTGTTCAACAAGATGCAAAGCGGGGTCCATGCCCAATGGATTTCAGGTGCCAACCCCTCTTGTCTTAAGTAATAGCCAGTTCTGGCAGATGTGCATGTTTCCTGTTACTGGTTTCATTTGGCTCTGGGATTCCTTACTATCTCTCCCTGAGTTAATTTGTGGCAGTAGTATATGTAGAACTTCTAGCCTCCTACTTGCAGGAGGCTGCATTTCAGCTGTGAGTGAAGAGTGTATTTTGTAATTTTTTTACTAGTTAGTGCTTTAACTTGACAGTGTCAAAGGGAAATACTCATCTTTGTATCAGCCTGTGCTGGTGTCTCTGCTCTGCAGCTCAGGTTGCTTGGTTTTACCAGCAGTAAAAGCAGAGAGTTTTCTTGCTGAGCTGAAGCGCGATGGGTTAACTCTGTCAGTTTGTCTACATAATACTGGCTGGAACACCAGTTAAAGTCCTCCTGAGTGATTCGTGGAGGTGGTGAGTGCTGAGGGCTGGTTTCTCAGGGAGTGCGCCGGGAAGGAGCGTGCCGCACCGTGCGCGTCTGCAGGCGGACAGCTCTCGCGTCTGTTGCCTTTAATCACGGCAAATGAAAGTTTCTAAACAGCGGAAGATGCCAGGCTTTGTGTTCTGCCACCGGAGCTGCCTCTGCACCGCCGTCAGTGCCGGTAATTGCAGACAGAAGCTGCTTTGTGTTAAAATGGCATCGGTAATTGAAACGGAATTCAGAATCAGGACCCTGCAGGCACCGCTCGGTGAAAGAAGAAATGAAGATCGTTTGGGTCACATCTTTTGTAATTTGCGTTTAATAATCGTACCAGGAGGTACATACAAAGGGAGAGGAGAGATAAGACACAGCCCACTCCCCCTCCTCGCTCTGCCTTGCAGCCTTCCCACGGAATGGGGGAACCTGGTGGGAACCCCGCACCCCCCTCTCCTCGGCTGGGTGGTGGGAGGGCTGCCGGCTCTCTGCCACCGCGGCTCGGCTCGGGCTGCTTGGGAGGCCAAGCCAGTACTGCTCCCTGGCAGCCAGGAGGAGAGAACGGCCCTTGGGTTCATGTTAAACTGGATGCTCAAGTTCTGGTCTTATGGTTTTATGGGCCTACGTGCTGGTTCTTGCCCAGTAGGTCTCGCCCAGCTCTGCGCATTGGAGCACACCCCGCTGGTTTGCAGTTTCTGAGTTTCCCATTGAAATGGGATCCTTTTGGTCACCTTCAATGGGATTCTGCAGTTATGCCTCTATAAGTATATTCAGGCAAATGCAAGACAGGTAGGATATGGCTCATGCTGAAATGTCCCAAACTTCTCCCACCACAGCACAACAAGGTCTTCTCTGTTCTGCTTCTGGGAAATGGAATGTTGTCCATGCTCCCCACAAATTTCAGCCAGGCTGTGCCTGAGAAAGCACAAGCTGATGGGCACCAGCACCATGCCAGGAGCCTGCCCCTTCTGAAAAAGCCCCAGTACTAGAGCCTGTGCCCTAGTACATTCACTAGAGTGGTTTCCATCTTGACCTGTTTGGTGAGTGACTTTTGATTTCAGGGTATTGAAGTTACCAGGGAAAGACCATGTAGCAACAAAAATATTGCAGAGATGCTCAGGAGAGGAGTGCTGTACAAGACAAAGATCCTATCAAAGACTGTGAGGAAAACGTGAGTGCACACGGAGTGCAGGTAACTTCTGTTCTTTTTGGCTTCATGCTGTGCTTACTGATGCTTGTTCGGCCCTAGAAGAAGACAGATGCAGTCTCTCCTTCGTGTTAAAGTGAACAACCGTGCTTGTGCTGCGGCCAGTGCTGCTCCCAGTCTGCCTGTTAGAGCAGGACCGCGGGTTGGATGACCCTTTGGAGTAAGCTGGTACAGGCTATTTCTCTTGTGCTTCTGGCAGCTTGTCATGGTGTGCTTCTGCTGTGCTTACCATGGAGGTTGGGTTGAAGGCCCCATAGAAGCCACAGCAAGGTGGTGATACAGATCTTCTCTTTCAGCCTCAAACTGTCCAGGGACATTCAGCTGCTCTTACAGTGTCCAAAGTGTGCACTCATAAGTCTCTGCTCTGAAGACTGCATCATCCAGTACAGGGTTGCCTTGTTCTCCTTAACTCAAGCCCCTGATCCTGAAGGAGCCAAGCCTGTCAGATACTTCCACCATAATCTCTGGGGTAGTCGAGACCTATGACATGTCATCTAGAACATGAGAACCAAGAAGATCTGGTTCTATGATCCTATAGTCTGCTGATCTGCCCTGTGATTTCCCTTAGCTTTGCCTCTGTTGAGCCTTGCTGTAGTGCAAATATAATCCAGATTTCTTCTTTGGTAAAACAACCCAGCACCACTTTTATTTCTTGTGCCAAACCCAACCACAGCAAACACACACCTAAGAAATGGCAGTTTACATTCACATTTATTCAACTTTGGTGTTTTTAAAACCCAGTGACAACCTGGGAGCTACTCTAAATCCAGATGAGATGAACACAGATGCAAGCAGAAACAGTCCATTCTACCCTTGAAGAGTCAGTCTCTTTACCCTAGATTTCTAGTCCATTATGGGGAACAAACTCAGCTCTGTTTACCTTTGTTGGTGTCCTGTTAATCTCAGTGGAATGAGTGGCACTGCCTGGATTTATTTCAAGCAATGTGTATTTTCTCTACCATTAGGCTTGGCTCAGGGACAGACTTCATTGTCACCTGTGAGGATACAAAGAAGACATCTCCAATGTCCAAAGAAGACATCTCCAATGTCCAGCAGCTCTCCTGTGCTCTGTATTGGTGCTGTAACCTTATGGTCTCCCTTGCACACAAACTCTGCATTTCTTCCTTAAGCTGCTCCTGGCAGCTCACCATTTCACAGTTCTTGCCTGTGGCCAGGAAGAGCATCATCTGTCAGCTACATCTGGAGCTGCCATCCTGCCTTCTCCCAGGGAGCCCAAGGGGTCCTTATCAGAGGGCCAGAGCAGCAGGCATGACAGGAAAAATTTAGGTTGGGGAGAGGTACCTTGACTTCTTCTAGTTATAATTCCAAGGAAGAATCTTATTAAAATTTAAGAGCCAATATCTTGATTTTTATTTAGCCGAGAGAAGGCTAAACGTGACTTGGCATCCTCCTGCTCAATGGTTGTCAGTAAGTCCTCAGAAGTAAATATCCAGACACCTGAAATCAGATGAGGGAGAGCATCTGAAAGAGGTAAAGAATTTCTCATCTTGGTGGAGAGAGTGTCCAAGCTCTGTGTGACTATATGCAGACACCCAACATTTCCCTTTTGCCTGAGAAACTAAGGCTTATTAGGCTTTGGGTGCAGCAGCAGAGCTGCTGGGGATGTCCCTAATTGGCTGAGGTGATCCATAAAAGGAACTCCGGATGCTTTGGCCTTTTCTCTCCAAGCCTTCCTCTCACTTCATACATGGCAAGGAATTAGCAAGCATCACCACATTAATCCTGTTCCTTGCCACCACTTCAGGAAATGACAGTGTCACAGCCCTGCGAAGATACCGAGGTGAGTTGCACTGCTGCATGCACATGCATGGCCTTCTGGCTGGGCATGTATGTCCTACAGTGTCATCAGCCGTGGTGAGGTGCTGTGGTAATAATCCCCTAGTACTTTCTTCTCTCCTTGGTTCAGTCCCAAATCCTCAGGTCCAGTTTCGGCATCTCCACACTGTTCCTCAATGGAGAACTAGAGATCTTAGGTGGGTGGTCACATGTTAGGTGATAGAGAGAAGACAGATATTGAAGAAACGAGCCCTTCAGGCTTTGCATTGCTTTAGTAATACTCTTGGGAAGCAGTTTTTGTAGACCTGCTGTTTGGCCCTCTGACAGCTGTGTCTCCTTTATGCTGTTCTGTTAGAGCTCCTTTTGTGTGTTGCTGAAGATGTCGTTAGGAAGAGGAGGCCACAAAACTGTCTAAAACATCTTTCCTGTACATCTTTCTCACACCCCTCTTCCATCACTACCCATCCCCACAAAGGGATTACATTTGCACTTTGCACACTCTCACCTGGGAACCCCATACAACCACACCTACATACACTGACACAGATGCACCAGAGTCTTATTTTCTGTGTTCCTCGACCTTCCTTTCCTCCTCCCATCTGTTTGTTGAATAATTCCTGGCTAAGTAACTTTCTCTGGGCAGCCCCTGGGCTGGGGCACTGGGACTTGCCCCCTCTCCCCCCTGGCTGTCCAGGGGGTCTTTGAACATGTGTTTCTGGGAGGCAGACACCAGCTGGCTGGGTGACATTTGCATAGTCAGCTAAAAGCCCACGAGCTGAGCTGGGAATGTCTGGGGGAGCCCATGGCAGGATGGAGGGAAGAGGGAAGCGCTGGTCAGCTCGAGGTCAGCTGGAACAGATTTCTCAACAAACAGACAGATGGTGAAAGGAGCTGAGGGGTGGGGGGAGCACGCAAAGGCTCCTACATCAAATATATAAGTCACTAAATGCAGTGTAAGTGACCGATGTGCCTATGGGCATGGCAGTCACCGTGCTGCTTCCTTCCAGTCCCATGGGCTGCATGCATGGGGCGAGCACAGGCTCTCATTGCTCTTGGTGCCAGGAAGAGGAACAGGGTGGACCATGGAGCAGGGAAGGGGCAGCGAGAGGCATGGGACTCTATGGGGACCCAGTGCTATGAAGCAGCAGCAGGAGCTGGAGGCTCCATGCAGCCTCCTGAAGTGAGCCAAAGGGGCCCTGTTGCTGAAGCTCCATCTGGGCACCAGCAGGGCTGCCATAACTGTGAGGACAGACTCCCAGTTTGTCTGGCTGCACTGAGCTTACAAAGGATCACCCAGCTCCGCAGGTTTGAGTCTGGGGTTTGTACCGTCCCAAGCACAAGGTACCCTCATGGTACAGACCCCCCCATTCCTGTTGTTCCTGCCCGCTGTTTGCCCTGCTTCTCCCCCCACTCCAGCTAATTTCATTGGACTGAAAATAATAAAGCAGTCTGTATGGCTTTGCTCCTACAAGGACATGTCTTTGCCATTCCAAAATAACAGCAAAACATATTTACGAGCCCCTGTGCTGCCTTTGCCCTCTCTGCTGATCACTGTTCCCGGCTGCCTGCCTGCTTTCATGCTCTCTTCCATCTGCACAGCCTATTCCTCAGGACAGAAAATACACTTTAGTTTTTCATCCCATGATGCCTTTTGGAGCACAGGGAAAAAAGCACTCCCTTAGCATGGGAATTGCTCAGACAGAGAGAAGTGACTTCTGTCCCCAGTGCTTAGAGTGGCCACAATTGAATATTTCAGGAAAAAAAGGCCAAGAAATGCTATAATGGACAATTAGGGGCTAAGCCACACAGAGATTACTGGTTTTGTCCTTCCAAGGTATTTAGCAGTTGCCACATGTCCTTGACCAGGAAGGTTCACAAATTACATGTTGTCTTTAAAATCCTGGGCTTGCGTCCTCCAGGTACCATTGGCAACTGCTAGAGGCTAGTTACATGCTGTAGTAAGAGGTATTCCCATTACATACCCTTTTTGTGTTATTCTTCAGGAGAAATGGGAATGCAATGCATTTGTATAATTTTTAATGCACTTTGTGGGAATTGGTGGGGTTTGGGGTTTTTTCCCTAATGCTGTTGCTTAGATGGTGCTCAGTCCTCTCTTGAGGGATGCAAACACATGTTACACATATTCTCCATGATGAGTGCAGGCAGGCAAATGTTACAGGAATGTGTAAGAAAGGCTGTCACCCAGGGCCAGCTAGAGCGGGGAAATTGCACATAAACTCCTTGTGTGTATGATCCCATCCCATGTAAAGCTGTCTGTATGTTAAGCAAAACTGACAGGGTCCTGATGGCACCAGTAGGCCTTAATTGCCCTGGTCTCACCTGGGAGCCACACCCAGCCCCAGGAACTCCATTTAAGCTCAGCCTGGGCCATTTATTGCCTTTCTGAGCTGTGCTGTGGTTCTGCCTTTCTCTAGCCTGGCCTCATCTCCTGACCTCAGACCTATGCTGCAGCACTGTCTTCAGCCCCAGCTTTTGCTGCTCCTGATGGGACTCCCTGGATGAACCCTGGGCCTGGTCTTGGCTCATGACTTTGCCATGCGGGGGCCATGGATGGGCTGCAGGACCATGCTTTGATCAATGAGGACACTGTCTGGCTGGGATCATCCTTGGCTATGATCCCATGCCAGAACTTCATTGTCACTTTTACCTTGTCCTGGCTTTGCTTCTTCAGCAGCCTCTTCATGATGACGATTTTATTTTTGGAAGTCCAGGTAATGGTGTCTCTTTTCTCACAATTATATTCAGAGATTTCTAGTAGGTTAAAGATGGCTGGTTTTCTTTTAGAAAAGCATTTCTGACTTGTCCTCAGTTTCCACTCCCTTTTGATCTTCCAGTTTGAGTTTGTTCGCTGTAGCCTGGAGATGCTGATGGACAGAAGCCACTTGCAGTCTAGGCTGTTGTGGGCATCGGTCAGTGTTATAATCCTTTGCACTCTGAGCAGTAAACACAGAAATTCCCACTGACTGCTCAGATCCTGCCTTCAACTTCCCCAATTAACTGTAGAGCTTTTTAATGTAAGATCCAGGAAGAAATGGATCTTATCTCTCAACAAGGCTGCCTGAATTTCTAACCTATTGAGTACTTTTTTTAACCCATTGTTTATTACATAATTGACTCCCCCAAAGTACCAGGTAGTCTTAACTCATCTGAGTTCTCTTTGCATTTGATCTAAATGTCTCTGTTCTGATATACTGGAAATGAGCGATAGAGATGTCCTTTGCAGTCAGGAAAGTGTCATGCATGCCTGTTACAAGGAAGAAACAGTAATTGTTATTAGAGCTCACTATGCATGAAGCAAAAGGAAATGTATTACTATTGTTTTTCTCAAAAAGTCTTGAATTTGGTCCTCGGGGCCTTATTTATCACTTGGAAATATTCACATGCCTGTTGGGATTTCATCAGAACACTTACAAATCCCCAAAGTTTTCTGAATTCTCGCAGAAGAGGCTCTTCTGTCTCAGGCGTAAGTTGTTCTGTGCTTCATGTTTGCCCTCTAAACAGGGACGAGAAATGTTCAGTGCAAGTGTCCCATGCAGCTGTTAAAAAGCTGCATTTATGCTGTGGGAAGCATGGTGGGATGCAGCAGGGCAGAGGGGGAGGTCACTACACAGGCCACTTGTTCTTGTTTGGGTCAGTCGTGCTCCTCAGTCTGAATGCACCTCTGCACTCTGCTGCAGTATCTGAATTAGCACCAATGAAGTAAGCAGGGAAAGAGAAAGTTGGCTCGTGCCAGCTCTCTCTGCATACACACATGCCCACACACCCTATCACAAACCCTGCCAGCTCCCGGAAATCTGGGTGTTTGTGTACCTCTGGATTTAAATGTGGGCTTCCCACTCTATGGGCAGCTGCTGCCAAATGCCCAGCTCATGTTTTGTTTTATGAATCCCTTGCTTCTAGGAGGCTTTATTATTATTATTCTTTGAGCTAAAATGGATCCATAACCTTGTGGGACAAGGACATTGGCCTGGCTGGCAGTGTACATGCTTTCTCATGCTCATGCTCTCCCTCCCCTCCACAATTACTCTTCATGCAGCAAAGAAAATAAAGCATTCCAGAAAAATATGACTGTCCCTCTCTCAACAGGAGGTCACCAAGGCTTGGGCTAGCACAAGAAAAAGAAAGCCCAGGGAAAGAGCTGCTGCTTTTTGATTTACGTGCTGGCTGGGCAAAAGGAGAGACTGCTGAGTGAAAGGAAGGTACTATGGGAGCTGCTAATTGAGTAATCGCAGCTCAGAGCTGTGGAGAAGGTAGCAGGAGCAGGCAAGAGAGACTTTCTCTCCTGGCTGGCAGGACCCCTTGATTTCTTTTCTCGCCATGGGTTTGAAAGTAACAGGACAGGTCTATGTATCTGGTTTTTGACACTGCATAGCACAATCGCTGTGCCTCTACCACAGGCAAGTCTGCCCCTGCATTTGCCTCTTTTCCTCATGTTTCCCTTCAAGCCTTTCTCGCACCTGGAAAGTTTTATGCACTAGCTGCATGTCTGAATAAACAAACACTTCTCTTGGCTCTGTGTCTAGCCCTTGGTACAAAGCCCTTGGTTGGGAAGTTGAACAGCTTGCCTTCTCTCTGTGCTGGGCATGGGATGCTCATCATGAGCATGCCCTTATGCACACTCCATCATCCTTTCTGTTCACATCTGGACACTGGAGTTTTGAGGCTGAATTCAGCAAGAGCCAAAACCACTCCTCCTTCCTGCAGCTGAATGCAAGATGCTGCAGTTGCCAGGGTTGTGCAAGGGGGATATGACATCTTCTGGTATGGCTGGGCTCAGACAGGGACCTGCTGTTCCTTTCTCCTGCTTCTGTCCACACTGAGCTGGCAGCCACTGAAATCCCTGCCTGAATGTGAATTTCAGGCACATATTCCACATTGCCACCGAGATGAACGTCATTTCCCAGCACTGGCAATAATCCACTCCCCACACGCTGAATCATATGTGTAAGCCCAGGACCAGGCTGGAGCTGCCACTGGAGAGGCAAGGTGTGGGCAAGACCTGAGCCCATGCCACTTGCCTTTGTCAGTTTTTCTGAACTCCACAAATCTGGCATAATCATTCCCCTGATTCTGAATACCACCCCTCCACCTTCTCCAGGGATGAGCAGATATTCTTGCGATAAGCCTGTTTTTCTCCCACTCAGGAGGAAGGCTGTTACTGCACTAGTCAGAGCAATCGAGACATTTGTTTCTGGCTGTGAGGGATGCTCAGAGGGGGAGGACAGGCAGAGTCCCTCCAGCATCACTAGAGGTCTCTCTTTATCTGTATGTGCTTGTCTGTAGGCCAATGGGAGAAAAATACACTTGCTCAGAATAATTTCTTTATCTGCTGCTTGACATGTCACAGCCCCGTAGAGCATGCAAGCCCAGGGAAGTCAGAGGGCTGAGTTCTCCTTGGCTCAGTTTCTCTAGAGAGTGTCTCTGTCTGGGATCAGTCTTCTGCTGATCAGCTCTCCCAGGCTCCCGTCTTCTCCCAGCACCCTCCTCAGCACTTCAGGGCTATTCAGCTGGGTAGCATCAATAACCCTTTGCCTTCCATCAGCCCACTCAGGCTCAAGAAGTGATTTGCCAGAACCATGGTCTGAGCTTTCTAGGATCTAGTGAAGAGTTGGTCCTCTCCTGACTCCTCATCCACTGGACAGGCTGTTAGCAGAGTCTCAGCTTGCCCTTCTGTGCCCATGCCTCCACAACTCCTGTGTGCTTGATGGGTGCTGCAATCCATCCAGCATCCCAGCAAAAAGCACCAGCAGCAGAATACTGATGATGTTTGGAGCTGACAGCAGTGGAAGGAGGGAAATTGTGAGACTAGTGCTAAGATTTTTGGATGTGGTTGTCCGCTTTCCCATGTCTCACTTCATCGTAACAGTGGTGAATCATATCCTCAAGCAAAATTTCGCTTTGCAGGCTACCTGAAGCACAAGGCCTTCTCAAGGAGCTGGAGTATACACATTTATCAGATTTGGTCTGAACACTGTGGCTTGTTTTCCATGAGCTGTTCAGTGACAGTCAATGAGCCACAGTGTGGCACCTTCAGTCAGAAGCACTTCCCTTTGATGTGAGGGCCTGAGCGCAGCACCGTGGTGAATGAAGCTTCAACTGCTTTCTCAACATAGGAAAGAGGGTTTGCTTCTATACTGTATTTTTACTTCCATATGCAGAGATATGCAGCAGCCATCACTATGGTGCAGGCAATGCCACAGCATCAGAACCCCTGCAGCAGCTCTGCAGGGTGAATTTGTCCAGGGCAGGAGTTCCCCAGCCTGTAACCAGACTCCTAGCAGGCAGTACCTGGCCTGGCCTTGCAGGCACTGAACATGCCAAAAGCCTTTGTAATGTGCAAGTAGGCTTCATGTGGCTTCCATCTCAACCCTGCTGCATGTTGAGCTTGTGTGTCCCCTGAATAAAATCACTAGTAGCAGGGGTGAAGGATGTGCTACAACTTTTCCTAGCTCTGCCCAGCTTTTATGCTCAGCTTCTTATGCAAGGTTCTCCTTAATTTTCTTCCTTTTTTTTTTTTCTTTTTATTTTTTAAGGGGAGAAATGGATGAAATATTTGTGCTTAAGTAAGACACTGCCAAGAGGGGATAGACTGCAAAGCCAGGCTGTTCCTCAGAGCTCTGTCAGTGCTCCCACAGTCTTTTCTGAGCTGCTTTCTGCTGGTTTGGCCCTCTTCACTGACATAGGCTTGCAGCTCTGAAAGTCCAGACTAGCAGCCTTGCTGCCAGCCCCCAGCATGACCTGTAGTCCTTGGTGGCAGTGATTCAGCAAGAGAAGCCATGTGGATCTGGAAATCTAGGCCTGGTGGTAAGGAGGGAACTTAAAAGAATCTCTGCCATGGCCTAGAAAGGTGAAAGTACTGTGGACACCAGTGGTGCAGTCTGTTTGCATGTAGCTAGAGACACTGATTCTGGGATACTACTGGCCTTTTGGAAGCCTTTTAGATGAGATCTTTATCTTGTTTTGCATTCATCAACTGCTCCCCCTGATACATGCTTGCTAACCTTCCACTGAGCAGAAAGATGGACAGTTCAGGACATGGTGTATGAGTAACGAGAACCATGAAGAAGCAGCATGTCTGCAGCTTTCTTGTGATGCATTTGACTTCTGAGCCCAGGAGGACAATGGTTGAAATAGACTGGTTCATTCACTCATTGTTTTTTTTTTTACTATCTGCTCCTCTGCTCTAGTCTCTTGTGCTGTGCTAAACACCAGCAAAAACAGTGAGATTGCAATATCCCATGCCAGGAATATTTTCGGAGAAGAGCTAACAAATACCTGTCTCTCGTAGATAATAAAAGTAGACATACCTGAGTCCAATTCCTCATGGTGAAGTCCTACCAGCTGCTTCTCCTGGCTGCACGTGACTTGATTATTTTTATTCTACCCCCTTGGCAAATTTGCTAAATTGCCCACCGCTAGCTTTGTGTCCTACTGTGGGCTCTTCTATGAGGAGCGCTGCAAGGGGAGATGGATTTAGGTGTTCTGAATGCTGGAATCCTGTAAGTGTATGAGCTCTTTGAGGCCTGATGGTGACTGATGCAGAAACCTGCCTTACTGCACTGAAAAAGGAGAGAAATAATGCAATAGTTGTGCACTGGTCCTCTGTGCTTGCTCCTGAAAGGGTGAGATGCAGTAGACCATATTTGGTCTTACTGGGTCTCTGCAGCCCAGAGAACTGCTCTGAGTTGGCAGCAGAGTGGATGTTGGGATGGACTGCTGTCATTTGTCTTTCTGATAGATTTTTCCCCTTGGATAATCTCTGTTTGAGAGAGCTCAAAAGGAGGAAAATGCTTCCTAGGGCAGCTTTTCTTCTGCATACATGTAGCCTCACTCAGGTCAACATTGGGCACATTTACAGAATCAGCCAGCTTATTAAAGCTGAATTCTTAGTAAAGCTGAATTAGAATCCTTGCACAGAGGCCACTGTGTAATAGCCAGTCCAAAAATACCTCCAAAATAACCTCTGGTAGAGCATCATGTCAGATGGTATCCTTCGCTGTCCTGTAGATTCCAAATTTTGTGTTTGGCTACAGTATGCATGCTGAAAGAGAGACAGTGCTTGAGATACAAAGATCATCTGAATTTGATGCTTGGGAAATGGACAGCCTCCCAAAGAGGGAGAAACCGGTACATTAACTGAGACACAAAACCCAGAAAGGGTGGACACAAGGGATGTGCCACATCAATTCTTTTTAACGTGGTGCACTGATATGCAAAACCTGAATATATTTATCCTGTGACCTCTCATCCACCAAGGAACTGGAAAAATGGAGCAGATATATTGTGAGCTGGGGAAAGAGAGGATTGTCACCCACAGACCAGGTACTTTCCTTTCTTTACCTGCTTTCAGTGCAGTGTGGTTTATGCACAGGTGTTTTAATATACCTATTACATATGAGAGAAGCAGAAAGAGTGACACCCGCTGCTGCTGCTGGTTTCAGTGGGATTTAGGAAGCCTAAAAGCCTGGCTGTAGATATATTTAACCCTACTCTGCTGTGTCCTTGCATCTCAGAGATTACCGTACATGTTTGCAGGCACACAGGCAATTATCTGCCTGCATTTCTCTGTGTGCTCATGTGTTGGTAGCATCTCCATGGACCCACATCCCTGCCTGGGGGTACAGTACAGTGCTGTAACCAGGAATGTCCTGGAGCTGAAGCTGCTGTAGTAATTACAGCAGATAAACTGCTCTGCTTGAGGGTTGCTGTCCACACCAGACTGCAAGGCAGGCAGCCTGGCTTTACCACTGAAGTCTATTCATTTTAATAAGAGGGACACCCTGTGTTATTAAGAAGAGTGTTTATTACTGTCGCAGCACGCTGACAGCAGCTTCCATCATCGTTAAAAGGCAGAAGGGGGGGAGGAGGGTAGGGAGCGGTGTGCTCCTGTCTCAGAGGGTAGGACCCAGCTGGTGAGGAGGCTGGGGGCTTCAGGGCTTTCCCCTCGGAAAGGAAGTTTCCAGTGGAGAAGAAGCCTTCAGGGAGGATGGAGAGGAAAGTGTGGGGCCCTGTTCAGTCTAATCCTCAGGTTCCAGCGTAAATAAAGTCCATTCTGTGTGAGACAGAGACTTACCTGCCTCATGCTCTGCAGGGACTGAGAGACTGCAGGCAGTGGTGGGGAAACTGAGGAGGGCAGCAGCACTGGGTACTTGCTGGGAGAGGAGGGTAAAGGATATGTGTAGGATGCTGATGTGGCTGCTTGGTGCAGGAGAAAGGTCTCAGCACCTTTGCGCTCTCATTTAGTGGTGCCACCAGCACTGAGCTGTATGGTTTGTACAGCCCTGTCGGGGGCCCCTCACCTGGGACATGTGAGAGGACATCTTAGTGTACAAAAGCAGGCTCTGACTCAGGGAATGGCACAAGCAGACCTTCACCCATGGCTGTCTGGAGACACTTCTCATTTTAGAAACTGTCTTATAAATGAGATATCTGGCATAATGCTGGAATTTGTAGGTCTTGGGGAAGTCTAGGAGGAGTTGGTCGAGGTGGTGCTTATGCACAGAGTAAACAGCCAACATTACTAGATGACTTTGTTGATGTTTTCACTGTGCAAATGAGACCTGAAGTTTAGAGTAGCCAGTGCAGGACAGGGGATGTGGCACAAGTGTAAAAGGTCTGCACACTGCATTCCTACTCTGCCCTCAATGCTTTCACATTTCTGAGCACCCAAGACATGGTACTTCCCAGCTATAGATGTTTATGGAGCCAAACCCCTCCTGGTTACTGCGATTCACCTTTCTTGTGTTCAGTCAGAAACAACTGCACCCAAAGCTGGAAAGGGACTTCATTGCTCTGTTCCATGATGCACAAAGGAAAGTCATCAAAGTTTTTTGATTTCACCTAAAGAGCTATAATTTCAAATACTACTTTGAAACAAAAGAAAGAACATGTACTTAAAATTTCCCTGACTTCCTCCCATGTTACCCTCTCCCTAATTTCTTCTCCAGTATATTCAAAACTACCCCCAGTTCTTCTCTCTGGGCTTCCTTCTCATTTCTATTTCTTCTGGCTTAAAATTCCTGACTTCTCTGAAGATTAAGTACTAAAGGAATTACAGCACTACTAGGCACATCAGCTCTCCCGTACCACTTTCCCTCCTGAGGAGTACATGGATGAGGGGAACAAAACGACCTGAGTAGTGACTGTCCTGGGATGGAGTTGATGATCTTTCTGGTGCCCTTTGTCCACTGCAGCACTTGTCATAGCAGGAAGAACACATTCCCTCCTGTGCTCCATATAAAAGTAAAAGGTCTCTGCAGTCCCAAGAGGATCAATTATGTCCCTGCAGAGGTGTGGTGGAGGACCATTCCTTGGTGGAAACTCCAGATGTCTTTTAACTTTATAATGGAAGCAGCTGACTGATGTACCAGTGATTTCATCCTACCAAGCAACAAGTGAGTGCAAGGGAGTAGATGGAAAAGATATATGGCAAGGCCGTTTGCAGGTGAGCAAGAGCTGGTGGGAAGCTTGGAGGAATATGCCAGTTAGGGAGAAGTGTGCATCTTGAGCCGATGGTGGGTGCTCTGATGTGCAAATCCTGCTGCAGCTGTGCTCAGCAGAGATGGAGAGGGGTCCTTGTTCTCTGTGACTTAGTGCCTTGCTCACTGTGGAAGCTGGTCAGATGCCTCTGGTGGCTGGGGACAACTCTGGCTGCTCCTCTGGCCCTTGCCCACCTCGTTGAGGCTCTCCAGCCATGTGTGACATTAAGGCTCCTCTAGGTCTCGGCAGGTTTCACAAGGTTGATTGGGACCAGCGCGTGTCACTCTCGGCCACTTCCTCATCACCATAACTCTGGGCTGAATAACAAGAGGCCGAGAATCTGCTAACGCAGGCCCCGGCAGAGTGCCCCATCACTCTCTTTTATTCGTACTGGAGATTTATGCTGCCTATCTCCCTTCCCTTTGTCCACCAGCCGGGCCCTATAAGTCATGTCCCTGGGCTGACAGGTCACGTGTCCCGTGCTGCTGCCCTGTCACAGTGACTGATGCCAGGGGGTGATTAAAAGAGAGGAGGGGTGAGAGGTCAGCAGCAGGCAGCATGATGTGAGCGGGGGGATGTAATTATCACTCCTGTGACATACTGCTGGGGGCTTTCATGGATCGTCACCCGGGCTGGAGGTGGGGAGGGTGGTGCTGGAGCAGGGAGGGGGAGTGGATGGACACAAGGCAAGAGTGGGCAGTAGGGTTATGGGAGGCAGGGGCTTTCTGGTTTTGAGAGAAACCAGAAAGTGTAAAGCCCTGGCTGTTCCCCAAACTGAGAGCTTGTGCCCTGCAGAAAGGCAGAAAGGGAATGTGGAAAGCTGCTGGCATCAGGAAGCAGCCCTCTGTTTGGAAAGGCTTTTGGCCACTTAAATATATTTTAAGTTCCCTTCACTACTGCATCCCAACACTGACAACACACCATAGACCAGAGTGCCTTCAGACATTCAAAAATCAGATGCATGAGTGCTCTTCCAGGTATGATTTGATGGAGAAACTGGCAGCCTTGGTGCCTTGTGCTGGCACTGCTCATTTCCTTCTGCACCTCCCCTGTCTGGAGTCTTTTGTGGACCAGATGAGGCTTTCTGGGTGAATAGTCTCCCAGATACACCATGCAGTCTATAGCTTTGGATGTCCCCTTGGAGCCCCAAGGTAGAGATGGGATCTTCAGCAGAGCAAATAATGAGGAAAAAGTAATTGAAGAGAGACTGAAAGGTAAATATATACTGGAAAACAGGAGATTGGATGGAACAGGAGAACAACTATCATAAAGCCATATAAATGAGAGAAAATATTTAGGTTCTGACAATGGGAAGATTAAGAATGCTGGCTGGCACATAGGGGCTGGAGAGGCTAAGATAATGTTGAGAATTGTCTCAGCAGTGAGCATAGTTCTGAGTATGGTTAGACTCCAGCACTGCTGATGTTTGGGGCAGGAAGAGAGTTCACTGTTTCTGTCTCTAGTCTGACTTAGGTAATTCCAGGGTATTAAAATTTTGCTGGTTTTTTTTTTGTTTGTGGCTTCAAAGGTTCCATTGCTTAAACTTGAATTTGGTCTTGTAACTGGGAACCACTTCCTCAAGATGTTTTCTAAGCAAGGACTTAGATACTCTCAACCTCCAACATGAGACCACTTCCAGTTCCCATGGTTTCACTGACTCAAACTGTCTTGGTGAGACATGGAATAGCATGGGTGTGTCTCATTATAAGCCTGAAGTTTAGCATTAGGCTCTTGGACTGTGCCTGGGAAGATGGTGAAGAACATACAGTACTGTGCTGTTGTGCCCTCAGAACTGAGAGATGCAGGAATGCCCCCGCAGGGTAGGCAAGTGTGGTTCATCGAGGTCAATAGCCATCCTCTAACAGGAGCGATCATCTGTGAGTCACAGCAAGATTAAGGAGACAGGCAGAAGGGCCCCATCACTAAGGTCTTCCCCTAAACTTCTGTAGCTGGATGATGGTGATATGGACAGCTGTACCTGGTGCCATTTTGAGCCTTTGATTAGTGTTTTTGACAGTACAGGGAATGACATCTCTTCATACTCAGGGGTGAATATGTACATCAGCGCTGCTCTAGTTGTCTCTCAGAGGCAGAGATGGAACTTCTTTGTGAAATTTCATTAATCAGAAATAACTTATGTTTAGAGGAAAAATATCACTGATTAAGCATATCACTGATTAAGCTAGGGTAAATATTATTCATGCAGTCTGAATTAAAAGATAAGTGTATTCTAAACATTGCCTTTCTCACCAGCTCTGGACAGAATTACTGTCACACCTCATTGAAGCTCAGAACTTAATTTATCAATAAATTGCCTAAACTTAGAAAGAAACTCAGCAATATTTGCGGTAGGTAATCTTCAGGCTTCAAATTGCCAGGCATCCCTGCCTTTCATGGAGAGAAATAAATATATCCTGCATTCCTTCAGATTCTCAGCAGTATCATGGTACACAGATAGTGTGTCTTTTCTCTGCTTTGTTTCGTCATAGCCATGATGGGCATCATAGACATGATTTAGCTAATGCCTCATATTATCATCATCATTCATGTGCCAGTGTGGCTCCACTGCAGGTTTTCAGATAGGTGTTTATTTCTGGAAGGGACTAGGATTATGGGTAGTCTCTGTCACTTTGGCAGAGTGTTGTCAATGTATTTGCAGATTCAGAGAAAATATAGAAGGAAGGAATGTTAAAAATTCATTGAATCCAGCTAAAATATACTTACATGATTCCTTCCAAATGCTTCCCTAACTTGGTCTTTAAGAAAAATTATACAAACTTTCCAAAAAAAAATATTTCTAGACTTTGCTACATATACAACTAAAAAGATATTTGAGCTCTCTAAATCTCCCTTGATGCAGTTTAAGGCTACAATTTCTTCTACTTTCCTAAGATTCTGCCTCTTTAAAGCAACCTGCTATGCCTGCTATGGATTTGAAGATTGCCATCGTGTCTCCTCCAGTCTTGTTTTTCTCTAGACTAAACAAACCTGGCTACAGCCTTTTCCCTGCAGGCCATGTTTTCTAGATCTCAGATCATTCTTTCTTAACTTCCCTGTGGCCTTTTAGATTGTTTGCTCTTCTCCTTGAATTCGGTGCCCAGTGAGGAACAAGGAAGGCCCAAGAATTCCAACAGAGATCTTAGTAACACTAAGGAGAGCACAAGAATTAGAGGAAAATATTATACTTTACTGGAAATCAGCTCAGAAGATATTAAAACTTAGAAGGGCAGGAACTGGGAACTGAAGAGGATGAACCTAACCAACATGGAGTCCACTGAGTTACTTCCTATTCAGTGATGCTGGAACAGAAGCCCTTTTTAGTGTGGCTTGAAGAAATCTTGTTGCTTAAAGTACTAGGGACTGAAACTGAATGGGCTCAGGAAATGAGAGACCAAGAGTTATAGAGTAGAAAGTTACTTGGGTTAACAAAACCTGTGTGAATACTGGAACTTTACTGGAATCTTTTGGAACTCTTAACTCTAAAAAGAAGCGGGATTCCTTGTGTTCCTTTTCTAAGCCAGTTCTAGGTAGTGATATTGGCAGGAAATGTTATAGGAACTGAAAATTTTAAATCAAGGAGGAATTCCAGATGTGAAATCTGAGTATTTGTGTTGGAAACCTGGGTTGTAGTGCTGATCTAGGTTATTACAGCATTTGGACTAGAAAGACCTCTTCTACACCAAACAAAAAACTTGTAATCTTGCACATTAAGTGCAAAATCCCTTTTTTCTTTAGTCTTCAAACCCAGATTAATTCCTCAAAAACATTTGGTGAATTTCAAATAGTGAATACACTTGAGAGAATTCAACTGCAACAAACAAGCTGTCAGTGGAGAAATGGGCTAAATTTGGCAAATAGAGTATTTGCTGGATATTGCTCACTTAGGTTTACAGGGGACTGGAAAGGACATACCAAAACAGCTGTTCCTAGTGTTTGCACAAAAGATGTTTCCTTGAAGAAGGCATTAGGACTCTCTTATTCTAGAGCAGAAAAGACAAGTGAAAGGGAAAATTTACTGATGATGAGCTCTGGCAACAGTGGTGGGAGGCAAAAGGATATGGTGGATAACAGAGGGACTGGATGATGATAGGCAGGGAGAAGGAGAGCAACAGATAGGAGTGGGAGACACCAGAAGGGTGGGAGGCGTGGGGGGGTGAGGAAGTGAGCCAGGAGAAGACAGCGTGACTGTGTCTGATCTACACTGACGAGTACCAATGTTAACTGTCACCTCTCATCTCCAAACTAAATCACGCCTGGAATTGGAGGCAGCAAGGAGCTGATAGAGTCAGCCTTAGAGAGCCGACAAGTCAATCAGAGCGGAGATGCGTGGAGCGACACCAGCTTTATAGGGCTCAGTGCCTTCATTCATCGTAGGATTTACACCTGTCAGGCTCCCGCGGGGAGAGCGTGCTG
Source organism: Lanius collurio (assembly GCA_020086605.1). Taxonomy (NCBI): domain Eukaryota; kingdom Metazoa; phylum Chordata; class Aves; order Passeriformes; family Laniidae; genus Lanius; species Lanius collurio. The sequence goes on along the minus strand of JACBWW010000004.1, from coordinate 17,726,887 downwards.
GGACTCACTTTGGCACCACTTAAAATGGGACAACAGACACATTACTGCAATCACCCTCTGCTTTCCTGTCCTCTGGAGGGTGTGTTTTATATTACAGGGAGCTCAGCTGCCTTTGAGAGTTCAATTTGAAGCTGAACACACCTCTTGCTATGCGGGAAAGGACTGCTTGCATTTCAGCACCTGGAGGGCTATTCCCTATGCAAACTTGAAATGCCCCAGACCAAAGAGGGAAGGAGGGCTTTGCAGGGCAGGAGGAGATGATGGGATAACTGTTCACTAACCAAAATTCTTCAGGAACTATGTAGGCTGTGCAAACCTCATTACCTGAGTCTGACATAATATCTATTAGAAGAGGTCAACAGAGGCCAGAACAAGAGATCAGCCTTCCTGTCTTCTTCCCAGCTCTTCTCAAATACCTGCAGTGCTCCATAAAGACTCTCCTCTCCTTTCAAAAGAGTGCCCAGATCAGAACTCTTCCCTGCTGGCTAAATCCTGGGTACCAAAGCTTGTGATACAGGCTTTGAGCTGCCTGATCTCTTAATCCAGCTGTGTGTATTCATTTGAAACTGAAAGCAGCTCCTTTTTGTCGTCTGCTTCTCAGCATTAACTTCTCTTTGATGTAATTCTTGCTTCCGATGCTCTCTCTCTTCATGGGGAAGATTAGTGTGAAATTGGCCTGCTTCTCCAGAGACTGCAGTGTTAAGCCTTCAACACTTGGTCCTTATTGGAAATCCTTAACCCACATCGAGAAGAGGGGGAGGGAAGGAAAGTGTAAGAGTTCCAGATTTGACTCTGCCAGAGCTCTGATGCCTCCTTTCCCTTCAATGTTTTGGGAGTGGGGGGCATGGATATTGAAGGACGTAGGGATGTTCTCTGAGTGATCCATGTATTTTAAAGCAGGGACTAAGACGTCATCCTAGCTGTTAGGGATATATCCTCTCATGTTCAGAAGTGAGGATGGCAATGCAGGGGTAATCAGAGGGAACTGTGAGCATGCAAACAGTATGCCCAGGTTGGTCAGAGTGACATGTTTTGGGAGTTAAACCACAAAATTGTTGCTAATCTGCTTTGAGAAAGTACACTTGGAGACGGATTTCCTATGCCCATGTGGTGGGGATGGAGTGCAAGAGAGCGAATTTCTCTCTGCTTGGACAGATGTGGCTGCAGGGTTGCCTTAGACTTCATCTGGTGTTTTTTCCTCATGAGAAGACTGATGGGCTCAGTGAGGAGAGACTTCAGTGAGCTCCAGTACTGCATTTCCTGAGTATCTATGCCTTAGACAAGTTGCTTGTTAGGGTTTCCCTTTTCCACGGTGACGGGACATTTCTTGCTCTCTCTTTCACTCTTGCTTCTGCCTCCCCCCATATGTCTGCTCTCTGCTTTTCTTCCATCATCCCACCATTATATGAACTTCTACTTTACTTCACCAGTCGCTTCCATCAGCCCTTGGACCTGTGCCTGCTCCTTCCTCCTTCATCAGTCTCTTCTGCACCCACTGTTCCTCGTAGTGGCTCTTCCCTACTCCCCACACTCTCAAGTCCTGACTTTTTCTGCATTCCAGCTCCATTATCCCCTCCTACTTGGTCCTGCTCCATTGCCCTCCCCATGAACACATGGTGCCATTATCTAAGGAAGGGCCTTGAGCACCCCCTTGGTTTAGCCTTGTGCTTCCTCTTGCTTGGTCACCCCCCTCCCCTACCCAGGTCTGCAAATCACTCCTTCCCATGTCAGCCAGCAAATTGGTTTATCCTCCCCCCATCCCAGCTTTCATTACCTTGCCGAAATGAAGCGATATCTCCTCGGTGGAGGCTTCCCGTCGCTGCAGCCAGTACCCAAATCATGAGAGCTGGCATAATAAATGAAGACAAAGTGCCGGCGGCCCGGGCCATCTCTCCCACTGCTCCACTAGCCGCTGCCAGCTTCATTATTCGCTTAAGTTGCCGGAGAAAATTACTTAACCCTGACCCGTGTATTAGGGCCCTGTATTAATGCTGCGACAGGCGTCTCTTACAGCAAAGAACAATTTATTAGAGCCGAAACAGGCTGCTTTTCTCTGTCATTTTTCCAATCTGAGCTTTGAACACACATCATTAAACTTGTCTGACTCTCTCCCCTTCTCCATCATTCCTTTTTTATTTTTTTAAACAGAAAGTGCTGTAGAGAATAGAGATTGTTCTGAACTCACTGAGTGCCTCAGACTTTGCCCCCTCCTTTCTCCTGTTATGCTTTCCTCCAAACACAGTCCCTGCCTCCATCTCTCTCTGTCTAATTCACCCTTACTCTTCTCCCTTTGTAATCACATATCAGTTTTTCAAACTCTTCTTCCTGAAATTCTCTCACATTCTCTGCTTCCTTAGCTGTCCCTCTTTGTATAGTATCTTTCTTTCACTCCATAACTTTGGCTAATCTCACTTCTTTCTCTGAGCCAAACTGGAAGAAATATGCTGAAAAGTGCATGCTCCCAATGTCAGAAAAGGGTCTGTCCCACTTTGCCCTGCTCTGGGATTTCCTGGGATAGCAGAGATCATCAGGGCATGGGGTTTCCCTTATGAACTAATTTTCAGTACTGTCACCCTCATCCCCTTCTCTCCAAGGGCTCACCACTGTTGGGGCTTCTACATCACCCAGCAGTCCCCAAGCAGTGAGCACCCGAAAAGGTTTCAGAGGACCAGCTGTGGGGAAGGGAGGGAGCTTTCTTCTTACTTGCTGAAATATTTCCAAATGCTGTGGTGGCATGCTCTCTTCTTTAAAGCTGACTCTAATCATTGAATTGACAGCACACAGCTTTCAATTGGGATGGATTTAGCTGGAAGCTAACCATGCAATCTCTCCCCTTCTCTATTTTCTGATGGTCTACAGAGGGAGAGAGACAGAGATGGAGGGATGAGAAGCAGCCATACAAGCTCTTCCTCAGACCTCATTACTGAAGCCTTGCAAAGATGGTGACAGAATACTATCTAAGGAAGAAAACAGACTGTAGCAGAGTGTTTTTCAAATACCCAATCATTCTTTATTTGAGATGTAAGGCATAGACTTACCCACTTGAATGAAACCTGGGCAGTGTGAGTGGAGAATGATAGCTCAGATTGGGTACTCAAAGCTGGAGGCTACCAATTTATAACAATCTCAGTGGAGCCTCAGCTATTTAAGGCTTGGTGAGGGGGCATTTGGGTTCAACTGCCAGGACTAAGTGCTTAGCCCCTGGGTCAGACTGCCTATTGTACTGCTGTAGTTTGTCTCCAGAAACCCTCTGGCCAGAGGTCAGATTAGCTGAGGAGCTGGCATGAAGCCCATGTTGGCCTTATTATCAATTTTATCAGTCCAGAGCTACCTCTTAATAAAGTGGAAGATTCTATATGAATTAGTTGACTGGTGGTACTAGAAATTTTAGGCTAAGCCTTCAACATCATTAGAAGAAGACAACGTGAGTAACCCAGAATTTCAACACACAAACTATCTATGACAAATGTTCTTCTCCATTTCCATTTTACCAGTGATTTGCACAATAAAACAAGAAATGTACACTTTGTTAAAAAAGACCAAATATACAGACTTTCATAAATAATTCTGGCTTCAAATATTTCTAACTCTGGTTCTGAACCTGCTCTTAGCACTTTGTTAATGATTTGCTCATTGCCAATGATTTTCTCATGGGAATAAGTGCATGAAGAGAACTTGCTAAGGACTGAATGGATCTTGGTGACCACCATACCCTCCAAGCTAACTTTCCATGTGACCATTTATTCCTGGACGTCCTCTATTTGTCAGCAATGAAATTTGATGCTAAACAGGAAGCCTTGCCTTATGTGAAGGGTCTGCTTCTCTCTGCTTCTGTCCAGATCGCCCTGAGCAGCAGGAGATTACTAGAACTCAACACATGGTCACGCATAGATGGGATTAAGCTAAGAAGGGGTAGGAAATCTGCCTAGTTTGGGAGTTGAGAGAGATTATTTGTGCTACTGTGTGCAGAACTTTATACACTGTGACAGTGAGTACTTCTGTCTGCCTTCACAGTCTCCTGTATGATCTAGGTGAGAAATATTTCTGGTTTTACATCAATTTATTGTGAATCTTATGCTGGTTTGAGTTTCCTGCTGCCTATAGAGGGGGACAATCTGCCTCTCATCTTGAACCTAGAGGAATGGCTTTTGTCAAAGGAAGAGGAGAGTTCAGACCCCATAGTTTTTTTCAATCTGCAGCTGCTCCGTTGACACTTTGAATTCTCTGTTGCAGGTTTTCTCTTCAATATGGACCCTGCCAAAGACCCCTTTGTCATCTGAAAACCAGATTTTTGACAGTCTCAAGTACATTATTGGCAATAGACTAACAATAAAAAAAAAATCTTACTAACTAAAGCATTAACTAGTATTAACTATGGGAGTAATAGGTTATGTTACTCTTATTTAGCAGAAACATTATTATCTTCCTGTCCACTCAAAATTTGCCTGGAATACTGAAGTTTTATATTCAAAAAGGAATGAAAATTAAAATGATGGGGTTTTTTTCATAGAATTGTTCACATGCAAAGTGGGAGTTCAACTTTTTATCCTAGTCTCATCCCCTTGTGTTTATGTGGGCTGGATGAATTTTCAAGGCTGCTTACCTTCAGAAAGAGGGAGAAAGTTATTTCTAGCAATGTCAGGAATCAAGGGGATTCTGTAGCTATTTGTCAGGGGAGTGATTGTGAGCTGAAGGACAGCAAATTCATGAAGACATAAACATGGTACATAAGATGGCTTGGGGGCTGGTGGGCTGTATCACAGCAGTGATACCTCTAAAATAGAAGAAATATCTCAGGAGACACATGCAGAAGGAGTGGTGCAAAAGCTGTATCACAGTACAATCTGGAGTCGTTTTCCTCCCCTGTACACCATTTCTGGGAGTGATTCGGTCAGAGGTCTTAGTTTTTAGCCACCTGTTGAGGGATCAGCTAATGAGAGAGACTCTGAATAGCCATGCATGACCTCCTCATCTAGCTGTGAGGGAGGCAAACGCCTGTACATCTTCTTTGGCCATCAGGGAAAGGCATTTAAGGCGAGCTGTCAGCTGGGCCTTTAGGAGCTGAACAGTTCCACTGGGCTTTTGTTTAGAGTGTGCAGGCTCTGCCACCACATAAAGCATCTCTTCAGCCACTAAAACTGCTGATCTGTGGAACTTCTTCGTTGCTTTTTCCTCAGATGTGAGTATGGGGTCACTGGGGCTGACATGGAGAAGAGGGGTGGAGGAGATGGCAGGGAGGGTGAGAGGGGATGGTTGGTTGGTGCAGCTGCCCTTCTGCTGGGAGTCCCTCCCGAATTCCCTGCCACTCTCCTGCTTAGCCTGATAGCTCCTCCAAGTTCTCTAATCACCTTCTTGCTGTAATGAGCGTCTCATCTCACTGATGGAAATCAGGGTATTTGGTTATGAAAGGGACACTGTTAATAACACGATCTCTCTCTTCCCCACTCCATCCCCCACTCCCCCCATCAACCCCCCTTCCAGTTCTCCACACAATTCTCTCAATTAACGATAGGCAGAAATTAATTTTTCCCCTGGACTGAAACAATTGCTTGGCGGAGGATTGCCAGCTCTGCTCCAGATAGGGACCTTTCCCAGCAGAGCCCAGAGAAAGGAGGAGAGACCGAGGTGATAAGCAGGGCCCTATCAGCAGCCACAGGACACAGTAATACAAATGTTATCCTTAGAAATGTATTTAAAGAGGATATGTTTATAATTCGAAGGGGATTGTCAGGACTGCTCCCCTCCCCCTCCCCACAGATCCATGCTGCTGCGTTCTTCCTTACCACAAAGTGCTCTCAACCCTCCGAAAGGCTTGGCAATGTCTGCACCCCAGGCTCCCCCAGCCACAGTATGAGGTAGAAGAAGGGGGTGCCTGGGTGCAGTGCTGGGAATGGCTTTCGAAGGCCACAGCATCCAGCAGGCAAAAGCCAGGAAAGACAGCGAACAGGATCTTCTCAAGGGGCAGCAGCATGCAGTCGTTCTACTTGGGTTTTGAGCAACAAGAGGCAAGGAGTTGACAAATACAAATACACTGTGCTGAAAAAAAGCAGTGGTAAAGGAATGAACAAGTACATGGAGATAAGGAAGTCGAGCCCTAACTCCCTATGTACTTAACCTCTCCCTGCCCTCAACACCAGCTGCAGGCTGGTCTGGAGGGCAGGGAGAGGTTAAGTACAGCCCGGGGCAGGGATCTAGTTGCTGTTGCATGTGACTCAGAAAATGCTGTCCTCTTGGCTGCTTTCTAACGCTACACATTGAGGAATCCCATATGTAAAATAGCTCCATGTTTAAAAAAAGCCATCTGGCCCAGCCCAACCTACAGATGCCAGCCAACAAGTGTGCTCCTGGCTGAAACACCCAGCCCAGTTCACACACCCGTTGAGCAGAGCACCTTCACCTTCCCTTCAAATAAGGAATGACAATGCACTCAATAAGGCCTTCTGGCAACCCCTGCCCGCCCACTTCACGCAGACTTGTGACATGCCCCTAAGCTCTATGTAAGACCTGCTGCTCTTCTTTGTACCAGCTGATCTCACTGCAATGAACAGGCAGATAATAAGACTCAAGGTCAACAGGAGAGGAACAAACAAGAGAGGCCATAGAGGACTGTCAGGAAGCAAAACCTGCAATCATTGTAACTGCAAAAGACATGATTTCAGCCTCCTCAAGGCTTTACCTGTCCTTGTGAGTGATCCCCACACCTGACTGTGCTGAGTTGCTTTGAGTTCTATAGATTTTGAAACACCGCTTGTTCTTGCTGAGGGCAAGCTAGCACTCAGTTCCTGCCCAACCACATTAACATCCACAGTGCTCCAGCCCTCACCAGAATCACTGGTTCCACTGCCTGCTCTCTGCTGCTACGGCAAATGTACTTCTTTTCTGAACATCAAAGCATCCTCAGGGGATTTAGTCAGGTCCCTGTGGCTGGCTGGTAGACTGCTATGTGCCCCTCTGGGTATCTCTGAGGACCCTGTTTTTACACCAGCAATAACAGGTAGACAGGCACCCCAGTAAGAACCTAGATCGTTCCAGTCCTACAGAAGTCCTTCATCAATTGGCAAATAAAGCTAAATTATAAAATAAAACATTCTAGATAAGAGATGAGTAGCTTCATGACCAGACTTTCTGCTGCAGGATTAAGGGGAAGCCTGTAATTTATTGAGTGGTTCTTTAGTTCCTGCCTTGCTTGCCCTCTGTTTCTCTTTTTATTTAGTTTTTGCTTTCAAGTTACAGCATTAACATCCATCCTGCTGTCCTTTTCATGGAAGAATCCAGGTAAAGCTGATTTCATTTTATTAATTTCTTTCTGGAGGAACTCTGCATCTGTGACACCTTGTCTCTCACCTGTCACAGTAATAATCAAGTTTGTTTTATGTTGCCTCACACCTATATTTAGTGTACTCTTCACAGCAATCAGTAGTTTGGCTTGGCCATATCAGCAGGAGTGGCACCTTGTCACAAGTCCCAGCACTGTCTCCTGCACATGGTAATTGCTCAGACAACTGCTAGCAGTGATGGAGTCCCCATGAATCCTTACTGAGGTAGGATCTGTGACGTTATTCAGTGCTCAGCACACTATAGTGGAAGGATGGTTCATACACACCAGGTCCCACAAACCTTCCAACTCCACTCCCTTCAGCTCACTCTGTCTCCACCATGCAGACTTTGTCCATCCACTGCCACATGTGTGAAGGCAGGCACCAGAAGGTCCAGAGCATCTACTGGGGTGTGGTAGATAAGGACAGGCGAATGGAAGATTTCAAGATGTGACGGAAAGCAGCAGGGACCCTTCCCCCCTCATCCCCTGTGATAAGTGATCACCCCAGGTATGCAACCCCTCCTAACTCCAGTAGTTTTCCACTTCTTACTAACCCTGGCTAGTCCTACCGTCCCCCTCTGACGTAGTGAAGCCCCCTTGACTATTTAACCCCATGAGACAAGATAATAAACGCCATAACCATCCACCACGTTGGTGTTTGTGAGTCGTGGACCGAGTGGCCCGGGAGGGGCTGGGCCGCCGTGCTGTTGTCTTGAAACCAGGTTGCCTTGCCTTCTCAACAGAAGGCAACACTGGGGCAGAGAGGGTGGAGGAGGATTTAGTAGACCCTACTGGCCTTCCAGTACAGCAGAGCAGTGTTCAACCAGAGAAGATCTGGTTCAGTGAGTCTGAAGAAAAGATACTTGTTTTAAAATACAAAACCAATTTGTTGCTGTGCAGTGTGAAAACCTCTTTCTTTTGCTGGGTGCAATCAAAGTCTTTTGGCCTCATGTAGAGGTGCTGTGGGAAAACAATAAAACCTAAAATCCAGACCACATTTAATGAGACTAGGCTGACTCACTGCAAGATTAAAATACAACTTTTACAGACAAGCCAGCCCCACTTTCTGTATTACTTCACGTTCATAGCTAAAAAGTTCTTTCAGACATCCCTGTGTAGTGTATGACGGACACTGGAAATTAAGCACAGGCCTGTCACAGGATGTTGAAATACATGTCATCTCTAATCATTGAGACTGTCAGGAATCCTTATAGTCCACATTAAATTGATACCCAAGATGCTGGCAGCAGATTCCATAAATGTAAACCTGAGTTTCACTGTACCCTCAAAGACACTTGGGAACCAGAGCATATTAGGGAAAGACCACCTGATGCTTGTAGACCAGTAACCAGACATAAACTGACCCTGTCTGTCCCACAGCGTCTGGCAAGAGTGCTGATGTTGGGCCAAAAGCAAGAGCTTTGACTGTAGAAAAAAAGTATTTATTGCCATAGTCTGTAAAAGAATGAAGACTGGATATTTACCCTGCAAATGACACCAAAAAAGTGAAAACATCCGATTTCTTTTTTATTTTCTTCTGTCTCTCTCCAATCCTGCCCTGACTTCCTCAGCAGCTTGGTTTATCCACCCATTTCTAGTGCTGCCAAACAACTGCCTCAGATTAGAACACAGTGATAGTGGTGGTATTGGGGTAACCTCTGTCACAGGAGCACGTGGTGTCTCATTTTTTCAGGCCCATGGTAGTCACTAATTTGGACTGTTACTGGCTTCTTTGGCAACACCCATGGAATGACATGGGAATGTGAAGCTAGGATAGGACATGCTCTGTAAGGGAAGGACACAGAGCTGTCTCTGCAATTGACTGATTTGCTTGAGCTTCTGCATTGAAGTTCCTGAGTTCTCTGCATGTAATTTGTTCCCTTCCCTCAGCATTTCTCACTATTGCCAAACTGATAATCCTCACTGAGGTTGTGGAGCCACCTGTCCTGGTGACAGTAGAGTTCTTCCCTTTTTCCATCATATTTGGTAGTACTAAAATATTCTTAATTGATAGTGGCATGCCCAGTTACTCAACTGGCTACCATGAAGTCCACCACTAAAGGTATCATTAGATCAGTTGCAAGGCCTTTACTAGCAGGGGTTTGTATGAACCCAGTGGTATAAAACACCAGGAAAAGAAGCTGAGCTCTGTAATTATGTTTGAATTGTCCTCCCTAGCTATGTTCTTGGGGCTGGCGTTCACTGATTGTTTCCTCACACACCTAGCCAGAGCCTCCATGACAGCCTCCTCCCCCTCCTTGCCATTTTTGCCCAGCTTTTGTCACTGGGCTGTCCATGCTGAGCCAGCCAGGCATTGGTCACCTCACACAAATGTTGGGGGACTGGCACTTGCAGATGGGAGCAATCCAAGATAGACTGTACTAGCTCCCATGGAGAAGTTTTTAGGAGGGTCTTGACACGTGCAGAGCCTCCCAGATGCCATTTCTGTCACTTTCAAGTGCTGTTTAATCTTGGACTTGGGAAACGGGGCTTTGAAGGCATCTGGGGGAGTGTTCTTCCAAGACAAGTAGATACAACCAGTTAGTCACACCAAGATGCTGGTTGAGTGTTTGGCAAAGATGCACAGAGAAGGTCTCTTCCTCTGGCCAATGTACACCTATTTCTGGTAAGGACTGGATCTCTCAGAGATGGTACATGCCACCACACCCACACAGCTGGACCAAACTGACAGCCCAAGATTTTCCAGTGGGCAACACGCAGCCTGACCGCAGCCTGACAGCCAAAGTCTTCAGAAACTCCTTCCGGGTGTTGGGGTGGGAGGGAAGTGTGGCAGTACAGCCTTGACCACCGTGCACTTCTCCCTCCCTCTCTCCCTCCCTCCCTTTCAGCCCTGTCCTTTCTCAATACCCAGGAAAGATTAACTCCTCTTCGCACACCAGAGAAAGTTATTATCATTAATGAAGAATTAAAAGAGAGTGATTAATAAAGGGCCCTTATCTGGCCATGAGGAGGAGGCTGGACAATGGAAGGAAGATGGAGAAAATGAAAAACAATAAATATGAAGCGTAAAAGGAGGCGAGCACTGCTCCCACTTGTTAGATCGCAGCTGCATCTCCTGAGGGGGGAAGGCTCCAAATTGCTAATTACTGCCTCTGAAAAGACCTCGCTCTGATATGTTTTCTGCTGAAAGGTTCCCATTAATGAAGCAGCGATGATGCCGTTTCCCTTTGACTTGCCTTCAATTCCCTCCCTGAGCTTCCTCCCAAGCCGGGAACAATGAGGCCCTGGGAGCTGGTGGCTCCCACAGGCCTCTCGGAGACTAGGCCGGGGGCAGCCGAGTGAGGGGAGCCGAGCCGGCTGTGAAATATGGAGGGGGGAGATAAGGCAAAGACAGAGGAAAGAGGCTCACTCCCAGGAGCCCAGGGAAAATTTGCAGTTATTATGAAGGAGATGAGACAGATTAAAAGCCCTTGTGTTCTGTGCTGCCCTTTTATTTAGTGGCTTCATCTCTGAGATGAAAGAAGTTGGAAATGACTTTCGCCGCATTTTGCTGCAAGAAGCTTCACGGCACATTTTTTGACTTTATTCCTCCCTTTGTCTCTTGTCCGCTTTCTGTCTCTCTTTTTCTTTTTAACCCCTGGAAGGTTTCACTGAGAAGTGCCATGGGACTAGGCAGAGCATTTGCTGGGGTAAAGCAATGACCCTGCTGCTATCCCCATCCTACTGGATTGTATGGCTCCCGCTGGCCACCGGGGTGGGAACTGGGCCAAGACACTGCCACAACAAGTGGAGAGCATCCAGCCAAGCTTCCTCTCCTGCTTGCCTCAGAAATGTCCCTCACCACTAACACACCCTCTCCTGCCTCCAGGCCAGCAGCAATTCAGCACAGGTGACCAGAGCCTCTGGGCATCCTTAAAAAGGGTCCCATCCTTAAAAAGCCCAGTGATGGATAACAAGCCATCTGGGATTGGAGTGCTGAAAATTTTGTATCCCTGGAGCACTTAATGAGCAAAACTACTGCTGAGAAGTTGGGCCAGCTCCCATTCAGGCAACCTACAAAGTGCACAGAGAGTAAACAATTTTCCAGGGATGTTAGATGAAGACAAACACAGTCAAGGATTCAAAATTTACTGTTGCTGACCCATGTCAGGGTGAACCTTGTAAGACTGGACAGAAATACCATAAACTGCTCAAAACCAGATTATCCCAACTGCCTCATATTTCTTGAACTCCTGTTCCAAATTTTCTGATTTTTCCCCATATACATCAGTGCTCCTTTGTGGCACCTTTTTAGTTCTTGGAACTCCTGCAATTGCAACAGCACTTTCATCCTGTCTCTTACTTTTGCCCTATCTCTCTCACAGGAAACCAACCCTGTGTGCCAGTATGTTGTCTTTATTCAGGCCAAATGCTGATAACATCTGCAGAAATTTGGGTTTGAGTGTTGAATGGGGAAAAAAATAATGGACAGGTGAAGTACAACTTATACCAGTTGCAAAACATTTTGTCAACCTACAGAAATGGCAGAGAACTAGTTGGGAAATGAGGGGGAAATAAGAGAAATTAGAGTGGGCATCTGCTGCCATCTCCCCAGGACATCTGAATATGGGATTTCTTGTACACAATTGTTTGTCTGGTTTGTTATCCTGCCTGGAACGGCAGCCAGTATCGAGTGCTTGAAATGAAGGGGTAAGAAGCTCTGAAGTGGATGTTTACAGAATAACCTTCCCATCAAGGGAGTTTTTCTCTAACCCAGACATTTTGTAGCTGTTTTATATCCTGAAGCATGAAAAAGGATTGCAGCGGTGAAACAGGATTAGATTTTAGGAGGGATTTGCTCTCAGATCTGAGAGTAAAAAGAAAACCCCTGTGTTGGAAATAGGAAACTGGCAGGGAAAACAAAATGCTGCTAGCAAGTAAGGTGAGTTACTGCCCCAGAAAGGGTTAAAAACCCAAAAGGACAGAATTTTACAGGCAAATTGGTGCACATAAAGTAACTTTAATCAAGTCAGCTATTGTAAATGGGATAAAAAATATCTACCTAATGACTGTTTTTCTTCTTTTAATATTTCATTTCCAAGGAAATAATAGAGAACTACAAGGAAATTAAAATGTTAACATGTCAGCTCAGACTGACGTAAAGGACTGGTTAGATAAACAACATGAAGAAAGCTCAGCAGAGCTAAATGAAGCTTGTCCTATTGGGGTGTAAGAATCAATGGCAAACTCAAGGATTCAGTTATTTTTGAGTATCTTGACAAACTAGGGAGGGTGCCAGAGGACTGAGGAAGAGCAAACACAGTGCCAGTCTTTTGCAGTGGGAGCAGGGAGGAGGCAGTGATCTTGGCAATTATCACCCTTTCAGAGTGACTTCTGTTCCTGGCAACATGACGGGATAAACAGAAATAGGGGGGAAAAGTAAAAATACGAAGGATAACAGATCTGTGAGCAATAAGCAGCAGTATATACTTACAGAGAAAAAATCACATAGAAATAAATCTGATTACTTTCTTTTGATTAAATATACAAAATTAGCGAAGAGAATACCTCAATATATATTTGGACCTTGGCAAAACTTTTGATATGCTGCATTGTAAAACATTACTTGAAAAATGAACCAGTATTGGCTTGAAGGTAAGTGCAGCTACCTGGGTTAAGAAAACCTCAAACATCCTTCTGAAAAAAAATACCCCAAAAAACTAAACCACACCAAACCAACCGCCCCAAAAAAACCCCACCTCCAGCCCCCACCCAAAACCAAACCAAAAAAGCAACCAACAAAAAACCGCAAGCCAAACCAAACCAAAACCCAACAACAACAACAAAAAAAACCCAAACAAAAAAAAAAAAAAAAAAAAAAAAAAACCAGAAAAAAACCCAGTCCCCGAAAACAAAACAAAAGAAACAAACAAACAAAAAAAAAAACAACATGAAAAAACCCACTCAAAACCCCCCGAAGAAGCAACATGAAAGCTGAGAAATAGAACGGAATGTTACGCAAAACTGGACGGTGGCAGGTTCACACCTAGCTTTATTCTGATGGCTGCTGGTGGTATGTAAAATGGGATGATAAGAAAAGAGATGCAAGCCTTAAGAACAGGGGAGTAGCACTGTGAGGTTTAATTTAGGATATATACAATCGGCGCGGCAGCAACGAAACGGAGGAGTCGGGGCACCAAGTTTATTTGTTGTCCATTAAAAATAAAATACGATAACCAAGCAAGTAAAGGTTACGTCTACGGCAAGGGCTGCCCCGCTGGCAGGTAAGGGATCTGTAAGGGATCTGTAAGGGCGCCACCGGCGGCACCAGCCACAGCAGCAAGCAGCACGGCGGCACCCAGCTCGGAGGCGGGCCGGGCGGCGGGGCGGGCCGGTGCTGGCCTGGCCGCGCCGTCAGGGCTCGGCGGCGGCGCGGCGGCCCCGCCCGCAGGCGGGGCGGGCGGAGGAAGTGGCCCGGGGAGGCCGGAAGCGGCGCTGACGAGGGGCGGGCGGAGCGGGGCGCTGGCCGGTGAGCGGGGTCGTGGGGAGGCCCGGCGGGAGGCGGCGCGGGCAGGTTTTCCCGGGTTTTCCCGGGTTTTCCCAGTGAAGCTGGGGAGTGTCGGGCAGAAGCAGCGGCGTGTTCCCAGAGGAGAGAGTTGGTGCGGCCGGGTCGCTGAGGACTAGAGGAGGCGGCCTGCGGCAGTGGGTAGTTCACCGGGATGGGGGTGCGGGTGTTTCTGAGCCCGGTGGGGAGAGAATTCCCACGCCTGCAAGGCACAGGTAGGGAGAGAGGGGTGTTGTGATGTGAGGGATTTGGCGAAGACTTTGGGATTGGCACACTGACAGCCCTGAGGTGTAGGGGTGGTATTTTTCGGCAGTAGGAGTTGGGGCTTGGTCTCCTACACACTGTTCTAAGGAGGCCAGGATCCCGCGTGCCTTGTTTTGCTCCTGAAGAGATAGTGGCTTGCAAACTACTTGTTTTACCATCTGTTTTACTCCCAGTTTTGCTGCTTGTCTACTTTTTGGAAGACTCAATCTGTTTATCTAGCAGGCTAACCCTTCTCTGTGGCTTACTGATACCGGGTAGCAAAAACTAGTTCCAGGCTTCCATACCCTTTGGGATGTGTAATTGAACATGCTGCTTCAACACAAAAGATGCAACCTTAAGGCCTTTTCAGACACAGAGCACTCGACCCAGCTGCTGCAGTAGAGAGATATGTGCCACCATGGCTAGAAGAGGGATTTAACTCTTGCAAAAAGAAGAAGTGGGTGTTAGCCCAGGAAGTGGCATTGGGTCCTCCCAGGTAACTCCAAAGTAAGTGTCTAACTCGGTTAATGTTATAAAGGCTATAGCATAGTACAGTCCAGTGGTGTGTTGGTAGCAGTATTTATGTCTGGTGTTAATTGTTTATTATCATTTTTAGTAGGCATTGCCAATGGATGAACTGGTGCATGACTTGGCCTCAGCTTTAGAGCAGACTTCAGAACAAAACAAACTGGATGAGCTATGGGAAGAGATGGCCCTAAGCCCACGGCAGCAGCGGCGTCAGCTTCGCAAGAGACGGGGTCGTAAACGACGCTCAGACTTCACACATCAGGCAGAACATGCCTGTTGCTACAGCGAGGCCTCAGAGTCGAGCTTGGATGAAGCTGTCAAGGATTGCCGTGAGGTGCTGACGGCTAATTTCAGTGACTCTGATGACATGGCAGTGGTCAAACGACACCCCGCTCTTAGTGCCACCCTGAGGAGCAAACAACACTTGTGGCATGAGTCAGACTCGTTTACAGAGAATGCACCCTGTCGCCCTCTCAGGCGTCGAAGGAAAGTCAAACGTGTGACCTCAGAGGTGGCTGCCAGTCTCCAGCAAAAGCTCAGGGTGTCAGAGTGGAACTACGAGAGGGGCTGCAGGTTCAAGTCAGCCAAGAAACAGCGTCTTTCACGCTGGAAAGAGAATGCCCCTTGGACATCATCCAGCCGTGGCCTTTGCGAGTCAGGAGAGAACAGGCCCTTCCTCAGCAAAGGGGGAAGGAAGGAGCGGATGGAGTGTGAAGCTGATGATCAGAAACAGGGCTCAGATGAAAACATGTCGGAATGGTGAGATCTCGGTTTCTTCCCTGTGCTAGTCGGATGGCTGCCTTGCTTGCAGCTGCTTCTAAATGCTGTGCCTGGCTTTTTGAAGTTCTTAAAATTATTCAGTGCTGCTCTCTTTTTGAAGACAAGAAATACCTCAGCTGCTTCTAAACTGTAGATTTTTTCCAAGTCTTTCCTGTCAGTACCGTATGATGAGCCTGAATGCTTCTTTGAAAAGTTGGCAAGCTGGTAGTTTTCTGGCTCCCGTTACACAAGGAGTCCTCTGAAATGTCTGTGGCCTTGCAGCTACAACGTGGCATGCTTGTGGCCTGTGGTTTGGAGAGTAAACCCACAGCTGGCACTTGTGTTGCATGATTGATATGAACTGATCTCAATTTTTTGTTTTCAGCATTTACTATAAGTAGTAGTAGATAACAGATCAGATCTCCCATCATTACTGCTAGCCCTCTGTGCAGGTACTGTGTGAACTTCAGTCTGACCCTGCTTGCAGTTTTACCTCTCTGCTCTTGATGTGATCCTGAAAGCCTAGCTATGGGGGGAATGTGGTGAGGTGATGAAGTTGAGGGGAACTTACGTTACTTACAGGATAAGCCTGTGCAAACAGTGGAGTCTGATGTTTTGGTGTCCAGTTTTGGAGAACTTTGATGAATTTGTGGCAGAATCACATAAGAAGGATTAAAATGAGGCATTTAAGTGTCATGCTCCGAATCTGTGTTGCCCTTGGAAATTTTTTCCCCAAGTGTGACTTTTATTCTTTCTGTCGAAGGTCTGGAGTCATAAAACTGCTTCTGTCCGAAGAGATTTATCAGGTTAGAAAAGATGCAACTGCTAAGAATCAAATGAAGGAGATTTCTTAATGAATGGCATACAGAAAGCAAATGTAACTGCTTATTTTCTAATTATCATTGTGTAAGAACAGCAGACATTGAGGAGACATTTAAAACAAACAAACAAAAAATATTATTTTCCATGAAACATGAGGCTTGTAACTCTACTGCAGGACATTTTAGAGGTCAAAATTTAAATACTTTCAAAAGGGAGATGTGGAGCATAGGTATGTAGGCTATTAAACATTACAGACCAGATGAAAGATCCTGCTCAGGAAGTCTTTCGTTGCTGACTTCTAAAAGCTAGAGGAATATACAGAAGAGTCTGCATTTGTTATGTTCTCATGTTCTTTTCTCAAGCATTCACTGTAGTAGTCACTAGCAGACAGAGGACAGTTGATTTGGAAACTAACTCTGATATAGTATGGTTATTCATATGTTGAGTTTCATTTAAGTGTTGTGACAGTCTAGCTCCTGCAGTTTGTCAGAGTGGACAGGTGGCACGTCACTATTAGGGCTTTGTGGATGATAGCTGGAAGTGCAAACTTCTCAGTAGTGTTTTCTGGTACACTGTGGAAAGGTTAGGTTGTAGTAAGTCCTCACTATCCTGGTCCATGGAACCACTATGGCATTTTTACTGTGTCAGTTGTGATTTGTAGCATGCAACTGTTACAGTGTGGTCAATTTTTTCTTTTAAGAGTGGCTGTTGTTGATAAAAAGTGGGTGTGAAATGGAGCTTTACAAGAAACTCGTGAATGGAAACTTTTTGTTACTAGTTTTTAAAGCAGTTTTATCTTCTCAGAGCTGTTTGCTAGTAGTCCAGGAAAAGAAGTATGCTACTTTGCTCCTGAATGTTGCATGTCAGTGGTGATGGACTGAGAGATACCCTTACTAGATGTGGCAGTGATGGACAGTGTTTCGTGAGTTGGTTTTTTTAACACCAGTCATAGTCTGTTCCATCATTTCAAACTTGAACTTAAACCAACAGGCTTTCATCCAGCCTTTGTTTGTGCCAGCCTTGGAAAGAGTAAATAAAGAGCTATGTCCAGTTGTTACTTCAGGACCACGCTGGGAGATGGCTTTGTTCTGTCTCAGTTGTCCCTTGCTCTCAGACTAATTATTGTGCAAGTGTATGCATCAAATGACACTTACCATCTGCTGCCAAGTCCTTGGGATTCTCTCTGGAAAGCTAGCACTTGGAATATTTGACCTCTCCAACACCACATGTGTGATCTGTGCTATGACTCATTAGGGAGGGCCACAGTTGGAGGGAGAAATACATACAGCCCTCTTCACTGGGGAGTATCCCTCGCAGCAGTGAAGGATCATGCTTTGGTCTCTGCTGCTCTAAATATAGCACTTTGCTGCTAGCAGCACAGTGAAACTGGCTGTGTTTGCCTCACTCCCACTGTGCTCTAGCTGTATTTTCTGGTACAGTAAGAGAAGTACTTTGCACAGATGTATGACACAGGCATATCCTGAGGAAGGGAGAAGAAAATTGGATATCTAGGAGAGCAAATGGTGTGATTGTCATCAAAGGTGATGGGAAGAAAGGTGACTGATGCTGCCTGTGGGACTTGGAAGCAATCTGTGGTGATGTGGTGGTTTACACAACTTTCATACTGAACTGGTTCCACTACTGTTCACTCCTCTAGGAGTAGGGAATGTCACAAAACAAAATGGGTTTTCAAGCAAACTAAGTTGTATATTCAAAATGGATTTTTTTTAACCTTCTTTTTCCTCCCCTCCGCTGACACTTGATTTGGTTTGTTATGCAGGAATGAATCTGCAAATGCCGAAATACCCAGTATTTTCTCTGCTTTCTAGAAGGCTTCTTGTCTTAAGTCAGGTCAAAAACCTACTGTATTCAGTTGATAAACTCCCATTCACTGAGAAAATCTTGGATATGAGTTCTTAATGAGGAGATAGGTTTTTTTTTTTTTTTTGTAGTTTGTTTGTGGGACTATGCCCTATTTTTTCTTGGAGGAAGATGATCTGCTATATTGTGATTCAAAGTGTGCATGAAATGAAACCTTTGAAATTGTTTGCCAAACTTGGCAAAAGGTGGACATAAATTGAGAGAAGGATGGATGTGGAGCAACATGAGGAGGAAATGATGATGGTTCTTAATTGGGTAATGATGTGACCCAATGTCTGATCTATAAATAATTGTGGAAACAACAGAGGAAACAGGTGGTTTTAGTTTAAGTAGTCATTTGTGTATTTGTACAAGGGTGACAATTAACTGCTAAGACTGTTAGAAGTAACATGCCTTTCTGTCCCTAAATGTTTTGAGATTCCCTGCGACCATAATAAAACAAAGGCAAATTATATATTGAGTGCTGAAGTTCTTTCTCTTGTTGGTCTGAGTACTTCCAGAATGGTCTAGGTTTGGTTTGAGGTCAGAACAAATCATAGTACAAGAGCTGTCTAAATATCACTTTGAGTGGTGTGTTTACTTGTGAAAGATATGCAGTTGGTCTAATCTGTTTTCAAGTACCAAAACTCTTAATGTGACTTTTTCAAACCTGGGATTCTACTGACCCACCAATGTTGTGAGATTTCACTGGCTTAATGTTGATGTATTTGTTGTGGTTTAACCTGGATAGGCAGCTCAGCTCCACACAGCTGCCTGCTCACTCCCACGCAGGGATAAGGGAGGAAAATGGAGGAATAAAAGTGAGAAAACGCTCAGCTTGAGGTAAAGTTGGTTGAGTAGGTAAAGCAAAAACTATGTGTGCAAGCAAAGCAAAAGAAGGAATTCAGTACTTCCTATCAGCAGGCAGATGTTCAGCCATCTCCAGGAATGCAGGATTCCATCATTTGTAACATTATTTGGGAAGACAAACACCACAACTCCAAATGTCCCTGGCTTCATACTTCTTTTTCCCAGCTTTTATTGCAGGTACTGTGTGAACTTCCGTCTGACCTTGCTTGCAGTTTTACCTCTCTGTTCTTGATGTGATCCTGAAAGCCTAGCTATGGGGGGAATGTGGTGAGATGATGAAGAAGTTGAGGGGAACTTATGTTACTTACAGGGTAAGCCTGTGCAAACAGTGGAGTCATGACATTATATGATGTAGGATATCACTGTGGTCAGTCAGGGTCAGCTGTCCAGCTGTGTACCCTCCCAGCTTCTTGTGACACCCCCAGCCTGCTCACTGGCAGGGCAGTGTGAGAAACAGAGACAGCCTTGGCACTGTGTAAGCGCTGCTCAGCAATAACTAAAACATCCCTGTGTTACCAACACTGATCAGAAATCCAACACATAGAACCACAGCACTAATGTGAGAATAATTTAACTCTATGCTAGCCCAAACCAGTACAATATTCTGGCCTGAGAATGTGACCATTGCTCATTCTGAGTGTGCAGTTAAGTTACTTTACTCTTTGGAAGGGAGCTGCTTCGATTACAGCCTGCAGTTGCATTCATGAGTCTGGCTAAGCTGATGAATTGGAGGCCAATCTCTCCATTAAAAAAATAAAAAAAAAAATTCCTCTCTCTTGGAAGGCAAGTGACAAAGACAGAGTGTTCAGCTTCCCCTCCTTCTCCAGCCCAGCCTGACCTTCTGCAGCCCCTCGGTGCCTCTTGTTTTCTTATTTTTATAGAAAATCAATATCCCTCCTGACACAAACAATAGCTCAGGCAAAAGAATAAATGGGGGAAACCTGAGATCTCTGTCCATCACCTCTCACTTTAACTCCCCCAAACTATTTAATTATAAGCATGCTTTGCTCCAGGTGTTTGCAACAGTGAAATTGCTAAATGAGGACCATTTTAACCAAAGATTGGGTGATCAATAACGCTCTATAGCAGTAGCTTGTCGGATCAATAGCATTCATTATTTCATGGTTAAGGTAAGTAGCCTCCTTTGCAAGTGGAGGTCATTAATCAGTGCTTACTGGACCTGCAGAAAGGCCTGCATAGGAGTCTAGTTTGTGTTCAGCCCTGCAGTGTAAAAGGGGTGGTGAAGAGGGTGAGATCCCTGAAAGTTTGTTCTAGTAGAGCACTGGAGTGATGCATAACTATAAGGAACTAAAGAGCATCTCAACAGGATACCTAAAGTACTATTCATATAACCTGGAATCTTGTCAATGCTTTTTCCTTTCTCAGGCACCTTTCCTCTGAGGATGCTAAGCCCCTTATGAAGCAGTCACTCGGTCCTTGCATCTGCCGCTTGTGAGGATTGCTTATCCATGCTGTCAAAAGGGAAAGCAGACATGCTAAGAGATTGGCCCAGGGTCAAATGGAGTTGTTAGGAGAGCTTGGGAAGAAATGACTAATTCATGGTTCTCAGTCCTTGGCCTTAATTGCTGTGGTGTATATGTAGGAGGGTGAATGCATGGCCAAGCTTTGTAACAGATTAATTGGGAATTTGGTATTAACTTATATCCTGAAATGTGAGAATGATGTGCAGATTGATCATCCTTTATACAGTGATGAAGACGTAGAGTTTTAGATATCTAGCATGATGAGTTGACTTGGCTGTACTTTAGAGTGCATTTTCTAAGGGCAATGATATGCTCACAAAATAGGGTTTTATTCTGTGCCTGCAGTTCTTTGGAGTGACATTTTATGTGGTCCCTCATCATTCAGCCTTTTAAATCAAGGTGTTTCCCGTTGATACCGGTCTCTGGTATGATTCAGTTTCCTTGGAAAAGAGGCATCCAGAGATACTTTCAAACAGCATCCCTGACAGGAGCCTGATTCTAGTGCTGACTTACACCTGAGGTTCGCATCTAGGTCTTAGTGCTCAGGGAGCAGACAGTTAATAGTTTCTGCTTGTCCTAGTATCTCTCAGCTAAATTGGAGGAAATATTGCCTGAAGTGTCCAAGAGATGATTTTGTGTCAGCATTAAAGCCTTCAGATGCTTGAGACTGACATAAGCATGTATTCCTACAAATATTCATCCAGCTTTGCAGTCAATTAATGGCTTTCTACACATTAATTTCTAGCTTTATTCTTTTGTTCAAGAATTAAATCTCAAACTGCTTCAGCAAATGCAAAGCATGCTATAACAAGGTTGCATTCAGCAGCAGCAAGTCATGTTGTGCTAAGATATTTAGCTGGAGAGTTGTAAATGTTGCAGCTGCTCTTTACTCCATATAAAATAAAAGTTGCTGGCGGAGCTGTTTGTGTGACAGTGTTAACATTTTCAAGAAAAAGGAATCTGAGGTAGAAAACTTCAGAGGGTTTTCAGTAGCTGTTAAGTGACCCAAAGATAGAGTTTTTAACTGCACTTAATTTCCTGGTGAGTATTCCGGATGATGTCAGAGTTAGGTTATTAATTCTAGTATCCGAGGCAAATGCCATTTTATTAATTACTTCTTGATAACTTAGAACTAAACTGGATACAGGATTCCACTCCTTTTCAAGTAATACAGCACTGGTAGGTTTTAGCAGAAACTATGTTCTGTTCTAGAGCCAGTCATGTGTCTGAAATGCAATTTTTGTGAGATAAGAAAAGCACTTTGGTCTTGGAGAAGCTAGTAAACTGTAGTAGAGTGATTTTTGTTTTGTGCCTGTTGCAATTGTAACCGTGTTTTTTTTCTCTGTTCTTGTTCCAGTGAAACCAGCAGTGTATGCAGCAGCAGTGATACTGGCCTGTTTACCAATGATGAAGGCCGTCAAGGTAACAAGTGTCCTGTGATTTTCCTTATGTGCTGCTCCAGAGTTTCTTACTTTCTATAGAAAGGCAAAGAAAGATCTACGTTTCTTTGACATACAAGAGAGACAGAGAGGGAAGTGTGTGAGAAAAACCAGTGTCAGGGAGCGGCCAGAAGTTAAGAAATGAGATGAGGGCTACAAGTGTATGATTTTCATAACTACACTTTTCCTGCTGAAATACTTTGTGTATTAGATCCATAATATTTGCAATATAAGAAGCTATTACTGTGGAAAGGTACAGATATACAAGAGGAATTTGAGAGCTCTTCATAATGAGAAAGCACTGCTTATGATTTGTTTCTGTAGGTGTTTTAAGTGTTGTCTACATACCATTAGTACCCGAATCTGCTACTTGTTTTCTCTAGGGGCCGAAAGAGAAGATGGGGAAAAAAATTACTTAATACTGAAAAGTCACCTAATAGACTGTGCTAAGATGATGTTAATGCGTGATAGGTTTTATATCTTTAAATATGTGTTCCTCCCTTGCTTTTGTGTGCATTAATTGAACATGGTGTTTTCAATGTCTGTTGAAGAAATGGTTTCTTAGGAGTTTAGAGTGTGAAGTGCAATCTGGTTTTATTTATCAACCAACAGCAGTTGGGGGATATGGCAGAAGTGTGAAATAGGTTCTAGGAGGCACATAGGCATTGAGGACTATTATATTTGGAGCATGTGGAATGTGACCATGGAGACCTGCAATTCTGTGCACTCTGATTCTGTCACATTTCACAAGCTAAGATTTGGATGAGATCTCTTCTGGGAATATGAGTGCTAAAGGAAGTAGCACCAGTAGCTCAATAGGGTATGTTACTTCCACCAGCTTGTTAATGGCCCAGGTACCTGTGTGAGGCAACACAATGATAGCAAAAAGGCTTATGTGTTTTCTGATCATATTTTAGGCTGTAGGACCAATCTGTTGTGATCTTAGGTGAGTACAATACTTTCCTTAAGAGTAGCGATTTCAACTATCAGCTTTGACCTTTGTTGAAAAATAACTGTTTCCAGACTCTGGTTCTTCAAAGGCAACAGAAAAGTAGAATCTGTTGTCCTCTCTTTTTACTGATGACTGTTCAGGGGGAGCTGAAATTAGTGAGCACTTTTATATCAGATGACGAAGCAGAGTGGTGACTGTTTTAGTTCATCGCCTGACACAAGATTGCTGGAGACTGGATAGTATATATATATATATACTTGTCTATATGCTTGCCCTATATACTTGCTCTGATTTTATACCCTGTTTTAGACATTAATTTTTGGCTGCTACTGGAAGTAGGATGCTCAATATACAGGAACCTGTAGAAATATGACTTAGATAAATTAATAAGTCTAATTACAGCCTTCCCTGTCTAGGTACTAGAAAAGGTTTGACATCCTTGTTGTCAGATCTCTCTCTCTGTTCAAACAGTTTATACTGTGATACCTTTCTGGCCAAGATGTTTTGGCTTGCAGTTATGTTAAAAGGGTTAAAAAATATTGTTGCACTTTCAGACTAAATAAAAAATATCTCCTTTTCTCTTTTTTCTATCTTGACAATTCCTAGTTGTAAAGTAAATAAAAAAACAACTCTCCGTGTCAGTGAGATGGAGAGAGCACAATTTTTTTCCGTTTTATTGTCACAGATCGTCACCTTAGAAATAGTTTTCCAGCACAATTCCAAGCTGAATAATGGGAAATTTAAGATGGCAGCTTCTTAAATAAATGTAGTTTTTTCCCCTTCTTCTTTTGAGATTACATCATGTAATATTTTTGTGGTTGCTAATTAAATAAATCATCTTTGCAATTGCACATACCAGCACACTTCTGTGAGCAGAGAATGATCCTAATTCATAATTTGATTGTAAGGTGGAATTTTTTTTGTTTTATATTTGTTACTTGCATTGGGATCTCTCACAGTGAAAATTAGTGGAATAATAATAACTGGAGTTAGCATATGATGCTGATTGCTAAAGTTCGTCTTGTCAAAATAGTGATTTGAGGTATGACAGGGCACTATGCTCATAGACCCGCATTTCTAGGAATAGTTTTGCACAAATTATGATCTCTTAGAAGAACTATCCAACATTACTTAGTTTTAATTTACTGTGGAGATGGGATGTTTATATTGTAAGATATAACTGGTAGGTTAACTTGATACATGACAGAAAAAAACAATGTCAGAGCTTTGAGATAAAGTGTTCTGGCTGTCCTACATGTTGCTGATTGGAGGTGGTTTTATGTGTTACTCCTTCAGTTATGTGCAAGATTGTAGCATTCTCATTAGATGAGTTTTTTACTTTCTTGTACCTCTTTTTTTTTTTTTAAAATTCTTTTTTTTTAATTCTTATTTTTTTTTCCAGCAAGATGTGGGGGTATGCATAATGGGCTTTGGTCAGGAATAATGTAACTCAATAAGGAAAGGAGAGTAAGTGGGGATGCTTGAGTTAAGGCTTAATGGTAGGCAAATGAAAATTTTCCCTAGGATAGGTGTGTTAGTTTTTTAAGGCAAGATGCAATTACATGGGACTGTTTGTGAGGTGGGCTGCTGAAATTCTATGTGTGTCAGGTTCCTTGCCCTCCTCCTGCTTTTTTTTTCATACGTTGCTCATGTGCTACTGCTCTCAGGGAATTTCTGGCCAGACAGATTTGCTATGAACAGTGTCTGATGCAGTTCAATTTTAGACTGCAACTGCATTAACTACAGTGACCCAGCTCTATGGAGACTTTGGTCATGACTTCTGTTGATGCTGTTTTAGTTTTGCAGAGCATTTGTAGTTCTGAGAGATTCTCAGAAATTTTGATTGAGAGCAGCTCACAGCATGGTCACCTAGACCATTTTTCACAGTTTTTCACAGTTATGTGTTTTCGTCTTAGCTGCTGTCTAGGAGACTAGGAGTCTTTCTCATCAGTATGTTTCTTTTGCTTACTCTATGAGCCTGGTCTTCCCCTCTTGTGAAGTCTCTCCTGTGACAGCCTATAACATGTTCCAAATGGTTGGCCTCTGCTGGTGTCGCAGTAATTACTTCAGAGAAAGAGTTCTGCATAAGACATCACACAACATTGAACTAAGGTTGATGAGATGCAGTAGCAACAGAGTGCTAAACCTGCCCTAGGCAGGTCTATAAAGAGGCTTTGTTCTGTAGGGAAATTCTGTAGGCTGATGAGTTGGATAGTTTAAAGCATTTAGTGAGGCCTCATAGTTACTGAGGATCATTGAAACAGAATACAAATATACGGCTCTTCAAGAAAGAATTCCTAATGAGACTTCAGCTGTTTCACATTCTGATGTGCCTACTTGTATTTTGAGGGACTGTCAGAGGAGACATTGATGTTATTTGTGGCTAATTCCATCCTGTTTCTTTAGGAGATGATGAGCAAAGTGATTGGTTTTATGAAGGAGAATGTGTTCCAGGATTCACTGTCCCCAACCTTCTTCCCAAGTGGGGAGCTGATCACCGATCTGAAGTGGAGAGGATTGACTCCGGCCTGGACAAGCTCTCTGTTTCCACCTTCCTTTTGCCCTCACGGCCAGCTCAGAGAGGTGAGTTCTGTAAGGAATAGTGTTTGAGATGTGATGACAAGGGTAGATTCTGTTTGTAGATGTTACATTTAAACTGATATTGGTGATCAGTTTTGATTTTTAAGATCCAGTTAAGAAAAAGCTGCACTATTGGAGAGTTTACTGAAATAGTCATAGCAGCTGCCTGCTGGCAGTCTTCCTTTTTCTAAAAGTAGATTTTATTTGATTTGTTAAAAAATTGGCATATCTACATTCTTTGAGACTGAAAAACAAGAGACAGAGGATCTGATTTGATTACTGAACTAAGGGGTTTTCCTGGTGGTTTTGTCAGGAAGAATCTTCTGTGTTCATTGCTCGTTTTTTCTGCATTTGGTTTTCAGGATTTCATGCTCGCCTGAACCGCCTTCCAGGAGCTGCTGCCCGTTGTCTCCGTAAAGGTCGGAGGAGGCTGGTTGGGAAGGTATGCCCTTTTGGAAGATGGTAATTTTGTATTTGAGATTCTGATTAGTCCTGAAGAACTATTATTCTAAGATAGCATGTAAATTGTTTTCTGCAGAAAGTGCTCCTGTATATTTTTTATTTCATGTATTGTTTGATTTGTTTAACTGCTTTGACTGTCAGAAGGTGATTGAGTGACTAAGTGGATTTTAAGGCACATATGGAGTGGCAAAGACAGCTGATCAGCGCTAAAAGCCATATGAAAGGAGGCCTGAAGAAGAATGTCAGAGAGCATAAATATCAAGAAGATTTAGACAGAATGTAGGGGAAAATTATGATGGCATGTGACTTGTGCATGCTCATCTGAGGCTGCAAGGGCAGAGAGATGGCTCAAAGGTGAAGGAAGGCCAAATTTTATATAGGGAAGAAGATTGATATGAATGGCAGCAAAGGAAGGTGGTTTTAGCAGTTGCATTTTTAGTGGGAAGACGGGAGAATAAAAGGGTATATGCAGTAAATGCAGACAAAGCTGCCCAAAGGCACTGACTAGTTTTATTATATGTAGGGCAAACACCAAACAAAACATCAGTCCTTTTTCTAAAAGAGCAAACAATACTTTGTAGATGTCTGTCTAAAAGTGAGGGATACACCTGGTTGGATCTGCATCATGGAGTGATGAGTGCTGCTGTTTGTTGTAAAAGATGATTCTGAGAAGGAAGGTGGTGGCTGTGCTGGGCCTTTTTTTTTATTGTGATGTGCTCTGTGCTTTTGAAAACATTGGCATAAGTTCTGAGCTGGCTGGCTGTAGTCTGCTAACAAGGTGTGTTAGAGGGGCCTAGAGTCCAGAGGAGTGTGACAGCTGCCTTCTGTTCAGTCATACTTGAAAGATCTTCATTTGCCCCTTCTTTCTTCCACTCACCTTGCTTAATTGTAACCAGCATTCAAAATATGAATCCTCAGCTGGCAAGAAACTGACTTTAGGAAGGGTTCCTCAGGCCACCTGCAAGTGGCTGGGCCTGGCGGCACACCTCTAATGATCCAAATGAGAAGGATAATATTTACTTGTTTAATTCATCTTCATCACCTTAAAGGGATCTTTGTCATTTGCAGCGGAGGTCACTGCTCCCCCCTCCCCATCTCTCGAAATTGTAATCATAAATAATGAGTTTTATTCAGAGCTCCCCGCCAGCGAGCTGCTAATTACCAAAAGTACGGCTTGTAATTTACACAGTAATAAACCGTAAATTTAAACATTATGGCACTTTAAGTTAATAATTTTCCTGCTGTAACAAATAGCCCATCTTTCACCCCTTCTGCTACAACTGCCCCCAAACTTTGAGTGTGTTTTGCCTATGTACCTGGAACAAAAGAACCTTACCCGTGAAAGACTTTTGCCCTCATCTTCAGCCCCTTGCTGAAAAGTGTACTTCTTTCTTGGAGGCAGTTGCTATGCAGATATGAACAGCTGGTGCTTCAGGCTATGTGTGTATGTATATGCCAGCATCAAGCACATACACAGGGTAGCGTCTTGCAGGAAGTAACATGCTCCCAGAGCAAGTCCTTTCTCCCAGGACCTACTTTTTCTTGAGTTGCTAGAGGTTCTGCTGCTGAATTGCTGCTTTCAGAAAGGACAAAAGCATCATGCTTTCACTCCTTTTTTTATTCATTGTCAGTTGGTGAATCCCCACTGTTAGCGGAATGGTGTAGTGTCCTATCTCAGCCGGTTTCTGGCCAACCTCAGTAACGTAGAAAGAAGCACTTCCTAACCATTTCCTGGGCTCTCATGCATCCTTGTGCTGCACAGTTTATACCAGTCCAGTCTCTGGTGTGCTCCACTGCAAGCAATTATTGTAACTAAAAATAAAAACCAAACCTCATAAATAAAACTGAATGATTTTCTGCCATTCTAATCAGTTAAATCATCTCAGGTGAAGTTCTAAAAGGAAGGAGTGAATATGTTTAGCTGAGAGTGGGCTGGTAAGGAAAGGATGTGACCCAGGGGAGTAAGATTTGTTCTTACTGGCAGCAGCAAGCTATTCTTTGCTCACTGTGTGAGAGTTTGCAACCTTTTACCTGTTTTTGTGTTTCAGGAGACCTCCATGAGCACTCTGGGCACCGAGAGGCTAGGTCATATTGTTAGTGATCCACGCCAGAAAGAGTAAGGTCCTTAACAGTTGTTCTATAGGACTTTGGGAGGGGAGGAAGAACTGTAGGATCCTCTTCCCTTCTGAGGCTGAAGGACATGAAGAGCTGGGTGGACACTTAAGCATAACCTATGGAATAGGAGAGGAGATTCTACTGATGGCTTCTCTGTTTTCTTATTCAAAATTGCTGACTTCCCCTTTGTTTTATATATTTTTATATAAGGCTGCCCCAGTGTGTGGACACTACTCAAATGCCCTTGTTTTTTTGCAGTCAGCTTTTTCTTTCCTCCTCCCTTATAATGTGCTATTGCAGTAACTGCAGATCTTTTGGACATTAAGAGAAGACTGAGCCCCATATGTTCATTTTTAAAAATGCTGCTTTGTGGAGCCACACTATGGGTGCATACCTAGACTGCAGAAATGATGCTGACAAGGCAGCTGTGAAATTACTTTTTCTTTCTTTGATGTTCTGTCTCCTTCCCCAATTAGTGTATTTAAATTGTAGTCAGCACTGGAAATAGTCATGATGCCTATCCTTTGGCATCTCCCTAATGCTGTTCTGGAGAATAGGTAGGTAAGGATGGCATGTCTTGGCTATAGCGCAGTGGGACCAGCCTTCACCAGCTGTTGATACCTAATTTTCTTCCTTGCATCTGAAATTTGTTGTTTTTAATATGGCTCCTGATGATGTTTAATATTTTTTTCCTTCTCCCTCCATCTTTGTTCTTCCCTTCCCCTTATCTTCTTACCCCCAACCCTCCTTTTTTTCCCCCCATGTTCGTTCCTTGGCATTGCTCCCACCTGTCCTTTCGACTCTGCCTCCTTCCAGTTTTTGGTTACCATCCATGGGGAAGAGAGATCGCAACCAGGTAAGGTGACTCTGCTCTTCCTTTTTTATTTTCTTGGTTTCCTTCTCTCTAGAAAGAACACAATGCTGGCTTCTGATTTCCCACACAGTGTGGCCTGTGCACATGAGGTAAGGCAGTCCTGTCCCTTCTCATTTTGTTACCTGATGTCTTCTGGGCTTTGAACACAACTCATTTTCTCAGGCATTGTATTCTCTATTTAAACTGAATAGCTCAGGAGCTCCTTTTATTTATCACCCTGTTTCAGGTTAGTGTAGGCCTTCTTTTCTGACAGTAAGTGTGAGGGAAAATGCCGCTTGACAGGAGGAACTTTGGCCTCTCAAAATTCCATGAGAATTGAAACATTTTTCTCTTTTTAAATGTTTTGTTTTGTCTTGTTTGGCTCAGGCTTCTACCTGATAGTCACATCCACAGAGAAGGGAAAAAAATGGTGAGCTTAAATGATGTAGTTAAATAGCAGCTGTAACAGGAAAATGTAAGAGGTGATAAGCAAGAGAAATAGGCATTCTTGTAACAGAAATTCTTGTGTGTGCACTTTTATAGTCTCCAGTAAGTCTTTCTTAGCTTCAGTGCTAGAGGGTTTTTTTTACTTAAGATATGAAAGCTCAAGTTCTTTGTTTTTTTTTTTTTGCTCTTTACTACTATCTTCCATTTGAGCAGTCATGTTGTAACAGTGTTCCTGGCCATGCACACTCCTTTATATTCCTATGCAAGTTGTTTTATGGTTGGTGAGCAGTAGGACTGAAGTTTGTTTTACCTCTCAGGTGACTAAAAATATGTGTATGGCAAGAAATAATTTTCGAGCCTTTGTGCAACTGTGTATTTTCCATTAATGAGAACATTTTAAGATTGCTTTTGTATTACTAAAGGTAAGAGTAACTACATAAGCTTTAAAATGACCAAAAGGAAGTAACTTTTATCTCTCTTAAGTGGGCTTGAACCAGCCATTCTAGTAACAGAGGTTCCTGGTGGTTCTCCCTACTGTGCACTGTCAGTGTTACTTCACTGACAGTAAATGAGCAAGTCTCACTTAAGGAGGAGCTCCCTGATAGCAGCAGCTTTGTGGTACATCTTCTTTCTCAGAAAGATGAAGGGTAGTACTGAGTTCTGAAGTTGCAGATCGCTTATATGATGGGCCCTGCTAAAGGTGTGGATTGTTCCTTTGTCCTTATTTAGAAATGCATCAGCAGTCCTAGTAACATAAGAAAAGTGTTGTGGAGGTTGGTGTAGCACTCTGCAAAGCAGAGAGAAATTAATTTCCTGCTTGAGGTGTGAATGATAAATAAAGAGGAAATGCTGAATGGAAGTATAAAGGAGGTACCCCAGAGAGACTACCAGTCTAAAGCTTCTACTTACGTATTGAGCAAAGTTTGTTCCATGCATTGATTGACCAGATTATTCCATTTCTGTCCTGACCATTAAAAATCCCGACTACTGCATTTTCTACAGCAAACTGTCTTGTGCAGGTTTGATGCCCTCAGGATTTGTCTAGTTTATGTCTAACAGAAGATCTTAGATTAGCCTGACCATGCACTGTTTCAAAAGATTTTTTTAAGCAGTTTGCAAAGACAATTTGTGAGGTTGGTTGGGAGTGGAAGGAGCAACTTGCTGTGGAATGAATTGGGAGCTCATTGTGAACTTAACCTGGTGGATCTGAGTCTTCTAGAGGGCTGTTTTAGTATACGCAACCCTTAGGAATATGGGAACTGCTCTTTGGGAAGTTCTGTGCTTGCACAATTCATAACAGTGACTTTTTTCTCTACAAAGCGAGAGTCTGTTCTCATCTAGTCTCAGTCCTTGAAGTGCCAGAAAGGTCTCCTTATACTGTATGAACTGCTAAAAATTAGATTTGAGGAGCTTTATCTGGACACTATTTCTTTTAATGCTTTGCTTAAATAAAATCTCTTGACTTTCCAGTTCAATCCATTATCTCCTCTGTACTCTCTGGATGTGCTTGCTGATGCTTCCCACCGAAGATGCACACCAGCACACTGCACTGCCAGGTAACTCCCTTGCTCTGCTCTGTTGGGGTTGTCTCATTTCCCTCTCCTGGATGTCTTCAGTAGTACTGTGTGGTCTGAACAGTACTCGTGGACCTGTAGGTTAACGCACTTTTCCCTGGGAAGCCCGTGTTCAAACTTAGCATAAAACGTAGCAACGTAGTTTATTTGAGAGTGTCAATAAACTAAGTGCTTACAGTATATGAAACAGTGTATGACAGGCAGAGCTGTTCCTTTAGAAATAACTGCAGTCTGTTCTGAAATGTGCAATGAGTGGCTGCAAGTCTGTTTTATGGGTTCAAGTGAACACAGTGTCATTGCCCACTATTAAAATTGGAACAAGATGAGAGGGAAAGTGCTGACAAACTCATGTGGGTGACATGTTGAAGCATTTTGGTATCCTAGATGTCTAAAATAGACCCTTTGAGCTGATTAAGAACTCACCTGAGGTGACCTGTAAGGGCTTGATATCTCTCTATAGCAATAGCTGAAATTTAGATCTGGTCTGGCCAGATGTTGGGTATATTTGAGTCTGTTAATATACCATTCAGGCACCTTCTGCTGACTAATCTTAAATTAAATTCAAATGTTGGCCTTAGAGGTGACTCCTGTTTTTGTGCTGCAGGTGACTATCTAAAGGTAAGGTGCCCTTGAGCTCTTTCCTTGTGCAAGTAGACAAAGCCTTGCTTTGGACACAATTCTGCTTATGTGCTTGTACCAGGGACCCACTCTGAAAGAAATGTCTGGACTTTCAGCTTCATGGCTTTCTTTCCCTTGTTAATTAGCAAATAGAGCATGAAAAATGTACTAAGGTTGTATGTGTCTGAATGGAAGCTTGGCACCCACCCAGCAAAGCCTCTCTTTCCCACTGGCTTCTGCAGGGAGTTTTGCAATGTCGCATCATGACCTCATGCTGCTGTAGCCAGCATGTTAAAGCTGGGAAAGGGGAGGGAGGAAGAAATCAGCTCTTAAATGTTCAACTCAATGAGCATAAAAAGAATTCAGAAGATTGGGCATCAGCAAATTGATTCCTTTCTGTGCTTTTGCCCCACTCTGGGGATGTTTTCTGCCTGTGAAGCAAAAAGATTGAATGGTCTCTTCAGTTTCAGCCAGGGTAACTGTACTTGTGCCTCTGGTGTTTTTCTTGGTGCTTTATATAAATTTATCTTCCAGGAAGGTGGGCTGGACAAATCCTGCTCACAAATTCAAACTGGGCAAAATCTCTACCTTTATAATGGTCAGTGAAGGTCCTTTCCATAGCCAAGCTCTTTGCAAGGTATTTCTAAACCTGGAGAGATTGTGTTTGTTAGGTTTTTCTGAGTATATAGTCTAACCAGTTAATATATATGTTTGGTTCTCTCCTCTAATGAACAGGTGACTGGTGTCGTGACAAACATAATCACTGATGAATTTTTACTGAGTTGACAGAGAAATTGTACCATCCCAGATGTTTTTAAATGCCTGGAGTTTGAGAAAATAGTTCCTATTTTAGTGTGAAATGTGCTCAAGAACCTTTATAGGAGAAAGAAATATGAAACGAATGAATGTATTTTGTAGCCCCATGTATGTGGCAAGGGTTGAACTCTTTGGTACAAGGAGCTTGCTTTATGTAGATGCTGCTAAGGGCACAGAAAGAAATTGTTCCTTCAGAGAAACATTTTCTTGATAGTTGTTCTTTAGCTTTTACACATCAAGCATACTAGTTAGTAGTCCACTTTCTTACAGGAGTTTCAGGTGATCTCTGTAAGCTCAGATAAGCTATTGCCCCAGTTAACATCTGCTTTTGTCATGTATGGAATCAATTTCGGTAGTTTGTGCTTTAGGAAGCTTCTAACAGCTTGGAGAAGCTCTAACATCCTGGAGAAATTCAACTCAGAAATTTGCCAGAATGGGATGTGTGTGTGTAGGAAGCAAATCCTCTGAAATAATATGAAACATAATAGAAAAGAAATGATCTTGATGTTATGGCCATCCAGTTTCTTCAACCTGATGCCTGCTATGCCATGCAAAATTGCCTTTCTCTGTTTAGTTTCTGCTATCACAGAGTGTCTCCAGTGGAGTATAGTTACGAAGTAGAGTCTTTTCTTTGTCTCAGTGGTGGATTTTGGTGCAGTTCATCTGGAAGACTGGTAATCCAGTACTTTTGTTAAGACAGAACTGAAGGCCAGAATACTTAGCGCAACTGAGGGCTGAGAAAGGCTTGTCAGTGTCAAGGAGGAGGTTCTATGTGGAATGTTCCTTGGGAAGTCTTATTTGAAAGGCTGTATAAATTGTACACTACCTTTCTTGATTTATGTCTGTGATGAGAAGAGCTTTCATTCAAAGTGTATGCACAGCACTGGGAATTTCACACCCGTCATTAGAAGCAGTTTTGTGTGTGTGGTGACTGTTATCATTAGTGGTATAATTTTATTTTGTGAAGCAAGGAGAGTTTTTTGCTTTCTTGCAGTCCTCCCAAGGGATGACTGGTGTATTAATTTGCTGTATTGCCTCCTGGCTGTTCCCAGACTGTTTTTCCTCTTCATCATGGAATTTTTAATGGCCCTGCTGCCTCTCGGGAGGCATGCAGGGAAGAGTACCTCAGGGATCTCTTCCTTTTTCACATGCCTATAATTACTCTCCTTTAAGAGCACAAAGCGTTTGCTAATCATGTCTTGTCTGTTAAGGTTTCGATTTCACGATGCAGACTGCTAAAAGCAAGCAAGTAGAGACTTGCATGGGCAACTCAAGGAATACTTCCCTCTTTCCTCTCTGCCTATTTGCCTCTGTGGGAGGAGTGATCTGAACAGAATTTTGTTGTTGAACTCCTTCTACTTAAGAGGATTTTGTATAGGCTGAAGTTGAATATCTTATTAGATTTTGGTTATTCAATATTCTGTTGGTGAGAAGATGTTGTAGGTTGTTGGTTGGTAGAATATTATTCCCTTGAGGCAGGGTAAGAGTTTCAGAAGAGCCTAGAACCAATGTTCCCTTTAATTTGAATATCAGGCAGAATAAGAGAGGAAGGTAGAAGATAAATTGTCCCTAATGCCATTTATTACTTGACTAGTCTTTAAAATAGGATTATGGGTGAAAAAAAAACAACAATTAAATGTTCCCACTAGAGGTCACAGGAAAAGTGGACCTCAAATGGCAGGTAGATGTTGAAGGTGAAGACTTGAAGAATTGTATTAGACTTTTGAACAGCATAAATAAAGAATATTGCTTTGCATGTACTCTGTTAATACTAACTGTAAATCTAGAGTTTATTCTGATTTAGAAGGAAGTCTTTCATCTTGCCTGGAACATGGGATAAAGATGTAGAGGGATGAGTGATCTTCTCTTCATTTGCTGCCAGTTGCCCCGTACCCTGGGTTTGGTGGTGCTGTTAAATTGAACAGACTTGAATGTCTCACATTCTAGTTCCATCTCTAGAAATATGCTGGTGAAAATAAATCTTGTTCTGTCACTTCTGTGTCTGTGCACAGCGATCCTAATATTTCTGCCTCTTAACCAAGCATGTGGAAATACAGGGATTGCCTGCAAAGGCAGGCCTTTTCTGAGGCAGCTGAAGGAGTAGATGTCCACAATTTCATACTTTCCTGCTTGATCAAGACAGTATCCAGTTCATTCTAGGCATCCTATCCACGCATCTTTATCTTCCTGGAATATGCTTTATGTGAAAATGCCTTCTGTCAACTGTTTTAGACAGCTTTCTCCCTATTTTATTTAACTCTTTTCCCTTTAGCTGGAGCATTTTCATGTCTTCCTTTGCTAAAGCGTGGCTAATATTCGAGTTGGGACTATAACTGAATTCTTCTGAAAGGCATGTAATGAACAGTAGCTATCAACCTAGTGTCACATGAAGTTTACTGAGGCCTGATGTTTCCATTTTGATGAATCCTAATTCTCTGGAGTGAAAAATGAATTCCCCTTGGCTTCAGAAACTTTTTACTTGCTATTTCAAATCTGTGTACTCAGAAGATCTGGCAAATAGTAGGAGTCTTTCTAGTATAGGTACAGTGTGATTCAGTGTGAAAATAGGGAGTATAATATATGGGATCACATCATCTCTTCTTAGAGTGCTTACATAGAAAACAAGAAGAAAATGTGTTCACTTGCATTTGCCACTTGCAGACTTTAAGGAATGGAATTGCCACATCATTATAGTGCTTGCTGGGCAACAGACTGCTGCTGTTGAAGACCTATGAGATTTGGATGATTTAAGAAGTGAGCTCACCTATTAGTAATTTTGGAATCTGAAAATATGCTCTAGAAGCCTTCTTATGAGGCTCTGCAGGGCATAGGAGACTGCTGTGCATCGGGAATATCTACACTGGGATGTGATAACAAGAACCACTTGTGCAGGTGGGAGCTTTGAGTGCAGATAGGATGAGCAACTTGTATTGATTTACACGTTACGTGCAGATTAGACTGGTGCCCAGCTGGCTCTGTAGTCAAAGAGGAGAAAGAATTCTGCTTTTACTATTAATTTTGTGAAGCCACCATCAACAGCCTCAGGTAACACCTCAGGGCTTAGAGCAAGAGCCTTTCATTTGGTTTGTGTTTGCTCTGAATAGAGCATCACAACAGCAACAGCTGGGTTGTGTGGGGTTTTAGTAGCAGTATCTTTGTTAAAAGGCAGTCTCTATTAACATTCACTTTAACGTGAGGATAATAACGTCCCTTGTTTTTATAGTCTTAGACTAATGACTGCCACTCACTTTCACTGCATAATCCACGTGCTTTGTTTCTTCTAAGGATAGGGTTAGAATAAAGAGTGTAAGCAGACAAACTGGATGATGCAAGATTACAGCGAGAGGCGTACGCTCACAAGTGTGCAGTGTACCTCCTGCCTCCAAGAAGGCCACAGACTATTACACTTAGCTCTATATGGCCTTTTCAGAGATCTTTGTTGTGAGATTGAGCCAGTTTTTATCCTGAATTTTAAAAGAGTGGACTTCATGCTACAATTTAGGTGTCACAGATAGTGAAGTTTTCAGGGCCCTGATGCTGCTCAGTAAGATTCTTTGTGGGCTGGTGTCTGCTTGTGCTCTTTACTGTCTCCCACAGATTGTATGGCCAGTCTTAATTTTCTGTTGAAATACTGTGGTAGATGTAAAACAGTGGCAAGCTCCAGTGCACAGTCATCTCAAACTGTAGAAGTGAGATGAGAGTCCTGTGAAGGCAATTACTGGTCACTAAAAAACATGTAAATAAAATCATAGAATAAATATGTGGAAAAGAAATGAAAGGAAGCATTACTTCTGACACTTAGAGACTACCATGAATTTCATCTTTCTGTATAACAAAGCCTGTTTTTTCTCCAGCATGACCTGCATGCAGAAGTGGGAATCATCAGTACTATGTTAAAAACAAAAGACAAATCCATATTTCCTGAATAATTCCTTTAGTTTGTGATTACAAAAAATATTATCACTGTCAAAAAGACACTATAGACTTTTCATATAGTTGAAAGCCATTTTTTCTATACATGTGTAATTTTTCATTCACTAACTCCTGGCAGTGACTGCTGTGTGAGTTGAATATATTGCAGCAAACAAAACAGCCACATTTTGGATCCTGATCTGTTTCTCTAAGTGCGTTCTCCTATTTCTCTTCCCAGGTTAGAATTTCAGTTATCTCTAGATTGTAAACTAGGTTTTCAAATTAGTCTCTGGTCACCTGGCAGATCCAGTAACTAAGCACTGCGACTGTTTTTTTTTCTTATGATCAACCTGTCATAGTCCAAAAGAAACTGAGAATTATTTTCTCATTACTGTTTATTCTATGACTTGATTTACGTATTTTTTAATGACCTAGCAGAAGAGATTGAAGCCTAGTAAGGACAGAGTAAGTCCTATTCTAGTTTGTCCGTTTAGGCCCAGATCTTTAATCTCACAAAGTTCTGATCTCAAACTTCTTCACAGAGAGGGCTGTGACAATGCACAAATATGCATTTTCTGTCATCCTTTCCTGTTCTAGTCTACTTTGGAGTAATTTTTAACTGTTCAGAAGAGTTGTTAAAATACAGCTTTGGAAGAAGAACTAATTCATCATTGCAACTTGTCAGTGATATTTTCATGTTTTAGAGTTCAGCCTGTACACCGCTATGTTGGGTGCTGTGCATATCCTTGACTTGATTTTCCTAGTGGTGGTGGTGTTTGTAGGAGTCTGCTGTTAAAATGGATTCACTAATTCTATTATCTCACTGATATAGACCTGCATGTAAGCTAGTGATTAGAAATTCACATTGAAAAGTGTGATATCTACCAAAAATGTGCATATTTCATAAGTTATACCTCAGACATCCTTTCTGTCCATGCCTTAATGAGGACTGTCATCCCTGAGGGTAGTCTTCTGCTCTTCTGTCTCCCAAGGTACTTCACACCTGGAGTTGCATGCAGATTTATGGTGCTTGTAAGGTACACCAGCCACTTGAAACAACACTTTTACCACTGGGTCAGGCAGAGCCAGTGAGT
Source organism: Lanius collurio (assembly GCA_020086605.1). Classification (NCBI taxonomy): domain Eukaryota; kingdom Metazoa; phylum Chordata; class Aves; order Passeriformes; family Laniidae; genus Lanius; species Lanius collurio. The sequence goes on along the minus strand of JACBWW010000004.1, from coordinate 17,689,636 downwards.
AATCAATAGGTTCCTGATTTACTAACTGAAGTGTGGGTCATCAATAGGGGATAAACCTGAATGAAAAACATGTTACAGAGACAATTTATGACCTCTGAGCCTTTGTAATCTTAGAGGCAGGGCTGCTAGATACTGCATTCTTTCTAGTAGTCTTCAACTGAAGTATGATTTGCCTTTACTTTCACTACAAGAAGGGATTTTGAGATTCTTCTGTTTTGAGTTTTCTCTTTTTTTACCCCATATGTAATCATCAGGTAAGGGTAGATGTTTGAGTATGTTGCTGAGAGCCAGGAGCTCTTATGCAAAAGCTAGCTGTAACATTTGTGAACTGAGGAAAACTGCATAAAGTCTCTTGGAAATGATAGTGCATGCTTCTTTCCTAGTCCATACTGATTCTCCATCAAGGATCAGCTGGCTAGTGTTGGTGTAAGTTCATAAAATTAAAAAGGGAACATTTTAAAATTATTTTTGTTGTTATTGTTACATTTTTAAAATTAGTTGGATTATTATATACAATTATGTAGTCATGAAGTTACTTATCTAATACTGTGTCACTGATGCAAAATAAAAAACAGAATCTTTTCCTCAGGCTATGTGTGTTTAGATGTTTCAGGATACATGGTCACAGCTAGGTTAAAACACTGCATAGCCACTATTACAGTCATGTACAAAAGTAGTTTTAGCATATGCGAAGTTACTTAAAGGTGAGTCTCCTCAGTGTACAAACATGAGATTTGAATGTGCAATCTATAGATGTGCCAGTATTTTTGAAAGCTTTTCACCTCCAGGGATCGTTTCTCTACCCATGTACCTGGGCAGTCCATTCCAATGTTTTACAACCTTTTCCTTGAAGAAAGTCCTCTTGATATCCAACCTGATTCTCCCCTGTGCAGCAGGAGAGTATGTCCTCTCATTCTCTTGCCAGTTGGTTGAGAGAAGAGCCCAACCCCTACCTGACTACACCTTCCTTTCACGTAGTTGTAGAGAGCAATAAGGACTTCCCTGAGCTTTCCCACAGGCTAAACAACCCCAGCTTCCTCAGCTGCTCCTCATAGGACTTGTGCTCCAGACCCTTCACCAGCTCCATTGCCCTTCTCTGGACACTCTCCAGCACCTCAATGTTCTTGTAGTGAAGGGCCCAAACCAGAACGTAGGACTTGAGGTGCGGCCTCACTGAGTACAGGGGAGAATGATCACTTCCCAGGTTCAGCTGGTCACAATATTCTTGATCTAAGCCAAGATGCCACTGGCCTTCTTGGCCACTTGTGCACATGCTGGCTCATGTTCCGCCACTGTCGATCAGCACTGCCAGGCCCTTTTCCTCTGGGCTGCTTTCCAACCACTCTTCCCCCAGTGTGCAGTGATGAATGCGGTTGTTGTGGTCAAAGTGAAGGATTCAGCACTTGGTCTTAGTGAGTTTACTGAGAGTACACTCTATCCCCTCAGGAGACTTCTTTTGTCTGGTTATATTAATATGTGTTCCTAGATATGAAAAACTGGCTCTGTGTGAAACTTAGCACCATTTAAAAATTATTGAAACTGTTCTTCCGTGTCAGAATTAGAGGACAGATCTTAAAGACTTTTTGTAGAACTTTTGAATTTTAGAAGATGGAACAGTAGGTATTTCCTTTATTTTGTGAATGCATATTTTTTTACGTGTAAGTAGATAGACTCAGCAGCATTCAATTTATACACTGGACTAGTATAGGAATTTTTTTTGGTTCCTACACTGTTCTGAATAGATATAATAGCGCAATTTGGTTTTGCATAAATACAGCATCTAAAATTATACATATTGTAAATACGTGGGTTTGGTTTTTTTAATAGATTTTTGTTATGGAAATAAAAACCCATGAACTTTTCCTATATTTAAAAGGTTTTAGTACATGATAAAAGTGTTTGTTAGACTTTCAGGATTTTTTAAAAAAAATCAAAATAACAAGCTTTGAAGACACAGAAACTTTTCAACATTTAATCACCAAAAGTTATATCGTTCCAAATTTTACACAATGTAGGCTTCTCACTGTCTTTAACTGATTTTATTTGCACTGTAGTACTGCATTTTGCACATCAGATCTGATGCTAAGAGTGACCAAGGAACTTGCCAAAGCAAGTCTGTTGTATTGGACAAAGAGGAGATTTGAACCCAATGTCATTGCTGAATTACGCATTTGTATTCATTATGGGTAGTATTTGAGAAAGTTCTCTGGTCTGCTGCAGAAATTGTTATTTCTGAATTCAACTTCTCTGCTTCCTACAGGTATATAACTTGGAGGAGTTTTCAGCTCAAGTCAGTTCCAACAATACAAGTTTCTACTTAATTGGCAAATGATTACTTCTTAATTGGCAAATGATTAAACTGAAATGGCCATCAGTAGGCTTCAGGCTTAACAGTGTATATTACAGAACCGATTATGCCTTTCAGCCAGTTTAGAGATGTAACAAGATTGCCATAAGTCAGATTTAGCTGTTTGCAGAGCACTTTGATGAAGAAATAATGATTTTGAAAATGCATGAGAGGTTTTGCATTCCTAACACTATGAACTTACTACTGTAGTGGAAACAATGTGTATGGACATTTGGCATTATAGGTACATTCTAAGATGACTCTGCAGTACCAAATAGATTGCAAAATAATTTCTGACTTAAGGAGCAAATATGACACAGTTTATTTAAAGAGCAGTCTTGCAGACATTAGTTGTTTTTGCAGAGAAGTAATGGTAGGACATGTCTTATCACTGCTTGACCACGTCTTTATGTATGCAAGCAGTTCACTTGAAATTAATACAAAACCAGATCCTTTAAAGGCTAAGAAATTATTCTTCTGGGTAGTTTATGTGTGAGCTCTTAAAAAAAAGGGGGAGCATAATGTATATTGACAAAGAATGTGAGCAAAACTCCCTGAGAAACTTTTGGTTTCTGCTGCTTACTAGTTAAGAAGCTGATGGGAAGGTAGGAGTTGGAGATGACTGGTCAGTCTTACAGAAATGTGGCATTGGAACGGAGCTTAATTTGTTTCAATTTCTCCATAGGCAAACAAATGTCCACCTGGGACCACCATGTTCAAGGGACATCAAGAGGAAACGAAAGCCAGCTGCAGCCTCCATGTCTAGCCCAACATCAGGTAACCTGCCAGCATTTTTAAAGTCATGTCCCTTTTGAACAAAGTCCTATAGGCAAAAGTAGTATTACTTTGATTTGAAACTAATGAAACATGTGAGAGAGCATATCGTGTGTTTTTGCATAGTGTCAAAAGCTGCCTACTAAACAAATTTTTGGTAATGTAGTGATGTTAATATCAGGTACAGTGCTTCACTGTACAGTGAATAATAACCTGCTTCTTCATAAGGTGTTATTTCCACTGTCCTAAATTATGCAGTTCATGGTAATAGGGAGTTGATCAGTATGCACAGTGTGTTCCTTCAGTGTTGGGCCACCATTAGGTGGTGGCTCTGATGCGCTTTATCAGGGTATTTGTAGACACTTTCGCAGGAGTAAAAATCTGGCAATTTTTGTATCATCACTGAGTGAGACCACTTACTCCCTGGGGGTTGTCTTACTCTTCTGGATGAACTAAAATAGTTCCTTTTTTCTTTTTCTTGTTATGGAGATGTAGTCATTAAAATGCTGATCTATTTTCATGTGGCAGATTTCTGAAAAGTCATTGATTAGTCATCAGAATATGAAAGAGCTTTAATCTGGAGAACACAGAAGGTTTTAGGATCGTTCTTTCTGGCCTTTCACCTTACCCTGTCTTGTGGCTATCCATCAACACATATTCTTCCTACTATTTATTAAAAAGCTATTCTTATAATCCAGTAACAAGGTAGTAGGTAAGATGATGGGAAAAATGGAGATGTGAAAACAGTGGGGAAGAGCAAAGAAACTGATGATTAATAGGAGGAAGTTTGTGTTTCTTCCTTGGGCTGGTAGATAGACAGTAGAATGATGATGTAGGGAAGAAAGTTGAGCTTTTTCTCCAGGTCACAGATGTGGACTATAAACTGTCAGAAAGGTTCTGTATTAAAAAAGAAGGGAAAAGAACATTAATAATCTCTTGTTCAGCAAAAGTCTCATCTATTATTGATTATTTATTTAGGTTATTCTTTCCTAGCTTTTGAGTATTCCATTTTGGGATATTCAAACTTCTGTAGTAAAAGGTTTAGTATCTGTAGCCACAGAATTTTAGGACTGAAGTACTAGATTTTCTTGGTATGAATGCTAATGTCTCACTGTCCCCTGTTACCTGTCGATTTATTTATTATTCAGAATGTATTCTGTGTTGCTGGTCACGTTCTATAAGGAGATCTTCTTTTTCTATGTCTACATGTTTCAAAATACTATTTAAGTTGTACATACCTGATTAGGCAAATTGTATAGGGAACACTTCTTGAAGAGTTGAGAGTACATCTGGAGTGGAATTTAGCACTGGAAGATAGCACAGAGGTTTGGAAAGCTTTCCTATTATGGATGAGGGAGAGAAGATTATTATATATTACAAAATAAGGAAGGAGTGTAGTTAGTAGAGTACAGACAACATGCTTGTGCTGATCAAGAAACAAGAGTCTGCAGAATCTTTAATGGTCAGAAATGGTAAAGATCTCTTCTTTCCTGTTTAGAAATATCCTCAGCAAAGTGAACAGCTGTGGGCAGGGTTTGCTGCAATACTGACTTGTGGAAAGAAACTTTTCGTGGCTGGGTAACTGAAGCTGTGTCCTTACTGATGTTCTACAACAGACTCCTAGTTACAACTGGAGCACAACCTGGACATGTAACTTGGAAACTTCTAGAATCTGATATTATTTCTGTCAAAGGGGATTTAACTATGGAATTACTAATGCCTAAAGAGATATGTAGTATTACCCTGCAGCAATGTAGAATTAATTGGACACTCTTACATTTGTTGGATATTGATGAGATAAAAGATTTTTCTCCCTTGCCATGCATCTACTCACCCCTATATAAATGCCATATACTGGGGTTCCTGTGTGCCTGAGGAATCATGGCAGCCTCATTTTTTCACTTGTGAGGCTTTTTATGCTTGAGGTGTTGTACTTCTGCAAAAGGTGAAGCACAATGCAAAATGCAGGCCCATGCCTGTCATGTAGGCACAGAGTGCTGGATTTCTTCACCTTAAAATAGCTCCTTAGCTGAGTCCAACTGCTCTCGTTTCACTTGTTGACCAGGTCCTGCTTCAGTGATCTCCTTTTTTGCAACCTGAGTGCCCCATGGAGGTGAAGGACACAGCCTGAGCTGGCTTCATCAGTCAGCAGAACAAATGGGCTTGCTCTGCCGAACATCGGGCCATCTCGGATTCCACCTCTTTTATAGAGATGAGTGATGAAGAGGGGCTCGTTCCGCTTTGCCGCTGTATTAATACACATCAGGGGCCAGCTCCCGGCACTAAATCACGCTACTGCATACATCTGTTATCGGACTCCTCACCAGTGTGATGAACAAGACTGCAGATAGAGGCTTCCTCGTGTCATTCTTTATAGGATTTTCCTAAAAGAATAAATAGCTCAAATCTCTGCCAACACTATCCCCTGTCACTGTGATGAATTTAGCTTCTTTCTTAAACATGCAGCTACAAATCTTCCCCTGTCGCCTCACCCCCCCACTATCCACAGAAAGTTTTGAGTTGAATTTAGCTGAAATCAGAAGATGCTAATAAAAGGCACATGAGATGTGGATGCTATTTCCCTCCTCAGTGCAGGAATGTGAGAAGGGAGTTAGAGATAATGTTTATTTGGGAGCCAAGCAAGTAAATTTATTCCATGTCTTCTCACATACTTTCACAAATGTGAGTATTTATGAGTGCTGGTAGAGTATCTTTTCCCAGAGCACCTTGCATGAACATCAAGAAACTGCATTACTATATAAGAAGTGCCTTAGGTCTCTATTGTATTGCTATAGCATTAAACTTCTGGTATTAATCCTGCTCTTTGAGGCTAACTGGCCTAAATGCCGTAACTGAGATAGCTGTTAAGAACAATAAAAAGTGGGTAGAAAATTCGGAATTTGCACTTCAGGAAGTGACTGTTATCAAAATTAAGTTGGGCAAACAATGCAGATACTCAGAGAGATTGAAAATTAATGTTTTCCACACTATACAATCAGCGTGAGCCTTAAAGCATGAGGCCTTTACCAGATAAGAACGAAAGTCTGGCTGGTGTAGTTTGGCAGTAGAATAAGGAAATCTGGAGGAAGTTAAGGCTGACTGTACTGGATTAGACCAGAGATTTGTCCAACCCAGTGACCAACAGCCAGTGCCTAAGGAGGAAGAGGTGGTGGTAAAGGTCCTTTCACCTTTCAGTAGTCTGAGACTTCGAAGGCATGGATAATGTCCTTGTGTTTAGTTACTTTTCATTGCAGTACAGTAGATTTGGAATAATATCCCCAGTGACACAGCAGAGCTTGAAAGAGGGAATACTGCATAAAACGTTGTTCACATGGAAGTTATTCTCTGCTTTGAAAGGAATCTGATGAAGACTGTCGCGTCTGTCTTCAGTCTGTCAGAGTAGGCCGCAAGTACAGATGATTGTGCAATAAATGGTAAACAACTGTTGATCTTTACACTGGTGTTTTCATGTTTATGTGGTTCAATCCTCTATGTATGTAGCACACAGTAACTGGCATCATATTCAGCTATTACAGTGAGTCTGGGGTAAAAATCTGCATAAATAGATTTTTGTCTGCCTTGGCATGTATTCACACTTAGCTTGTAAAAAAGGTGATAGTTAGCAGCATGTGAAACTGCTTATCAGAGAACAGCCTGATGAATAGTAGCAATTTGGTGAATTTTCTCTCTCCTATTTCTTGCTAATTATTCACTCTTTTTCATACCCAGAAACAAGAAGCCAGTTTCAGTCCTTTGTTTTTTGTTTTTTTTATGAGGAAAGATGGAGAGCCTGAGAGGGGAGACTTCTAGCAAGGAGAGCATAATATAGTATTGGTGGTGACTTAGTTGTTGGGGTTTTTTTCATGTTTCATATGACCTTCAGGTGGAGGAAGATGATGGGCTAGATGTAAAATCGCAGTGTACTTTGATCAGCTATGTGGTACCTGTATGGGAATGAATCACCATTTTGGATGTACAGAAGCAGCATTGTTGGGGTTCCAGATCTACTGAGTGTGGAACCTTAAGCATTGAACCAACTTTTCATTTAAACTTCAAAGCAATTTGTCCTCTAGTTGAGGCTTGCTGTAGCCTCTTTATCCTTCATCCCCTACAGAGCAGCAGATGCAACTTGTAATTAAAACGCATAAACGACCATTATCTGTTGTGAGACTACAGTGAAGAAATGTGTTTTTTATTGAAGCAGTTACTTGTTAAAAATATTCTGTTTCCCCAAAGACTCCTATGGCAATTACTCTTCTTTATCCTGCCATGTTCTGCTTGTGAGGATTAAGTGATTCAGGATACTGAGAATTGGAGTGAACTCTCATATCTCTAAGTTTTTGACAATCCTTTTGGAAATTTGGGCGACTGTTGGTTTAAACCTATGGATCTGCAAATCTCTCTGGCTATTATAGCCTGTTCCATTTTGAAGCAGTGGTTGTATTGAGAAAATGGGAATGGATTTCAACCTAGTTTGGCAAGTAGCTTCTTGTTATAATATGATGATTTACCATGTTGGATATATGTGAAGGTTCATGGTACTGCCCTTACTGGGTGAGGAGAGGTATGTTTTCCTCTTTAAATAAGCTTAGCAACCTGAAATTTGCTACACCTCCAGAGACTTTGAAAGTCTCAAATATAGAGTTAAGTCTTTGCAAGGAGTCCAAGTTATCTGCAGATAAGTGATTGTGAATTGATTCAGTTTGAATATAGGACAGCTAAAACTTTTGATTTTCAACATGAACTCTTACTAAGGGGACTAGTTGGTGGACTGGAAACTTAGATTTTATGTATGAATCATTAGAGCGAAATTGTTAATGCTATTAAGAACCTCTGTTTCAATGGAATTTGGATGGAGAACTTTTAGAAATTCAATAAATAATATCTTCATAAATGAAATTATATATATGAGGAGTTTGCCAATGAAGTCAGTTGTTCTAACTTTTTTTATTGCCCTTTCTTACTCTCTTCCTCTGTTCCCCCTTTCCTGCAATTTTATATTCCAGCAACTTTATCTGTCCACATGGATGCAGCAGAACCAGAGCTACCAGCAACATCATCCTTGAGATCCCATAACTCTGAGTGGACTGGGAAAACACCAGCTGAGAAATCTTCTATTGCTGCCTCCAGTAACTTTTTTAAAATGCCACCAGAGAAGAGCCCTGGATACAGCTAAAAGGAAGCATTACAACTGTAAAAGCTTGCTCAAATTTGGAAGTGTTTGATTCTGGTGTTTGTCTGCACCAAACATCTTGTTTGGGAGTAGTGGTATCTTCAGTATTGGTGCGTGATGCGTGCCATAATCCAGGCTGGTCTGTGTGCCCCACATACCTAAGTCATGTTTGTGAATCTGTGTTTAAGAAAAGGTAATCAGTGTTGAGACCGCAGTGGCTTTTAGAAATTTTCTTGCTATCTCTGTATTTATTATGAATTCATCTCTTTCCCTGATGCCAGCTCAAATGTAATGGGTCATGTACAGGTTCTTTTGGGTTTTCAGATCTTAATTCAACCCCTGGATATGTTGCTTGTTTGTGTATTTGGCATTTTTGGGGTGAAAGTCCCACTGCCATTCAGGGAGGCAGAAGTCTCCCCCTGCTTTCTTCCAGGCCAGAAGGATTTGTTGGCTCGGGAATGACGAGGGAATACTAACACATTGAAACATGGAACCTGGATCCTGTATTAGCAGAATGTTTTCAGGCCATGTGCTAATGGACTTGAATCATGTTGCTTTTGGCAAAGCAAATATGGTGCTTGTCTATGTAGAAATTGCCATTAGCTCACTGGCAGCATTGTCCAGAAGACCTTTTCCCTCACCCTTGTTCTGAATGTCTTCAGTCTTTATTGTGTATTGCATGTTCATTCTTAAACCTCCTACTGGATAAGGATTTGGGAGAACTGCTCGGATGTAACTGCAAGCTGGTGTCCTGGATAGAAACCTGGACCTTTGAATATTGTTGGAGTTTGGTAGAAGATTGTACAAAACTTCTATATCTCAGTGTATAAATTAAAAAAATGTCTGTCGGTGCTTCTAAGGGATGCTTGCTGTTGAAGTTAACATGCCATTGAACAAAAAAGCCATTGAAAGTGTCACCTGAGTACAGAGCACTGTGGGTATGGATCAGACTCCTTCTGTATCGTGCTTTCCCTGCCTTCAAAAGTATTGTCTGCTATACCTACTGGAGGTGTCTCCACCTGCTGATGATTGCACATTACACTGCAGTGTACACTAAAGAGATCCTCTTCAGAGAACTTCCACTTGGTCTACTGCTACCTTCTGTGTTGCAGAATGTATGGACATGGATTTCTTCCCTCTTATTAATCTGGAGCTTATCTTGGACTATGTTTTCAGAATATGCACCTGTATAGCATGTGCCAAGGAACAGGTGGCCTCAGCTTAAGTCCTTTAAAAATAGGATTTATTTGTATGAATAGAACTTTTTGCTTTCCTCATTGTGTGGAGCTTTCAGACAGGACTGCTTAAACTTGTAAAATTTCTTTTGATTGTGGAGGTGCATCTAGCACTCTCAAGCAAAATTTGCATGATTTTAGTGGTTTTGCAGTGTTCTGCTCTCTTATGAATCAAATGGCTGAGGAACAGATTTGATTGGGAGAATATGAAGCAGTGTTTTTTATTAACTCTGTATTAAAATGTGAAATGGTCATAATATACACAATAATATACAGAAATTGGATGACTTGCTAAATCATGATTGACAAATGTAGTTAGTTATACTACGGGCACACTGTGTCTGATCCCCTAATACCTTCTTATTCTTGGGGAGACATCCAAATTGGATTTATATTTCGCAGCCCAAGCAAACTGTCAGATCTGTCATTATAAATCCTTCTCAACCCCCTTTTTTTTTCTTTTTTCTTTTTTTTTTTTTTTTTAATTTGGATGGTATATTTTAGGACTAATTAGAACAGAGAAAACCTTTTTACCTTAATGGAGGAATACAGAGGTCCATTTGGATTACAGGACAAGCTGTAACAGTTTGTGAAGGGAGAAGTGTTCCTGTTTTAAAGTTGTCATGGCTTTTTCTTATTTGTAGCTATTTTGAACAATAGTGCCTAAGGGGTAGTGCAGGAAATGTTAGCACTGGAGGGCTCATAATCTAGAACACGTGAAGAGATGGTAAACCTGAAGAGTAGTAACTTTACTATCTAGTAGTCATGAATACAGTGAATGGGAAAGGTGGTCATGTTCTGACAACTTGCAGATAGAATTTAGGATTTGAAGCCTTGTAATCTAAACTCAAGCATGCTGCTCAAATGACAGGGAGTGGTTCCCTAAAAAAGCATTTGTGAGTGAAACTTGAGTGGTTTTGATCTCATGAAGTATCCTCCACAACCTCTCTTGGTATGAGTCTATTCAACAGACTGATCATTTAGCTAAAATTTTATATTTTAGCCATTGTATTCCCCTTTTTAAAACCAATGGTGATATATCTTGCTACATGCTGAGTATTGTCTAAAGTAGGTTTTTATGTTCTGTGATGTCAGGATGCTTTAAAAACTTTTTCAAGAAAGGTGTTAGGGAATCAAGAGCCTTCATCTCATTGTGGTGGTGGAGGGGTGGGTTGCAATGCTTCATGTGATTTTTCTCTGGGGGCAGGGAAAGATAATTTATCAGATTTTCCTATTGAGGTCAGTAGCACTGTTATCTGGTTAAGCCCTTTCTTAGGCTGTAAGCTCCTAGGAGGTTTTTCTTGTCTTTAGAGGCTGATTGTACTGGTGGCAGTACTGAAGAGTAACTGTGGCAGGTCTTATCTTGACAAGCCATACTTCCTGCCAACTTTCTGGAAGTTCCAGGAGACTCCAATTATTGCAGCTTCCTTGTCTTTCCTATTTCTAGGTTAGACTCCATTTACAGGTCAGATTCTCAACCAAATTTGATTCTCCTAAGTGGTATAGGCAAGCTAAATGAATCATATATCTTGTTACTCCAGGGTATTTATCAAAATATATCTTCGGACTTCAGTAAATTGTTACAGATTCTGATATCAACAGCATTCTTAGATGAATAAAAATAAGTCCATTGTTTTGTCTCTTCTCTAAGGCAGATTTCTTAGAACTCACTCTGCTCACACAGTAGTCACTGGGAAGGATACTGTTTCCCATGTGGATTACTTGAGTAGAAAGGAGTAATAACATGCCTTGATTTGGTAGCTGTGCTTCTGCGAAAGTGGTCCAGAATGTGATTATTGCTTCAAAGATACACAGCTCACTCCTATTCCACTTTTTGTCTACCAGGACTCCACAGTCTTTTTTTCAGTTTTGTCTTCTTTCCATTTGTCTTTCTCGTTCTTATGGGAAACATCAACTTTCCAGACATGACCTGGGAATACCGTGCTGCTGTGACAAGCAAGTCTGGGAAGTTCCTGAGGTATGTTGAAGATAATTTGTTGTCACAAGTACTCAGTGAGCCAACTAGGAAAGATGCCCTTCTAAACTTGTTATTTATTAATAAAGAAGAACTTGTGAGAGATACGGTGATAGGTGGTTGCCTTTGCCACAGGATCATGAAATGAGTAATTAAAAAAATTTGGATGTAATGAGGAGAATGGTCAGAGAAGTTACTACCCTGGATTTCAACAGAGCTAACTTTAAGTGATGCAGTGAGCTAGTTACTAGTGTGCTGTTCCATGAGTGCTGGTCAGTTTTTGAGAATCACCTTTTAAAAGTACAAGAGCAGATGATCTTTCTGTGGTGGAAGTCAAACAAGCCATGCAGAAGACCACTCTAACTGAACAGGGAACTCCTCTTGAAACTCATGAAGAAAAAGAAATTATATGATTTCTGGAAACAAGGTCAAGCTTCACCAAAAATTACAGAGCTGTAGTTCACATATCTTCACAGGGAGAAGACAGGAAAGACCAAAACTTTAAATTAGAGTCGAAACTGGCCAGTGTTGTGTCAGACAAGCAAGGCTTTTTGAAATACATTAATAGCAAGATGAGTTCTATGGAAAACATGGGACCTATACTTGTTGTAGATGGTCACCTGACAAATTGGACTGAAGAAGAAGTGGAGGCATTCTGTGCTTTTTTTTGTGTTGGTCTCTTATAATACTAACAGACCTTGGGCTGCCCTGTCTTCTCATTTGGAGGACCATTGCTGTGGGAATAGTGACTTTCTATTTGTGCACATGGAGATTGTAAGGGACCAGTTGAATGTTTCTAAGTGTATGAGGCTAGGTAGGATTCATCCCAGAGTGTGAAAGGAGCTAGTGGTTGTTGTAGCGTGAACTCTCAATCACCTACCAAAGGTTTGGGGAGTCTGGGACGATCCATGCTGGCTAGAAGCTACTCAGCATTATTCTAGTTTACAAGAAGGGCATGAAGCAAGACCCAAGAAACTACAGACCTTCTGGTCTAGCCCCAGTACCTGGAAAAATTATAGAACAGATCATACTGGGTGCTACTGAAAGGCATTTAAAGCCCTTTAAATCATAGAATCATAGAATATTGTGGGTTGAAAGGTACCTACAGGGATCATCAAGTTCAGGAAGGAAGGACTAGTGGGTGATGTGGTGATTGGCAGCTGTCTTAGGCATAGTGACCATGAAATGTTAGAGTTTTCAATGCTGGGTGAAGTAAGGAAGGGCACTAGCAGAACTTCCACCATGGACTTCCAGTGGGCAGGCTTTGACTTGTTCAGGAGTTTGATTGACAGAGTCAGTCTTGAAGGACAAAAGAATCCAGGAAGGCTGGATGTGCTTTAAAAAGGCATTTAAAAATATATTCAGGAGCAGGCTGTCCCCATGTTTGGAAAGATAAGTTGTTGGGGAAAAACAGCCCAGCCGGGCTAAACAGTGAACTTGGGCTGGGACTTTGGGGAAAAAAAGAGAATGCATTGTGTCTGGAAGGAGCATCAGATGACTTAGGGAGGACTATTAACAATGTTGTGAGGTCATGTAAGGAGAAGATTAGAAGGGCCAAAGCTCAACTAGAACTTCATTTGGTGTCTACGTTAAAGATGGCAAAATTTCTATAAATACATTGGCAGCAGAAGAAGGATCAAGGAGTGTCTCCATCATCTGTTGAATGCAGAGTGTAGTGTAGTGACAGAGGATGAGGAAAAGGCAGATGTACTTATTACCTTCTTTGCCTCAAGCTTCAATATGAAGCCAAGTTGTCCTCAGGATACCCAGCCCCCATAGGTGTCAGTTAGGGATGGGCACCTGAATGAAGCTCCCATAATCCAGGAGGAGATGGTCAGTGTCCTGCCATGCCAATTAGACATTCACAAGTCTATGGGCCCTGAAGGGATCCTTCCCAGAGTATTGAGGGAATTAGTAAAAGAATTTCCCAATCCACTGTCAATCACCTACCAGAAGTCCTGGTTAACTGGAGAAGTTCCAGCTGACTGGAAATTAGCAAATGTAATGCCCATCTGCAAGAAGGGTTGGAAAGAGGATCTGTGGAACTACAGGCCTGTCAGCCTAACCTTGGTTCCAGACAAGGTTATGGAAGAGATCATCCTGTGTGATGCCTTTACATGCAGAGCAACCAGGGGATCAAGTCCAGCCAATGTGAATTTATGGAAGGAAGGTCCTGGTTGACCAACCTGATCTCCCTCTATGACAAAGTGACACACTTAATAGATGGGGGAAAGGCTGTGGATTCAGTCTATCTAGACTTCAGTAGAGCATGTCACGCCACCTCCCACAGCATCTTCCTAGAAAAACCGACTGCTCACAGCTTGGATGGATGGACTCTTCAGTGGATAGAAAAATGGCTGGATGCCTGGGCCCAGAGAATTGTGGTAAATGGAGCTAAATCTGGTTTGTGGCCAGCCATTAGTGGGGTTACACAGGGCTCAGTTTTGGGGTCAGTCTTGTTTAATATCTTTATTGTTGATATGGACACGGGGATTGAGTGCACCCTCAGTGCTCAGGCGTGATCTCATCACTCTCTACCAGCTACCTTAAAGGATACTATAGTGGGGTGGAGACTGGTCTCTTCTGCCATGCCTACAGTGAGAGGACCAGAGGAAATGTCCTTAAGTTGAGGCAAGGGAGATTTAGATTACATATTAGAAATTTTTTTTCACTGTTAGGGTAGTCAGGCATTGGATTAGATTGCTTGGGGAGGTGGTAGAGTCATCATTCTTGGAGGTGTTTAAGCGGCATCTGGACTTGATACTGAGTGATGCAGTTTAGTGGTTTAGGGCTTACAGTGGTAAAGCTGGGTTGCTGGCTGGACTGGATGATCTTAAAGGTTTTTTCCAACCTTGATGATTCTATGAACTCCTGACTATGTGCAGGACAGCCCCAAGAATCACCATCCCTGAGAGCATTGTCCAAACCCTTCTTGACTGTGTCGGGCTTGGTGCTATGACCACTTCCCTTGGGAGCCTGTTCCAGTGCCCAGCCACCCTCTAGGTGAAGAACCTTTTCCTAATATCCAACCTAACCTCCTGCTGACACAACTTCAAGCCATTCTCTCAGGTCCTGTCACTGGTCACCCGAGAGATCAGTGCCTGCCCCTCCTCTTCCCCTCACAAGGATGTTGTAGACTGCAATGAGGTCTCCCCTTAGTCTCCTCCTCAGGCTGAACAGATCGAGTGACTTCAGCTGCTTCTTACACAGCTTCTCCTCCAGACCCTTCACCATCTTCTTAGTCCTCCTTTGGATGCTCTCTAATAGCTTTATATCCTTCTTATATTGTGACACCCAAAACTGCACACCTGACTCGAGATTGCACCAGTGCAGAGTGGAGTGGGACAATCCCTTCCCTTGACTAGCTCATGATATATTTTTAAAACAGAGCACATAATAAACAGCAAGTTGGTGAAAGAGCTGGAAGGTGTGTCCTGTGGGAAGTGGTGAAGGAATATGGATTTGTGTGGTTTGGAGAAAAGGAGACTGCTCTCTACAGCTTCCTGAGAGGAGGAAGTGGAGAGAGAGGTGCCAGTCTCTTCTCCCTGGTATCTAGTCACAGGACACATGGGAATGATTCAGAGCTGTGCCAGGGGAGATTCAGACATGACATTAGGAAACTTCTGTACAGAGGGAGTGGCCAAACACTGGAGCAGGCTTCCTAGAGAGATTGTTGATGTCCCAAGCCTGTTGGGGTTTAAGAGACGTTTGAACGATGCTCTTACTTTAACTTCTGTTCAGTCCTGAAATGGTCAGTCAGTTGTACTACTTGCTAGTTTTAGGTCACTTCCAATTGAACTGTTCTATTTTAATCATTAAATTCATGATGTTTCTGTCTTTTCATTCCTCCAGTCTGTCCAAGTCCCTCTTGGTGGTACCCCTGCCCTCCAGCATATCAGTGGCTGCCTTCCTCAACATGCCATTATTTCTGATCTTGTTGAGAGTATGTTCTGTCTTTTTCCACTGGGTCACTAACAGTCTCTGAACACTATCAATCCCAGTGTTGTCTTCTGAGGCATGCTTTTCAGAGCTGGCCATCATGCAGATTTCAAACCACTGATTGTTTAACCTGGCCAGCTTCTCTCTGATCTTTCTTACTGGATGCCATCCAGTCCATACTTCCCCTCTCTGGCTATAAGGGTGAGAGACTGCATCAAGAGGCTTACTGAAGTCAATGTAGACATCATTTGCTGCCCTCAATGCATCCTCAGAGCTTATCGTTCCATCATAGAAGACAGGTTCTTAGGCTTGATTTTCTGTCATTTAATCTGTCTGTCTGTTCCTAGTCACCTCTTTGGGTGCCTAGAAATGGCTTCCAAAACTTGCTCCATAAAGCTACAAGAGACTGAGGTAGGCTGACTAGCTTTTCACTCCACTGATACTCCTTGCTGTCTTTTTAGAAAGGTGATGTATATCTACCCTTTCTTGTCTCTGGTGACCTCATGCAATTGCAAGAGTTTCTCATAGATGACAGAGACCAATCTTAAAATGACATACTTTTGTGTATAGGGGGAAGGTGGACATTCAGTGAAAGAGAAATCAAGAGCAGAGAGAAGCACGTTTTCTAGTTGTTCTTTGCAATTTCCAGTAGTTCCAGTGGGCTATAGTCAGGCTTTATGCCCAGTTTCATAGGTACTGGAGAAGACTGATTTGAAAGAAGGTAGTTTCTGTCCTGATGGATTTATGATTTTAAGGTACAGTAACAAGTGAAGAAAGCAACAAAACAGGAGCTTGAGAGAAACTTGTTAGAGGCTGGGACTACTGCTACTGAATGATAGATTAGCTTCATGATTGTGGTATGCAGAGGTGTGTCTTGCCAGCATCATTCTTGAATAATGACATTGAGTAGGTTAGTGCTGTCCTTCAAACTAGAGAGGCTCCTGCTGTTATTTTGACCGGCTTAGTGGGCGAAGGATGAGAAGGGAAATTGTAGAAAGGGCAACAACAAGCATGATGGAGTGCCTCTTTTAATGTAACCCCTTCTGTACTGAAGAAGGAAGATGCTACAAAACCCAGTATGTGTGCCTAGATATTGAAAAGAAATTATATCAAGTGGATAAGAACTTTGCTGTGTTGTCTTGAGGAACAGTTTGTAACCAGAGAACTTCTCAGTAAAGCAAAAGCGAAGGATGCTATATTTGTTCAGGAAATGTATTTTAGTAGTCTGTTAGGATACTATGAAAGGATGATGAACTTCTGTTCTCATTGTGATACTTTATTTCTGTGTCCTTGTTTCCTGTATTCAGTTCCAATTTGTGTTTTGTCATTGAGACATCCTCCTTTTGTAGCATCAAATACAAGAAAAATACTTTTCAGTAGTGCTTCTTAAGGCATAAAGCATAAGGAGACACTGCTGTACAGAAGGTAAAATAAGATTATCTTAGGCCATTAACTTTTACCCAGTACAAGGCTTGAACTCCACACAGAGGACATAATGTCTTCATTATACTAAAGCATCTCTTTTTTTAAGTGAATAGTCCCACAGGCAAGTGCAGGGAGACTAAACTGGCACCAGTGCCTGGAGACCCACGTGTGGCTGGCCCTCAGTCACATGGCATATAATACAGACTGATGTTGTGGAGACAGAAGGAACTTTCAACATCCTTCTCAACTTTAATGTGGCTAGAATGCCCTCCTAACTGCAAGCATGGCTGTCAGTGTAAGTCCAGTGAGTTGAAAAGATGTGCTCACTGGCATACTAGGTGAAGAGAATTCTTTTACAAACTTAAAGAATTGGTAAAACTGGAAAATGGACTGGTAGAGCCTGACATATCAGAGGAAGAGGCAAAATATATATACTTGCAGACAATAATCAGGAAAAGTATTGCTGAGCCCTGTGTGGTATGACCTAGAGTATTCAGTATCCTAAAGCAGAGATGCCAGTATTATGAGGATGATCAGGATTTTGTAAAGCTGCCTTCTTGTCCTTGTAACCTCTGAAGGAAATAGGGCGAGCAGCATGAAGAAGGCTGTACTGTGTCTGACCAAAGGTCAGCCTGTCTTGGTAGTCTGTCTTTCACAGTGACCAGGTTTGGATACCTGGGGGCTGCTGTAAGGATGAAACACTAATATAGTGATACTTTTTTTTAATGTTCTCTTAGCCCAGTGTCCTCTCTCAAAAATGTGTACAAACTTTATTCAAGGCTGGAGAAAACTTTTTTGAACCTTTGGCTATAGTATTTATCCCACAACTGGGTTTAACTCTGTTTTTACAAGGACATGTCCTGATTTTCAAAACATCAAGTTCAAGTTCAAAACATCAAGTGAAGATTAGCATATCTTTATTTGAATATTAATTACCCTCTTTATAAGTAAATTACATCTTCTCTTGGAATATATTTTTTCCTAATATCAGCATCCTGACATTGTTTCTTACAGTGCTTTTTTTTTCCAGCAAGGTTGAAAAATCTTGTTCTTTCTTTACAATGAGGCTTTTTTGACATGTATACATATGCCCAGTCAACAAGTCCTGTGTAATCCAGTAGCCCATATAAGTAATTTTTTATAAGCTTCATACTTGTAAAACTTGTCATTTAGCCTTTAACTGTGCTCCTGCATGAAAATCCCCAGTATTCTACATCCATATGCATTCAGTTCTAGTGTCTACACTTAAAATATTCTTCAGAGCTACAGAGTAACTCTAAGAGTCACTTACGGTACTTCTTATAGAGTGTTCTTACGTTGCTATTCAGGCTTCGTTTACTCATATATCCAAATACGCTGCTGTAACAGCTATCCAAATGCTACTGTAACACTGCCACACTACGTAATATTCAGGCAGTTGAGTCTGAACCTGAAGTTCTTACCATTGCTTTTTAATGTACAAGGTCCTAGAAAGTAAGGGTTTTTTTTTTAATTCCAGAATTTATTGCATTTGCTTTAGCAGAATTACAATATATTGCAATTTTGTACCGATCATATTTCTAATTTGCAATACTTAAGAGCTCAGTCTGTTTAGTTTTATCAGAAGAGGATCAGAGGTGTCATGACTGTGTGGTAGAAAATGCTTTACAGAATTGGAAGTACTGAGTAATAAACCATCTTTTGTCTTGCAGATGGTTATAAAAATGAACTTGGAGCTAAAGCCTAGGTTGCCTGGATTGGTGCATGTGAGATTTCATTGCTGGAAGCATTTCTAAAAGGGCAGTGATCTGAGACTGGTCTGGCCTGACCAGAGCCCTTGGGCACTGCTGAAGTCCTTGGATTTTCCCTCAAGTTTTGACAACACCAGACAATGAGCCAAAGCTACCATCAGTTGCATTTTAGCTTCCTCCTTCTGTCAGAGAGAGCTCTCCTAGAGATAGCTCACAAACAGGTCTACTCAAAGTCTGTGAAGAGCTGCCTTGTGCATGTCCCAAATATTTTATGAGGTCATAAAATTTAGCTGTTTGATAGGGATTGGACTCTGTGTTCTTGGGACTCTATTTTAAGGGTAACATGTAAATAAGAAAGATTCCTGCTTGTATTCCTCTGTTTTAAATAAGATGTGTATTCTCTGAATGAGGCTCTTGCAGAATCTCTGTTCTGATTATAGAAACTGGAAATAAATCAATATATGAAAGAAGTGTTTTATCTGATATAAAGTGAACTGAGTTGAGAGTGGGGGAAGAGAGGTTTTGCTGACATCTGACTAGATTTACAGTATTGGGCTGTCCATTAATCTGCATGCTTCCTTGACCATTTCCGTAAGCATAAAGTATAAACAGTAATCTGAAGGTCTGTAGGGAGCTACTATGCTTTTCTTGCTTTGAATTGCAAACTTGAGTGAAGGGTTTGAGGTAATTTATCATGTCCATTCTTTGCAGTTTTTTTGTAATGATTTTGCTTTCCAGTTTGTCAGGACATTGTCTCTAGACAAGTGAGATGCTCCCTGTTTGGAATTTGAAACAATTCCAAAATTTCTTAAATAGCCTTTCATTTCTAAGTCACTGCTTCAGATCTGCCCAGTCCCAAATGGGATGTCATTTAAATAAGCAGGTCATTTTCAATTGATAGCTTAATGGATATCTATTCATTTTGCCAACATTAACACCTTTTTAAAATAGATTGGCATCATTCTTTTTTACCATGATAACAGTGACTTCAAAGATCAAATGAACAGAGGTCTTTGAATTTTCTTTTGCCTATGCTTGTGTCCCAGTATTAATAGCTATGCATATTTGTGGAAGGGACAACACAGGAGTCCCTTTACCTTAACTGTTCCAATGAATAAACTGTAAAAAAAATTAGATCCCAGCTGGACTGCATGTTTTTAAACAAGATCCTTTGGAAATGGCTTCAAGTGTTCAACACCATATTGGGGGTAGAGAGTTTTCCAGTTTTTAAAAGTGGTTGTTTTCCTCTTTCATCTACAAGCTGCACCTGTGAGAACTGGGAGGTGTTCCCAGTGAGATATTCTGATTTTTGTTACGTACAAGGAGCAATAGATTGTCTTATGGGAAGGGCTCAGATTTGGCAAACTGTTGGTAATGTCAAAAATTTCAGATGTCTAAAAGTTATTATTAGCAGATTTGATTTCTGGAGGAGGGCATGAGGTGTGGCTGTTGTCCTGCAATCAAACAATATAGGGGCTACGTGGGGAAGGTGGCACTTCACCCTCCTCACCACATTGATAGGCTGCATGACTCTAAACCATGGGCTTCATGTGCTTACATAGGTATTTAGACATTTAAACAAGAACCTTCTTCAACACTGCCACCCACCCCTCAAGTAACAAAGCAAACAAACCAGAAAATTTGTGCTCTGATGACAAGGCTGCAATTTGAGAGGCCCTTGTTGCTGTGATCAGTGCCTTTCTGCGTGTACAGTACAATGCAGTCAGGCACTTGAATGATTGTTGTTGAGTTTGGGGGTTGTGTGTCAGCCTGTCCACCTGCCCCCTTTCACACGAGGTTCCTGCCTTAGTGTAAGACACTTGAGACTCTCTGAATGTACAACTGCTGGCTTGGATTTTTTTCTCCCCCTCACTTAGGCTGACTTCAAGCTTTATTTACTGCACAGCATCCAGACTCCACTCTGAAGAGGAAAGAAGCAATTTCCTTGTTAGTGTCTTCAGGGTACCTCCTGCTATGACAGCTTAGAATGTTAATGAATTTATGTGCTGAGCATTTGGATGTTATTGTCACTCTTATTGAATAAGTGAGGACTTTGAGACTGAAGCAAAACCCAGGATTTATCTCTGAATTTGAGGGGCCTAAGATGAGATATGCAGACACTGGCAATTTGCAGGGACTTAGTTTGTACCCTTTTGTATGTTTAAATCCCATTTCCTACTAACTTCCTTGGCAGTTATGAGTGCTCGGAGCTTCTGCATATCCATCTGCAATTACTGATGAGGTGAGGAGCGCTGTCCTTGTTGCTGAAGTCTTTCTCTGGCTTCTCAGCTAAGAGAGAGATAGTAGCAGGCAGGCATCTCTCCAGGGCTGATGGTCAGTTGCTTTCATCATGAGAACTTTGCCCTGACAGCCTCCTGCTGTGTCCATTCTGTCACTGGGTGTGACTCATTTGCTGCTAGTCTTCTTCTTGCCCCTTGCCTCTCTGGAGGAGTGCATTCTGTGCTCTGTATAGAGTCTCAAAATAAACTGTGTAATAATTTGATTTAGCGTTACTGTAAAGTGTATGGACCAAGGGACAACTTAGGATGGCAGGTAAGGGATTTCTTCCCTTTCGAGTACTTTTATCGGTGACCAGATATATGTATATCTGGGTGTATATATATTATTTATTTTTGAGCTAGGACTTTTTGGTATGTATTCAGTTTGTATTGGAGTTTCCTTATAAAGGTATTTTAATTCCCCAAATGTATTTTGTCTCTGGAAATACTACAATTTCAGACTTCAAAGGAATTGAAAGAGCAGCCCCAAATGCATAGTATCATAGAGAATCTGCTGTGAAATAACTTGTCTACTAGATCTAAGAAAGAGCAATAGGTAGGTGAAAACTTGCTATGGAACAGTCACACTTTATATACTTTTACTTGAACATCATAGGATGACACGAATTTTGACTCATGTATTGCAGTGATATTTCAAGTATTGTCCTCTTGATTCTTTTTTCTAAACTACGAAGTAATGATTGTCTAGTGAAGTAAACCTGACTGTTTAACAAATGATAGGCTGACTGCTAATGCCCAATTCATCAAAGTTTTAAAATATCAGAAGTCTTAGTGTGTATTTTGGGAAGAATGCCCGTGGAACAGAGATCCTCTTTGGAACCAGAATCAATCATCTGACTGAGCTATATTGGAAAACAGGAGAAGGGTATGAAGAGAAAATGGTACTAACTATTGTCTTTATTATCCAAAGTTTTGTTCGGTTCTCTCCATGGACTGTTGGTTTACATCTTCTAGAGAAATTAGTGCATCATTAAAAAAAACCTAGAAGATAAACACAACCAACCTCTCTCTACAAGCTTTTTTAGTGTTTGTTTGTTAGATGTGGGTTGGCACGCTCTGTTTGCAGCTGAATACTCATTTTCTGATGTAAACAGATTTCATTAACCTGAAAGATGAAAATCAGAATGTTTGAATTTTAATTAATACAATTTTAGGACTGGACAGATACTGCAATTGTGATTTTCTTATCCTTGCAGTAAAGTACTGCAGTCAACATCATTCCTTGCTCACACATTACACCTCACACCTGTGCTAAGTGGGCATTTTCTGAACAAAGTGCATTGTTTGCTCAACAGAAGCATAAAAGATGACACATGGTATGTTGCTGTACACCTTCTCTCTGCTATTTGCTGTGGATAAAGTGATGATGGTGCACTACCATATGACTCAGAAACAACTTTGCTGAAAACCACAAATCTATTTTGGGTAAGTTACATCCCACCTGTATATATACTTAAATGTAACTGTGTATTTGTTCCTGGGAAGAGCCCAAATGCTTGTCAAAAATAACCGGCAACTGGAAGCATCAGAACTGGTATATTCAGAATGTGTCTACTCTGTCATTCTTCAAGTACCTCAAGTGTTTAGGATATGGATGAGTACAACTTCTACTGCTTGTCACTGAACTACTGCTGGTAATTGAAAATTGGAATACAGTGTTCCCTGGAGAGTTTGTCATGGAGCTCAAGAGGTTAATATGTAGTTATGTGATGATACTATAATTTTATATGCATCTGCAGATACTGCTAATAGACATTAAAGTGGGCATTTACATCCTTATTATGGGTCAGTACTTGATGTCATAATAAAAAAGTCACATTAGAAAAGTACAGGATAAAAATCTGATTATGCGCATTTTGGAATGTAAATGGCTTTAAAATTCAAATTGTCACCTGGTGGGAGGATCAGGAAGGAGTCAGAACAAGGGCAAAGGGGCAAAGCTGTGAGACACAAGGGGCAAGATAAAGGAGGAAGAAGAGATAGGCAGGAGTAGGCTTTTGCTTGGGTAGTTTATATCCATATGAATACTATACCCCATTACTTAAGCCCTTCATGTCATCTCATTAAACAGAAGCTTGAATGAAAGGTGGACTTCGTAATGGGGTGTGAAGGTCAGTAAACTCAGATCTTCTGTCTTTCCACAGAGTTCAAATCTGCTCAGTGTTGTGAAGGCTAAAACATCCTGTGGGTTAATGCAGAGTGTTCATTTGGAAAGCAACATCAAAGCTAATAAAGTTTTCAAGGCAAGACAGCAGCTGAAACTCTCATGAGGCTGCAGTAAGTAAATATACAAGGAACTCTGAAACTACTGGCCCCAGAGCCTGAGAAGGGGAGGGTACTGAGGAGAAAGGCTTTGAATTTAGAAGGACTGTGTGGCTTAAAACCAGTGGAGAAATACCATGAGGACTGGAGCAACATGTATGATGCATGTGCAGCTGCATACATCAGGACATGGTGAGTTCAGCTGCAGATGCACTCAAAGGGTTTCCAACATCGCCTTGAGTGTCTGTGGGAGCTGAAACCGTATAGCATGCAGAAATTTGGAAGGGTGTTGACTTTCTGTTTCTGCACTACTTTTTCATCCAGGTACATCCTAAAGCACTCTAAAAAGTCTTTTCAGTTGACTGAAGTGAGGTAAACAGTTCATGACGGCTGGAAGGAAAAGCCTTGTACTTCCATCTCCACTGCATTGTTTCTTCATGCTTGTCTGTAAGCTTGTGCTGCTTACCTTTCATTCTTGACTCCTCTGAGTCACATCAACCAGTTTAACTGCAAACAATGACTTGATTTCTGCTGGTTTAGTCAGTTGATTTGGCTCGACTGATGTGTATGAGGAGTGTTATAGGCAGCCCAAGGCACAGTGGCAGGACTGGGACTGGGGAGTTGGGTGGGCTGGGAGAAATTCCTGGGAATAATGGTTTGCTTGGGAGAGACTCACACAACTGGCAAGCACCAACTTTGGCTCGATTGTTTACAGATCTGTGCCCACCTCCCCATGGTCTCCAGGGATTCAGCAGCTCATAGGAAATTCCACACAGAGCAAGGCTGTGGGGGACTTGAGAGAGTCTTGAAGTCACATAGCTAAGAACTTGTGTTCTTCTCTTCTCCCTCATGCTCCTTACGGGTTTTGACGCTACCTTTAGCTGAGGTGAGAAGGGACGTTTCCTGTGACATAACTGCATATGCTTCTTAAATAGGGATTATGTCTGAAAGGGACTTGCCTGCTCTGGAGAACCCAAAGTGTCACTTACATGGGTGTCTTCCCTTTCAGAGTCTGATTTGTTTATCTATAAAGCACAATGAATGATGGGGCAAATTTATTGAAAGTACTTCGTCTCTCTGCATCATGTTGCATGAGATGAGAACCAACTTTTCTGGTAAATAGGAATGTTACTAAAAAAGACATCTGTCTTTTGCAACAGCTTTCAGTAAAAGTACTGAAATGTTGAGGCCCACCAACAGCCTGCTCCACAGGTTTTTGGGATCTGATATAAGGCACTTTTCTCAAGAAAAGAAGAGTCAGAAGTTAAAATTTTGCAAGGATTATAGGTAAAACTGTGGCAGACATGAAAGGCTTTTGAAATTGCATCACTAGAGGCATTATATTTATGTGTCCCTACACTAATGAGGTGCAAATAAAACTCCAAGATCCACTCCATTCAGTGGATCAGTCAGACACCAAGCAGGCTTGGTGGCAGTCAATCGTCTGTTGAGTCATTTAGCGATTAATGGATCCTACTTTGTGAATGGACACGTCCCTTGGCTCAGATCCCTTTTGGCTGCTGAGAGAACAGGAATGGAGAAGTCCATCCCCCTGTTTGCAATTAGTGTTTGTTATTAAATGCTGACAGTGTGTTCTCTCCTCTCATGTATCTCATCTTTGTTTATGCACTGGATGTTGGCACAGGCTTCTATGCTGTAATGTCTTGAATTAGCTGCTGTTGAAAGGAGTCCAAGGAGCAGTGTGCTCTGAGGAGGATGGGAGGGTGGAAGAGTGGCTTGGCACCAAAAGAGCAGGAGCAATTCTGAGGGAAGGATGAAAATGGGTTTAGTTAAGTGGGAGGCTGGCAAGGAGCAAGTAACAATGAGTCTGTGCACATCTCTGCTCTTGTGTGTGATGCCAAACACTTTGATAGGAATAAAGAGCTAGATAGGAAGTATAACTGATGGCAGGAAGGTGAGATAGCCTTGGAAATGGTTTGGTAGAAGGTGATTTTAGCAGACATAGTATCTTCAGGTAGAGAGATAGTGCTTGAATTAGGAAGCATGGGACCTAAGAGGAGAAGACTGCAATTACTGGAGATCACCATAGGAGTAGAAATACGTAGAGAAGTGATAACAGAAGTCAAGCTGTCTGTGGAGGATGAGGAAGATATTAAAAGTGGAGAGAGAAAAAGAGTACTGTAATCTATGGACCCCCAGCTGATTTGAAAGGCAGAATGTTATTAGGTGTGTAGGACAAGATGGTGGCATCAGCCTTCTGATTGAGAGAGCAGACTTATTCCAATCCGTGGGGTTTACACAGCACCTAGGAGGTTTAAGATGCAGCATCTGGGCTAAATACTAAGGCAGGTGCAATGGCTGCAGCTCTCTGGCCCTCTCTGTGATGCTGCAGCCGTGCAAGGCACAACAAGCAGTCTGAGTTGGCCATTTTATAGGTCAGGTCTTGCATCTGTTTGTGTGATGAGAGAAATTGTGCCAGGACCTACAAGGAACAGGTATAGTTTGGTTATAGGAGGCCAGGACTTTGAGCTCTGTCTCCCACAGCCCATTTGCTCAGAATGGCTACAACAGATTGTTTTAGGATGAGAAGTAAACCCAAAGTGAGTTGATTTTTCTTTCTCTAGGAGCTAGATACCATCTCTGCAACTCCTCTCCTGGTTTCTTCAATAAGGGGATGAAATGTTAAATAAGAATAAACAATTCATCTTCTTGGAGTGCTACTTGAGTATAACGCTCATCGTGTTTCTTCATGCAGTGGGAATAGACAGGGAATGGTAGCATGAGGGCAGGTTTGCCTCTATTGGATGCATTCACTCACTGTCTCAACCTGTGGCCTGACTGGTCACAGACTTGTTTGGTCCATCTGAGTCACATTCCTGTAATATGAGTAGCTTTGGCAGTTGCACCAACTAGAGCCTTGATGTTCACTGGTCACCCAGAGTGGAGTGGGACAAGCAGCATTATAAGGTACTGTTCATTGATCACTGGGTGATTTGTGTGTAACTGCCCCTCTGTGTTTTGCTCTAGTCTCTGCAAACTTTGCTCCAGAGTATCTTTGACAGCACAACTGACTGCTTCTAGTTACCTCAGATATTTTGGATGCATAGCTCTGTTAATCCAGAGCTCATTTTTTGGAGCAAATTGAGGTCCACATCACCAGAAGGATACCTTGATCTAGTCATCTAGCCCAGCTGGAGTGAGCATCTTTATCTTTTCCCATCTCTTACATAGTCTTTCCTCGTCTTCCCATCCTTCTGATGTGGCTCTGCCACTGCTTCTCCCCCATAGCCCATATTCAGGTGTGGCTCTTTAAAAGCAATCTCTGTCAATATTTGTCATTAATCTGTTTCCATTTTTATTTATAAAAGAAAGAGAGAGAGTGAGAACAGAACAGCAGCAGCAGCAGGGCAATTGCAGATGAATAATGAAAGGATTCATCACAGCCATACCAGGATATATATATTTTTTGCAGCCAAGCGAGACGGATTCCCATCACAGCTCGGGGACTCGTTCCACACAACCACTCATCTTTCATGCTGGGGGGAAGGGAAAGGTGGAGACAGTATCATTATGGATGTAACAGGGCTCTGAAGTGACTGGTCAAGGTTGCCGCTTCAGTCTCAAGGAATCTGCTTACAGGAATTTTCTTTCCAGCAGGTGTTACTGCCTGGCAAAGTGGCCTTCTACAGCACTCTGCCACTTGTGAAAGGGAGGCTTAGGGTTTGCTAATGGGGATGCTTGCTAAGCATTCAAGTCACCAAGGAAGGACACAATGTCTAAGTGAGGATTTCACAGGAGTGACAAACTTGTCTGAGACAGAATGAGGGACACACTGGGCAATGCAGGTGTCACTCTCTCACGTTTTTGTCACTTAAACCTGCTCTCAAACTCTCTGTCATACCAACAAACAACTCAGCTTGCCCTGCACCATCTTACTTTACAAATCCGTCTGTCCTGTTGAATGCAAATATTTTGTTCTTCTTGTTCCCTTTTAGTAGGTTAGGTAGATGAAAATTTGTCAGATGGGAGTGCTGAAGCATTCTGGGGTCTTGAAGGACTCTGTTAAGCCAGAAGGGAAAGAACTGCCATTTATAAAGGATGAAAAAATGTTGTAACGGGGAATGGTTACAACAAGTATAAGAGAGCGATGAACGTTGGAAGGAAATATGAAGTGAAATTCAATAGATGTTGATGGATGTTTATTTTCCTCCAGCCACCTCATGGCTGAGGTCCCATGGCCAACTCCTTACCATTACGAGACTACCCCTTCTTCCTGAGCCTGTGGAGCCCCCAACAACCAATCAGAAGACAGGCACAGGCCACACGTGATGTGGGGACAGGGACAGGGGCAGACTCATACACTCCAGGGTCCCTCCCCCCGGGACCTCAGGGGAGAGGTACCTCAGTAATTCACCCTTTCTTTTTAAATAAAAGGAACATTGTAAACAGCTGGATAAACGTAACAAAAAATTTCAAAAGAAGAGAAGCTATTATCTTGAGTCCCCAAATGTCCAAACAGATTTTCTCTGGAGCATCTTAGGCCTGGCAGACTTAAACATGCTTCATGAGGAAGCTGAGACAGGAAGGGGTTTCTTCCATCTGTACCTGTTGGACTCTAAGCAATGACAATTAATTTCTTCCCCCCTCTCTTTTCATCCCCCCATTGGCATTGCAAAGGGGTTCATGGCAAACAGATAGGCATGCTTTTGAGGGGGGGGCAGGGGTAATAATATGGCTTGGGCATATATTGGGGATAAATAGGCATGGGATAAAAGGGAAAGATATGATTAGGAAAAGGATAGGGATTATGGGAATATTGTTCAGCATATCTACTACCTTTCACAGGATCACCCCCAGGGCCTGTAACACATGCTGCCTGTGGGCCCTTTCTTCCTTGTACAATTTTAAACTCTGCCCTTTCTCCTTCTTCTAAACTTGGAACATTACTTTTGGAGTTGTGTTTCACACTAGCATTTTGATGCACAAAAACATCTTCTTTAGTGTCCCATCTAGTTATAAACTCATAATGGTTCTGTATGTTATACCATTTTACAGTTACTAAAACTGTAGTTGTGATAACTTTTTCCTTTTTCCACGTTGTTGCTGTTCGCCGTCTGCCTGTGTTCTTGTTTTCACTTCCGTTTTTGCTCCCTTTTGCACTGGAGCTGCCACAGCCAGGATTGCTGCTGCCACTTCGCCGACTTTAACATCTCAGTTGGTCCCCCGTGTGGCTGCCACTCTGTGCTTTCTGGGCGGCGCCGCTCCAGCGCGTTTCTGGGCTCTGCTCTCTCTCGAGTTGTCCCTGCCACCGGCTCTGTGCCCTGCATACAATTCTACTTGGGCTTGGCACAGCCCCGCACTTCACCGTCCTGTTAACCGGGCTGCTCCAGTGGACTTGCATGGCTTCCCTTCACTGGCACCACCATGCTGCTCGTGTGTCTCAGGGCGAACGCTGCCGGGGCTGCGCCGCTGTGCCACTTTTGGGTCCGCTCCCGCCTCTTCCACAGCCCGCGCTGGCTCCGCTCCCACTGTGCCTGGCCCCACTCTTGCTGCTGCAGCTCCCGGTAGCCCTCCCACGTGCAGCAACTACCTCACCACCGCCCACAGTGCACTGGGCGCCCACGGCCGGGGCCTCACTGTCTCCGGGGCAATTGAGCAGCCCGCCGCAACGCGTGTGCTACTTGGCCACGTGTGTGCCACTAGAACAGGAGTGGGACACAGCCAACACTGCTCAACAGACTCTGTAATTAGGTAATATTCACGGAAATATTCTTGCATCAGCACATTTTTTGATTCAGAAATTGTATCCAAACATTCTCCCAAAAGTCTTTGGTAAGAATCAAATCCCAAAAAACATAGAAGTTTTTAAACAACCATGTCAGGAAATATCTTAGTTCTTTTTGTACTTGAATTAAGCTGAAATATACATATCGCTGTTCAAGAAATATTTTAAGTTTAAAGTAAATATCTCTTTGTGGTTCAGACAGACATGAGTGTTTCCATGAGTCCTCCATCGTTCAGAGATGGGACAGAAAAACAAAACCAAGAAGAGATATCCAGAGTTTACTTAAAAATCACTTTCTCCGGGGATCGTTTGCCCGCATTCTCCACCATTTGTTGTAATGGGGAATGGTTACAAGAAGTATAAGATAGCGATGAACGTTGGAAGGAAATATGAAGCGAAATTCAATCAATGTTGATGGATGTTTATTTCCTCCAGCTTCTGCATGGCTGAGGTCTCATGGCTGACTGCCTCACAATAACGAGAAAAAAACCCCAACAAAACTAAGCAACCAACCAAACCCAAAAAACTACCCCACAAACAAATGCTTCAAATATGCCTGATTGATTGGCGTGTGCACTCAAATCCAGAAAGGTCTCAGTTTTCTCCTCTCTTCCAGGTCCAGGATAGCAGTGCCAGTGCTTCAATGCTCTGTGACCTCTGTGTGCCTGGGTGCACACAGATGTAGTGGTTACATTCCTCCACAGCTGAAGAGATAGTCGGACTCTCCAGCTCTCTTGTGCTTGTAGTGAGGCAACCCAGGCAACACAGTTGCCATCTGAGGCAGAGATGAGCTGTGCTGAGTAATTCTCAGATGCAGAAGTGCAGTTACTGTCTGCTCATGAAGCTTGGAGAGTGTGGGTTTAAGGAAAGAGCATAACTTGTGGCTATATTTTTCCATCTAGGAAAGCATAAAGCAGTTTGATTTAAAGGGCAGGATGGCCTTATTTTCAGGTGCTGCAATGACCTGCATTGCTGGTTAACAGTTCCACTTCCACATCTGGAGACTGCATCATCCCATAAAAATGGACAAAAGATCTTGGCCCAAGGGACTGTATATTTGTCAGGCCTCTTGGCATCCTGGAGTACTTCCTGCATCTCTGGCAAGGAATTAACATCGTGGTATTACTGTATCAGATACTTCTTCCTCTCAATTAAAGCTACTGGAGGCAATCCCCATTGGATGGGAGGGTCCAGTACAATGCTACAGCTGAAGTGATCCTTGAAAGAGTAAGACAATCAAATAAGTTGCTTTGTTGAGCCCTTAGGACTGTCACCTTGGCAGGGAGAAAAACAGCTGTGACCCTTTCTATTCCAGACCCTGCTAGTGCTCAATTTTTCCTGGATAAAATCACAATTTTGCCAGCAGTAGAGGGATCAGGGAAATGTGACATGTTTCTCAAGCAGCCCCTCAATTTCCCTGTTGTATTCAGGGAATGAAATGCAGTACTTAGAATCTTAGACTCAGTCTATATTTTTTACCATTCCTACTCTAACATGTATCTCCCTTTGGGAAACCATTTGGTCCATTTCCCTGTATTCTGGCACAGGTTTATGACATGTCATTATGAACTGGATGTCATTCAGTTTGGCTACATGATTCAGCTCCATTTACACATCCTACTAGGTCTCCGTTCCCATCCCTAGGTGAGGACTCTTGGTTGCTCAGCATCGAGAAGGGTTTTCTGTTGAATATGGAAATTCTTGGGATATACAAAAGGATAAAGCTTCTATATGGGGTGCTTGTTTATTTAAAAAAAAAAAGAAAAAAGAGTGCCTCAGCCATGAATGGTCTCACTGTTGTACAGCTGCAGATGATTCTTATATAGCCTGTGGCTAGTGGCTTCTTACTTTTTTCCTGAAGAAACCTATTTTTTTCCTTGTATCCCCATAGGATCAGGTCCCTGAAAGTGGTTAAGAAACTGTTGTTGCTAATGGTCACCTCCTGACCTTGGCGAGATACAGCCAAGTGTTTGAAAATCAAGGGAAAACAAAAACCCATCAGCTTACTTGTGTTTACAAAACTGGGTTTCATGGGCAGCTGAGAATGTTGAGTAGTTCTGAAAATGCTGTGCTCCTTCTGTTTATCTTGGTAACATTATGGATTATTAATGGAAAGCTTATTTTGTCACAGCCTGGGAGATTGCCTTGCTTCTAACTTGTGCTTTCCAGGTAGATATAAACTTGATGTGTAATAAATATGTAGTAACTTGTTTGTGGAGAAGGTTCTCTTCTGACTTCTACCAGTGGATGGTTTATGAAATCTCATTCCTCTGGTCACCTTTGTCCTGGTGATACTCTGACTGAATTCTTTCGTTTCAAGTTTTTAGTGGCTCCCTGCAGTGGCTAAATTAGGGCATTCATTATTTGGTCTCCATATCTATTCTTTCTAGACCCCTTCTCTTCCTCCAAACACTCCTAACCAAACCAGTAGCTTGTGACTGCATTCTGTTAAAGGTCCCAGTTTCTAGGGCTTCTTTCTATGTACCCACTCATACAGGCTACAGGCAGTAGCACCATGGCACAGGGTGATGACCAGTTCTCTATCACAGGGTATCACTGAGATATTTTGCCTTTAAGTAACAAAGGTAGATTTTCTTTAGCCTTGAACAATCTGTAAAATATTGCATGTAAGAAAATCATTGGTCTTGCCGAAGGCTTGTTATACAGCAGAATACAGTTTTTTACTGGAGATGTCTCCTCCCAGACATGTAGGCTCTTCTCAGTTGGAAATATTTAACACCCTATTAGTTTCTGATGTATGCTTTAATATATTGGTGATCTCGATGTTCCCTGAGAGGCTTCAAATTATGAGGATATAACCAGGTGCAGGTTTGCATAACCTACTTTGAAATGCTTCACTCCATCTGATCCAAACGTAGGCTATTTTAGTATGAGTGTGCTGAAAAATCTGCACAGTATCAAGTGAATGGTGGATGAAGAGCTCTTAACTTCTCCAACAAAGGTTGTATAAAGAAAAGTGACTAGGTGGCCTTCTGGAAAAATAGTACTTCAAAGAATCTGAGGACCAAGGTGCCCTGAGCTACTGCTGTAGCCTGTGGGATGATTGTAAACATAGTGTTTCCTCACTTTCTGTCCTACTATAGTCCCTAGAAGGTTTTGGTCAATATTGAAGCCCATCTGACACTGAAGCTTTACAGACTTTGAATGGGAGCATTTACTGTTCAGAGAGCATACTGTCCAAGCAGAGAAGGATGTGGGTGTAGGCCACAAGTAGTAAAAGTGAGGAAGGGCAGGATGATACATGATCTGTTATGACATCAGTGTGAAATAAAATGACAAAAAAGAGATACTGCTAAACTGTTGGTTGCTGAATTAATTGTCCTTAACTTTCAGGACCTGAGCCAGGGCATCTCAGGATGCTAGCTAAAGCATACTGAAAGTCATCAGGAAGGATACATGTGTGAAGGTATGTGCAGGCCAGAAGAAGAGCTAAGATAAGGCATAGATGTGTTTTGAGTAGAGACCTAGCTGGAGAACAGAGCTCATGTTTTGGAGATGTTAACAGAGAAATATGATTTGTATTGAAAGCTGAGCAATTTTTTAATTCATTATATCTTAGCCTATTGTCCACCTTCTTTGGATTTTTCACTTTGAAAGCCGGACTGCCCTGCTGACTGTGTGCGTTAGTTCTGTGTATGCCCTACCAAAGCAGTGAGAGCCAGCTAGAGAATGATGTTTGCCTGTCCCCAGACTTCCTCCCTTGGACTCTTTCTTTCTGGTGAAGGAGGCACAAGAGGGGATCCAGGCTCAGTATAGGTGCACTTCAGATTTGAGGCCTGAGTTGGGGTCATGCTTTGCTAGTGACAGTGCTGTGGTGATAGGTGTTGTTCTGCTTTCTGCAGTCTCCACTATTGGTGCTTCAAAACTGCTTTCAATTAAGAGGTCCCTCTTTCTAAGAGCAATGTAAGAGGCCAAACTTATTACCTGTGGGAATAGTATTTTCTGGACCAATGCTGTGATGTGGCAGCAGTTCAGCAGTGTCTTCCCTGAACATTTCAGTTGCCCCAGTTGTTGCTTAGCAGGGGTTGCTCTCAGATGACTCCTTCCTGCGTCTGATGGCATGAATGCAAAGTGGATCTTCCCTTGCTGATTCCTGTAGCAGTGACAAGAATTGAGGAGTTGTAAAGATTTCAGCCAGTTTCTGCTGTACATAGCTGGTTAAGGACCTAAAGGCAATGCTGCCATCAGGGGCGCGGAGCTGTTGATTCTTACATTGCCTGGGTCTCAAAAGTAAAACAGTGAAAAGGGCTGGTTTAGCTGTTCTTATCTGCAACAGCTACAGTGGCTGGTAGGCTTAGCTTAGCTAGGGCAGAGACTTTGGGTTCTATCTGAGGAAACATTTGAACTCAAGAAACCTTATAAGGACTGAAAGTCTGCCAAATGGGCCAGGCTCTCCATTCTTTTGTTCAAGAGCAGATGTCCCAGATGCAGAGATAGTTTTTTCAAACAAGATACCAAGAAAACACAAACAACTTTTCTAATACTTTTAAAGTGAATACACAACATCAAAGCAATATTAGCACCTCAATTTCTCAAAGTGAAAGAGAGATCAAAAGCTATTTGCCCCCAGTTGCTATTAATGGAAGTCACTCTCCTTCATTACCCTTTCCTCTTGCAACACTGGAGTAAAGAAGATGATTCAGTGGTGGGGTTCTGGATGTCTCATCAAAAGCCAAGGCATGACTGGGACAGTGAGACTGGATCATCCTAGCACAAGATGAAGACTACTTAAAAGTGTCTGATCTGTGTCCCTTTTGAGGGTAGGTAGAATTTCACCCTTTGTATTTGGAATTTTTCAGAGTTGCTGAATTTCTACTGAAATTGCAGAGAACACGTGTCTTCTTTAGGCTCAACTAAGTCTTATCAAATACTCCAGCTCTACAAAATAAGGCTGCTGTCTTGCTGATCTGTGCCCAGAATCAGGGGCTGCAAGAAGCATGTGTAAACAAGGTGTCCCAATGTGTTTTCTGTCAGTCCCTGAATTTCTATGTTAGCCTCAGGAGAGTGGTGAGGAGAATCTGGGCTGCTTAGTTTGACCTTGCTTTTTAATTTTTTCCCTGATTTTTGGTTTGTTTTAGGGGGGGTGTGTGTGTGGCTGTGGTTTTTGTTTTCCTCTTTGCACGTGCCTCTAATTGATCTTGAAAAGAAGGGACAGTTAAAGAAGATGTTAAAGTGAAATGAAGCCGTAACTGTGACTGGAGACTTTTATTAAGTGTGGCAAAGTTCCCTGGGCTGCGTATAAATTGTTTATTGATTTTGGTATGGCTGGGTGCTCTGGAGTAATCGCCCGCAGAACCACTGGAGAGCGAGCAGACAGGAGAGGGCTTTGCCAGGTCTCTGCTGCTTCCTGCCCCTGTCTGCTCTTCCTCCTGCCTGTGCTGGTGGTCTCCTCTTTAACCTGTAAATGAGCAGCCCCAGCTGGATGGCTCCTGTGACCGGCTCCTGCAGCCGAGTGGGGCTCTGCCCTGCTGTTCCAGAAATGGTCAGTGAAAGAATATAGTAAGGGAAGAGGTGGCTTTGGAGCATATGTCATACAAGTAATGGTATTGCTGAGACTTAAACTGCCCTTTGGCTCTTCCACCTATTGGTTGTTACAGAGAGAAACTTGTCTGTGACAGTCAGCAAGGTTAGTCATCTCTGAGCCTGCCTGACCATGGGGCAGGTCAACTTTGTGACAGGGCAGAGACAAACATGTTCCTATTTCTCAATACTGTCTGTGCTCTGAAGTTTTGCCTCAGTATCCCCTGCTTGCTCTCACATGCCCTTCTCCTCTGCCAAAACTGCAGGATGCTGTGTGCAGTGAGCCAGCCTGCCTCCCCTGTGCCTGTCTGTAAGCCCAGGAAAACTTCAGCCCTGCCTGATTTTTCCTTTGCTTTTTGTTACAACATTAGGGTGGTTTTACTGCTTTATTTCAGTAAACTACTTTGTTCAGAGATTTTTCTCGTCCCATCTGGGGAACTGTCCTGGCAGAACTGGGTTTCTGTTTTGTTCCCTTCCATGGAGGTGCTGCACACTTTCCATGTTACTTTTGCACAAGGGCAATGAATTCCATAATTTTTTCTTATCCAGAGTGCTGTGACTAATGTATACTCCTAAAATATACTGTCCCTTCATGTCCAAAGGAAGATATAGAATGGGAAGCAATATTTTCCTGACATTTGATTGGGAAAGTGAGTGAATTTTCTGACACGTTGCACAGTTCATGACACCCCCTCTTCTTCTATGGGTGCTAGTAGTTGGTGGGAGGTTTTATTTTCTGTCATTCAGAGTCCATATTTCTATAACATGGTAGCAAAGATTGGTTTAATTTCCTTTCTTCTAGAGAGGCCTGTAGTAGTGTGGCCATTAGGTGAATAATACTCAGACGTAAGTCTCTGTATGGAGAGAAAAAGAGCACTTGTCCATTTGTTAGGCCCCTGAAAGTCTGCTGAGCTTTAGTATGAGTGTCAGAAATTCTGGTTTGTGAAGATGCAGTACGAAACTATGTTCCTTAATCATCTAATCTATATATGAGAGCAGGAATATGAAGCCAGAGGAAAGGTAAGATCCTCTTTTGCATCACTGGGCAAAATTTTCAGGAGATCATGTAGACTCTATAAAGAAATGGTTTTTGTTTTGCATGCACATAATGTGTCTTTAATGAAAAAGAGGGGTGAATGTGTATTAGCTTAAAATTTCATTTCCTGGAGGGCATAGTGTTAATGGAAGGCAAAATATCTCTAAAGTGTTGGCAATTTACTCCATGGTTTTGAAATTGGATAAAATAATCTCAATAAAAATTTGCATCTACCTAGAGAGTTCTCTGACAAAAATGGCACATGAACATTAATGCTAGGAACAGCACTAACTTCTTCAACTCTGGTCTTTTTGATTTTTTTTTTTTTTTTAAATTCTTGTAATAAAGGTCAAAATTTTAACTTACCCTGGAATAAGGACCATGAATTATGCTGATGTTGGTCAGTGTACTTTGGCTAAGAGATGTGAATGCTGTAACAGCGTCTGCATTAATCTGCGCTGGTACTTCAAAGCATTTACTGTGTATGTATATCACGTAAACTTCTGTAATGCTTAGTTGCTTGAATGAACTAAGATGACTGATTTATTCCCTGTCACAGAAAAAAAATTCTCCTGATTAAAGCTGCAAAACTTTTTGCCATGGCTTGAGTTCCCTGACTACTAGGTCTTGCTCACAACTGCTGTAGATTTCTGATTCTCTTGCTTGTCTTGGAGATTTTTGAACCCCCACCCTTGGGAAGAGCAGCCTGGCTTTATATTCCTCAGTCCTGCACCTCAGACTGAAGGAGTTATTTTTAACCTGTCTTGACCTCTGCCTGAGCAAGAATAAAATAGGGATTGGGCAGAATATGACACAAATCAATAGGTTATCCCAACAGATATGATCTTTGGCACCGTTTTGCCTTGGACACTTGCTGCAGTAACAAAGATAAATGGTGATTTGTTAACATTGCGATCTAGGGACTGGGTGGCTCAGTGGATCGTGGTGTGGCCTCTGACCTCTGAGTCTCCAAGCTCTGAATATCAAGATGAAATCTCATTCTGATTGTAAGAAGGGAAAAAAGGTCCACAGAGGTTGGGCAATTTTGGTTCAGTGCTGATCACAGGGCCCCAAAATCATTCCAACAGGGATTGAATAGACAACACCTCCTGACAGAAAGGAGTATGGGGAAATAGGATGGGAATTGTTGCAATAGAGAGCTAGTGATCAGTTACTGCAGGCTAAGACTTTCAGTGCTTTTATGGAGTGATACTAGAGCACCCAGAGCTACTTTGTCTCTGCCTACCTATCAAAGAGGACTTAAAGGTAATTTGTGGTGGCTCCAAGTAAAAATGAAATTTGTTTTATGAAACCACTTTCATTTCATTTTCTGAGACAGTATCTGCATGTGCTTTGATTACTGAAATACAGTGATGAGGGGTCTTTTCGGTAGTTGAAGTATTGGAAACAGCAGATACAGTTGTGATCCAGTTATGTCTCTACTAACCTTATGTAGTCTGTTCTATATCTCTAGAGTCCTGTTGCAAGTCCTCTGTAGATAGCTGACTTTTAATATGTTCTCAGACAAACACAGTTTGTCTTGTTTCAGCAGTCCAAGATGGTGTAGTCTCATCAGGTGAAAATATATTCCTGCAACAGAATTTCTTCCAGGACATCTGCAAGGATTGGTAATCAGTGTTTGAAGGCAATTCCATGCTGTAACTTACCTCATGTAAGCAGGTGTAAGCCCCTGTTAAGTTCTTTTCTCCCTTGGCTGGTGT
This sequence comes from Lanius collurio, assembly GCA_020086605.1. Classification (NCBI taxonomy): domain Eukaryota; kingdom Metazoa; phylum Chordata; class Aves; order Passeriformes; family Laniidae; genus Lanius; species Lanius collurio. Next base: position 17,652,432 of record JACBWW010000004.1, on the reverse strand, counting down.
GTAATCCCCCCTGCCATTAGGAGGCAGTATGGCAGTATTTCATTGTGAGCTGAATCCATCCACTTCGACTTTTTAGCTCTGTATCCCTTTACAGCTCTTTCTACAAGACTGGCACTGTGCTCTCAGGTGCTTTACCATGGTAAGCACATTCTCTCAGTCTTGACTAGTCAAGGAGACAAAAAGCTTGCACCTATGCTGGACAAGGGCTTTAGCAACTGCCTCATTGAGTTATGCAAGATGTTTACATAGTGCTTTTAATCTTTCCCGTGTTGTAGATCCTAGGGTTAAAGGAGAGCTCATGCTGTGCTTGGGTCCCGCAGATTTGTCTCTGTGATTGTCCCCTGCAGCATCTGTGCCTTCAGCTTTATATTTTGCATTGTGCTGTGCATTGTTGGTTTATAGAGAATGATGTGAGTCTTGTCATTGAGAGCAGCCTCTTTTCCATGTTTTAGCTCATCCCATCCATCTGTATGTTGTACCAATACCAACGAGTTGGAACTGCAATGGGTCAGTACAGACTTCTGTTAATGTCTATGTGTAACAGCATCTTACCATTGACAATTGCTCTTGAATCTCAAATGGGGAGCCTGTTTTAAATCTGTGGATTACATACCTTATGGGTTGCTCACAGCACACATTCATGACTTGAGATGTCACAGAAGGAAGTTTGAGCCAAAGAATCTTGTCCTATGTGTTCCTCTCCTCATGAGGTTCCTGAAAACTCTGCCCAGTGTCTTCCTTGCCTCACACCAAGGCACATTTTTGTATCCTGCCCAGGTGCCTGTTCTGTGTCACACTGCTGCAGGTTCATCATGACACTTGTTTCTGCAGAGACAGGGGCTGCAGCCTGCCCATAACCAGAAACCTCCAGCTCTACCCCTTTCCTTCCATGGGAATGTAGATTGCCCTGCCATTCTTACATGCCGGTCCTTTGACTGAAGGCTGTTCCTCTCTACTGCAGCCCAGCCTAGAGTTTGCTGTGGCTCCAGGATGTGCAGAGCAAAGTGCACTGGGCAGAGGGAGTGAAAGCAGCACATCCAGCTTGCTTTCCCCCTGCAACCAGCATGCCACTGTCATCAGACTGCCACTACTGCCTGCCTATGTACAAAGGACATTTGGGGCTGAGCTTGGTGCATGTACTGAGCAGGAAGAGTAGGGTGGTTTCTGGGCCAGGAATATGTTGGGACCTGCACAATGCATGTGAAATGGCACCTAAACTGGCCATGGATGCTATAGATGCCCAGGTATGCTGCATTAGCCCAGCTGTCTTCACCTATCAGGCCTGCATTCATGTTTGGTTTTTTGGTTTTTTTTTTTAAGTGGGAAAGAAACCCCAACAAAAAAGAAAGAACTGGAGAGAAAAGCTAGCAGCTCAGCAAGCCCTACTTTTCATTATATTTTTAGCCTCTGATTTTATTTTTCCCAGTATATTTCTGGATTAACTGTTTCATTGTTTGTTAAGGTTGAGATCAAGTTTAACTGATCTAGAATTCCCTGACAACATCCCTTTTGTCCTTTTCAAGCTACAGGATTTTCACTATTCTTTAGTCATGTTTCATGTTGGGTTGGGTTTTTTTGTTTTTAAAAAGGTGTTAAGTGACATCACTGGTGAGTTCTTTGGAGTTCTTCGAGTTGTTCCAACTGAAAGTTTTTACTTTTGAAAAATATTTCCTCTTGTCTTGAATATAAAAAACAAAGGATCTCCTTCATCACAAGAGATATAGCATGAGCCATCCTGTGTTCTTTGGGTTTCAGAGAGAATTAGTAGCTACAGATTTCTGCTATTTCTCCAACTAGCTAGGCCTAGACAAGAATATTCTTTCTACCACAATATGTAGTTGTATTAGGAGACAGCTGTATGTGTGTATTGCAGGGAAATAACATTTTTTTAAAGATGTGAAAATAAGAAATAAACTGTTCCAACTTTGGGATGCAGCCCTACCCAAGGCCCAGTTTACTTTGCTCCCATGGAAATAGCTTTGCATATTTGTTGGTACAAATACCCTTTTAGGAATTTTCTTCTGAAAGATTTGTATTATAGAGAAACATACTGGAAAAGCTGATACTTGTACAGCATGCTGTGTTCAGAACACTGCTGTTGCTGGCAGAGTGGTCAGTGATACCTCTGATAAGGCATGAGCCATTGCCTCACTGGTACTAGAGAAAATGACTGTAATTTGATGGGTTTGGCAGTGTCCAGGGTCAGATGTTCATCTAAGAGCAGCTGCTTTTCTCTCTGGTCGTGGCCCATCTGTTCATAGGCACCATGAGGAGAGCTGCTGTGCAGAGGCAGTAATTGCAGAGCTGGTGGGAAGTAGCAGGCAGGTCATGTCACTTCTTCACCTGCTCCTACTCCAGAAATACCTCTGCAGCAAATTAATGTCTTCTGCAATCTGCTTGTAGAATTGTTGAATTACAAAATAATTCTGGTTAGAAGGGATGTCAGGAGGTTTCTGATACAGTCCCTTGCTTAAGGCAGGGTCAACACTAACTTCAGACTTGGTTGCTTGGGGCCTTATTGAGTTAGATCATGAAAGCCTACAAAAATGAAGGTTGTACAGCCTGTCTTGTACAGCTCATTTCAGTGCTTGATATCATGCTGGAAAAGCTTTTTCTTCTATCCAGTTTAAACCTCTCTTGTTTCCATTTGTATCCATTGTGTACTGCCAGTGCACAAGCCACTGTAGAGAGCCTGTCTCCGTGTTCTCGATAAGGTGCTTATTAAAAGCCTGCTGTTAGGTCCCTCTAAAACCTTCTCCAGGCCAAACAAACCTCAGTCTCTAACCACAGAACAAATGCTTCAAACTGCTGATCATCTCGCTCACTCTCCATTCACTTGTGCCAGTTTATCAATCTTTCTCTTGTAACAGGGCCTCAGATCTAGTCAACATATTCTAGATGGAGTTTGACAAATGCCAGGTGAAGTGGAATAACTACATCCCTTAAACTTGTGTGGCTGCAGTTCTGTGAATACCATGCAGGGCATTGCTGGCTATTTTTGCTGCCAGGGCACACTGATGGCTGATACTCAGCTTAAGACCCATGAGGGCCCCAGGTCCTCTTTAGCAGAGCTGCTACCCAGGCAGGCAGACCCTAGTATGTACTGTCACAGTGGATTATTTCTTCCAAGGTATAGGACTACTGCATTTGTCCTTGCTGAATTTTGTAAGGTTCATGTTAGCCCTGCAGCCTCTCTAGGGCATTTTGGATGGCAGCCCTGCCTTAAGCATATCAACTGGTCTTCCCAGTTTGGTGTTAAGTGCAGGCTTGCTAAGAGTGTGCTTTGTTGCTTCCTCTAGGTCATGGATACAGATGTTAAACAGGACAGGTCCCCTGCATGTATCTTGTTATTGGCCTACAGGTGGTGTATAAACGTGGCCCTCTGACCTTCATCATCCAACCTGTTTTTAACTCATCTGATAGTCCAATCACAACAGTTTACTATCAGTCTTGAGGCATTCTGGGAAACTGTGTTGAATGTTTTGCTGAAGTCAAGGTAAATGCCTTCCATGCCTCTCCCCTTTTCACAGGTGCTATTATTTTATCATAGAAGAGAATCAGGTTGGTCAGGCATGATTTATTCTTGGAATATCCATACTGACTGTTCCTAATCACCTTGTTCTCCTTTGTGTGCCCAAAATACATTCTGAGGGGACTAACTACATGATTTTCCCAAGGACACAGGTGAGGGTGATTGGCCCTAGTTTACTGGATTTTTGGACCTCTTGAAAATGGATCAGAAGGAAGTTATAGGTCAGAGAGAAACCCATAAAGTCAGCAACTTTCAGCTGCTTTTTCCTCAGTCAGCTCACCACCAGCCTAGTTACTGGTAGTGTGCATGGAGGAGGTAAGAGAGCCTTCTGGCTGCCTCAGGTTTGTTACCAAAGGATGTGAGACGCCAGGAAGGAAGGGCTAAATTGCAGGCTGGAGCACATGGAGGGTCTTCTCATGAGTTGGATGTTAGGCAACAACTGATGAAGCTGTTTGCTACCTGAGCAAGCCTAATCACAGGCTCTGGGCAAGACCATTTATTCCATAGAAATTAAGATCTCCAAGGGATCCAGTTTAGGGGTTTTAAAGGCCTTTCCCTGCAACTCCATGCAGCATCACTCTGCCTCTTACTGAGGGAAGTCTGCTTTCATGCTTGGGCATCTGCCTTCATGCTGGCTCTATCTCTCCCCTTCCTTGAGAAAGAAAATGGACCTCAGAAAATGTCATGCACATTGGAAAGACACATTTTCCCTGCTCTCTTCCTTAAGAGAAGTTCAGATAAAAATAAATGCATGTTTTTTGCAAGCTCCAGAGTGAGACAGTTGGAGCATTGGTGTTATTTCCCTCAAGGTGTACCTGTCAGCATTGTGTTAGTGTTCCACAGCTTAAATGCAGCTGTTGTAATCAAAGCTGCAAAGTTCCACTGTATATTGAGAGGCTTTCTGTGTTCACTTCCTTCTTGCAAGAAGTCTAGAGAGATAATTCCTCTGTTGGCAGGCCAGGAAGAAGGTTGAGAGAGAAGAGGTGGTTATTGGGAGCACCTCTTCGACCTCCTCTGGCCTCAGGGCAAGAGGGCAGGTTTCAGCCCAATGTCAGATGTTGCTTTGTTTTTGTCAGCACACCTGCAGTGGCCTCAGGTGAGAGAAGTAGCTCTTCTGAGAAGCTGTCCTATTACTAGTGCTTTCCCAGAGGGAAATAGAGATTTCCATGTGCTTCTAAACAGAGGTATTTGCAGTGAGAAGCTTTCCAGGGCAAAATGTGACCCTCACATCCACAGGCATGCCCACATGTCGAAATGCAAGTACCTTCAGCTACTTTTTTCAGATACCTTTATGAAAATTCTTGAATTCTTCAGCATGTACCGTTGTTCTCCCTACCCCAGCTTTTCATATACTTCTGAGGAGATATTGGAAGGGATCTACAGAGATTATCAAAGTCCACTTCCTGGTCCTGCACAGGACAGCTGCAAGAATCATGTCATGTACATGAGAACATTGTCCAAACCCTTCTTGAATGATGTCAGGCTTGGTCCTGACCACTTCCGTGGGGAGCCTGTTCCAGTGCCCAACGACCCTCTGGGTAAAGAACCTCTTCCTAATATCCAACCTAAACCTCTCCTGACTCAGCTTCGTGCCATTTCCTCAAGTCCTGTCACTGGTCACCAGACTGAAAAGAACAGTGCCTGCACCTCACAAGAAAGCTGTGACTGCTCTGAGGTCTCCCCTCAGTCTCCTCTTCACTGGGCTGAACAGACCAAGTGACCTCAGCTGCTCCTCATATGGCTTCCCCTCCAGACCCTTCACCATCTTCATTGTCCTCCTTTGGATGGTCTTTAATGGCTTAATGTCTTTTTTATATTGTGGCACCCAAAACTGCCCCCAGGACTTGAGGTGAGGCTGCCCCAGTGCAGAGCAGAGCAGGACAATCCCCTCCCTTGCCTGGCTGGTGATGCTGTGCCTGATGCCCCCCCAGGACAGGGCTGGCCCTTCTGGCTGCCAGGGCACCGCTGAATATTGTTCAGCTTGTCATTGATCAGGATCCACAGGTCCCTTTCTGCAGCACTGCCTTCCAGCACCTCATTCCCCAGTCTGTACTTACATCAAGGGTGGCCCCATCCCAGACGCAGAACCTGGCATTTACCTTTCTTAAACCTTGTATGGCTGGTGATTGCCCGGCTCCACAAGTTTTCAAGGTCTCTTTGCAGAGCCTCTCTGCCTTCAAATGAGTCAACAGCTCCTCCCAGTCCTGTACCTTCAGCATCCTGAAGATGTCAAAGTGAACTGGACCAAGGATGGTCCAAGGACTGTGTAACTCCACTAGTGACCCATCACCAGTTTGATGTCACTGCATTCACTATATCCCTTTATGGTTCACCCATGAACCAGATGTTCACCCATCTCATCACTTGTTTATCCAGCTGTGTGCTGGACATTTTGTCCAAAAGGATACTGTGAGAGACAGTATCTTAAACTTTACTGAAACCCAAAAACATTACATGGAGTGGCTTCCCTTGATCAACCAGGTGGGTTGCCTTGTCATAAGAGGAAATCAGATTTGACAAGCAGGACTTTCCTCTTATGAAGCCATACTGGCTGTGACCAGTGACTGTGTTGCATTTCAGGTGTTTTTTAGCACCTTCGAGAATAATTGTCTCCATAATTTTACCAGTCACTGCAGTGAGACTGACAGACCTGTAGTTTCCAGTGTCATCCTCTTTGCCTTACTTGAAAATTAGTACGTTAGCCAGCTTCCAGTCAACAGGAAGATTCCCAAGACCTTTCTATAATCGCTGAGAGAGGCTTTGTGATAACATCAAGCTGCTCTTAAAGTATTCTTGATGAATTCTGTGAGGCCTTATAGACTTACAGGGATACAGCTGGAACAGCAGATCCCACACCAAGTTCAAGGTCAGCTGGAAGGTAATTGTTCTCGCAGTCATGGTTCTCCAGCTCAGGGCACTATGTCTTAGCTCATCATTAATGTTGAAGATAGAGGAAAAAAAGCCTTGAACACCTCTGCCTTGTCTCTCTCCCTGTTTGTGAAGTGACCGTCCTCATCCTTTAATGATCCAGTGTTATTTCTGCTCTGCCTTTCATAATTAACATACTTTGAAAAACATTTTTTTGTCACCCACAGTAAGAGAAAAGTGCTCGAGGGAGGGTAGATAGGGGATAGAGATCACTGATAGGGGTCATGGAAAGACTTGGGTTCTTGCAGTAGAGGTATCTCCTTGGAAAGTGAGGTGTAAAAGAAATAGGAATAATGTGGAACACCTGGGAGCACGTCATGGTATCTATAAAGGTTGCATGGAGAACAAACTACATTGGGAAAGTGCCTTTGGCTTGCAGGTGTTGTTGCTTATTCATTCGTGTTTTCCTTGACTAGTATTTTACAGGAATCTGATCGCTGGTGAATAATTTGATTCAACTATATGAAATCATGTTAGCACTCTATGGTAGTTCTCCAGATAGGAGGAGGAATGGGGACTTCAAACTGATCGTTGTATGATGGTGGTTGTAAAAGCATTATATAAGCTTGAGATAGAAAGATCTGGTCTTTGCCATTGCAAAGCTGGTTGTTTAATAGCCTGAATGGCCAGTGAGGTGGGACAGGGATCACCATTCAGGCTGGTGTGATTGATCCTTTTCATTAGATATATGTAAGGGGTGGTAAATGGACCATTAATTAAATGTGCAAAGGATACTAAATTTGGAGCACTGTAACCAATTCCTGCAGTGTGGAGATGTTAAGGGATTTGAAATTAGAAGCAAAGTAAGAATGAAAGGTCCCTACTGCCAGGACATGTGCATGTAAAAGAAAACCACATTAAACACAGTATGTGGAGATAAGAAACCTAAAAACCAGGGTGCCAGAAGTGAGTGAGCCAGACTCAGGCCTGGGAGCCCCAGGCTTTAGTTGAGACATTAGAGTATAATTTTTTGTGTTTTGTCCATTTAGCATTTGAGAGACAAAAGAGAACAGTAGAGCTCCTAGAAGTTAATTTTCACCCTTTATGTAGTTGGGAAATCTGCCTCATTGTCAACCTAGACAGCTTTGAGCCATTGCTGCAGGATGTTCTCCCTTATGCCCCTGACTGTCCTGTTCAGCTGGGACATGTAGTAAACATGCTCCCACATCTCCCACCAGCTGTAGGTGGCTGCTCTGGTCAGTGAGGTAGGTGATGTGAGAGGACTCTGAAAATCCATGCCTTGAAGAACAATTCTGCATGTCTTTCTCTCATGGCTGGGTGCCTTGAGTGCTGTGCATCTCTGTGTGTGGGCTTTTCCATGAGCAGGGGCATGGACACTCCCAGAGGTGCTCACAGCAGTGATAAAGTCTCTACAAAGCCTTTGTAGCGCTGAGGCGAGGCTGACAGAGGCTGAAGGGAAGCAAATGTACTTTCCGTGGGGTGAGTTGTACCATGCACCTTACCAGTCTTGAGAGGTTCTGCTGTGGAGCAAAGCTGTCTTGTAAAGTAGCATTGATCCTGACAGACTCAAGAATTGCTTTTACAAAAAGCTTTGAATGAAGTATTGCTACTTAGTTTAGATACTGGAACTGGCTGGTCCTGGCTTTTTCAGTATGTGGGAAATGCTGTCTGCCAGAGGGAGATTTCAGCAGTGGTGGGTTTCCAGTCTGTAAAGGTCATGGAAGGGTGAGGCAAAGATGGGAAATGTAACAAGGAAAGAAGCTTATCAGTTTTCCCTTTGATGGCTCTTTCTACCCTGCAGTGCTTTCCAGCCTGACCTCTGCAAGCTGGTTCTAGTGGCCAGTACAGGTGTTCTGCCTCTGGGTAACAAGGCAGACTTACCACACCTTTCTCCTCATCTAGGGAGACAAAGGAGGGCAGTCTAGATATAAGAAAGTGCAGGGGAAATTCATAGAAAGGAGCCATCCTGCACTTGACATAAAGCTAGGTGGAGTGACATGTGCAGAAGTTATCATGCCAGTTTGCACCAATTATCTCCCTACTCCTGAGTCCTGTTTCCCAGCCTGGCTGATGCTTCAGAAGATTCCAGTTTGGAGGAAATGTGTTTTTCTCTGTCAACTGCTCTGAGGTTGACTTCATCCCCCAATTTTAGATATTCTTTGGCTTTTCTCCAAGAAGGTGGGTCCAGCTGGTGGCACATTGGCAAGCTTAGAGGACAGCTTTGTATGTTCTCACTCTTTTTGTAAGGAAATTAGATATAGAAACTACTGTTGATACACAAAGCTTAAAGACAAATCACCACTTTAGCCCAAGAGCTGCCACCCAATTTATCTATAAATATTGTGGAATATTCCCTCAGGAGGCATCCAGTCACTGATGTGGGCTTGAGTGCAGTTATTCACTGATGTTCAGAGTTTTACCAGCTTATGAGTTTTAACTGAATCTCTGTCATGATGATAATTTTATGTGAGGAGGCAGATTGTTCTAAACTACTATGATATTCTCGCAGCAAGTTTTGGCTGCCATCAGTGAGGAGAACTGAAGAGCCTGTTTAAATCACACCGTAATTCAAATACCTAATACTAATTTTAATCCTGTTTAAGCTTTGCTACTTAACTCAGTGCTACCTGGTGGAGTAAGTCCCATGAGTTAATGTGGTTTCGTATGTTCTATATTCTCCAGAAACTTATCTCTCACCTTTGCGCTCCTGTTTCTGCTCTCTTCCAGGAGATACTCAGCGCTAACCAACTATTATAGATCTTTCTGAGGGCATGGTTTCCTTTTGCTCTTTATGGTGGTGTGTAAGGAAGGAAAAAGATGGAAAGCAGCATTTTTCCAGAGAGATTCCCCTGGCATACTACTGGAGATAGTACTATGGTAGAGCACAGAACACAGAGACAAAAATTCCTGTCTATTATTACTTAGTATTTCCTCCCCAATGTATCTGAATAAGTGGTGGGAATTTTTCCCTGCTCTTTTTTCCCCCTTTCACTACTGTGGAGTGAAAGGTCATTTCCATTTAACTGTCTATGTTTCCTGTATTCATTTGGAACTTCTGGGCATATTGAAGTGCTCTCTGAGGGCAGTCTGCATTGCCTGGCTTTGGCTGATGCTGGATTTCACCCACAGTATTCCGCTTTTCTACCCAGCTTTGTCACTCTGAGGTTCTTCTCAGTCCACTTTTATCTTGATTAATTTAAATGAAGGCATCATCTGCATTTTTCTACCACCCATTCTTCTCAGTTTCCAGATGACTCATACCTCAGTAGCCCTAGCATAGATCCTGGTGTGACTAAGTTTTTGAGCTGTACTCATTCTGAAGACTAGCTGTTTATTCTTTACTAACATTTTCAGTTTCGTCTACTTTCTCATTTGTGACAGAACTTTCACTCCACAGATGCTGGTTTTCCAAGAATGTCTCTGAAAAAAGTGTTACCTGAAGGTCTAGATTGTCAGCTGGTTATCTTGCAAAGCTGTTGCAGATGTACTTTGAAAGAAGTCCACTAAACAGAAAACTGACTCTTGTTCAGGAGTGAGAGCACTGACTAAATTAGTAAGTTAATTACTTGTGTATCAGTATGTATAGTTTATACAGTTTTAATTCTTTAGGCTCATAATTCTAACTCCAACTTCCACGGGCATAGGGATCAGACCACTGAGTAAGGGAAATGAGGAGCTTCCCTTCAGTGTGGTTTTATTCTTCCCTCACATTCCTTCATGGGTGAGCTCAGTCATTTGTTGTAGAGACCCATTTAGGCACTCACTGGGAAAGGTGTGACATACAGAGAAATGGCAAATCCTTCTTGGGCATTAAGTTATGTTTAGATGCTCTGACACCAGTTGTAGGGAAATCAGAGGCTGATACAGTCCTCACCCATGAGAAGTGAAAAACAACACTGGGTGGTTATTGAAGGGAATTACCTTTGCAGTCTTTCCCCTTGAAGATTCTCCTTTAGGCTAATTTCTCAGAGAGGGAAATGAACACTGAGGAGTTAGCTGGAGGCTGGTTTTGTGGGACACTTCACCCCTGAGAAGTCACTGCAGAACTGAGGTTTATTCAGGACTTATGGATGGATGCCTTTGGTCTATCCCATTATCCAATGCTTGACTCTCCTCTCATTCTGGTGTTCCTGGTTCCCTGCAGTACTGAGCCTTACAACACTGCTGCTATTCTCTGCTCACTGGCATGTGCTTTCCAGGTGCTCATACTCTCCTCCTTCTGAGGCTGACCCTGTGATGACAGCTGCCTGGCTGCCTATCAAAGGTTCCATTTAGAGTTAGCCCAAGAGCAGACAGAAGGCTGCAGTGTTACACCCCGAAATCCGACACAGTGTGGCTTGCCTGCTTTTCAGTGGGTCCTTGACAGCCTTTCAGCTCATGTCTGTCAGACCCCTGCCAGGCACACAAGTTCACTTCCATCTTGGAAGAAGGGGAGAGAGAAGTGACATTTCACCGAGTGGTGGGCATGCCGGGGGATGTAGGGAGATAAGGCAGGATCACAGAAGCAACTGAAATCCCCAGCGGATATTGCGTTGCTGGCTGGATTGACAGGTTAAATGTATTGCTGAGACAAGTATCCCTGCTCCTTCTGTCCCAGAGGACTGTGCAGTGAGAACAGCACTCAATCCTAATAAATCTTTTCTTACATTGGGACCAGTTCTGTGGTAGCCTGGCAGGAGGATGTTCATGGAGAATTTTTTCCAAATTTCAACAGGAGCTACCTGTAGAATGGCTTTTTAAATAAATAAGTTCACTTAGCAAACAGCAGCAGTAAATGAACAGAAACACTGATGTGGCCAAGGATGAAATATTAGCATTTTTCAAATCCGTTTAGTGAAGACAGCCCTTGGGCACTGGTTCAGGTCCTTGTGTTAGGGGGCTGTTTGCAAAGCACTAAGCTAACTTACAGCCAAAACCTGTCAACTTCTTCCTGGAGCTCAGGAGGGCAAAACTTGTCTGACTTGTTGACAAACTAAGTCTGGTCTAAAAACTTAATAGCTTTGCATTTCTTTCATCTCAAGGTACTTAGGATACACCAGTCAAGAGCACAAGCTTCAGGTCGTGTTTTGGCTGCTCCAGATTACATGCAAGGAAAGGGAAAGAGTTATGTTCAAGAGCAAACTGAGGTGACTTGTTTGAACACCACTTCAGTGACTACAGATGTGATACACCAAAAGGCCTCCCTGTTGCACCACAGCAGTGAGCAGCAGGTTCAAACAGTCCTGGCTTGGAGAACCTTCCTGCGCAGTTATGAACTGCTCCTGCCCATGGCTGAATTTTCTGGGGAACTTACTTGTTCAAATGGTCATCTAGCCTTGACTAGTTCACCAGCTCTGGTGAATTGCAGCACAGGATGGCATGGCTGGAGGCTACTGTCAAGCAGAAGTTTTCCACTCTTGCAAAAATATGACTATATGCTTGGGTAAGGTGAAAGTTGTATGGAGAACCTTTTCTTTGAGATTATTTTTCCTACCCGATCTCTACCAGTAAAGCTGTGGCAGCTGTGTCATGTGAGTGGTAGTTTCAGCCCAGCATCCACTAGAGAAAATCCCATGTATAGAAGCTAAGTCTAGGGCTCCTGCCCTGAGGAAAGTGGTGTTAGCCCTCAGGAAATGGATATCAGAATAGAATGAAGGTCTTTCCAAGGAATTTCTCTGAATAGTCAGTGGGGAAACACTGGTGGCTGACCAGCGCATGACCCAAGCTGTTACCTGTACGTCCCAGGCAGGGCACTGACCCAGGCAAGTGACTGTGTTCCAGGAGAGGAGGAGAGTGCTGAGGGATGCAGGAGGGTGTCGGTCCTGCTGGGTCAGTGGTAATGAACTGAGCCAGTACAGTAGAGTGATGGAACCAAAGGGCTGTAAGAAAGATGTCTGAGGCCAGGTGCTTTTCCAGGGCAGGGGGCAGATGCCTGGGGCTGAAATACTAGGCAGACAGATTGATACAGTGGTGGGGCTGGGATGTGCTGTCATCCTGCAGCCAATGTGGCAAAATTGCACCAAGCCACTGTATGCCCTGCTAGCTGACCTCTCCACATCACCCTCCATTCCCTGCCCACTCCTATACTTGGCAGATGGAGGCACTGCCTTTGTTTTGTGCTGTGATCTGTGTCCTTTCCTCCAGATACAGTGATTCTGCAGTACCTCCTGCCTGATGTTAATGCCCAGATTATTCACCCCCACATCATCTAGGGCGTATTGTCCACTTCCTTCCCTCCCTCGTTTCGCAATCACAGTCCCACTCTGTAGCTCAATTGCTCAGTCCTGTGTGCAGCAGTGCCCCTTGCAGTGCCTACCAAGAGTTTAATAAAGATCTACTGCCTGAGTTACCTTTAGCTTTTAGAAACTAAAAAATGCAAACAGCTTGTAAGCAGCATTCATTACCTTGCACGCCTTCAGCTGCTTATTGGATACACATCCTCCTCCCTCCAGCATCTCTCTCTTTTTTAATATGTTTTTTTTTAATTTGTTTTGATGAATGAGTGACAACCCTGACACCCGATTCGCTGAGATTAATAGAAACGACACAATATTTACGTCGCGCCGACGAGCAATTATCCTGCCATCTATCTTTGAGATTATCTTTCTGATTGAAAACTACTCATCCGTGTAATCGGAATTATTTGGAATTAGAAGGGAATTTATGGCCCCTCTCACTCTCCCTCCTATTTGCCTCTGTCTCCATCCTTCTTCTCCCTTCTTTAAGAGGGATCCTTTCTTCCTTCATTCCTTCCATCCTTCCTTCTTCCAGCCTTGTAGATGGAAACGTGCTTTGCTGTACAAGGATGGTTGTTTCTGGAGATGGGGGAGACTGGGCCACACTGTGGCCAAGAAGACACTGGGGACAGTGAGAATGCACTGAGGCTTGGACAGCAGCTGAAGGATAAAAGGCTCTTTGGAAGAAGGCTGGCATGGGAAGTGGACGTGTGGAGGATGTGATGTTGTGAAGGCTGAGCAGGCAGCACTACTGTGACAGAATAACTGGAGGCACCTCACTTATCTTCATTTTCTCTGATTTACTCTTCCTTCCTTATTACTCTGTTCTGAAGATGCCTTTCTTTGGCCCACTGCTTCATAAATGTGCTCCTTGCACATTTATTTTATATTTTTCTGGAAGTATTTTTCCAGGTCAGTCTGTGCAGAAGAAGGACCTATTCTTGTGGGCATCTTCCTGCACACTGTGAACCTTTCTGCAGCTGCTGCTGGTGTTTCTGCTTCTTTAACAGTTCCTGGAGACATTCTGTTGTCCTTCAGCTTATGTGATGGAGAATGGCAGTCTTGCTTCAATATTGGCATCCCCTAGCACAAGGCCTTCCTAGGGCTTCTAGGAAATACTCTTACTTATTTGTCATAGCTTCAAGGACCTGATAGATGGCATAGGATCTGTATTGCTTTTTCTTACTGGTAAGAGCTCTGTCTTCAACATTTTTTTTCAGAAGCACTGGTGTTTCTCACACTTTATTTGCTTTTCATTTTTTTTCTGTCCTGTGATGCAGAAGAAGCAAGTAGTCATGTCGTGTCAGGTCACCTCTAGAGGCAGAAGACACAACTCTCCCTTGTTGGGGATTCCAAGACAGGACAACAAATTTCCCATATGCTTCCTCTCTTCTCTGGAAGCCCATCTCTGAGCAGAGCCCTTAATGAAGTATTTACTACCTTTGCCCTCTCCTGGGTGAAGACAGGAGTAGGACTATCCTACCAAATCTGGAAAAAAATCCGTGCTGTAGATCAGTCAGCCTGAGAACTGCTCCTTCTCTGTAAAATGCTTCAAAACCCATGCTTGGCTTTTTTTTTTTTTTTTTTGCAAGTGGTTGTGGCAGAAAGCGAGACAGGCAAGTGGATGTCAGGGGAAGTCAGGCAGCAGAGACATTTTAAATGGATCCAGTAGCATCTGTTTCCTTTGAGAACTACAGCGTGCAAAGGTCCTTGGCTGGTGAATCCTGGTGGAGAAGAGAGAAGGGGAGCAATGTAGGCTTCTGACAAAGTGCCACGTGCTAAATGAGGAAAAAAGTCTGAAGGAATTCAGCCTGAACTTGATTGCAGATACCAGTTAACATAGAAGCCATGCTGCAAAGATGTTTGATACCGAGAACATTGTAAACAGTTAATAACACAAGGATTTGGAAAAGGAAATGTGCTCTGAGGTACAGTTGCTCCATCAGCTCAAGAGATCTAGGCCCAGATGGGAATCCCAGATCCTTCTGCCCAGAAATACCTGATGTTGTTATTAATTAGTATGGAAATATTTTCCTTTCTTGAGAGAGAGCTGTTGAATTGCCAGTGGGATACTGGGGGGATGGGTGTGTACATGTGTGGGGTAGCCTATCAAGAAACTATTAATTAGGTTACTTCCCACTGCTGTTGACGTGCAGGGGAAGGGGGTTGTTTGTGGGCCAAAAGAAAAAGGAAAGAGAAACTGAAAGACTGGGATCAAGAATGGAAAGCATGAATTAAAAAAGGAGATGGGTAGGACAAAACACACAGGCTAAAAGAGGTATGTGTAAAAAGACACTCCTAAGATTCCCAAAGCAGAAGATAAAAATTAAAAACCAGGATATGGTTAAAATTGAAGGGGAAACTCCTTGAAGGCAGCAGCAGCATGGGTTAGACACAGCCACAAAAGGACTGACTGATCCTCTCCTGCCTTGTTACTGGTTTTGTTGTTCATACTTCCACAAACTTGGCACCAAGGCTTCCTCATGTCAGAGCAGTGATATTTTATGCCAACTGTCACTATGAAACAGGAGAGAATTTAGATGAGAAACTTCTTTGGTTGTAGATTACCTTCTTTTGCTGGCTGGGTTTTTACCCTGCTTCCTTTGGAATGGGATCTTTATCAGCTTTGATGAATAATCATAAAAATATTAATTGGAATTTTTTCTTGCCTTTCTATATCATATTCAGCCACTTACTACTTGTATCAAGATATTTTTGCGTTCTCTAGCTCTGTACTTCTGGTCATGCCCTGGGAGAGGGCTGAACACAAGAAAACCCCAGCATAAAGCGATAGTGTAGCCTTGTATGTAAGCAGTAGGTGTTGCATTTGCAGTTCTGAGAGAGTGCCAGAACAAGAAAGAGGCAAGAAATGTATGTGAGATTATGGGTTAGAATAAGTGAAGGATCTATTCACAGAGGGAAAAGAAAACAGAGCAAGTGGGTTACCTAAAAATATCAGTGCAGGCTCCTGGCTCCCTTGCAGAGGGAAGAAATCAGTGCAGTTGTGATTATTCAGAGAAAGTGTTTTGGGTTTATGAAGTGGGAGGAATGGAGTGATAAGACATAGAATTGATACCTCATGGGACCAACACAATCCAGATCTATTTATCCTGTGATCTACCTCTAGAGAATGTAGCTGTCTGCTGCATTTTTTTCCAAGAAACCTGTCTAGTATTGGAACATGCAGAGGATCCATTCACTCTCCTTGGAGTAATAGAACACAGAAGGAAAAAAGCTATCCAAGCTGCAGCTTACCATCACCACTTCCAATTCTCAAGTACCTTAAGAGATCTAGAGTGAACAAGGGTGGTTTGAAACAGAGAAACTGATAAAAAGGAGCACTAAATCTGGAAGAATAATTTGCCTTTCAATTCAAGAGGTTTGTGCACCACACTGACAATTTATCACCATGTGAAAGATTGTTGTTAGTCCGTTCACATCTCAGGGGCCAAGGAAACTGTTAGCCCTAAATCTGCCAATTACAGAATGCAGGAACACTCATGAAGTCCTTGCCTACCCTCCTCCTATGCTTCACATAAGGCAGAGTGGGGTTCAGGTGGGATAATGCTCATCAGCAAGTAGGGATATGGCAGCACTAGAAGTGTGAAGCAGGAAGAAGCTGAGCACTGCACAGGTAAGGGCTCCTGATTCCACATCCAACTCTTTTTGGCCTTGTTTCATTGTGGGTGTCATTTGTCTGTCTGGTTTGTTTTTGTTTTTAAAGAAAAGTAAATACAGATAATTGTGTTCCTTAGAAAAATGCCCAGTCAGTTTAATTTTAATTTATTGTTTGGCCTGGTTTTCTAAGGGAATACTGAGTGTGTGGTTACACTGGGTATGTGTGTGTAGATTTTGAATCTGTTATCTAATTTCAAATGCATTTTGCACCCAGTCACAGTCTGGAAGGAATTAAGTTCACACAAGTTTCATGAAATAGGTGACAGGTAGAGACCTTATTATTATACCTTAGGGAAAGACTGCAGAATGAGCTCATGCTTATTAGAGTCCAGGAAATCCACATGGGACAGGGACTGTCCAAATGCCCTAATTACACAAGAGTTCAATTGAGGCTCACATCCTACTGTGAGTGCATCAGAGGATCCATTGGTTGGTCAGTGTCTCGCAGATTCTCTAGTGAATAGTAAGGCATGAGCTTCCTTCTTTCTGGACATTCATAATGCTGCTAATCCATGTGGATTCCCTGGAATTTAGTAAGAGGTGAGTAACAGTGCAGCCTCAGAGAAAGCTACTGCAAACAAGGTGTCTTTGTTTCAGGTAGAAGATTCTTAAAGGAGTTAAGTTGAAGTGCAGATATAAAATTGCTGATGTCTGTACTGACTGTATCATCTGCCCTCAACTTATATGTGCCCAGTTTTCATCAGACTCTTTGAGTACAGGTTTCACTGTGATTTTGGATCCCAGAGTCAATCTGGTACAGTTCTGGCATGAATATTACTTTGGTACAACGTACTTAGTTCAACATAGGTTCTTTGGAGACGTAAGCTAGACTAACATAAATGTGGTATAGTTACATAACTTTTTCAGTGAAATATTCTTGTAAAATCATTCCTGTGAAGTGGGATAGTTACATTTGCACAAAAATGATGTGGATGAGGCCTCAAATTACAAAGTACTTGCAGCAAAGATCATATTTGCATACTTACATATGCGTGGTTCTAGGTGTAAAAGGACCACAGGTTCTGAATGCTGCTTATAATAATAATAATAAGACCAATAACATAAAAGTCTGTCTGGGGAGTCACCACAGCATGTCTGTAATTAGTTGAAGTAAAAATTATCATTTATGAGGCACCTGGAAACATTAAGTCTCAGAGATGAACAGTACCTATGTAGTCATCTCTGTCACGGCACAACCTTAATGACATTTTTGTCCATGAACTTCCTTACTTTTGCTCGCTCTGAACACTAAATAAAGGTAATTGCTGAAGAGCTTTGGTTTGCAGTCTTGCCATTACCTAGACCACTGAGGCTGTCCATGACTCACTTAGCAATGTTTGCAAGGGTAACAGGTAACATTTTGCAAACGTAATGTAGCAATGCAGAAACAGCTTCTCTGCACAGTCTGTCATGTCCCGAAGAAGGTGCTGAATAAGAGTTTGCATTTATGGAAAGCCTGGCTGAAGAAATCACCTTTGAAGGAGGGAACGAATGAGCAGTTAAGGGCAAGGGACTGCTTCCTTATGGCTTTGGGTGTCAAGTCTTGTTTGCTTGTTTGCTCTTTGATTAAGCTTTTCCAGAGTAAGTAACAATTTCTCCAGATTACTGCCACTACTCAGAACAATAGTTAACACAGAAGACTTGAAAATAATTCTTAAAAAATTGAGTGTTTTGTTAAATTTCAGAAGAGAACCACTGAGGTTCAGGAAAGTATTTTCTTCAGGAATTTGTTAATACAGTCAAGAAATATGAAATGCCCCATGATTACAAAGAGCAGTCCACATGTCTCTAAATTAGAGTCTTGTTTTTTGTCTAATGACCAGTGAAAAAATGAAAAACAAATTAGCTTTTTTTTTTAAACAGTAACTATTTTCTTTGAAAAGTTGAAAAGGAACATGAAAACATTTCTACAAGCTATATGTTTTCTAACATCCCGTTTTTATAAGTCTAAAAATGTGAATTGTGTCATATGATGAAGTGTCAAAAAGAAATTTCTTTGGGAGAATGAAGCATATGTAGCACAACAGCTTTAGAGAACTGGCTTCCAAAGAGAAGCTAGTCTGTCCTTCAAGTTTCCATGGGGTTTCACCAGGCAAATGAATCCCAGGATCTCATGACAAGGCACATAATGTATTCAAGAATGAGAGGGTCTGTTCTTGTCTATATTATGTAAGGTGTGCTAACTCAGTGATAACTCAGCCTAGATACAATCTCATGGTGCTTTGCATTTGAATTAATATGGCCTGGATCTCATCTGGATATGAAGTCCACATGAATGAAGCTGTCTTTCTGCTGAAATCCAAACCAGCTCATTCAGAGCATGCCCAAGTAGCCCTGAACAGCTTTGTTTTGCTAATCTACTCTTATTTGCTGTGTGGCATAAAAACAGGACTTCTCCAGGAGTTCCTGTTACTTGACTGCAAAGTGATAGTGCTGCCCAGCCTCGACAACGTGCAGGGGACTGAATCCAACTCTTCTAGCACAGAGATTACTGTTGCACAAAGGTGATAAAGGAAGGTTGTGATTTCACAGTGGATTTTTCCCCCCAAGCTTGTAAGCACAGGGCAGTTGTGTGGTACATGATGTGTCAGGGAAGAAGCTACTGTGAGTGCTTTAGATCTTCCTCCCTATGCTCAGTGGGCAGTCACAGCAAGGCAGTGTATGAGTGTTGTGAGGCCGTGCCATGACACATTCCTTAAGGGAGGGAACAGAAGAGGAGCTGGGCCTCACCTCCCAACAGCAGCAGGGCCCTAGGCAGAACAGATGGAAGGGACTGGTTATTCCAGGTGAGGACAGGTCCAGGTGTGGCAAGAGCACAGACTAAAGCAACAGCAAGGGACTGAGCAACCAAATGTCTGCATCTGGAACACGGGCTC
The DNA here is from genome assembly GCA_020086605.1 of Lanius collurio. NCBI lineage: Eukaryota > Metazoa > Chordata > Aves > Passeriformes > Laniidae > Lanius > Lanius collurio. The sequence continues at coordinate 17,633,242 of JACBWW010000004.1, read as the reverse complement.
ATCAGAAACTCTCCTCAAGCAGCTGTTTCCAAGGGCCTTTGGGTAAATCCACTTAAAGTTAAGAATTTGACAATTTTTTTTCCCCTTCTCACTGTTAAGTCTTGGTGAATGTGACATTGTTTTACAGGGAGTGGGTGGGGGTGGGGAGGAGGAGGGCAGTATGGAGGGCAGTATAGCTTGCTATGCACTATGCTATGCCTGATCTCCAGCTCAGGTTCCAGCAGCTTTGAAGGTCTCTGATGAACTGCAGGATACCTTTGTGCCCAGAAGTGTTCCATAGCACTTCCAGGAGCACAGAAGGGGAGGAGGAGGGGGAAGAAGGTCACAGAGGCATTACAAGGGGGATGCTCTCTGTGGCACATGCACAAGATTGTCTGCGGAGAAGCTGTTGGAGTTTTGGCTCTTTCTCAGCCTCGCATTCTGTTGGCTGGCAGCACATGGCTCCATTGGACTGTGGGGACAGCTGTGGTGCACTTATCTGAACACCTGGCACATTATCCCAGTACTCTCTGGCACTGCCACCTCTCTGCTGGGCCGATGTGTGTCCCCTTTCCTTCACATTCTCTCAGCACAAAGTGTCTCCAGACCAAGTCCTGAGTGACTGAAACTAGCAGGAAAGCTCTGCAGCTGCACAGACTTCCCCTGCAGCCTGTCCCCTCTGTGTTCTGTAGCCTTGCTTCTTCATCTGGCATGAGCTCCATGCTGAGGAGCTGAGTTTCTGGCTGCCTGGAGAGCAGAGGAAAGGAGCGCTAAATCCTTTTGAGAAACTCTTCTTTCTTGCACGTATGGGTAACTACATTTAAAGAAAAGGCTCTTGCTGTTTTCCCCTCCCCTCTCTCCAGTCTCTTAAAGAGGAAATGCTCTGAGTTTAGAGGTGCTCCAGGCTGCAGAGCAGGAAGGGTTCAGGTTGGGAGAGCTTTCAGAGGTGACTGGCAACACTGAGATGAAGAAGGACTTGAAGTGATGGAATGAGGAGGCAAAGAAGACTGCAACAGAATTGCAGTGAAGAGGAAGAAATGACCACACTTATTGCTAAGATGAAGCTGAGCCAAAGCTCAGCAGAACTTGCTATTTTTAGACTAAAGAAAGAGAGACAAGGGACAGAAGGATATACCTGTTCAACATTTTACAAGGGCCTAGAGCTCTCTGCCAAAGGCCTGTCAGCCATGTAGTAGGCTCAGAAGTGGTTTTAGATGGCACAGAGCTGAGAGGCTTTAGTTGGAAATGCAGATTCCCATTCCCCTAGACGTGCAAGGGAACCTTGTTGTAGCTTTATGTGCTAGGGAGATTTCTGTGGGGGTAATGCTCATCCAGCCATTTTGTGTTTGATTTACCCACAGTGAGGGAGTGTATTATGGTGGCCAAACTTCACTTGCCAGCAAGGGAATTGAGGCAGGCATCTACATACACTTTGCTGTGTCTGTGGAAGTCATGTGTGCCCTCAAGTGCCTCTCAAACACAATTGTTTCATTTCCTCATTAGTCAGGAGTTGTAAGTAGGGGTTTGGTATGATCTGTGTAGGAGAATAATCTCTCCCATATTATCAAGACAGTTTCTAGTACTGTTCAGGGTTATTTTTGGTTGTCTATCTTCTCCTATCTGTCCCTGTGGCATATCCAGCCTGGCACAGAAGCCATAGCAGCATCACCCAGTGATCACCTGGCCAGGAGCTCTTGCTTGCCTAGGTCTTGGGTACAGAGGGAGAGCTACTGAATGAAGTAGATTTTTTTCTATCTATTGTGACACTCTGTGGTGAGCTGACCTTGGCCAGCTGCGAGCTGCAGTTCCTTCAGGAAATATCCACCTGCTGCCCTGTGGCCTCAGCAGGAGCATGGGGGGGACTGTCTGCTTCAGCACCTGGAGTGCCTCCTCCCCTCCTGCCCTGACCTGAGTGGGGCCGTTTCTCACTCCTCATTGCCTGTGCAGTGTTTTCTGCCCTTTCTTAAACATGTTTTCCTTCAGGTACCACCATTGTGGCCAAGGGGCTCAGCTGTGCCCTGTGGTGGGTGGGTTGGAGCCATTTGGAACAGGCATAGGATAGCCCTGGCCTCTCGGCACTAAGGCTGCCCTGCAGCCACCCCAGAGCCACAGAATCTGATGTGGACATGCTGAATGACATGTGGCTGATAGCACTTTGACAGGGCTTCTCCTTAGACTGGTGAGAGTCCTACCCCCAGGGCATAGATGAGGGCTCTTTCAGACACAGTTAATGCGGCTGGGAGGTCAGGCAGGACTGAGACCAATGATGTTGTTTTGGAGGGGTCTCATGTAGGACCCACTGCAGAATTAGTCTTTCCTCACTTTAGAAGCTGCAGAATTTGCATGACATCTCACTTTCTTTTGAAAGCTCTGCTGAGTTGTGCCAGCCTGCCAGCATGTCCTCACTGGGAATGGAGGCAGATGAAACCCCTCAGCTTGCATGCAGAGGGCTTCTCCTGGAAAAGCGTATTCCTCGTCTGGGTGTCGGCAGGCAGAATATCCTCTCCTCTGAGGAACTTCATCAGTTATTTCCCTTCATCTTTATTTTTTAAAATGTATCTTTTAATCAAGCACGACACACAAAGAGTATGGAGCCTTTCCCTGGACAGAAGAAGAGAGAGCACTAACAGCCCCCCTGACACAAAAACTTGGAAAATGTTGATGCTTTTTCAAGGGAGCTGAGCTAACACTCTGGCTGTAAGGAGTTTTGATGTGGAGCCAGACATCATGGTTAGGCCTGTCTGTGGTTATAATGTAGTTGTTTGGGTTTTGTAGAAGTTGTCTGAAGGAATCTGAACTAAGAACGAAACAAAAACCCAAAGGGAAGATGTTTCTGGCAATCCTGGTCTCTATGTGATCTCGCATCAGAGATGGCTTAAATCTTGCTTTGTCCTCCTTCTATTGATATCAAAATTGCTACCAGCTCTATTATGACAGTTTCCATGCTTCCTCTCCCTCCCCACCATGCCAAGGTCACTGAGAACATGAAACTCTATCTCTTGCCTTAAGCCGACCGTAGTAGGCTGCCGGGCTGCTTTGAGATTTGTCTGAGTGCACAGCTAATGCTCTGCCAGCACAGGTGTGGACTTGCTGGTGCTAAACAAGGTCCTGAGCAAGTGGTACAACAACAGTTGATGAGTTTCTGCAAAGCATCTGCAGCTAATGGAGAGTGCAGAAAGTGCTTGCCCCAAATGATGCAATTGAGAGCTCAGTGCTGGAGGAATGCATTGCAGCGTGCCATTGGAAGAGGATGGTGGTGGTTTCCAGTGAGTGAATATTGTGGTTGCCTAATTTAGGCAGGAGTACATCCAAGAATTCTTATTCTGTTCTTTTTTTATTTTTTCATGGGTGCAAACACAGAAGGCCTTTTAGGCAAAGGCTGTGTAGAAGGAATGAAAGGTTAGTTTGGATCTAAGTGAGGTAAGGGTAGAAGGGACTGTATTATCATACTGTATGTGATAGACTGACAAAAGCTGTGTATTTAAATGTAATGAAGCATGTGCATGTCCTAGTCCTTGCAGGCTTTACTTAAATCCTTACAGATTTTATTTCTGTGTTTATGTGTAGAACTGAATGCTTGCTCTGGATAGTCTCTGAATGCACTCTGGAATGTGTTTTGCTGCTCAGGCCAAGCTATTCTTCATTTGTACATTGTTATTACTGGTAGACTCAGAAAGACGGGGGAGAGGAGCATTCTTTGGTGCTTGCTCTTGTTCTTCTTCAAGCCAGTAGCATAACCTCTGCTTGAGCAGCCAGAGATGGTGCTTCTCCTCAGTCTAATTCTACAAATAGCTGTGCCAGGTGAAGACTTTTCTCTGCCCACAGGTCTGAAAATGAAAGAATAGATTTGGGTGCTGCCTAATCCAGGAAAGTTCCTTAGTCTTAGCCTGATGTGCTTTACTTGTAGCTATTCAGAAAGTTTGCAGGTTCCCTTCTGCCAAAGAACTGTTGGAGTCCTAATCTCTATCTGGCCAGCAGCTAGATGGTGCTAATATCTGTAGCTGGTATGGCTAAATCTGGTAGGGTACTTAAGTTAAAGTCTTACTCATTTTCACATTCCTTAAAAATAGCAAAATATACAGGAACTAAAGAAGGAGCAAAGTTTACAAGAGTATTAACAGAACAGTGTGATTTTCCCTGCTGATGACAGAGACTTGACATGGCAACCTGGCATGCACCATCCTTGAGAGTACATAGAAAAACTCTATGCAAACATATGAACTTTGTGTGCAAGAAAAATGCCCTGCTATGGATATTGGTTGCAGAGAAAAAGAATATTGAAGCAATATGAAGTCTATAGCAATAAAATCAAATAAGAAATTAAAACCAAACTCCTTGCAATAATATCAGCATTTCCCTCTTGAGCAATTGCTGTTTTTCAGACTATCTACTTTGTATCAAAATGCATAGTATATTTAACTATCTATTAGATCTAAGAGTGATTCTATGTGTGCCAAGCATCCAGAAGAGAGTTGCTTGCTACTCAAACTTTTTCATTCTTTTATCCTTTACTTCTTGTCTTGTAGTTTTCACAGTCTTGGAAAAGGTTTGTTGGTTTGGGGGTTTTGACATTGACTTCCTCTATGTAAAAATTATCATTTTAGAACATCTTTTTTGGTGTGTAAGTAGTCCCTGTTTGAAATCTGCAGCTCACACCTCACTAAATCCAGGAGGGCACTAATGCAGCTGTTTGGAAATTTTGAGTTTGTGAGGCTCTTTCAAAGTAGTGTGACTCTGATGAAGAAACTTTTTATTGCATGTTATAGTTATTCTTCACAGTTTGTGTCCACCTTGGAAACTGCAAAGCTGACTTTCAGTTTATCTTTTAATACTTGTAGTCATACCTGCATTCCCTGATATAAAAGTTGCTGTGACTCTGAGGTCTAAACTTAAAACATGTTAATCAGATTTGCACCAAAGCATCTTGAGGCTCACAGGACAAAGATTATCTGTGTGGTTTAGTGTATGGGTGGAGGAAATTGGAAGATTCCATTGATTGGACCAGTATTTTCAAGCTTCAACTGTTTTTGCTTTGGCTGCGTCTAAAAAAGGTATCTGTGAATTTTTGTTTGTTTTTGTCTTTAAAAGGAAAATATATATATTGCATTCCTTTAGAATAGCTTGCATGCAGCTGAGTGAATTCTGCCCAGATTTATATGTGCAAGACTCAAACTCTGTGTCTGGTGGAAATTAAGCACTGAAATTTTACCTCCACCATAGACTTGAGAATCTGAGACTGAAGTACAGGGGCATGATCAAAGTGGCCCTAGCAAGAAGCATTTTAAAAAATACCTTTCCAAGCAATAAGTAGAAAATACTGTAAAACAGCCCTTGCACTTTACAATGGCTTGTACTTGGGTACCTCAGAGAAAGAGGTGAGCCTTTATAGAGTCTACAAGTCACTAATGTTTATTTTTTTTAATTTTTAATTTTTTTATTATTAATGTGTCTGAAGGTGCTTTTGAAATCTTCTGGCTTTCTTTTTGCATTGTTTTGAGTGGGCATTCAGTCTTATGGCCTCCACTCTTGGATTCTTTCCCTGCCTCGCCCTGAGTCTGGAGTCTGGAATTAAGTGGTGTTTGTGCACAAGGGTGCTGACAGTGGGGGTGGGGAACTTGTGTTTGAAGTTTTATCTAAAGTAGATCTTCTCTGGATTGCTGGGTACCCTAGTGGGGACCAATTAAAGTCATACATCCTGGTGTCTAAAAGCAGAGAGGAAGGATGGAGGAATGCTGACTCCTTTCAAGGTCCATTCATAGTAGCTAACAGTGGCATGCTGTCAAGACCTCCTCCCCTCACCCTTAAAGCAGAAAGGGGAAGAATGGGGTGCTACTTCATGCCCAGGACTTCCTCTCCTGTGTAGGTATGGGATGCCAATGATAAGCTCTGGACATGGACTTAAGAAATGAATAAAACTTCCCAGCTACCTGCTTGAGATGTGCCCAAAAATCCTTGTGATTTAGACTACATCATGGGTTTTGCCACCAAAGCATCAGTTTGGCCCATGACAATGTAAGGGGGTAGGGATGATGCTTTTCTCTATAACACAAGGCTTGACAGAGTATTTGAAGAACTTTAGATGTCAGCAATATATAACAGCAAAGAACAATCTGACAGTTAAAGCTGAGTTTTTCAAAGTGACTTTTGGATTTAGGTTTTGGGACCTTGATCTGCCTTCATCTGCCATGCCTCAGCCTGATTATTCTGTATACAGCATGTCTAGAATTCCTTCTGATGGCAATGGGTAGTTTAAAATGTTTTACAGCTCTCAGTATTAAAGCCCAAAATATCTTTTACTAGCCAGCCCAAATGAGAGGGCAGAAATAAAATTTTTCTTTGTTTATCAGGTAATTTTTGATCTGAGATCTGATTCAACTAGGTGAAGGACCAGAATCCAGCAGGCAATTGAGGGTGTGTTTCCATGCTGGAGTTCAGCCTGTCAGATACTTTTTTCCCCTCTTTATTTGTAGGTCTTCATCTGTAGAAATCAAAGTGCTTTAAAGTGCCGTGTTAAGTATTGTTATCTCTGTTTTTTAAAGCTGAGGGATATGCAGCTGTGGTAAAATAACAAGCCAGAGTTCACACAGGACAGTAGTTCAACTGAGGAAAATTATTAAGCATCATGAGTCTTTGCCCAGTGCTTCATCAGGCCCCTCGCCAGAAAAAAACTGGCATTTTTTGGTAAAACTCCTTGACTTAATCTTACCAGGTTAGACACAAGGGACACTGACATGAGGTGACTTAAGCATGCAGCTGGATTTGGTCCAAGAAGAGGAAATTACTGGATCTTTCTATATAATCAATAGCTGAATTTGAATGAGACCTTGGCTATGATGTGGTGGGTCCTTGCTTTGATTCGGGATAGCTGCCCTTGTTGACCGAACTTTCTTTACTCCAGCAACAGCAGCAGCTGCAGTGTGGTGTAGACATGCCTAAACTAGCTTAAATACTTCAGGTACTGCTAGCCACTGAGCCAAAGAACCATAGACTTCAGCATGGGCTTGGTGCCTGAGGATTTTATCCTGCTCTTTATGAGTTTAGCACTTCTTTACCATCTCAGCTCAAGCAAGCTTAGCAGTATGTTGAAAAGAAGACTGGTGGGTCTGGTACCCTGTTTGCACAAGTACTTTTGCCAGCAGAAGTGAGCGTGGTGCTAGGGTTGATTGTAGGAGATGTTACCAAAGACAGCAGTGTCATGAAAGCTGTTTTGCCTCTCCCTGCCTACTATTCTCCCTCTTCTTCCCCATTCTCCCACTGATTTTCATCATTAGCTGCCTTGCCTTTGATTCCATTTGCTATGAAGCTCCCTTGTCACTAAGGTTCCACTGGAGATCGCGAATATCTAGGAGCTGGCAAAGGATTGGAGAGCCAGCTGCCTGCTGGAAAAGTTACTGGCCTTGCGTGACTGTGGCTCTAACAGGAGATTCTGTAGGGACTAAATATGGGAAAATCCAGGACCATTACTCCTGTGTCAGGTAATGAGGACCAGACCAGAAGCATTTGTGATGTGTTCTCTCAAGTCACTGTCCAGACGGTGGGCTCGCAGCTCAGCCTCTGTAAGAGAGCTTTGCTGATACCTGTAACTCATCGCTTTCTCCCGGCAGCCGAGGACACAAGCAGAAATGAGGGTTCGGGTCCTTTACAGCTGAGTAACTTTGGCTGAGTCAATAGGGAGGTACCATCACTGCCCTCAGTTTTGTTTGCCGGAACAGCCTCATCAAATAGTGTTTGTGGGCAGAGACCCTAAGTAGACTGCCAAGCTGTTAAATTGCCAACCTACCCACTAGTTTATTCTGCGGCAGAAATACAAGCATGCCTGGACCAACCCCCAGAACTCAACTCTGAACTCCTCTCTCATTCTGTCAGAATTCCCAACTTGTTTTGAAAATGGCATTTATTTTTGTTAAATTGGCAAATTTGTTAAACTGGATGCAGTCTACTAGTTGTGTTTTCCCTCTCCTGCTTTGTGCAGTGAATTTTGTTCATTCACTTTACATGCCCCAAGTTGCTGTAATGCTGCTGGGAAAGTAATTGCCTTGCACTTTCTCTTTCTGATGCCCACGGGTGACTGTGGGGGACTCCTCCCTGGGCACAGTGCAGAGTTAAAAGCCCAGCTTTTGCTGCCTTGCTTAAGACCTGGTTATTTCTTTCTTTTTTTTTTTTCCTTTCCTTTCCTTTTTTTTTTTTTTTTTTTTTTTTTGTCAGCTGCCTGTTATATCAATCACAGAGCTGGGATCTATTTATAGGTTGGGACTCGGAGTACTGTGTCCTAGTCACAAAGAGAGGCAGAGACGCAGAGGGGACTGTCGGCTGGTGCAGGCAGAACCAAAAGATATTTAATCAGCAATTAGAAACACCTGAGGGCAAGGGAAATTCTACTCCAGCCTCGAGCCTCATCTCTCAGCCTGCAGCATGTAAGTAGCGAACTTCTACCTTTTATTGCATTTATGGGCTTGTGTTTTGTTTCATTTTTTTTTTTGGTTTTTATTGAAATCCAAATGTTGCGCTGCACAAATCCTTTTATCTGGTCTAAAAATTATGGCAGCATCTTGATATAGTTAAAGGTAGTATTTTTTTTCTATTTTCACTCTGTCAAAGGAAGGTCAGTGCGACCCACAAGGAGAGGAGTTGGTTCAGAACTTTGTTGAAATCGGGCGGTTTCTCTATTTGAGTGTGGCTTTTTCCTCTGGAAATAAGTAAATGAAAGTTTGAGTGGAACAGTTTTGTTTTGGGAATAGAAACAGCCAGGTTTGCTGGCATTCCAAAAAGGTCAATGTATAACGTAACTCTGCTTAAGGGCTTACCAAGGACAGGTGCTATTTATCCCATGCTAGTAAAGGCAAACCTGGAAACTTTAGCAGTCCTGTCTTAAAAGAACCAAGCGACAACCTTTCCTCTATTAAAAAAAAAACCAACCCCCCCCAGCTGCATATCAAATCTTTTCTTATCAGACACACTGAAATTTTGCTTTTACTGAAGGAGTTTATCATTGAGCAGTTGATGTTTCTTTAATTTTAAAAGTCCCAAAGCAGCTGAAGTATCTTCAATGACAAAAGAGGGGTGCAGGTCTTTGCAAAGTTGGCACAGTGATGATCAGAGAAGGAACTTATTCTCTTAGCACCAACGAGATGTTTGCTTTAAAGCAGCCAAGATGCAAAATGTTTAAACAATGATATATTTTTGGAGTATTTTTGTCAACAGAAATACAAAGAGGGACAACAATAATTAGTCAGAAATTGGTTTTTTGTTTATAGCTTTTAGTAGAAATATGAAAAGAGGGAGAACAATACTTAGTCCAAATTTTTTCTATTAATAACTTCTAGTATAATATTTTTTGTCAAAATATAAGAGGTTTTTCTTGTTTCATATTTTTGCTTCAGAAGTTTGTGTTACAATTTTTAAAAAAATTAGGGTTTATATTTATTTCCAAGTGTAGGAAAATGACCTTGTTATGTCTACCCCTCAAACCTTAATATTACAATTTTAATTTTGGTATGTCAATTTTTTTTTAGCATAAATTTCTCACTAAATATTTGTTCTAGAAAAGTACCCTCACCCTCCCCCCATTTACCATTTTTGAAGGTAACAACAAATAAAATGAAGCTAAACTTAAAATAATTTGGAGGAACAAGTTTCTAATAAAAATAGAATAATAAAACCAGAGCTGCCTCACAGTTACAACATCAGGTTCTGAGAAATACTTGATAGAATTGTTTGGATTGACTGTAGAAGGGTGACAAATAGCCTTCTTCTTTAGTTCTTTATTTTGCATTTCTTTGATGCACATTTTATAACACTTAAAGCATTTAGCTTAAATCCTAGGAATAAAAAATATTGACTACATATTGATACTTTCTGAGTTTTTAACCACTGATACGAATACTCTGTCATTCAGCTAGAATTTTGATATAAGGAAGGCTTTTAGGAGAATATGGATAAACCAGGTGAATTAATATACCCAGGTAATACCCCAAAAGATCATTACAACACTTTGCCTGCTATGAAGCTTTTTACTCCTAAATAAAACAAAACTGTGAGCCTGATTGTTCTTATCATATGAAGCTTCATTTTGATTATTTAGGCTTTTTACTTTCTCAAAAATGAACATATTTAAATTATTTAAGGGCTTTACTGTTTGTTTTGCCATGATATTACATTCATTGCTTCTCTGTGATAATGCAAAGTTATTTTGTAATAAAAGGAGAGCAGATTTTTCTGAAAAGCATTAAAGGACTAAAATTGCTGACTCTGTAACAAACAAAGAATCTATTCTATAGCTGGTCTGAGGTCCCACTAAAAGTCAAAAACCAAGAGACTGAAAAAAAATAAAAATGGAATTATTTTCTTCCCAACACAAAAGCAATATTAGCATGACTGTGCTTGGAAATTACTGCAAAAGCTCCCCCTCGGTTACCATACGTTTTTACAGAAATCCGAGCATTGCCAAAGAAGTCTTCCAAATATAAATCTATAAGATATTCAGTCTTAAGAATTTGTTTGGATTATTCTGTAGGTGTGTCCACATAATTGCTGGACTTTATCCTTCTCTTTCAACTGCATGTGAGTCTTTTGCCCTGTTAAACCTGCCATATCTTCTAATTACTGCTATGGAAAAAAATAACCCAGCCCCTACTGTCCTGTGGCATAAAAATCAGTGGTTTATAGGACCACTTTTATTTGGAGGGAAGGAGTTACCTGTGGTTAAAGGGAAGACTGATGCATTATGTAGTAGAAAGTGGTTGTTATTTGGTTTCTGCTTCACTAATGATTCACATTTGTGGGCTAAGCCCCTATCTACCTCCGAACTGACTTACTGTACATATACTGTTGCATGATTTTTTTTTCCTTCTTTAAAAAAAAAACCCAACAAACACCTTTTGTTTCATCCCAGTTTATTTGTTTCTTTGACTGCAAAGTAATGATTGACGTGCAGATTCTCTTTTCCACGCCTCTCCTTTCATTGCTGAGTATGACATCTCTTGGGAATTATAAATAAAACCAGTGCCAAATCTGCTGCACAGGTGTCTAGAGTGCAGCATGCTCAGGTGTCTCACTGTAAATCTCTGAGAATATGAAGTAAACACAAGCAGGATAAAGATACTCTTCTTGAAACAATTCTGTGTTTTGAGGGGCCTTCTGCATAAACCCCCCAAAGCCAGCAGTCAATTATTAAAAACAGTGTAGCTATCTCTCTCCCTTACCTTTTTTATCACTTCACCTGTACATCTGTCCATCTATTTCTCGTCTATTTTTACATTTCATTAAGCTATGCTTGCTCTCCAGCTCTCTTCTTTTCCTTTCCTGAAGACACATTTCTATCTGGCACAGAAAATAAACTCAGATTGCGGGTAGTTATGTTAATCTAATTCAATCCTCTGTGGGCTAGGAGTGAAATTCTAATAGTGGAGCTGTTGAGGGCTTTTTTGTTAATGGCTTGGGGATTACATTGAGTTAAAGGCTCATTTCCTAATCAAACAGAGAGGGAGAGAGTGACTCCGAATATTTATGAGTCTCCCAGCGCGAGTTAAACATTGAACTCCAAAAGCAGGATTTCAGTGCTGCAAGAAAGAGTTAAAACCCCTCAGGGCTGCTGTGGAGAGGGAAAAAAAAAAAAAAAAAAAAGGAAACCAGTTAAGCCATCAGCATTTTCAACTGCTGTATAACTTCAGTTTGAGAGAAAATAATCATCTCACAGAGCTAAAATGGAAACTGTAGCAAGATATTTAAAACAAAGTCAAGTGATGCTTCAAAAAGGCTCTTCTTCAGTGAAGCAGGATGCATGCAGTGCATGCAGCCGCCTAACAGAAACTCCAAATAAATACTCTCCTAAATGAGAAGGATTGGAGGGTGGGTTGCCTTTTTATTATTAATGCCTGGAAGACACGATTTAATTTTTAAATGCTTTTTATTTTTGTTTCTACTTAACTCTTGGGTTACCTTTTCTTTGAAAAAGAAAAAGCCAGTATGGATGGGTCAATATCTAAATTGTTCTACTTCTGTTCTGTAGACTGGTACCTTATGAGGCATTATTTTCTGTCCTTCAGTTTAGCTGGAGTCTTGCATCAAACAGTCTAGTTGAAGAACTGTATTTGCTGTGACAGGAATGATTGACCAAATTAATGCCTGATTGCTTTTGTGATGAGTTCATCATACATGTGTGGGCAGCTTGAGCAGACCTTTCTGTTGGTGAAAAAGAGCAGGCCTGCCTGCCTGCAGCAAGCCCAGGATCTCTGTGTTGCTAAGGTCTGGTGTGTTGTGAGCTAGCCAGCAGTAAGCTTTTTTGCTCCAAGCTGGGACTCAGAAAATTTGTTTGCAGCAGGTGAACTGCACAAAATCAAGATTGTGCCATGATCTTGCCTCTCTTCTGAAAAGAGGTCTGGAAAGGAATGGGGATAGAAACCTGTTGTTTTTTGACACATGGCCAAGTCATATCTCTGTGTTCCTCAGTTTCCCTGTCTGTAAAATGATATGTGACTGCCATCAAAATAACTCCAAGATCTACAGAGAACAATCTTCTGTAAATCCCAAGTGGCTGATTCGCTCATGGGAAAAACTGCAAATCACTGACATAGGTGCATAGTTGAAAATAAGAGGGGTTTCTGCTGGGAAGAAGGGTTGCCCCACTTCACTTTATTTGTTGTTGCTGTTTGGTTGGGTTTTTTGGTTTGTTTTTTTAAATACATTTTGTACAAGCCACCAATAAGGTTCTCTGATTTTGGCACAACAAGCAAACAGAAGACTTAACTTATTTCTCATGTAACATTCAATGGAGTTTCCTATACACTAGGTCTGAGTTTAGTCTTAGTGACCCTTGCTGAGATGAAGCTCCAGGTTTATTACTCAAAAGTGGTAAACCCTGGCTAAAAAAGTAAGTCACTGTTTCATCTGGAGCTGTGTATATCGATGGTCATCCTGTATACACCAAACTTGGTGTTTTTGCTGACATGTCTATCTGGACATAGCGCCTTGAGGTAAGATTTGGCACTTTGCCCTAGTTTTAAAATTATTTAAAACTGCGACCTGGTGTGGATGCCTGAGGCCCCTTTCGCTTTGTGCTCTGTGCCTGGACCTGCAGAGGAGAGCACCATCAGCTAGGATGTACTTTATTAAATGCATTTGAAATATATATTAATTGTGTTCTTTCCCTCTAATCACTGGAATCTACAGCAGATCACTTTGAAACAGGAGCTTTCTTTGTCTACGTTGAAAACTGTGTAACTTTTTTTTCCCTGCCTTCTTCTCTTTCCCATAGCAGCTTTCTTTCTTTTTGCCTCAACCTTTTCCTCTCCTGCACCATTCTGCTGTGGCCAGTTTATACTTAGATTAGCAGTTTATACTTAGATTTCCCCTGCTGACCTTTCAGGCAAAATACACTTCCTTCTCCTCTTTTTGTCCTTTCTAGTGCTATGCTGTATCCTATGAATGACTTGCTGCTGTTTACCCTGAAGGTGGCCGCATTTCAGGCCGCTTTGCCTGGCATATATACAATTTATGAACAAATGGGAGACAGAAAAGTGTTCTTCAACTTTCCCAAGAAAGCTACCGTGTTCTTGCATGCTACAAGTACTTCAAAAAATATAGTAGTATAGGAATTTCAAGAAAGGAAATACTGCAGCTCTAAAACTTTAAAGCACAGTTTAGTTGACATGATGTCCTCAAATAACAACAGTTTTAAAGTCTCAGCACTCTTGAAAGTCTCTAGAAAAAGTGCTGCATCTTTAGGGGAAATTACATTTTTTAGAGGGATGAATCTTGCAACTAAATATTGCTTTTTGGATACTGGAGAGCATATGCCCAGCATATATGAGAAGGAAGCATAAGTGGCTATTTTTATGCGTTAAGGAGTTGCTGCCCTTTCTTTTTGCTCAACCATGTGAGATGCGAATGATCCTGCTCACAAGAGTTTCATGCTGCTCTCAGAACGGATTCTCTTTTTCTTCATAATTGTGTTTGCTGGATCATCAGGAAATACACTCCACAAGTTCCTCCCCCAGCCTTCTGTGACCACCTCTTTGTAGTAGGCCTGAACAAATGACCAGTAGCCATGTACTAAAATGGGCATTTGATCCCTTTAAATAAGAAATTCTTCCCTGTTGCATCATATCCCCATGGCCTGGTACAGGGGGCTTCAACCTTTCCCTGCTGGTGATGTGAACTTGGGTAGATTAGTGAAGAGCTCATGTGAATAGGATTTTCTCAGTAATACTTTTTAGATTCACAGTCTATAGCACTAAGAGTGTGGCAAGACTCAAGTTATAAACATTGGTGAGTGCTATCTTTGCATGGGAGAGGGAGGCAAATATTTTCTGAGTGCAACATTGGCTGGGAAGAGATTACTTGCATCAGCATCCTCTCTATTGCTCAGAAAGACATTCTAGAAGCCCATCTCAAGTACCACTGCTTTTTAGGTGGAAACTGCAGTGTACAGCTTTAAACATGTTCATGCCAATCTTTAGACCAAGCTGTTTGTATCACTGTCATTCTTCAATTCTAGCTCTAACATGTTCCCTGTTCAGTTCTAGGTGAGCCTCTTCACTGATGAGATATATTTTGCCCATCTGTTAACTGGGTTCTTGCTTCCTCATCCTTGATTGTCTTTGGAGAATTGCATGATCCCAGCAAAACGCATTGTGTTACTGCAGGCTTTGAGTACGGTCCTGTTTTGCCCCCAGTAATGTCTATTCCCTTTTTCTCATTGCAAATAATCACATGATTCTTCCATTCTTCCCGAGTTTTCTTCCCATCCTTCTTACTCTCTTTTTGCTACATAGGATTGAACCTCACTTTTGTGTCTCTACATAGGCTCTATTCTTGTGACTTTCAGTAGTGAGTGTTCATGACATGCAGCCTTTTCTGTGAGCATCAGCTGGTGCTCTGGGATGCCTTACACTCCCTGCACAGAGAAGTAGCTGGGGATAGAGAGCTACAGTTTCTTCGGGCCCTCTGTCCTGTACAAAGAAATCAGACGTGAGGATGCCTCCATGTGCTCCAAGTATATATAGGCATGTTACTGCTGTGCTGAAGTAATGGGCCATACCTCTTGGTAATACTGTGTTCACCTGGATACAGTACTTCTAGCTCTGTAATCTCTCCTGGCACATGGGTTTGGGAAATGTGTGTTTAAGGAGGATAGAATTAATGGGGCTGCTGCTATGTTTGTGAAGAGTTAAATGGTGGGGGATGAGAGTCACAGCTTCTCCCGGGGAATAAGGACTAGCCAGAAAAATTGATTGTCGTGGCTTATTGATCCTTCAGGAAACAGCACTGAAGTGATAATGCTGTTCCTGCCACTTTGAGGCACTTTGTACCAGCAACAACCTCTGTTTACCTAGGATAGTGCAAAGGAAGAGCTGCACTGTTGCTAACACATTCCAGAAAAACCCAGGCTAGACATGTTGAGTTTGCCACTTGTCTGTCTGCTCCCACGGAGAGGTGACTGAGCAGAGGTAGCTCAGAATGCGTTTGTATTTTATAGTGCTTATTGGAGACGGGCTGCAAATGGTAGCTTGTGAGTTGCTATACTGAGTCTTTGCTGGCAGTGTCATGGTCTGTGGCACTGATTGGACATTATGATCTTTAAGGTCCCTTCCAACCCAAACTGTTCTGTGATTCTACAAAGTCTCAGGCTGTCATGTCACAGGATATCCACCTCTCCCATCCGTTTCCTTTCCTTCACCTTTCTGGTCAATTGGCAGTCATCACTCAGTTGGTCTTGCTTGTAAGTTGAACCAGGGTGGTTTAAGTGCTTTTTATCCTGTGATCCCAATGCCAGCCACTTGTGTGGGCTGATGGGAAGTGGATGGTGAAACATCCCACCTCCTTTGCACTGAAGCCCCACACCTGCCCTGAGAAGTCAGGTATTTCTTTCTGGTCTCAGGGTGGCAGAAGGAGAAACACCCACCTGGTGCAGAGGTGCTGGAAGAGCAGTATTTTTTGTCACTCTGCTACACCACCCTTGGGTGTTCCTTGAACAAAACTTGTTCAACACAGCACCACAGAATGTCAGCTCTGAGGATCTGCTGGGTGCTTCTCCAACCATGGGCCTGTGAGAGGTGGAGGCCCCGGCTGTGGCTGGGCTCTCAGCTGTCCTTGTAGCACAGTGGGCTGGGGAAGCCCTTACACTGTTGCCCCTGAAGCACCAGCTGCAAGCAGCTGATGAACTGGGCTTGGCTCACACCATTAGCTGGGCCACTGCTGATAATTATTTGGATTTGGACTCTGTAGAAATAAATGAGCAGATTGCTTATGATGCTCCCTATCTTCTTTTGTCTCTGCTTTGTACTTGAACATACTTTGCACCGATTCTCTTTCTGGATGTGTTGTTGTGTTTTGAGGAGTCTCAGGCAGGTCTCTGCAGCTTCCCTTAGCAAGGTCAGAAGACCAAGAATTCTTGGCACCATTAGAAGCATATTGCAAAATCTTGAACAAAGCTAAGAGGACCAAAAGGCCATTGTGAATGCTTCTTTATTGAGTCAGGCCAGCTTATATATAGAGATATGCAAATAAAATACAGAGCCATTTAATTACCCTACATATAATTTCTATGCTTCATCCTCTTTGATGTTGCCTACAACTTTATTGCAGCACTTGATGTTTGACTTTACATCTCAACCATGTGAAACAAAATGATGAGAAAAATTGCAGGTTTTTTTAAAGAAGAAAAGTGTCTATATCACAAGGTCTCAGGGAACAACCAGAAAGCAATGCCAACTATATTCTTAAAAAAAAAAAAGAAAAAAAAAGACTATACAAATAACCACCAATGCATAATAGAATATATTATTATGTTTGTTTTGGGACTTGATCAGTAGTTGAATTTTTGAGGCTTGCAATAGTGAATTTAATATAGTATGCAACATTATATGTTATGTAATGTAAAATTATTACCTACTACTTAATAAATCTCATGCTGTGACTTTTCTACTTCTTCTTAACTAGCTCTCAGACCATAGCAATGAGCTGGACTGGCAGCTTTGGATGTTGCTTGTTTTGCCCTTGTTGTTTATTTCATGACACGACCCTCCTGCTGGGGCTACTGCATTTAGCCATGAGACAGCTTCTGTCTGAAAGAGCTTCCAACCTGATTCAAACCAAGAGGCTCCTAGGAGTAGAGTCAATCATGAAGTCTGTGGCTAGAAGAAAGATGAGGGTAACTGAGGTAGGAATTTGTGGAATTGTGAAAAGTGTGACTTCTTGGGAGTACAGGTGGCTTTACTTGATATGGATTTAACTAAAAGATACTGAGAAGAGCATAGGCCTATATTTTCCTGTGTAACACTTGCCTAATTCTTTACTTCGCAAAATTAGCGTCTCCACTTTCTTAGCTTAGAAAAGAGCTCTGCTACATGTTCTCAGTATCTTTACATACATGCATGTTTGCCTTTCTTCAATGAGGTAGTCATCTTTCTGTCTAAAAAGAAGTGCTTTAAATAAAACAAATTAAATATTGTATCACAAAAAATCAGTCTTTTTTTTTTGTGTGTCATTCAGTGACAAAGTTTTGGATGGATTCAAAAAGATATCCCCATAAAGGTATTTATTGGACATGTGGACTCATTAGTGGAAAGTACATGTTATGGTCTAGAGGGAACTGTCTAAGCCACAGGCTGCCAACATGCTGATTATGAGGTCTACAAAGGTCCAGCAAGGTTAAGAACAGGGGAAAAACTCTCCTTTCTTGTAGTCTTTCCCAGAGCACATGTCAGTGTTTGATATCAGAGGTAGAATATGGGACTAAGTGACATCTTAACTTGACCTGGTGTAGCTCTCCTAATAACTTTTCTTACAACAGGATTTGGTGTTCACATTTTACAGTTAGCTGTTTACATGATACTCTGTTACAGACATGAAGAACCTGTATTTTGGGATGTCCAATCTTGCTCACTCTGAATGTTTTTCTCCTGGTATAGGTAGTGTTTCTAAACCTTCAGAAGTCCCTAGGATAGATAAGCTATGCCACTTTGAAAGTAGCAGTGAAGATTGCAGCCATGGAGCATGACTGAGCTAAGCAGACATGATTCTTCCTGCATTTACCCTTTCTGTATGGTACTGTGTTCCTTCCCACTGACTGTGGGGTTCTTGAGGTAACATTTTCAGGGCAGAAGTTGGGCCCAAAGGGAAAGAGGCAGTGGGTTAGAGGACGCTTTCAGATATTGATGTTTAAGATCCCATTAGGCAGCAGCTGGAAGTTTGCTTCAATGCATCGCATCCTTTGCTCTGTAATGCGGAGCTCTGCAGAAGGTTTAGTCACTTGATGGGTTTTGGTTTGGTGGTGTGTTGAGGCAGAGGAGATTTGCGTTGCTGTGCCATCAGCTGGTGAAGATTTATTGAAGTAAATGGTCACTACATTGGAACACCCAGCAGGGCTTTTGTCTTGCTGGCACTTGTATCTTTGACAATGGCTTCTGACTTCACCTTTCCCATCTGTGAGTGAGAGGGAGTGATATGCCTGCTATACCTTCTTTCTGCAGTGCAGCATGTGGGAACATCTTCCCAGGTCTTACCTAACAGAGGAGGAATTTGGACAAGAAGAAGATATTTTGCTTCTAAGATGAGAGTACAGTGTGAGAAAGAGGAAGTACCACAAATATCTTGCACTCAGTGGTTACATGATGGAATCAGCTTCTTGTACACCTATACTGTGAGCCCAGAGTACTGAAGAAGTGCCCTCTTATCTGCTGATAACTGTAGCTTGGTGTTATGGCTTTTTTTTCCTCCAGAATTTCTTGGGCCTTTACCAGTGCCACCATCTGTAAACTCGTAATTGTAAACCTGGGTAAACTTGGAAGCTCGTGTAGTCTCAGGTAGTTTTGCTGCTGTATGTCTTCAGTAAAATGTGAAATGCCTTGAGGCTTCTGAGCACATTTATTTTCATGGGCCAGAATTCACCTCTGTGGTGAGAGGACAGCTTTGCATTACTTTTTGGGAGCTGGAAGAGGCCAGGGAAGGGGCAGCAGTACCTCCTATCCTGCTACACATGCAGATTGTAATCTTCTGCGTATTTCGGTATTTTGCCTTGGTAGGTACTGATGTGCATGGGAATCAACCCAAAATGTTTTACACTGAAGTCTTGAAAAGCCCTCAGACCTGGAAAACTTGTGACAGGCCTGAAGTGTTGGGGAACCATGCTGGGTTTAGCTCTCTGTCCCAGCCAGAAATATTCCAAATTTCCTTTTTTGTTTTGAGCCCATCAGTAATGTGGGGCAATTATGTGACTATGAAGACTGATTTGATACTGTACAAACATCTTTTTGTACCATTTTCTATTTAAAAGCAGAGCTAAGCAGGAATTTATGCTGCTGGTTTCCCATTCATCTGGGAAATGCTGCAACTTTAGTAAAGGCACATTTCTGTGGAGAGGACTCAAGCTGCTAATTTGACTGTAGGAGTTTATTTCGGGAATGCAGCAGTGTTTCACCAACGGAGCAGCTGTCCTGGAAACACTTACCACATGGGGTCATTTTCCTCTCTGTGTGTAATCAACAAAGCCACCCCAGTTAATCTGAATCCTTTTAAGTCTCCTAAACTGGACCATAGGAAATGCACGGAGATCTACAGGACTCTGACCTCCTTCACTTCCTTCTCCTATCATTAGGGAAGAAAAAATAGTCCCATACTTAAATGTTCCTTAAAGGGGAAGCCTATAACCTCTTCTGAGCATGGAAAACTGTTACTTAAGTACCACTGATTTGGGGGGAGGTATTTGTCCTCGATTGTCTGTGTGTATTTTGTGATACTACTACAAATCCCCTAAGTTTACCAAATATTCCAGGTTGTGAAATCACAACAGTCAGAGGGGGTTTGCTTTGCTTGCATAGCTTTCTTCCACCCCTGTTCACTTCTGGGATGACAGTTCTGCAGGTAAATTCCTTCTACTACATGACAAATTTTCATAGTTATACAGTTGAGATGATTTCTTGATTTTTTTTTCTTCTCCCTAGTTCTCTCTCATGTTGCCCAGTTCCTTCCTCACTGTTTACACTCTTCAGTACTTTTTGGATTTAAGTCCTGTCTCTAAATGCTCTTTGCCTCCAGTAGACTCTGTGGTGTTGTTTCTTGCCCCCTGCTACAACCTTGCATCAGTCTCTTGAACTGCTGTATAATCTTTATTGTAGTTCTATTAAGAAGGTTTTGCTCTTTGAGTTTAGTGATTCCTTTCTTTGTTTTAAACCTGTCTTCAAGGCCAGTCAAAGGTAGCAGTTCTTTGTGTGTAGAAGGACATTCTCTCTCAAGCCTGGACAAGGACTTTTTCAGGAGGCTACCACTTGGCAAGTCGTGGACCTGTGATCTGGGCCAGCCTTGCTGCAGCCCTCATGGGTGCATCCCTGGAGCTCTATAAGGGAAGTCTACATCTGCCAGGATTCAAGGATTGCTTCTTCAGTCAGGTACTTGAAACTGAGAACACAAATGACTTTGATGGTTGCTGTCTTCTCTTTCCCCAGGCTGTGCTAGTGTAGCTTTTCAGATTATTAAGTATTACTTGGGCTTCCTAAAAATTAACAAATATCATCAAGGAATTTTGCTCCTACAATGAGTTGTTTCAGAAAGTGACTTTAAAAGACACCTCACCAAGTTCAGCCAGAGTATTTAATAGTTTCATTTCAGAGTAAAGAAAACTCAAAAAAAATATTCTGTAGATGTACAATTTCTTTTTCTAAGTCCTTTGCCTTTCCTCATGGGTAGTGAGGTGAACATAATTTGTCCTGGGTCATCCTTATGGAAAGGTAGAATTCATAAGAATAAAAAGGCTGGTGTGGTCCCTTTAGACAAAAGGCAATAGAGCTTTTCCTTGCTGAGAGCCAAGGGGCAGTAAGTTATAGCAGGAAAGTGAGGCTAATGTTTGAGGGATATTGCAGAGGGAACAGGTGATCAGTTTTTGAACACAGCCTACAATGACACAAATCAGAGCGGGTTGGAGAACAACAGTGTGGGCCTTTGAGAAGCCTTCTGTAGGCAATAAAGTACTAAATGAACATGTAATGAAGAAGAATAGAGCTGCATTTTCTCCAATACTTTGAACAGTCTGAATTAAATGATGGGTTTGTTTTATCTGTTAAAACTAGAGCCAAGTTTGGTTAGCCAGAATATGTGAGAAACTGGAAGAACAGTTTTTCGTCTCTTGTTTATGAGCATGTGTTACAGCAGAGTTCTCAGCTTGACTTCAGTGCACCCATACTGAAAATGAATACTGTAGTAGTGTAGGCAAACCTTGATAGCAAGGCAAACATATTGGGCTTGACTGATTGACAAACAGCTCACTTCACTCTTTTGTAACCATGATGTGATGAATTTATGGTATTTGTTCTCATCGGCAACTTGCTTTATGAAGCCTGAACTAAATTTCAAAACAGTAAAGGAGACTTCAAAAAAATTAAATCTTATTTTCCTCATCTCTAACCAACCCAAAGATTATTGAATTAAAGACATGGACAAATTTAACTGACCACTTTTCCTGCTTAAGATGTGTGCACTTCACAGCATTTGCCATTAGCCTTTATACATTCTTTGTATATGCTTTATACTTTCTGGTAGATAAAGCATGTGTCTCCTGCCAAAAATGTGTAATTTTTCATAGCAGGTTTACTATAATGTATAAGAAATTGCCGTATGAAAGCCATGTGTGACTCCTCTTAGTTGAAGCTTATTGGGAACAAACAAGTATTGGATAGCAGATACAGCCCAAACACTTAGTGAACAGCTTCAGCAAAGCAGATGCTGTCTTTGAACACTTGTCTTGTTTTCTGCAACTCTCAAAGAACCACGAGGACTCTGAACAGATTTTAAGGCAAACCCGTACTACTCATGTTTTAGGCCTAACTGCATTAAAGTCTAAAATCCACCTAGTAACCCCTGCACTTCTTTGGGCAGCTTCTCAACATCAACATCTTCTAGAGAGATATACAACCTCGAGTTACAGGCATTGTGATAGAATAACTAGCGTGCCTCATGACAAGTGGTCCCAATGCCCAGTTCTGGCTGTTTAAAAATGTCTTCATTGCTAAGTGAAATTTGTCTAGTTTCAGATACTAAGAATAATCTTGTCTTATATTCTTTTAAAGCTAGATTAAAGAACTTTACACGATTAAATTTTCTCCCACTTACAATTAGATCAGGTCATCCCTTAGCCTATTCTTGGAATTAAATTTATTATGCTTCTCAGATCTCTCACCGGATAGGTTTTGTTTCAAGCAGGTATTAGTTTGACAGCACCATGTTTTTCAGTTCAGTAACTTATGTCTTTCAATCTCATTCTGTCTCAACCATGTCATCATTTATCTACACAAATGGGAACATTTTCAAAGAAAAATACCCCAGGTATGAATGCTTTTAAGAAACTCTTTGACATTGCTAATGGTTTCACGACTTTCACAACTGCTGCATATCATATGCCATGTACAGGTATTTGTGTTCAACTGGACTTCCAGTAATCCTGCATGTGGTCAGATTGAATTAAGATAACCTTTTGGAATTTTTAACCCTTTTGGAATTTTTAACCCAGACCAGTTCCTCAATCTGAGGTGTACAAACACATGTGTTAACACAAGGGAGGAGGCAGGACAAATGTGGCTCAGTTGAGAAGGATGGTAGGATCTCTGCTTTCTGCAACAGAGGTGCTTTAAAGAGCCTATGTAGAGGGACTTCATTTTTCTACAACTGAATTTGTAAATGTTAAACTCCTAAAGGAAACAAATAGTCAGGAACAATGTAGTTTTATGCTCTCTGAATGTAACACATATTGGTGTCAAATTAAAGGAAAACCTACACTTCTGCAGAGGCAGGAAGAGATGTGATTCTTTCATTGGTAATTTAAAATACAAAATCTTACACTTAAATGTACTAGAGAAAGAAATTCTATACACTAAAAGCCTTTGGGGTTTGCCCATTCTCTGTGTGGCAGAATGTGGTTGTATTACTTCATGGAGAATTTGTGGGAGAAATCTTGGTTTGGGTGCTTTTATGTTCATACTTTCCCAGCTTTACACAGGGATGAATATTAAGAACACAGTTACTTCAAGGAAGCTGGGGTCCGAAAGAATGTGAGTTTTACATGAGAACAGAGCTAGTAGCCTGATACTAAGGGCACAGTAGAATCAATCTAAAAGAGAATAGGCTTTCTTCTGTCTTTCAGGATTTTAGAACATTTGATTATTTCTTCCAAAATATCCCTCTGCCCTGCCTGCTATAATGCCATGAGAAGACCACTTCCTTTCATACCCATTTGCTAGGATATTAAGGCTAGTCAAAATCAGACCCTGTGAATGGTTGTAGTAATGAGGCCCATTCAGCAGTCTCAAATACAGGTGGCCTGTACATCCATAATTTTACCACGAGTTTTAGTCCTCTTCTGTTAAATAAGAATTTGATTATCGAGAGTGCAATGGTAAGTGCTTTACCAAAGAATTCCTGAACCAATTGGTAGGTACATTGAATTGCTTGTACATTCAGTATAGCTGTATCCTCATAATGTAAATGCTTAGATTATGAAATCAAGGTAAAGAGGCTTCATACATCAGAATAACAGCTGCTGCAGTGAAATATACCCTTCTTTGTACTTTATCTGGCTGTGATTGTGATATGGGCAATCCAAGACTTATGGAAATAGCTTCTTAGCTGGTGTAAACTGGTACAGCTGCAGTGAAAGCAAACAAGCTCTGCCACTGTACACCACATTACAGTTTGGCTTCTGGTGTTACTAGGGAGATGTTTCCTTGCTTTTAAGTCATCAGGTTTTATACATGCAGTAGGTAAATACAGGGTTTTTGGCAACCTAAAACATCCCTAAGCATGGTTTTAACAGAGGGTCTTACTTTCTGACTGTACCTACAAGAGGGGAAATAGTCCCATCAGGCAAATGAAACACAGGTGAGAACTGAATGAGAGAGTCTGGGGCAATGGTAGTGACAGACAAGTCTCATATGTGTTGGCACTGTAGCATGACAGGCCAAGGGAGCAGAGTGGGCAGGCTGCAAACACTGGCCTTTGTGTGAGTCTCAGCTGTGCTGTGTGCAGGCAGGACACCAGGAAGCAGTGAGGGAGTGTTCTTGCTTGGTACTGTTCTGGTGAGATGTTCAGCTCTGCGCACTGGCAGCAAAAATGCAAAGGAAACTTGGAAGGTAGTAAGAGAAGAACAATAAAAATGATAACAGAGCTGGAGGGATTGTTTTTATGAGGGAAGATCAAAAGAACTAAATATGTGAAGCTTGGCTAAGTGATGACTAAGAAGGGAATGTGAAAACTACCTACAACTGTTTGAAGGATATAAACACTAGAGGTGAGCAAACAGCAGGGACAAATAGTCTGTGAATTTGAAAGTCATTTTCAGTTCAGCTGTGTTTCTGCCCTTTAGTGATCACTTTCTGTTAAGACTTCTGTTTTACTGAAAATATTTTCAGGGAATATTACACTCGTATATTCAAATGCTTCAGTATCTGCGAGGGAATTCTGAAATGTAAATTCAATCTTCAAATTTGAAATTTGCTTTAGCTTACATAAATCACTTAGTGTATAGTGTATATATTGTACTAATCAACAGTATGCAAATTTTCTGCATGGTAAGTCAAATATATGGTTGAAAACTGTATTTTCAGTTTTAACATGGCATTTGTATGCTCCCCTGATGAATTATGTGGTTAACCAAGTAATGCGGGATATGTTCCAATTGCTTTCTATCAGCTTTGCACGAAAAGGTGAGGCATTTGCTTTGTTGACAGGCTGTATTTTATAAATGGTAAGATTTGCGTGTTGAAATGTTGGGAGAGTTATTTTTTTCTTTGACAACAGTTAAAAGTCACTAGAGTCCAAAACCAGAGTGCACTATGTGTATAAGGGCTGTTGGTGCAGTTTTGTGGAGTTGTTAAGGTGTGCTTGTGCACTATGAGGGAGATCTTTGCTAATTTTTTGGTGCACAATTTGTCAGATGAGAAAGGTGAATTTAGCTCCTGTGACCCTCCATGGACATTTAGTGCAATTGAATTAAGAAGAAATTTCAAGATGAGTATAAGAAAACATTGTGTTAATGGTGAAATTTTTTCCTCCTGGAGGTCCACTTGTCATTTAAAGCTCTTGGGCAAAGCAGTGGAAGCCGTTACTGGGCAAGCCTTAGGTGAACTGACTAATTTGGTAAGCCATTTTCAACTTTGGTGATTTGTGAATTCAGGAATTAAAATTCTATGTTAACAGTCATCAACAGGCTTTTCTAAGCATTTTGTCCTGTTAATGCAGGATTGATGCGTGTTGCCCAGTGAATAACAAGAAATATAGGGTCAGATGTGTAGATACCCACAGTTGTTTCCAGAGGCATTTTCTTCAAGAGTGCATGCGTGCACGCATGCGTCAATCCATACTGTACACAAAAACTACAGGCTTTGACCTATGCAAACACACACCAAATTATTGCTTTCTATAAACAAATTAGCATATTTTAAAAGGTGAAAATCTCTATAAAATTGTCTGCCCTGTTGTTTATGTTGTGAGTAGAGGATGCACTACATTACAGAGGGGCTCACATTTCTCTCTTCTCCCCCCCTCCCTAAATGGACGCGTGCTCCGTCCATTTCACCATTGTTCCTGCCAGCCCGATCCCAGCAGGGGTTCCCTAATTAGCAATCTCTTCATTTCCAATCAAAGCACAAAGCGGCCCCAAAAGCCTCTCTTTATGAGGGAGCTGAGCGGTGGCTGGGGACGTGGAGTGGGATAATTGCCTTCGCCACTGGCAGCAGTAAGCAGCCTGGCTAATTCATTATTGTAATAACTTTGCTTGTCCTTGGGGAGGGGGGGCTAGGGTGAGGAGGACTGAGCCTGGCAGTGCTAGCTGAGGACAGGGGGAAGGGGGAATCCAGCCAGAACTGAGGTAGAAGATGGGAACAATTGGCAGGAAGGAAGGAACTGTTCAAGATTTTTCTGCCTGCCCCCCCTAAATAATTGAGGATTAATTTGTGGCATGGTAGCCAGTGTTCCCTAAGCAAGACTGCCATGAGCACCCTCTGCTCTGCCCTTGTGCTCAGAGAGAGGGATGTCTAGAAAGGCATGTAACTTGGCCCCGGGAATGCTGGGGAAGCTGGGGCTTGGATTAGGAAAACTCAGGGATTGCCTCTCAGTGCAGGTAGGAAAAGCTAACACTCAAGCATTGATAGAAGGCCGAGTGACTGGGGTACCCAGAGTTTGTGGCTTTCAGTGATACACAAGAACTCACTGGTCTTTGCAGACATTGCATGTCATATAGCTTCAAAGGAGTCCAGAGTTGATAAATCCTATAGCAGAGCTTTGTTCTTATCTATTGTCTCTTTAAAATACATTTAATGTATGTAACACTTGCTTGTCTTTCTGTGGGCTGCAGATTTGTGTTTGCTGGAGCTGTGTTGGCTTTCAGGGGCCACCAAGGCTCTGCCCTTGTGAACAGAGCACTGACCTGAGATGCCAGCAACTGACTGAGCTGCTGAAGGGAACAGGCAGTGGTGGTGGCTAGTTCCTCTTATTTGAAGGGAAATGTCTGTGCCATGGCACAGTAAGTTTATTAGGGTTTTGGTTTTGAAAAGTGTACGTATTTTAAGTAGGTAAGACCAGCCATATAATTCCAGACCCGCTGAGTCTTCCTTTATTTCTTTATGTTTATCTCAGATTGGTGTGGCAGAGTTTTGTTTATTCCAGCTGACTGATGCGACAGCTCCTTTTCCAAATTCCTTTAAGCTGATACTGCTGTGTACCTTCACGAGACCCATCACTCTGAGATGGTCACCATTCATGTTTCTGAACTGAGGTGGCTGGTAATGTAGCTATGTGTTTTACTGTCAGAGTTTTTTCATTGAAAATTATTATTTCTGACATAAAACTAAAGAAACAGTGACATCAAAATGTAAGTGCCAAACATGCAAATTTGTGTGTGGCAGGAGCAGTTTAAAATTAAATCATGCCCTTGTAATAATTAGCAAACACTTAATTCTAGAGATATTTGTATTATATTTGTGTTATGGGGAGGCACACAAAGCAAGTCATCAGCCTGAGGGGCATTTCAGTGATATGTAACAGATCCTTTGAGTCTCATACAGTTTATCCACCTAAGACGCAAAATGTTTACTGGGAGGAGATGTTTTTGAGGTAGTTGAGTAAGGCAATGGAGAATTAATAGATATTTGGAGCAGAATTTATAGCTGGTGCTGTCTAGATTCTTGTGAACTGTGATGTTTTCCCATCTGCCTTATGCTAGATGCTGGCTAGCAGGTTTCTCCACTTCTCAAGTAGATATTCAACCTCTTGGACTCTGTGCTGCCTGCAGCCAAGGAATTTCAGCTCAGTAAGTTGACAAGCAAGAATAAACTTTCTCTGTCTGATATCACAGAGGTGATGCTAAAGTCCCAAGAGAAAAGATGCCTATTCATTTTTATTTTTCCATGATCGGTTCTGTAGTCCTTATTGAGTTGAGCTTTTTGCTGTCTCATATAAACACCATACAGGAAGGTGCGTTCAAATAGGCCAATGAGTGCACAAAATGAGACTTACGGAGGACTTCAATCACTTGCTCTGTGTCCTGTGCTATTTCTATGCTTCTGGATCCCTTTTGTCAAAGGATCACTGTAGCAGTGGTGGGGGATTTGCACATCTCTCCCAGCTTGCCCAGCTAATAAGTTGCAGCAGTAACAACACATAAGGTTGATGTGAGCTCATGTAGATAACTCTGCTAGATAAGAAATTATCCCCCTTTGTAGATTTGTGGGATTCTCCACCATGTGGTATGTCCTACCCTTGGTTTGCATTTCTCTCCATCCCATTTAGGATACTTTAACTGCGTGGAAAGTGTGGTGACCAAGAGTTAAAACCATGAGTGGATAGATTCTTAGAATTAATTGTTTCCTTTCCTTGTGTTTCCATCTGCTTGGGAATGAGGATAATCTTGAATCCTGTTTCTGATGGTTTAAGATGATAAGGATCTTAAGAGCTTTTGGTAGATAAACTGGGGAAAGGCAGTTCAAAGGGTTGAAAGACATCTGTCATGCAGCACACTGGCATAAGTTTGATGAGATGCCAGGATATGGACAAGGGTTGATGAATTGGAGTAACAATGGGCATTTTAGTCTTGACTTCACTTTTAGTCTGAGACCCTAAATTGTTGCATTGTTAGCAACTGCTTGTGGAGAGGTAAGAAATTGTGGCAATGGGCATGAGAAAGAATATTAATGATCCAATTTCCAGCTGAGTTCCACTCCAAGGCCTCGCTGGGTGATGTGCATTTTTAATCATAACAAACCAGAATGAGAAGGAGCTGCTTGCAGCAAGGCAGGCCTGTATGTGGAGCCACAGTGTGTGACACCATCTCAGACCTCTGCCTGCTGTTCAGGGAAGACACAAGGCTGCTCTGCTTGCTTGAGTGCCACCACAAACTAGGCTGGACTGTGACAGTAAAACATGGATCACCACTAGAAGTGGATCCGGGGAAGGAGTGTAGTAACTGTCTTGAATAGCCTAAAGCTCTTGACTAAAAGAAATCACTGAATTCAACTGGAACTTTGGGCCAAAATTGGCCCTGACTCAAAAAGGGAAGAAATATAATTTCTAGATGCTAGACAGCATTGGGCTATAGCCATGCTGAATTTCCTGCTAGCTATTTTTTTGCAGTCTTGGTAGTTTCTGTGATAGGGTCTTCTTACTTGTTTGTGTTTCTGGAAAGTAATTTCTCTGACTTTTGAGGGCATGCAGTCTGTCTGTGTGATATACCCAACAGCAAGATTACTTTGATCTCTCAGTCTTAGAATTTGGGAGAACCCCAGAGGTTTTCTTTTCTTCTGAGGTGCTTTTCATTCTGAATTTTCAGCTACGGAGAGCTCTGCAGGACTACTTTGGGAGCCCATCATTATATGTTTCAAGCAGCCAGTAGGAGTTGCTGCTGAGGGATGTGCAGGCCTCCTTACCTGGGGATAAGTATTCTATGGTCATTTAACAGTGGGACATGCAGTTCTGTGCTTGTTACATGTTTGGGAATATGCCAGCTCTGTACCTTAACTTACCTGCTAAGCTTCAACCTCCATGTCTCAGGACAGTTCCCTCTTTACATTTTCTTAATATTTTATTCTGTCTTGGTGACTATGTAACTGTTTTGTCATTAGGGTTAAATGGCTGGTAGTCACTTGCCCCAGTGTTTTAGTTCCACGGTTGTCTAGTGTATGTGTGAATACAGTGCAGAAGCACAGTGTTTTTGTGGCAGAGGTGTCTGATACATCTCAGTGGCAGAAGAAGCAGCAGTGTAGCTTTCTCAATACAGGAGTGTATTGTTTCAGTGCATGCTAAGCAGGACAGTCATTCCATCCAGTAGAAGGCAGGGGTGCCACACTCTCTCACTATAGTTCAGGAGTTATGGGAGGAAGAAACAGTTGTGTCACATCCCCTCAAGTGTATACTAGAGCCAGAAATTAGAACTGATTTTCCTCTTAGAGTTTTCAGCAGCCATTCAGTTGTTTCTCTGTATGTTAGTGCTAATCCAATCTAGGGAAAAGGGCTGAAGTACCACATGCCCAGCCTCTGTAGCATCATGTTTTGTGTATCTGGCAGAGGAAAGGTGTCTGGTGTTTGATATCCCAGTACTCTTGCTTGTTATTTTCAAGTAAACAAGATGAATCTGAAAGATATATGGGAAAGCTCCTGTCCTGCTTTTTATGCCTTTAAACTGGGAGCTAGCCTTCTCTGGGATGGTCTGTGCTGATGTAGCCGTCTGTACTGTGCAAGCAAGGGTTAGAGCATCGCTGCAGAAAGATGGGATGTTTTCTGTAATAGAAGGAGTTTCTGAAAGAGCACACACACACACCCCCCTGCAAAATCAGAACCAGCCAGGCCACTAGGGCCAGAGAAAATGCCAGCAACTTAAAGAATTCTATTTTGCTAAGGAATAAATGTTACATGATTTATGCACAAGGGAGGGAATTCACTGAAGTGGTTGAGGAGGGAGTGGAGAGGGGATGGAAGGAGGTGCCTTTCACCGTAGAGTAGATGCTGCCTCTGGCATAAGTGCAAAACAGTGAGCAGTTTATACATGTTGTGTTCATGCAGCAAGTCTGGCCCTGAGAGAGGCACCTTTCCACTTGGCAAAGCTGCCTCGTTGCTGCTGATGACACCCAAGCAGCTCATATACCTCCTTCACAAAAGGTTCTGGCTTTTTAGATTTTTAAACCTACGACTTTGCTGGGCAGTGGTCTCCTCCTGACAGAGGGAGGGAGCTGCCAAATGGATGTAGTCTACTGTGATTTTAAAAAAGCTTTTGGAGGGAAGATAGATACCATTTGCTGAGATAGGTGTTTGCTGCCCAAGCAGAACTCCCAGCGTATTTACAGCAGCTCTGCAAGGTCTGTGTGTGTGCGGTAAGGTATGTGTGTGTGCATGTACATGCTTGTGTATGCCTTTATTTCCATGCTCCGGCTGCCTGCCTCTGATTTAAGGGCAGGTTTTATTCCCCAGCTGCCTCAGGGCTCCTCTTTTCTGATTGCATTAAAGTCTCTGTAATTCTCCCCTCATTAATGATTGGCATATTTTTACCTCTCACTAAAGGAGCTTGGAGGCAACTCCCGTGGGGCCCTGCTCGCCAAATGAAACAATTTCATCCTGCTCCAGAAACGCATTAAAAAGGGTTTGTCAGGATCTTATCGCTAGTTAGGGAAAGCTAATCAAATTACTTCTATTTATTAGCTGCTGCAGCAATGTGTCATTCCATCAAGTACAGGTAGTGGGACAGGCAGGGATTGCACGGTGAGCTCTGTGCATCCAGAGCTGCTGCCTTGATCTGCCCAACAGCATCTCTTGCCCAGGGAGGCTGAGGGCCAAAAGAAGCTGTGAACTTCCCAGTGATAGTGCTTCTGTCACCATTGCCATGGGACCTCTTGTCTGCTGCCCCTCTTTGCTCGTCTTTTGGAGGACTCTCCAAAAACCCTTTGTAGTAGCATTCTTGAGCTTTTAACATTGGGTCCACTGCTTCTGTATTTGGCTGATCACTTCTTGACTGTATTTCGCTACTGACTATTTGTTTTGAGATGGTTTGGGATTTTGGGCAAGTTTAACTCAGTATTAAACCTGTCCAGGAATGATTTGTTCCTTTTCCTTGAACCCGGCATGACAAGAAGGACAGTGGGGAGACATTACGGCAATTGGAAAATAAATATTTTTTTACTTCGTTAGACTTTTATAAAATATATTTTTCTCAAGCTTTTTTTTTTTTCCCCCGGTACATGTGGTCTGTAAAAGTAATTGCAATTGAGGGAGTGGGAAAGAAAGCAACTGAACCTGCTGAATAAACTGCATCCAAGGACTTAGATGGGACTCTGAAAAAAGCACCAACTATTGCTGGACTGCTGCTGATTGCATGAGTAGTAGTGGTTTGTGAACCAAGAGGTGTGAACTCAGACAGATGAAAGCTCACTCTTTTATTGATTTTATGTGTGGAATGTACATGTCCTCATGCACATACACCTTGCACTTGTATTTGCAACCATGTATGCACCCCCACTCTTGCACATGATCTTAATTCCCAGGGTGCTGTACCTCCTGTGGGCTTGCTCAGAAGGGACATGGAGGCAGATGCCTGACAGGTGCTTTCAAACTTTAGAAAGTATAGATCTGCTTCCAGCTTTTTACTATATCTTTCATCTTGAAACTAAGAGCAAGGAAATCTCTGGTATTTCAGATAAATATGAATCGGACAGTGAAAATGGGCTTGTTTCCAGGTAAAGCTGAACTCACATTAAAAAACTCCCACAAGAATAAAACCATGTAGTGGATATATTTGCATGAAGTGAAGTGTGTCTAAAATACAGTTACATTGATTCACAATGACGATATTGCTGTGCACATTGTGTAAACCTTTGCTGTTTCATTTTGTGCATGTGCTAACATTTTTACCCTTGCACAAAGTCCTGGGACAGCAGTGAAAACTCAGCATTCTCATTAATAAGAGCACATTTAGGCACACTGGTGAGCACATCGTGTGTGGTGCTGGTTTCGCTGAGGGAACACTGGCCCTCAGGATTTTACAGTTGTATGTACACAGATGCATGCTCTGTGTTTGCACAGAACTGATGGAGTGGTTAGAGGCTTGACAGTGTTCTGGCACTACAAGCAGTGATTCCTGGATTGGTGGGGCAGGCAAGTGCCCCAGCTATTATAACTGTGTGGATTCCCTATATGGTGGGAGTGGCTGCCAAGCCGTAGGGGCCCTGAGTGTGTTCCTGGGAGCGGCAGTGCAGCAGGACCACTAAGGGAGTGCAGCCCCATCAATCCCATGCAGTGAGCCACGCTCCAGCATCCTCATTATCCACACAGTTCAAAAAGCAGTCCTGAGCGGTCCATCACGTCCCACAAAAGGCTGTATCGATTGGTCTGTCGGAGCATTTCCCGGGGTCCTTTATATCTCTCTGCCTCCTCGTCAGTAATGAAGAGGCCGAGCGCAGAGAGAGTCAGCAGACTCCCAGCTGCTGGGATTTCTTCATCTTCTCATCAGGATTTTAATTAGACACGTCCGAGAGGGCAGCACCGTGTGAGGGCAGGCGGGAGCTTTATCAAGCGGGCCACTTCTTTAATTACTGTTTACTGACAGATAACAAGGGAGGGGAGGTGGCAGCAGAGATTGTTG
Source organism: Lanius collurio (assembly GCA_020086605.1). Lineage (NCBI taxonomy): Eukaryota > Metazoa > Chordata > Aves > Passeriformes > Laniidae > Lanius > Lanius collurio. The sequence continues at coordinate 17,600,661 of JACBWW010000004.1, read as the reverse complement.
TAGGGGGAAGCGGGAAAAGGACGGCAGTCCCCAGAGTGTGTACTCAGCAAAGAAGGCCTTTTCTAGGGATCGAGTGGAAATTGTCTGCTCTCCCCACCCTGCCATGCTGTTTACCTGTTGCCAGAGTGGGAAAGGTTCCCCTTGCCCCTTTCCTAGAGGGCAGAAGATAGATCTGAAAGGTGTTGAGTGGTAAGGGCCAGAGACACAAGGAATGAAGAATTCATTCAGTTAGAGAAAAATGAGAGAACAGGCTCTTCTAAGATACCAGGCTCCTCACCTGGGGTGTCCTGTGCCTTCCCAGCCCTGGGCTTCTCTGTGAATTATCTGACACTGCACAGTAGGAAGCGAAATTATTTTCTTCTCCTTCTGTCTGGAACTGTCAGCCTTCCTCCTTCCCACTGCCACCATGGCTGTTTTGTCTGAAAGAAACCTTTTTCCATCTTTCCATGTGTCCTCAGCACTGGTGGTATGAGGGCAGTCTGCTCTGTGTCTGCTTCTGTCACAGACTTGATTCCTTCTCTCTTGCGGTTCAATTCTACACCTGGTGTGAATACTATCTTCAGTCAGTCCTCTTCTGTCTGATCCCAGAATACACACACCCCTCCCATCTTTTGTCTCCTTCCCCTTAAGATGCTTTTTTGGTCATCATTTGTATCCCCGCTGCTGTGCCCTGCTGGATTATAGCCGTTTTTAGTTTTGTGGAGCTACATTTTGATTGGTTTGTGTTATGACAGGGGAATGATGTTCACAGTCCCCCACAAAGCAAGAGGCTGGGTAGATCACTGCTCCCTGACTCAACCAACCCTTCAGGACAGACAGTGCCTGTAGTGGAGTGCAGCAATTGGTGTCCATGTGAGCAGTCCTTTGGTGAACTAAGCTCAGCAGCCTGTTGCTCTCCAAAAATTTTCTCTGAAGATCATGCCACAGTCTTTACTGCTTTTTTATCCACGATGAGGTAATCTGATGCTTCCAAAATACTGTTGCCATCCCAAAATGGAAGATGGTATGTGCCAGAGCTTGGTTTCCATTGTTGCCAATAAACTCCCATTGCTCTGAGCAGAGCAAGATCTGGAGGATGTGCTTGGGATCAGCAAGGACTTGGTAATTGGACTGTTGTTCTTTCATTTTGTTACGCAGTAGCGAGCAGATTATAGAGCCCACACATTATAGATTTCCTGTCATCCCTCATGAATCAAGCTCCACCGTCTTATTTACTGTCGGCCAAGGCCTGTGAATAACATCACCAAGGGATACGCTCTCAAGCAGTTGTGCAAACACACAATACAGAGCATTTGCTTGCGCCTTTGAGCTGTCAGCTCACCTTCCCCCATCACAACACCTATGGCAGAGAAGGGTCCTCTGTTTCCTATCTTCATGGAATGGCTCCTGGCTTCCCTAGGGGCTCACAGTTTGTAACACTGGAGGCAAATCTGTGTTAACTAATTAATATTAAATCCCACTTTTTAAAGTTTATGACATTTCTGGTCACAATTCTGGCTGTTCTGTACACTCATACCTATATGCACCAAGGATGTGGACTTCCAGTTTCCAGGGAACCATTTCATATTAAATCTGTCTGGTTTGTACTCAAGGCACAGCGCTGTATGTAAGGACCATGGGAACAGCTCTCAGCCTCATCAAAAACTGTTAAGAAATTCTGCTGTTCTACTCAGTGAATGTAACACATGATAGACTCGATTTATCAGAATTTTCTCGTTTCCCAAAATTCCAGAAATCCTAGATCAAGATTTTGAAAGTGTGTGAGAAATTGAATCCAGGTGGTAGATTTGCCTCACTAAAGGGCTAACACTCTCCCTTTTAATTTTTTTTTTTTAATTTTTATTTTAAACTCCAGTGAGTTTCCCTGGAAGTGAGGGGGAATTTGGCTTGTCTACTGCAGCCAGTAGGCTAGTTGCAACCTTGTTCCTTGTTCTGGATGTTCGTATAAACTCTCTGGCCTTCCAAGTGATAAACTTGGATGCCCAGGAATGAAGTTAAAGGGGACTGAAGTGCTAATTTGTTTCTGTCAGACAGGTTAGTATTTCTGTCTTGGAAATCTAGATATTAGGCAAGATCTGGGGAATGTACCTTCAAATAGTAAGAGGCTTTGACGAAGAGGAAGTGATTAAAGCCATTTGTATGTCTAATGCTGATAGAACTGGAAGTAAATGGGCTTTGATTGCAAAGTGGGAGGTTTTTCAGTTTGATGTTACAAACTAGTACTGATACAGGAGCATTAGAACAGACTGTCTGAGAGGGGCTAAAATTTTTGACGGATACTTTTCCAGCCTGTTTTGAAAAAATAATGCTGCTATAGCATTATCTGTTAATGCTGCTATAGCATTATCCGTTGGGATGGAAGGATCCACCTAACACCTGACCTGGTCCTAGCCCTCTTTTTCATGACTATGAGATGTTAAGATGTATATGTCCAGCTGATGCAGGCTTGAGATGCGTGCAGGTGCAGATACCAAGTAAACAGTAGCATCTGTAGGGTACCAGGATAGCTTACAAAGGAGTGCAAGTGCTCCACATTCCTTTGAAGGCCTGCTATCAAATGCTAATATACCCAACTGTGGAAAGTCTTAAAAAGAGATGGCAGCAGCACTCTTTCTTGCTTAACCAACTCCTTAATTTTTTGTCTTCGTTTCCACCACCACATACAACAAACAGACTAGTAGCACCATGTTTTTTTTACTGGTGCATCCAGTAGAGTTTCATTTCAGTTGTTCATACCACTGCCAAGCTTTAATCATTGTTATAAACACATTCTAACCCTCTGATTTGTTTTGGGGGATTTCTATCCAAACCAGCAATTTTTATTTTTTAAAGAAAAAGTCCTGAATTATGCCTTTGTTTCATTTAAAAACAAAACAAGAAGATTCCTCTTTGCTAAGCTCTAAATCAGCTAGTGTCAGTAAGCGGGCCACCAAACAGGAATGGAAAGACAGGGCAAGTTGGGGCTGGGCAAAAAGGAGAGGAGGGGAAGCAAGTAGTTAAAAGCAGTTGACAAACAAGAAGCTAAGACTGGGGGGTGTGGGGGAATAGTGTTTGGAGGAGTGAGATGAGGGCAAAGGAAAGGATTAGCGTGAGAAGGCAGAGACAGTGAAGAGATGAAAGTGGGTTGGGGTGATCTGGAGACGAGAGAGGCATGACTTGGATTGAATGGTTGGAAGAGCCTCTGAATAATTTCTCAGCTGTCGCCAGTGTCTGAAATTCACTCAGTGTTTCATGCTCCTCATGACAGTATTCACAAAGGAGGATGGGCTACCTTTGCAGCCTGTTTATTGCCATGGCTGTAGTGGCCCATGTGATGGATTCATCCCTTCTGATAATCCATGAAAGTATCATTGTAATTCTTCATGATGGAATTTGCTGTAGAAGTAACAACAAACTCTAAAAATGGCATTTCAAATAGTACTAATGCAAAAACTGGAATATGGAGAAAGACCAGTTATCCTCTTCAAGCACTTCTGTCTAACTGACTGTGAGTCTTACACAGCTTATGTTTTAGCTACATCCCAGTGTGCTGTTCCCTTCACAGGACCCCTGCCTCATTCACTGCATGTGATGGACCTGCTCTGAGGTAAATCAGAGTTGCACAGTGAAAGAGACCATCTGTAGGACCCCCTGCCTCATTTGTCAGGTGTGTACTGAGTGAGACAAGGGACTGCAGGAGATAAAGAGAAGCTTTTATGGCTGAGGCCATGAAATTCCAGTTGACTTCTTTTCTGTATGTGACCATTTCTATGTGATAGTTTTCAGGTATTTTTGAAGCAGCTGCTATGCAAGTGGTTGTTTAATTGTGTGTTCCTTATTTTATAGGGGACCTTTTTGGTCTCTAAGGTCCTACTTTACAGAAACACTGAGTGCTTACAGCTGCAAATTAAGTGAATGAGAATCCACTGAACCCAAGGTGCTATACAAGCATAGATCAGTCAGGCCGTTGGTGTCTCAGAGTAGGCACCCAGAATTAGCAAATATGTTTTAACACCATCTTCAGTCATTCATCCATACAATGGGAATAAAAATACCTTCTCCTCTCATAGAGGTATGTGGAAATAAATGATCTTGGGGTAGTGAAGCTCTTGGACAATGTAATGACAAGCCCATAGAAAAACACATAAGGAAATTAATAAATCTCTAGAGCCAGGTTTGAATAATGTGCAGTAAATAAGGCCTGGGGCCACACAGTGAACAATAAGCAGAAACCAGTATCTCAAGCAGCTTCTCATTACATAGGAAAAATCCCTTCTGAGTGCAGTCTGAGATGGGGTACTCTGAAAAAAATACGATCCTGTAATTATGGACTCTAAAATAATGCATATGTACATGAGGGTTAAGAGTATTTTTCAGAAGTAAACACAATTATGTTATTTCCTAATTCTTGACTTCACTTGTATTCTGCTCTATTTAACATGCAGTTTTTGTCTTAGTTTCATGAGTCCTGTCAAGTTTTGCAGATTTATAAGCTTAAGATGGTTTTGTCCCAGCCTCTTCATTTGGATTAAGTGTTGCCATTTCATGTAGTTGCAGATCAACTAAATGCAGCAGTCAAAACCTGCTCATTTATATATTATGCATTCTACATGTTTTAATCCCTGCTGAGATGCAGATTTGTGTGAGTGAGAAAGGCAGATCTGACCCTGTAATTTGCCATCATGAGCAAAACTGACAGTTGCTCTTGTTCTTAACAGTGAAGGAATTTGGGATATTTGAGAACTTACAGCCTGCTAACAGTAATTAAAACAATAAACTCTCCAGCAGCAATATGCAAGAGGACAGTGTCACTAGGGATATGTAATTTCTTCGGAAGTCTTTGCTGTAACATGTGCAGGAAGAATGGCAAAGCTTAAAGTCTTTCTGAAAGTATGCCGAAATATAACATTAAAAGTATTTCATTTTAAATAACCACACTTTTGATGACTACTTATGTGCTTGTTTAGGAACAAATACAAGAGGCACATTTTACAAAGGTGTGTAGTGACAGGACAAGGGGGAATGGTTTCAAACTGAAAGAAGGTAGGTTTACAGTAGATTTCAGGAAGAAATTCTTTCCTGTGAGGGTGGTGAGGCACTGGAACATGTTGCCTAGAGAAGTTGTGGCTGCCTCATCCTTGGAAGTGTTCAAGGCCAGATTGGATGGGGCTTTGAGCAACCTGGTCTAATGGAAAGTGTCCCTGCCTATGGCAGGGGCTTAGAATTAGGTGAACTTCAAGGTCCTTTCCAACCCAACCCAAATCATTCTTTGAGTCTATGAAGTATGCAGTGACTGTAATAGTAATGCAGAAGTGTTAAACTCTATCAAGTTGAGAAGTAGAAGGTTAATGGTGTTGGGATGATCAGTATACAAACCAAATGCTGATTAACCTTTCCATGGCATGTCCGGTATTTGCTATAATTTGAAGACAGAATGTTATGAATAGTACTGAAGTAGACCTGTGTCATGGATCCCTGACACCTTGTTTGTAGGAATTAGAGTTGTCTATTGCAGATGTCTAAAATGTCTTAGAAATGTGCCATAAGATATTTTTTTCTTATATTTTCCCTTTTTTTCCTCCCCCTTATTAACTACCTCAAATACTAGAAGAAGAATTCATTGGCCTATTTAGGCAGCAGAATGTGATGCTTCTCTCAAGGCTGACTAGTATTACTGTTGGCTAGTTGATGACTTGGAAAGCACTGGCTCCCACATGCGCTGCAGAAAATGGTTCATTCAGGAAATTAAGTAAGCCAAACCTATCAAACATATTTTAACATGTGTAAGAGACTGAATGAGTGTCCTTTGCAGTGGCTTAACTGCTCAGTTTTAACAGTTTCATCAGATAAATGCATTGTGTGGTTTAAAGAGGGCATAAGAAAAAGTGATGCCAGGGTACCCAAGTGCAGCAACTCTCACAAAAATCCCCTTAGGCAGGGCCTGCCATTAGTGGCAAAAGAAAAGGACAATTAAAAAAAATATAACAATCTGTTCTTGTAGGGGTCAGACAGCAAGAGACAGCACATGTGCTGGGTGGGAGCCATCAGTGAGAGCTGTTTCCCCATGAGATATACAGACCTGGACTATCAAAGTAAGCTGGGGCTAGGACAAACAGATGTTATGCCAGACACGTCAGCAGAGCTAGTCTGTTTTGCATAGGTGTCTGATCTTACTTGGCATGCTTTAAGCTCTCTTCTGAATCTCAGGGTGGAATAAAACCATTATGATTTCATCCTAACTGCGCTGTTCTCCATGTATGATACGACTCTTGGGTATTACTTCCAACCTATGCAGGCAGGAAGCTGAGGGTGGTGTGCTGCCAGGTGCACAGCTCCTTAGTGTACAACCACAGTCCCACACCTCTGCTTCCCTTCCCTTCAGAGAGAAGGAAGGGAAGCTGTGGGCCACTGCATTACCAAAGTGAACAGTCTTTCCCTACAGGTGTCTCATTGATAGAGGTAGGTAGCGTTAGTGCCCCCAAACTGATGTTTCAAAACACCATCCTGAAGCATCCCTGCACAACAGGCACTCTGCTCTCTGGAAAACCAGTTTAGGATAGAGTGGGGTAAATGAACCTGAACACAAGGGCTAGTGGCCTCCACACCCTTGTGGCAGTGCAGAGGTAAGGTCAGACCTTCATTTGCAAAAACTGCTTCTGACCAGAGGGTGTGACCCTAACCTTGCTCAGAGGCAGACAAGTTGGAGTCTCACTCTTACAGACCTGCCAAGCAGAAAGTGTTTATTTCCTGCTCTGGATCCATGATCCAGGAGGAATGAATAAAAGTGATTTAATCTTCAGTGTGAGGAAAATCACCTGACTGAGCAGGACGAAGAGGACAAATGGGACAGGGGGCCTTAGCTTGCCTGGCCAGGAGGGATGGGAAAACAGAGGTGAGGCACAGGATCAGAATCGCTAATCGTTATTTATTATTAATTTTCTAATTTTTCCCTCTCTTGGATTCCCCGACTGCTGGAAATCAGGGCTCCTCTGGCTGGCTGGGTGTATCTGTGACATTGACTCTGTCTTTGAGATGGGGAGCACCCTCTGGTGGTTAAGGATAATCTGACATTTTCTGGGATTGGCACCCATCATCCCTACAAGTTAAGGTGGACAGGAGGCAATGCTGGCGTACTGTCACTGTTGGGAAGGGTATTTGGGACACAAATATTCGCTGTGACTTGTTAATCCAGGAATATGATTCTTGGTAACATTTTTGGCCCCGTGATAAGTGTTTAAGGTGTGTTTGTTCTCCCTGCCCTGCTGTTGTGTAAAAGCTCACTTACATGCCCTTCTTGCTTTCTCCCAATGAGAGGGCAAGTAAAGCTCAATTTACTTCAGTATGTCCCAGTGGATACAAAATCCTGCCCTGGCTCTCTCCCTAGGGACTGTGGTTTCCTGCCTCAGCTTTTGCTCCTGTCTCCCAAAAGCACTAGTCTTGCACTCAGAGCTTTCCCTAGTCCATCTCTGTCTGGATTTGCTTTGCCTAGAGTGCTAAAGCCAGTGCAGTACAGTCCCTTGCAGGCAACAGAGGAATTCAGCTCAGGTTTCCCTTCTCCTTCCGTAAGTGGATTAACAGGCTGAAGGGACCGTCTCTGCCTGCCTGCCTCAATCTTCATTAGCTAACATGTTTCGCCAGCCACAGTCACATCCTGGTCCGGAGAGCTGCTTGACAGGAGTGGATTCTGGCCCCAGCCTCTCACAAAGGCTGTTGCATCTTCTGAGAGGTTTTTCTTCATAGCAGGGCTCTGTGGGCTGCCCTGGAAGGCAGGGCCGTAGGGCAGGAGTGCTGCAAGATGTACATTATTGCTCTGTGCAGGGCTCACTTTACAAGAACTAATCTGCATCCTCTGCTGACTGGGCCATCTGCACCCCTGTATAATGCATGTGCTGGATGAGCAGCAGAAAACATTTTGAAGGAGCACCCACATGTGCTTTATTTTTCTTTTCCCCTCATGTTTCCAAGGCAAGGGAGGATCCTGAATATATTGGGATGTCTCTGAAACTTTTGTTACCTGGCTGTCACTTCTGGATGCCCTTTCTTGCATGCTTCTAAGCAGTCAATCTGAATGCAGTATTTCCTAACAGGCTGTGTGGAAATAAGTGACCTTACCTCCTCAGCCACTTCTCTCTGTTGCTTTGTAGTAGTCATTAATTGGTGTTGCACCCTTGCACAGGCAGTCATTTATTCCACAAGCGCTGTTGTTTCCTCAGTTCAGAGAAGACCTTTTCTACACGAGTAAGATGTACACTTTAAATTGCATTGATTTTGTAACAATCCATTTAAACTACTGAAAATACAAATTGTGGATGCTCTCCTGCCAGTTTGAGGATGCCTCATTTTTGCTCATTAGTTGTCTAAACAGATTAAGTTTCAATACTAATGAGTGCCTCTTGCACCAGCTTAAGTTAATCTATTTCAAATTGTACCCTGAATTATACTGTGGTAACATTCTCATGCAAAGAAAGCATGCAAGGAGAGGAGGTGAACACTGGGCATCACTAATACCATCAGGAGCTGCCTGCACCCAGCAGCAGGGAGGCAATTGTTCTTATTTTGGTTTTGTAACCTGACCGCTGAGGCAGGGGAAGTTGGTGTGCCATGCTCTGAATGCAACGTCAAGTGGCCAGGAACAGAATAAAAATGGATTTTTTTTCTTTTAGCAAGTTGGAAGAGAAGTAAAAAAGGCAAATGAGCATGAAGGGGCAAAGGATACTCTGCAGGATTTTAGAACCTAAAGCTGTATTTAGCAAATTAAGGGATGAATTGAATTCCCCAAACAATATGTTAAAGCACACAAGTGAATAACTTATGGACTAGAAGTGTATTTGGTTTGGCCCCGCAAAGCCACAAGTCAATGGTCAAGCAGAACAGCTCCCTCGAGATCCCTGGCTTGCTGGCTCTAGCTCCCTGAGGGATGCTACCATCTCTGGAGCAGTCCCCTCTTGGGGCTTGTCAGTGCTTAGTGATGCACTCCCCAGAGTGGGAGACAAAGGTTACACAACTCTAAAAACATAATCTCTATCTCTAAATGGGCAGCAAAAGGATTTTCCTTTGAGAGGCCAAGTAAGACCCATTTTACTGAATGGAAAATGGATCCCTTTTTTACTGCCCTTTATTTGGAGGAATATAAACTGGGAGAACAAATTTGGTTTTATATATTTGCAAGTAGCAGAAATCCCTTTATGTGTGGGGAGGAGCAGACTGGGGAGGAGGCAGTCTGAGTTAGGACTTGCTGAAACACCCTCACGGTTAGATTTTGTGCCTTTTTGATATTGAGGTTGTCTTGGATCACTGATCTTGATGAAGATGATACTCTCTTGTTCTTTAGTCCTTTCCTTTTCAAAGGCTTCCCAAAGCATTTTATGCATAATGAGTTATTTTGCTACCACAACTGCCTTTCCTGTAGCTTTAATGGTACAAAACAATGTACTGATTTGAGACCAGAGTTAAGGAAGAACATTATTGCTGTGGAGTAATACAAGATATACTAGCAGAGGCGGAGCAGAAATAAACTGGGATAGTTGGATGAGATGTGTCTAAAACAGTAGTTTGCCATCTGCTCCTGCCCTTTTCATCTCAATCTCTGGCATTTCATCAGTAATGAATTGCAGGCAGACATGAATTGATACAGTGCAAGGCTGTACCACTCACATCATCTGTTCAGTCCCCATCAGTGACCCTCTTGTAACACTACTCTTCTGCAACGTCTTCTAGTGAAAAATTCTGGTAGCAGTTGATAAGTTTCCATGCCCTCATACCCCTCTCTGGCTGTCTGATCAAAGCCAGAACAAGAAGATAGTTGCCAGATCTGTCTGACTGGGCAGATCTGCTTGTCTATCTCTACAGATTTTTTTAGTTAGTTATGAAGGGTCAACTCTGAATACTGAAGGGTGTTCTTTCAGAGAACAACTGAGAGAAGACTATCAACTTTGATTTTAGGGAATAACTCCTCCTCATCCTTCATTTTTGGGAAACAGTAAGAAATTGCATTGAAAAAGACAGTACTGTATCTTGAAAAGGAATTCTTGATAACATTATCAATAATTCTGTATTTCCATGCTAACCTTTTCCATTCACATATTTCTTCATGTTTGCTCATCTTTCCCTCCCCTTAAGTGTAAAATGTTTAGGTGAGCTGCGGATACAGATTAGTCTGATGTGCTTTCTGTGCAGTAAGGATCTGGTTGCATGTAACTTCAGGGTTGCTTTCTCAGATGTGGATTGAATTGAGGATGTCTAGTGGGAGTTTCAGGTCTTGGTTTTCTCATTGGAGGTCCTTCCATCAGGCAGGTCTGTTAAATGCGTGCTGGGTCCTTAGAGACACTTGATCTGTGTTTAAAGGGAAGCAGCTGAACCACAAGAAGATAGAAATGGCTGTGTACTCAAGCACTATTGCTCTAAAGGGATCTTGCTGAAAGCTGTGCAAAGCTTGCATGGCAGTCTGGGTGCCTGGGGCTCTCCATGTGCTTCATCCTAGCAGAGATCTGTGTGATGCTCTTGCCTGCCTTTCCTGCTTTGAGAAAGATAACTTGATGGCTCCAGGATGCTTTGAGCACAAACTGTGTTCAACTCTCCTGAGGCCTGGACCAGGAAAATCTCTGGAGGATTCCAAACAGCACCTGCGTCCTGCTCCCCACTCCTCTTAAACCTTCCCCAGTGGAGACATCCGCTCAGGGAGAGCAGGAAATCCATAAATAAATAATTCCCTCTGTCTCTCCTGATCAGCCCAAGCAGCTGTGATTGTTCCTGAATGCCTAGGTTGCTTTCTTCTTAATGGCTTTTAAACCAATTTTGCCCTCATCTGATGACCCAGCTTCTCATACTAGTTTTAGAGGAACAATTTCTTCTTTTAGAGAGAGGGGTTTGGGGGATATTTATACAGTGTCAAGAGTTTCAGCTGGGTGAAATAGTACAGCAGTGCCAGTGAAGCCACAGTTCTCTGGTTCTCCCAGGCTGCCCCACATCTTATTTTACAAAGTTCTACAAGACACCTCTGTGGGTATTGCAGATAGCATTGACCCTTGCCTTGAGAGCATTGGACATGTGACGCTCATGGACATCCTACAAACAATTAATAACTCTTACACCACTCTAAGACACTATATTTTTGGGATGTATTTTGCTGTTGCAAGAGCTAATCACTGAGATGTCTGAGTGCTTGTCCTTTGCTCCACAGTGTGTAGGTAAAACAGTGGGTACATAAATTAGGAGTGTAGGCTCTCACTTTTCAGTTCAGCTGACTTACAGCATTTCATTAATGGGCATTTGACAGCTTGATAAATATTTAGACTTTATATTGTTGCTTTTGTACTTTGTATATATGAACTGTAGTAGATTTTTAAAAAGTGCTCCATAAAGTGCATGTCAAATCAGAATGTTCTTGGTTTGTATCTGTGCCGGTTTGGACAAATTTGGAGGAAAATATCCTCTGTAAGAAGGCATGTTACAACCACCCCTCCCCCACCAAGTTTGAGAAAAACACATTTTCCTTGAAGGAAAGTGAAAGAGATAAAAAACCTATTTATTTAACAAACACACAGGAAAAGGATAATAATGCTAAATAATAAAACCTCTCACTTTGGAGAGAAACCTGGGAAGATTTCAGAGTCCTTTTGTAGATGTGGTCTCTCTTGTCCTCCTTGGAGCTGGGTCAGTGTTGGCCCACCTCTGGGCCCTCGGTGGAAAATTCCCCTGATGTGTTCTGACGTTGAAACAGTCCAGAAGAGAAAATGGAAAAGCCAAAGTCCCGGGAAAACAAAGTTCAACTCTCTGTCTCACTCTGGAGAAAAGGAGCCAAAAGGTGACTGAAAAGCAAGAAGGGTGCTTCCTCCGCTTGTGCTACCGCAGCAGCAGAGTGCTGAGGAGTGTGTATCTGTATCCTTGAACAGCTGTTTTGAACAGTTTGCTTGATTCTTTTACTCTCCTCCCTCTCAGGCTCAGTTTAAAGGCACAGAAAGGCACAAAATTAACTTTTGGGCACAGAGCAGCAATAGGGGATGCACATCATAAAGTCACTCCAAGACAGTATCCTAGTGCAACTCTTGGAGATATTTATTACTCCTCTGATGGGTGTCATCTAGGTTTGTCTATAGAGAAGTATCAGCACTACCTCTATCAGCAGAACCTACCTGCCTGGCAGTAGGACATGCAAGGCATGTTCTGAATATCTTTACAGCGCTGGTCAGGTATCCTGTGGGATAGCAGAGCCTTGTGTTGTGTTACAGGCTTATGACTGTTGTCTCCACAGTGCCTTTGGAAGAGGCACTGGTCTGTATGGGTGGAATGCAGCTGCCCTGCCCATGGCTACAATGCCAAATGGGCTGATTCAGCCCAAATGGTTGATGGCTAATGACTTATTGTTTTGTTGGTGTCAACCATCCCCCTTGGCCAGTCACTTTAATGAGTATCCTCATGAAATAAGCCTAGAAACAAAGTAGCATCTCAGTACTGTTGCCTGGTACCTTCTATTCATTAGCAAGGCAGGGCCCTCTGGGTGCTACATCATTGGTTGTTAGAAGGATCTTCGTATCTGAAGCAGTGACAGTCTTTCTTTCCCACCTTCCTTCTGTGCTATTTCTTTCTAACTTCTTGGTACTCTGGAAAAGCAATGGGTTTAAAACAAGGAGAATTGCTGTCCCCAGACTGTATGGCTTCCAGGACAAACCTGGTAGCAACAACTTCTGGAAGTTATGCCACAAAAGCCTACCCTTTACTGGGTTGCTGATTGCAGTAGTTATGAAATACTGTGAAATGTTGAGGGGCAAGGTCTAAAAGATGAGTTGAGTACTACTGAGTTCAGCTGACCGGAAATGTTTAGTGGAAGATGTCTATGTTCAACAGAGGAACAGAGAGGGGAGGTACTGGTAGTCTTTGATCACCACTTAAATAAAGGTGTTCAAGAGATTAGCAAAAAACCCAATACTGCATTTTCTTCCATAAGCAATGTGGAGACCAAGGGGACCTGTTGCTAGGAGGCTGCAGCACCAAAGTCACCCTCCAACCATGTGGGACTGAGATTTGAGTTTGTTTTAACAATGATACTGAAAAGTAATCCTTTCTATTGCTGCCATGGGAACGGGGAAGCTGGCGACACGCGACTTTGAAGGATGAAGGCATTTTTGCTAAAATACAGTGACGAGTTCAGGTCTATCAGGAGAAGATTTTACTGTTGCCCACAACTTCCTCTGTGCTGGGTTATCTGAGAAATTTTAAGGCTTCTAACTCATTCAATAAGACCTTTTCAAAGACATCCAGGGGCTTGTACTTCCACACATGAAAGAGATCGCTTTTGGAATACACAGAGCTGCACAACAGAATTAGAACTGAGCTGGTGAAATTTCTCCTTTCCTTTGCATGGAAGAGCTTTTTTTCTGGTAACCAGCATCTGTCTCTTCATGACTGGCTACTCTCTTGACACTGGATGTTCATATATTTTGTTGCTAATGCAAACATGTTTAAATAGTCCTGAGTTGCCCTGCCTGTGATGTTTTGTGGTATAAGCAAGGATTATTTTTCTTGTTATTTTTTCTCTTTATTTTTTATAATGTACTGCAAAAAGTCATCATTCATGGTGTGTAGGCACAGCGTTTGAATGTTAAGGGCTTGTAGGACAGTGATTTCCTAATGCATTTATTTGAAGGTTTCCGAGTATGATGCAGACATGTATCTCATGGTGGTACTCAAAAGTTAAAAGCATGTTAAGCAGCTTGGGATGGGGTTTGTTGCAAAGTTATCTAATCAAATAATCCATCACAGCAATTTTCTCTTGTCCAACAAGTGAAATAAATGTTATTCAAGTAATATATAAACTCAAGAGGGAGCTGTGAAAAAAAAATCTGCATTTTTCTTCAAACACTCAAGTTAGTACAGAACAAATCTTAAAAAAGGTCATGTACTTAACTGAGCTGTTTGGAGATTCAGAGCAGAGGAGAGTTGAGGTTGTTGTGCTGCTGATACAGCATATCAGAGTGAAGCTGGCCTGTCATATGTAGTTCTAGCCAAAACCTGTAGTCCATTACTATTAGGAACTGGAGCATTCTGAGGCTGGACAACGTGACCAGAGGAGCAGTCCTGATCATCTGATATCTCTGCTTTTTCCAGACAGAAACTCTATCAAGTTTGCTAATGTCACTTGGGACCTGCAGGTTCATCTCACTGTTAAATACTTTTGTATAGATCCACTGTTGGTGAGCTCCTCTGTATTTGGCCTGGCTGACCTGGTGAAGTCAATAGTCTTCTATCAACTGTGCCCACATGGAGGTTCCTGCAGGGAAAGGAAGGTCTTTAATCCTTGCTTTCTTCATCCCTTACACATTAGGAAGAAAAGACCTTTCACTGCTTTTCTTCTTTATAACTGCACACCTCATTTTCTAGAAGAACTCTGTTACCTACCCAGAGAACCCTGATATGAGGACCCTGCACACTTACCCAGTTTTTTGTCACATCATAATATTCGAACTGCAGCCACCTTATTCTGTTGCTCGGAAATAATAATATCTTGCATGTGTTTCCATCACAGACTTGGAAAAATTACCCTTCACCCTTACTGGCTAACCCTCAGCAGGCATACTTCCTTAACAGCAGTAACTCTGAAGCATTTTGGTTCTTTAAGTTCCACTCCTTTTCTGGATTGAGGTACTTGGCATTATCAATGCACACACCAAAAGAGTTTTCATTTTTGGCATGCAGCATAAGAGTAAGTAACTGTTATTTCTCCTGACAAGAAGATATTTATTTTGATCAGTTCAGTGAGTAAGCTTATACTGTGAATATTAGGGTCCTAGGGTAATTAGAATGGATGGGCTTGGAGAGGGAACCAGCTAATCATCTCCCCAAATCAGAGCAATGAACAAGCACCCCCTGTTCTACTGACCATCCTCCTTGGCCTTTTGCAATACGGGACTTGAAGCTAGTGTTGTTTTAGGAAAGCCGAAGTTGAAATGATGCTGTTTGACTTTATGTCCCATCTGACAGGATGAACTGCCATACTAGGAAAGCCATGCTTGTGGTGGAGGATTTGCAACAGCTAAGCAGAGGTAAAGATTCTTTGATGCTTTGTGTTCTCTCCTTCCTCCCAGCTGTGCAAATAGCCCAGCTACTGCCCTGTGGATATCTAGGATCATGGATGGGGAAGGATTAATTTCTGCTTTGCTGCAGTTGAAGGAGTATAGGAAATAGCAGTTACTGTGCTAGAAATTTCTATAGCTGTGAGTGTGAATGAAGATCGCTTTCCAGTCAAGGTCCTGGCCATGTTCTGCCTGACCACAGTAGCCCAGCTAAGGGTTAGTGTAATGCATCACAGAAAAAAGATCACTAACAGGTCAAAATCTAGAGCTGGATCACAGCTCTCCGTCGAAGTCTTCCAAGCCTACAAGACCAACCCACCTCTCTAAGTACCTATCTTTTTTGAGGATGGTTTTTGTCCACTTAGTTAAACAAGAGTTAGGCAAAGACTGACTAAGGAGTAGGTTGCCAAAACATGAAAGAAAGATACACTGCTGTATTTCTGGGCAAGTAGGGTAGAAGTTCTTATCAAATACTCCAGGTAACTGATGAGGCCAGAAAGAGCAGAAGGCATAATCCCAGCTGTATAATTTCCTCTCCTGCATCTCTGTATGTTTCTTATTACAAGTCTTTCCATAATCTGGAAAGAAGTGTCTCTCTTCTGATTGTCTTTATTCTTTCCCATTTGGTAAAATACTCTGGCTCTTACTCTGATGCTCTGTTTTAATTTTACAAAAGTTAGATTTCATTTGCCTGGTTTGTCTTTGTGCATGTGTGTCTCTGCAGTGAATTTTCATTTAAGATGTCAGCAGAAATATGTTCTGCTCTAGAACTGAGTCCTACTATTAACACTGCAAAGATAAAAATTGGTATAAAACCACACAAAACAGCATTGGCCCTACACACACACACACAAAAAGGTTATTAAAAGAAAGCCTTGACTTTTCATTGGCAATGTAGAGACTATGTTTGTCTTACCTCAAGACTCCTAACACTGTTGTATCCAAGCACAGAATTTAAGGAATGGTCACAGTTTGGGGACAGAAAATTCACATTTGAAGCATGACAGTAAAGGTTAAGACACTTGTATTTGGACTCCTGCACTACAGATCTGCTCAGACTGATCTGGGGCAAGCCACATAACCTCTTTATGGTAGGATTTGGCAGTGTGAATTATAACACATTCTAAAGACTAGGTAGTGTTTGAAGCATATCTAATGATGTTCAGATTGGTGTTCGTTTGAAAATCCCAATGTGAAAATTATTCTCAGTTTAAATAGATGTTGAGCTTCATCATTATACCTTTAGATGGAAGCATATTGTTTGCAAGGCCAATATGATTTTTTGTGAAAAAAAAAATCTATTGGAATTTGGTAGAATAGAAGACATTGCTTTTGGTGGGGAGGACAAGCTGTTTTGTTTGGGTGCAGTAAGAGAAAACAGAATAGAGCCCAAAATAAAGAAGACTGGTCTGTAAAAGCCTACCAGGCATCAGGGACCTGTGTTCAGAGTACCTACGTTTCTCTCTAGGGCTATTAGCCCTGCAAAGCAGAGGGATCGGGGCATGCAACAGTGACTTGTTTGAAGTCAGGCAGTTCTATTGGCCTCAAAGGTGTGAAAGACTTGTCTTCTGAATTCAACCCAATGACTGCTCAGTAATTTAAATGAGACAGAGGCTGAGAGATTTCTTGTCATCAAACTCCTCTTTTCCCAGTAGACAAGATAAAAAATTGTATACACAAAACTGCTCTGCCCAGTTTTGATCTCCTAATTATTATCTTTTTTGCCCTGTACAGACAGCATTTCACTCACTTCCTTGTGAAAATACAATAATAGAGCCTTCATAAAAGGGAAAAAAACCATCCCAAACTCTACTAGACCTCTTCCTCTTCTGCATTTTCCTTAGTAAAAAAAAAAAAAAGGCATCTTATCAACAAGTGAAATCAAGTTTGTTTGGCATGATTTCCAGGTTACTCCTATATTAGACCAAATGAAATTTCTGTCAATCAATCAGTCAACTTGCTGGAAAGCTGATCTTTATTCCATGATAAAAGTTTTTTTAAAAAGTAAAAAAATAATTTATCAAAACCAGATTGGTCATTAAATGCTGGGGAAAAGTCCTCAAATAAAGTCTCTATCCATTATATCTAGAAAGAGCTAGGAAAATTAGAGACATCTCTCATAATTCTCTTCTCTCTTCTCTCTTCTCTCTTCTCTCTTCTCTCTTCTCTTCTCTTCTCTTCTCTTCTCTTCTCTTCTCTTCTCTTCTCTTCTCTTCTCTTCTCTTCTCTTCTCTTCTCTTCTCTTCTCTTCTCTTCTCTTCTCTCTCTTCTTCCCTCCCCTCCATATTCAATGTCTCAAAGAACTGATACTGCCTATCACTCCATCAGCCTATAGTGCTCTGATTGTGATCTGGCCAAGGCTAACATTGATAGAACATTGCTGCTCTGCACTGGGACAACATGTGAGGAGAACAGGTGACCTCAAAAGCCAGCAGCTGCCTTATGAAAGTCATCCCAAAGGGTAGCACTTACCAGAGCACCTGTGGGTAAACTCTGTTCAGAGGCCACAGACTGAGCTGGCCAGAATTGTTCCCTGCCCCTCCTGCAGTGAGAGAGCAGAAGTTCCAGGAGAGGATTTGGTCAGGACAGCAAACAAAGGCTGTGCTCACAAACCAAGCCTAGTGTTTCTGTTGCATGTGGGATTCTGCCTTGGGTTTACCCTAAGAGAGTTATTTTGCTTCCAGATCTACCAGCTTAATCTTACAGTCCTTTCTAACTTCATCCTGGAACTGTTTTAAAAACCACACATATTTAAAGGACAGCCATGTTGAAATCAGTGTTTCCTTCTTTATTCTTTGGTGGAAGAGAAATTGGCTAAAGCTGTTAGAAGAGCTCGGCCGTGTGTGGAGAGGTTTGCAAAGGGTGAAGCCTTCTGAGGTTCCAAAATATGCTTGCAGGACTCTTGTTCTCTTTCTTAGGGAATTCAGGTTGCAGATCAAGCCCAGCCAGCAGACTGTTCCTTTCTATCTTTCTCAGAAAGGAAGGGTCAGACCTCTGCACAGCTTACTCTCAAAGCAGGGGAAGCTCAATTTGTCCATTTGCACTGGGTCAGAAGAGATTAATATTACGTTTCTGCACCACTCTGCAAATGCCCACTTCACCCAGGTAGTCCTCTGTCAGCAACAACCCATTTCCAGAGTACAAACCCACTATTGTACTGTTTATATCAGTTAATTCAGCCCTGTGGACCTTGTGCCAGGCAATCTCATGGCTCCGTGCTTGCCTCACCTCAGCCTGGATAAAAGTTAAAGTGCAAAACTAAAACATCAGCTATTGGGAGAGCAGGACCTGCCTGCCAAGCCGTTCCCACTGTGGTCTCCCATTCACTGAGAGCCTACACAAGAGATAATCTCTGCACAGCCAGGATCCAGCCAGGGTGCACCTTTCTGAAGAAAATTGTTTTCTGTCAAAATCAGCTGACTGCAAACACTCTGACTGCTCTTGAACTGTAATCTGCCCAGACCCGGACCCTGTGTGCTTCCTCCTGCCTCTCTTGCTACTGTGCTACAGGAATCTTCTTTATGGGGCCAGTCTCCAGTCAGTCCCTCTCTGGCCTCAGATTTCTGTTGGAAACATAAGGGTGCTGGTTTTGTCCTTGCCTCTATTTGGTCAGGTGTTCTCCGATGTGGTTAGTGAGATTCCTTACAATCTTGGGCCCTCCTAATGCTAATGTCTTGCTAAAGCTTTTCTCTTGTCTCTTCAACATTTAAAGCATCTTAGAGTTTCTGCTCTGATGATATATCA
The DNA here is from genome assembly GCA_020086605.1 of Lanius collurio. NCBI lineage: Eukaryota > Metazoa > Chordata > Aves > Passeriformes > Laniidae > Lanius > Lanius collurio. Next base: position 17,581,870 of record JACBWW010000004.1, on the reverse strand, counting down.
CTTAAATGTACAAAGGGGTATATATATATATGTTTCATTTATATTAATTCTGTGTCATGGAAAAATGAATAATCTGAATTGTGCCACCTTTAACATTCAGGTAATCAGATTCTGTTGTACTCTCAAAACTGGATACATCTTCTCTCTGTCTCCATTTTTTAAACTAACCTGTTTTTTATGCTATCCTCATGTATACCTTTTACCATAAAAGATCTCTGTCTTGACATCCTTTAAAGATAGGTAATCAGAATCACCGAACTTGTCCTCACTTGGCCTAGGGACACATTGGGGCACATCATTAGTTTATATGCACTTGTTAAGAACTCTGGTAGAGAAGGTAGTTACACTGGCTTTGAATTTGGACATTCCTCTTTTCTGAATATCAAATACTGATTGTATGAAAAGTTGTAGCCTAATTTATCCTGTGTTTATTGCTTATAGCTGAGCCACATTACATTTTCTTTTTTGCTGTATTACCCCCATCATCCAAAAAAGCTCTAGTCTGCCCTTTGCTTCTCCTGGTGTTGTACATCTTTGCCTCAAATTGGATTCTGGGTTTTATATTTAGAAATACCCTCCTAATTTCTACTTTTTAAAATTTTATTTGCCTGGCATAAGAGAATGAAGGTTTTATCCAGGTATAGCTGTATGTATTTTTGTTTTAGAAAGACCTCTGGTTTTCATCTACATATTAAGGATATGTTTATATATTTGAGCTGCAAACATCTAAACATGAACTAGAAGCATAGGAGAGACACAAGTGAGGTTTGTGAGTGCGGTTTGAGAGGTAGCAAGGGGCAAATAGACCCTTTAGTGCAGCTCTGTGTGAGTCGGGTGTTCAGTGCAAGACTGTGTGTGTTAGGCATATGCCTGAGAGTTTGCGTGCTTTTATGGGGAGGGACCTTCAGAGAGGTGCTGGTGTGCTGCTGTAAATATGTAGTGCAATTGTGTGAGCGTGAAAATGTGTGCAGGAACTGTGAAAGCACAGTCTCTAGCAGCAGTCGGTACATATGCAGAGATTTGAAAACGTGTCCTTCGTGAAATTAGTTGTGTGCACCAGTTTTGATGTTTGCAAAGATTTCTGAGGGTCTGTAGCTATGTTTTTTTTGTGCCTAGGAATATATGCTGTTATCCCGAATGTCCGATCTCACGTGCCACGACTTATTGCAGTGTGGTTTCATAAACTGCACTGAAGTGGTATCTGAATTAGACTGCTTTGAAACGGGATTCAGGCGCTCTTCTGCACACGTTTGTGGAAATGGATATGGGTACAGGAAAACGGATTTCCGAGTGCCGCGATTAGGCTGTTCTGCACTGAGACGCGGGTGCACCAAGTGTGTGTTTGTGGAGTCGCGTGTTTGCATGTAACAGTGCCTGGGACACGCATGTTCCAGTGGCACGCTGGTGCCTTGTGCTGAGCATGTGGCTGCTGTGTGGGCGCACAGCCGCCCGCCGGCACGCCCGTGTAAACAGTCCGCGGGGCACCCTTTACCTCAAGTTTTCGCATATCCCAAAACTCCGCAGCCGCTGTCCCCGACTGACACACCGGTGGGTAGGAGGGAAGGGGCGCGTGCGCTGCTGCTGCGACCGCTCCCGCGGCGGGACCGAGCCGGAGCTGCGCTCCCGTGTCACCCGTGTCACCCGTGTCACCCGCGCTGCCGGCCCGCACTGAGCCCCGCGGCGCCCCGACTCCTCCGTCCCCGACCGGGACGCCCCTTCCCGTCCCACCGAAGCGCAGCCGGGCCGGGCCGGGGCTGCGCGGTGCCGCTGCCCGCGCTGCGGTGCCGGGTCCGGCGGCCCCCCCCCGGCCGTGCCTCCCCCAGCCGCCCTCCAAGCCCAGCCCCTGCGCGGGAGCCAATAGCCGCCCTGCCGTCTCCATCCGTCTCCCGGCGTTAAAGCTACAGCGGGGCTCGGGGCGGCGAAATCCCCCGTGGCCGTGTCCTGCGCGCCGCCCGCTTCCTGCCGCCGTCAGTGTGTCCGCACGCGGGTGCGGAGCGGAGCGGGGCTGCCTCCGTCGGCCGCCCGCCGCCCCTGCCCCGCCGCCGGGCTCGGGCCGGCTCCCCTCCCCGCCCTCTCAGCCCGCTGCAGTTTAGTTGTTATCTTGTGTTTTTTCTTTCTTTCTTCTTCTTTTTTATTTTTTTCCTTCTTTTTTTTTTTTCCTCTTCTCTTCTAACCGGGAATGCTCAAACTGGACTGATGGACATTTCCGAGCTGTGCATCTCCGACCCGCTCGGCTACCACAACCAGTGAGTGTGCCGTGCCGGGACCGGGCGGGCCGGGGGCAGGCTGGGACCGGCGTTGCGTCCCGCTGCGGGTGGGATGGGGCAGCGACCCCGCAGTCCCGCTGCCTCCGTGCCGCAGAGCCGCCGCCGCCCGCCCCCGCGGGGCCCCGCGTGTGCCGGGTGTCTCGGAGCGGCCGGCCGCGGGCAGGGCAGGGCAGGGGGCACCTCCGCGCCGGCAGGTGCGGCGGAGTCTGCGGAACAGCACTTGGGGGGGAGGTAGGCGTGTTGGTGTGTTTCTTTCTTGCCGTGTAACTTCTCCCTCTAACGCTTCATCTCCTAGGAACAGGTAGCTAACAGTGAGCGCTGACAGTCCTTTCTGCGCAGTTTTACTTTCCGTCTGTGCTAGGATTTTTATTAGATGAATTACTAGGTGTCTATAAAGAGATGTGCATATAAAATTATACGAAGCAGATCCACTAAAGCACCGTCTTTTATTTCAAAAGTCTGTTTTTCATCTGAAATGCACTATGGAAATTCAGGTTCCCACAGACTACTGTTTTGGATAGCCTGCCCAGGGAAGGAGTGGAGTGAGTCGGAGGGCTGGCAAACAGACATCCCAGGCTGGGACTGGTGGCTCATACCTTAGCACCTGCTACTGCTCTTTGTATTCCGAAGTGGGCTGTGCCTAGTAATGCTGTGTTTAAAATCACTTTAGTGTGTTAAGGTTGGTTTGATCATGTTGGGGAAGTTAGGAAACAAGGCAAAACCTTTTCAGCCTTTACATCCAGCTGACTAGAACAATTAATTTTAAATGCATTTCTCTGATAAATCTCATCCTGAGCAGAGTCCCCTTTTGTGTGTTTGCATGTTAATCTGTGTGTCACCTATGCAGGTTTTGTGGTGTTGTCAGAGGCGGGAATGAAGTAATTTTTCCTATTTCATTGCTTTTGTCTTAAGAACACATTGTATTTAGTAGAATTAAAATAATTAAAATCAAACAAAGCATCCACAAATACCTCTCTTTCCTCATTTCAGCTTTTATTTGTCTTTCTGTATCTTGTTTTCTGATAGTCCATATGTCTTTACACTCATTTCTCTTTAATCCCCAGCTTCCAGCAGTTTCATTAAAATGAGACTTAGTATTGTTAATAGAAATTAATAATCTAACCCATGTGATTTTCTTTTCCCCACTGGTGCTACACTTGTGGCTGCTCCATTTTGAATTAAAAATAAACAAACAGTTTCTTAAGGGAAATGTATTCTGTATGCTGCTGGGAGTCTTAATATTAAGGCAAAAATAGAAGATGCATTTACCTTCATAAAAATAAGAAAAGAACAAAATGCCACAATGAAAAGCTAGATTTTCATCACTTACTATATTGTCTCTTAACTTTTTCCTTTTATTTATTTTTTTTATTTTTACTTTCGAGATTGGGAAAAGGAACTCAAACAACATGAAAACAGTAAGAAGTAATTTGCATGTTGTGTTGCCATCCACTGTTTTTACTTTTTCATGGGCTCTCGGTCAGCTCTCAAAAATGTCAAGTGCACCTTACCCATATGCACAACTCCTTGGCTGCTGAGTAGACAGATGAAGGTGGCCCTGGGGGAAGTGCCACTGAGCCCCTATGGCTTTACAGCAGACAGAGAGTGCTGCTTTTTGAGATGAGAAACTGTTGGAGAGCTCTTTGTTTAAAGAGGTGCTTGGTTCTGTGTGCCAACTGACCTTCTCTTTAACATTGTCGAGGTTTGGTAAAATAGAGAAATATAATTTAAAATATTTAAACCTCAATTTTTTCAATTTTTTTAATTTAAAGGAGTATGATGGTGCAGGAAAGTCTAAAAAAAGTTGCTGAGAGAAGTAAGATGTGAGCAGCTTTAAAAATACAACATATATATGAAGGTATATGTGCAGTGTGTCAGGTACTGATTTGATTTACGTTCTGGTTTTAATAAGACTAGATTTCACATTACATTCCTGTAGCTGAAGATGAGTTGGCCCAGTCTATATCTGTTTAACCATCTTTTTCTCCCACTGTAACATAATTATGTTGTGAACATACAATGTAAATACAGGTGTTGTATTTATGCCTGTATCCCTAACTAGCTGCGTAAGCATATTATTCTTACTATACTGATTTACTCTTTTGAATGCTAGCTATTGAAATTGTTTTAAGTTATTTTCTTTCCTTTTTTTTTATGCCACTTTTAATTCTGTGGATAGCAATTTTTTTAACATTAAACCTTAAATTGGGAACAAATTTAAAAATATTGCAAACTTCTCCTCCTTGTTGAGTTGCTTGTTAAGTTGTAGGAAAAAATATGAGGAAGACTAAAATATTGGAAGAGAAGTGGATATGGTCACTCAGTATATGATCCATACAGTTCCCTGAAACTGTATTTTACCTCATAATTATTGAAACAGAGAGAGAATGAACAAGGCCAAGGAGAGGAGAGGTGACTCCTTTCACCTTGGAGTTTGATGAGATCTTAATTTTTGTAACAGTCAGACCCAAAAAGAGTCTGAACAAAAACTAAGCAAAGGAATTCCTTGCCCCTAATTTGTTCTTCAGGTTTTGTATTTATCTTCCTCAAGCAGTGAAAGTTCCCTTTCTATTGCCTGTGTGTACTGATCTAAGCAATTACACCAGGAACCTGTGGAAGTTCTGGTTAGCAGGTTGTGTGGTTTTTCTCAGTGTAGAATCTTTCAGGGAGAGTAAGAAAATGCTTCTTCCTAATTTTGACCTTCTCTGCATGTATTCTAAGGCCATGTATGTATTTATTTTCTTACACAGAAATCCACTCTTTAGCAACCGCTTACTACATTTTGGTACTGACCTCTGGGAGAATTGCTCCTGGGGTAGGCGATGCAGCTCCAAGGAAGAAGCTTTTGTATGAATTGGGATTTGTTTAAAGCGTTTTGGAATTGGGAAATTAACAAAGGCAATGATTTGTACCTGCAGTTTGTCTCTCAGGTGAGGGCATATGGTGGGAATACATTAGTTAAACTGTACTGACAGCGTCTGTCTGCGGTACGGCAGGAAGGAATGCGTGTGCAGACACCACAAATGTACACTCTGCCATATAAAACATGTCACTGTAGTCACACACAAACACATGTGTGCATCTGTAAATATTTGTGTGTAGCTATACACACATGTAGCTATACACTCATATAGAGCATTGGTGTTGTATCTCTTGCATATGCAAACCTAAGGCTGTTTCAGAGGAGTCTAGAATACAGCATTTTTACTTTTCTTTATTAACTTCCAAATCTCAGAGAATTTTTCTGCCTCATTATAGTTGCCACTAGAAATGTTGATAGCACTACAAAATTGCCATTTCTGTTTCTAATTAATATTCTACATGACAGACAGAAACTGACCAAGGAGCCATTATGAAGGTAAAATGAAAATTGGCAAATGAGAGCATCCTGCCAGATGTTATGTCTCTTACACTGTTTCCTCTGATGTACAAGAAAGACATGTGAGTCACTGATGTAAGAAAAATTAAAATTATTTTATGAACAGAAGGAAAAGGTTGAAAGGAATAAATTACATGTTTGATAGAGAGATGGAAAGGTATAATGTTGGAATTTTAAGGCAATGAAGGAGCAAATTTCAGATATTGCGGCAGAGAATTAACAAAGTTGCTGTCACTGACTCTAATGCGTAGACTGAAGTAATGTGACTTGATTTCAGAGGTTACTGGAAATCTCCATATTCTGTGAATGGGAGGAAATCTGAGTCAGAGAATTTGAATGCAACTGTCTGCTCTGAATATATCTCAGAGGCTGGGATTGGGAGGAGTTGTTAATTGGAGAGAATAGGATGGAGTTGTTTGTTTTGTTGACAGAATAAATTGAAAAACCCCTATAAGGAATTGGTGTACTTACTGGGTTTCTGACAAAGTTCCCATCGTAAAATGGGGTCTCAGAACACTCAGCTTAGTGAGCATGGAGCTGATGAGGAAATCAGTACCTTTAAAGTATTTGTATTAACTTTTCCCTCCTCTTCTAATTCCACTTGTAAAAGTAAACATGATCTAATCATTATCAATTATTGAGAAATATGGAAAGATCAATATATTTAAAAAATAGGATTTTTTCATTGTATTGATTTGAAGTAATCAATAAATATTGCATTTAGCCTGAGAGGGGAAAGACTTTGGAGAGATTGCATCAGAGAAAGTTGCTGTGATAGAGATTTCACATCCCGTTTTCTTCCTCTCCAAGAGAACGTTGCTCTACTCTCTGTGCCCTTTCTGCTGTTATTTCCCAGCCCTGTTTCTGCAGTCATTACTGCTCTGAATTTCATGTTGTTTGAAGATATCTGTATTATTCAAATTATTTCAGTTCAATAAGAAGTTTTGTGCATTGTGTCAGTGGTTCTCTTCACAAAATTTTCCAGGGCTTGAAGGTACAAATTCTCATAGAGAACAGAAACAGGGAGCAGGTAAAAGGTTTAAACCCGAGTGTAGATGAAATTTACGGGTTCTGTCAGGAGCAAGGGAGAACTCCAAAGTGTGTGAAATGTCTGAGAGATTTAATTAAGGAAAGAAATAGTAAAAGAAGCAAAAAGTAGTGACAAGTCTTGAATATAAAAACCAAAATCCTTTCCCCAACTTCTTATTCTAACTTGTGCTCCTTGGTTTGGGTAGTTGGGGGTCACAGTGCTGCACATCCACAATTTCAGTGCAGACTGCATACACTAGGAAATTCTCCCCAGTCGGACCTGTTCTTTATTCTGTGGAGCTCCTGGTGGTAACATTACAGCCAGGGAGCACAACAGAATTTTTAGTCTGTGCAGTGTGAGCAAATAAATACAGCATCTGCCCAGAACCCAGCAATGAGCTTCTTAGGTAATGCCACTCTAGAAACTGGGGGGGAAAAAAGGGGGAAGATCAGAGTTTCCAAGCTATGAATCAGAATGGTTGGCTGTTTAGAGAAGGGACAATAAAGAAGATATTAGCAGTAAATTATTATGGTGACCTTGCCAAAAAACAAAGGAAATACTTGATTTCTTTCTGTCTTTGCTGCATTTGAGTTTTGAATGTAGTCATTTCCATGTAACTTGCATGTGTAAAGTGCCTTGTGCCTGTCATCAGGAGCAGAACACAATTTAGTATTACTTATTAGTAATAGCCATTGACCTGGCAAGTTTTACTTCTTAAGAATTAAATTGTAATAACTTACTCTTTGCATTTGTTCCATCCTTTTTATGCTGCCTCTCTCGAAAGCTTTGCCCTGTCTCTTCAGAGCAATAGAGATGCCCACAAAAAAATGATGCTTGCAGCAGGAGCACAGTGCACTTTGATTCTTCCAGTGCTTGAGAGTCTGGCTGCTGGCAGTGACTGTCCGTGAGGAGAAACATGTCTGCTCAAGGTGGAACGCACTGTATAATAATATATTTGTCATGTTTGTAATTGCAAATGTAATTAGCAAACAAGCTCTGGGGGATTGAGGACTTGAAACTTTCACTGCACATCATTTGACCCTATCTTGACTGGACCAGAGCTTATATGTCACTGTTAACCCTCGCTGTTCTTGCCAAGAAATGCGCTTTCTAATGTGACTACTGCAAAGTTTCCTGTCTTATTCCTCTCCCTCCCCCCCCACCTTTTTTTTTTTTGGCTGTGAGCAGCATCGTACCTGTATTTGCTTATACCTTCTTTTATTCTGATGGCAAGTGCTTATGTTCCTCCTGTGACACATGCACTAATATTTCCTCTCCTAGCACTTCTGACACAGCCTGGAAAGCATTCTGCAATGCCCTTTGTGAAGAGCACTGTGTACCAGTAAGTGCTTTTGCATACTGAGCTGTTCAGTGCATTCCTATCACCACAGGCAACGTTACTACTCAGTGCCCCTTGCACTTCGCGGAGACAACTTGCGAAAAGCAGGTGGCAAGCTGTTATCACACAACCTGCGATGGCTCTCTGTCCCTGCTGAGCTGGAATTTTCTTGCACTCCCTTTCTGAATGGGGGAGGAATAAATATCTAATAAATCCTATTCATTTTATGGAATCCTGGCAAATCTCAGCCTAGTCACCCTTAGGATGACTTTTTGTCCTACAAAAGATATTCCTGATCCACATGGATTTGGTGAACATCACAGGATCAGTTCATAAAGTCACAAACTTATATGTGCATAGGAAGCAGAAAGGAGCTACTTCACTTTTTCATATTAATAGTCTCTTTTTTCTTTTTTGTTTTCAAGATAAGACTGAAATTGCAATAAAATTTGTGATAGGACTGTTCTTGTTTTGGAGAGAGCTCTATTTATTCTTGCATTCGTGTGTATGTGAAAGGAAATCAGTTAAATGTAGGGAGGGGGTGGCCTTTTTTATACAGTTTTTTGTCGTGACAGTAAGGACATCTTGCAAATATTGCCTCCTGTTGAAAGCTTGGAAGGAAAAGGAAACCCATTCTAGTTTCTTCTTGGTAGGATAAGAGCGTTTGATGAGAACCCCTTCTTTCTGTCTAAATCTTCCTTTTCCATTCCGGCAAAGTGTGTTTGATTTACCATGTATTTTAAAGTTCACGTATTTTTCTTAAATTAACATAGCCTATAATGTGGGTGATGGAAGCGGGACCTCCACCTTAGAGTATCCTGCATAACAGGAGAAAATTTCTTACAGCACCTTTTGTTTTGAATTGATTATCAGTATCTTACTGCAGATCTTTTTACATGAAGATTTCTTCTTGCTGTATGTCTGCTGGTCTGAACGGCCGTTTGTACATACGGCATATTAAGAAATGTTATTTTCTAGGGTTTTTCCCCCTTTTTCTCATGTCACTTTAAAGTTCCCTTTAGTAATAATGGCCCTCAATCTCCGGTGATGGAGCCGTCACTGTGAACAATGCTGGGGAGTGTATTGTCTCGCTGTCCTTTCACTCAAGACAAAGGTCAAAAGAACAGCTTTAAAATAATGTTCAATTCTCCTGTTATGACTTTGCATATGAAGATGATAATTTTGAGGATGTATAAGCACTTGGGTGAAAATAAAACAGAAATAAGATTTTCTGTCAGTGTCCGCAAGTACTTTTTTTTTTATGTATTGGCATGAATGATTACAAACCAAATTTCTCACTGAGATTTACATCATTTTCCATATTAAAAAATTAAAGAGATGAAGGACACTAAAGAATTATTCTTCAACAGATTTTATTTTTCCAGAGTCTTCTGTATTGTTTTTGGTTTTGTTCAGTCAAACTGACAAGTTTCTATTTCTCAAACACATTTGTTTCATGATTTAAGAAATTACACTTATCTAGATGAGTTTTTCACAGATGTGTCAACATCGCGGTGGAGAACATAGGATGTTACTGATTTCAAGGATTTGGTTTAAAATTTTAGTGCACATAACCAGAATTAACCAATACATATTTTCAGTGTATGCATTTTCTACATGCTTCGCTTATAATTTTAAAAACAATTTATATTTACACATTAATTTTAAGGACTTGCTGTCTTTTTATTTTTCTTTTTTTCTGGACCATGTATGGCATGTGATTGCCATCTAGTTTTAACAGTTCAGAAAGTGCTGTAGAGGAAGAGTGATTTAATTCTTTAGAACACATAAATTCAGTCCTGCTTCAGTTCCTTTTCAGACATGTATGATGTTGCTTCTGCTTTTATCCTTATGGGTTTAATTCAGTTTCCTCATAGTTTTTGTATTTCTGTTGATAAGGGGCTTTTTTTATAATTTTTTTGTAGGCTAAGGGGATAATAGTGCAGGGAGAGACTGAAAAAATTCTAAAATCATTGGTTCCTGTTGCCTGCCACTCTACAGTAGGCAGTTTTTGTTACCAGAGTAGTCAGTAGTGCAGAGGTACCTGGCTGGATCAGGGCTCTCCGTGCACCTGTGTCAAACAGCGGCTTCGCGCAGTGATGGGCAGCCTAACCAGGGACTGCGGGAGGGAGGAGGCCACGGCTGTGGTACAATCCAAACTCACCTTCAAAGCCAAGGAAATCCCAGCATGGGAACTTGAATTGTGGTGCTTGGGCATTGTGAAGGGTGATGACTTTACCTGCTGTGGGTTGTCTTTGCCTCTTTGCCTTAATAGGTTGTAGCAAATACGACTTTATGAAAATGATGTTTAGGTGTATCATGCATTCATAGGTTTTATTTTACATAGACAGTGCCAGATGCATCTCCTTTGGAATAATTGGTACGAGTTGTGTAGGGGCACCAAGCGCGCTGTGGGGGACTAGGATGTGCCAGGGTAGGACAGAAAAGAGTTTTCTTGCATAAAGAGATCTGTGAGTGCATGCATGGATTTCTGTCAGGGGTGTGTGTATGCACTTAATTTAACATAATTGTGCACATACTATAATTTAACAGAATACATGTATATAAACTGTATAATTTTATAGATAATCAAGTGCTTGTTTGATGTTGCCTAGTGTACTTTTTCACTTATCCGTCCAATGTCTCTTTGGATGCATACTCAAGACTTTCTGCATGTGGTTACGTATTTCTGTGTGTATTAGTGTATAAATGAATAAATGAAAAAGCAATAAGGATAGGACTGTCTGTCTTCATCACAAGGCTGTTCCTAGTCTTTATTAATTCAAGCTTTTAAATCTGTTCATGGACTTACATAGAAAGTGTTTAGTAAATGTAAAATGATGTACAAATACACCATATAGAACATTTGCACTGAAAAAACTGGGTGTTTCTCTGGGTGTATATATTATTATGGATTATATAGGATTAGGTGCTGCTAAATGACTGCAGTTAGATCTTCTGTTTATAAATCAGTGAACTGATGTTTTTTAAAGAGGAACAGAGATTTTCTTTAAATGGACTATTAGAGAGTAATTTGAAAAACAGTATGCAGAACATAGATCTAGCTATAACATTGTCAACATAAAGATGGGCTTGAATGCCATAGCCATAAAAGTCAGCAATTTGGAATTTCTTTTATCTGTTTATCTAATTTTTGGTGGTTTTCAAAATTTTATCTTTTTCTTTTTTTTAATGCAATTTGGGTTTCGTAAGATACAAAATATAGTATGCTTCCCCTTATGGAATAACTTAAAAGCTTATTTGATTATGAAATATCTTGGAATTTTTTAAAATTTCATCACCTACAGTGTTTCTGACAATTGTATTTTTATTCTTTTTTAAAGTGTTTTTTTATTTTCCTACAGAGCAGTTTATTTTTTCCTAGCAATTAAAATTAGGGGGACTGTCATTACAGAGCAACTATAAGCCCTAATCACTGCCCATGATTATTACTTCTCTAATAATATGGACTGTCTCTGTTGAAATTTCCTTTCTTGATTTCCTAGTCTAACATGGACTTGTTTTTTAAAATACTAACAAATTTAATTCCATGGCCTTTTAAAAATAACATAATTATGAAACAAAAACAAAAGCTCTCACAGTACAGTGATGTGGTATCTATATGTGTTTTAATTTTCCTCGGACTTCTCCCTTGAGTGTTTAGGGAAAAACAGATTCACCCCTCTTAATTGTTTGTTGAAAGAAGAAAAAATACTTGCTTTTGGCTGGTTTACTTTTTCAACATACTGCTACTTTGCTTTGGTCTCTGCAAAATGTTATAGATTCAATTCCCCTGCTGAACCAAGAGTTAAAAATTAATTCATGAATAATAAAAGCCGATCAGTCTTGTTGAGTTTAAGAAGGATTAGACGAAAGGTTTTTGTACAGAAGCAGTTATATATCTTGGTTGTGATATTGTTGGACTAATAGATATTGTACTATGTCCCACTGATTATCTGATAAAGGTAGCTGATTTGCAAATAGGATTGTTATCCTGATGACTAACAAGTCTAATATTGGATGGATTAAAAGAGAATGGGCAGCTGGTGTCTATTATAAGTTCTTGACTCCCTCTTAGAAGACAATTACTTGATTCAGATGGATAGATTGGAAAGGGACCAGGTAAATATAAACTACGAGGAAATGGTATCGTACTGCAGCTGGAATTTTCAAGGAGAGTGGTCTGACCTGGGCGCTGAATTCCACTGACTGTCAGTATGCCTGTGATGGGGAGCTGTCCGTAACTGTTGAGACACCTGCACAGACATCAGGCTACCCTGTGCTCTAAGCGTGTAACTGACACAAGGTAGACACAGAAAAACTCATGAATCCCTCGAGATAGAGGGAAATTTTGTGATGCAAAACCCCTTGTCCCTAAACAGATCTTCTGTGTAACACTGGAGAGGGGAGAAGGAAGGAGGAGACATGGCTTCGGAGGAAGGAGGGCATCCAAAGTGCTGGAGATCTCAATTTTAATTTTATTTTTTTTTAAAAGGATCCATTGCTAAAGCTGGAGTTTAAGGGAAAGATGGTGGACAGAGGTGGCTTGTTTTAGGAACAGTGCTTGATCCCGATATGAGGTGTAAAAAGAAGGCTGTGAGCCCTTCGACACAGTTAGGTGGGAGTCTGGGGAAGGGAAAAAGATTGTGGCTGCCGTGGGCAAGAGGAGGAATGGATACATCTTTTCAAATGTCTGCTCCATAAGAGCTTCTTAGGACTACAGACCCTTGTTGAGAAAAGCATCTTGAGCGACAAATTGTTCTTGTGTACGAGGAGTTCACTGTCACATTCAAGAGCCGCAGCATTTCTGTCTTTCAGCTGTCGTTGTGGGAAAACTTGTAAACGGAGGATCTCTGTGAGGTTAAAGACAGTGATATTCAGCCTGCAGGCGACTGGCTGTTACATTTGGGTAGAAATAAAGGCAGCATAGAGAGAAGTGTCCATCTTTTGGTAGGAGAACGATTTTGCTTCCTTCATTGCACGACTGGCCAGTGTCCTTGCCTCCAAGTGCCCCCTGCTGTGGCGCAGGTAGGAGCTGGAAGAGCTCTGCAGCCATCTGCAGGGCTCCGCTGACAGTGCGCCGGGTTGCGCAGGGGGCTGCGGGGCCGGCCTGGAGAGCAGCCGTCGCACCTGTGTTTTCAGAGGCCAGCTCTTTGAAAACGTTCAGATTACTTTGTCCTCCTCTAAAAGTACGTGTGGGTTTCTCCTGGGCATCTTGGCAGTGCTCTAATTGCATTAAGAGAGCGTTTCCATGTTCATGCACCTCATGGAGTCTTCAAGGAGACTTTCTGTCATCCCTGCCATGCACTCCCTTCAGCATCTTCGTAGTATAAGTTTGGATGCCTGAAGGACGATTCCACAGTCTGTAATGGTAAGGAAGCTTGACAGGGAAAGAGAAACTTTAATGTTTTGCCTATGATTTTCACACAGTCTTTGAGAAATACATTAATCTTTATGACTGCATCATTTGTGTTATGTACACTGTTTCCAAAGTGGAGCGGATCTCTTGCTTTCTCACAAAATCACAGAATTGGTGAGGTGTGAAGAGACCTTTGGAGGTCATCTGGTCCAACCCCTTGCTCAAGCAGGACCATCTGGGGCCAGTTGCACAGGACCAGGTCCAGACTGCTTTTGGATATCTCCAAGATAGGGGACACTACAACCTCTCTGGGCAACCTGTGCAAGTGCTTGGTTACCCACATCAGTGAAAAATGTTGGCTGATGTTCAGAAAGACTCTACTGTATTTCAGTTCAGTTGAGTCCTTTGAGGGTTTTTACATCATAGTTGAGTTTGCCCAATCCTTTTATGGTGTCTCAAAACTCTCTGTAGTTTGTCAGTCACTTCCTAATAACGTGACACACAGAAATTTTAGATCAATTTAGGCTAAACGTATGTGGAAGAGAAGTATCCCCTACCTAGTTCCTTGGGAGTATAACTGTCATGGAGATCATGGAAACCCAAATGGTTGTGCTCTGGCAACCTGAGCTAAGAATGACAGGTATGTTGTCTTAAAATTACAATTGGTTCATCAAAAGCATCTATTGTGTCTCATTAGGATATACAGGAGTTTCTCATCTAATTTAGAGTATAGCTTATCCACATCACAATATGAAGAATATGTAGAGGTATTTGTTTTAAATATCCTCTATCCTTTTCTTACTCAGTAGCTGATTTATCATTTTGTTTATCAGCTACCCAGTCTTAACAGGGTAAATGAATAGCAATGGGCAACAATTAAATATAGATTTAAGTAGGAGCAGTCCATTCTTTTGGCAGCTGCCCGTTACTTTGACTGCTGTTCTCAATCCTCATTGTCTCTAGTTTCTTCTGGAGGAATGACATCCACGTGGTCTCACTGTAGCTTGTACATCACCAGTGTGAGAGTTAGGACAAGGATGTAGTCTTCTTGTTCATGATGTGGACTACTGAAGCAGGGAAAAACCCTTTAATAGCCATAGAGAAAAATCTTTGAGGAGAATGCCATATTAAAATGACTTCTACCATGATAGAATACCTTCTGCCTGTAATAATGTAGTCTGTACTTGCAGCCTTCTAGAAGTGACTACTGTGCTAACAGATTCTGTTGCACTTGCAGCAATAGGTAATTTATATCAGGTTACTTCATCTTCTGAGAGTAGCTAACAACCATGAAATGCTGTCACTGCTGTTGAAGAAAGAGGCTGGTGTTGAGAATTTATATGGGAAACTAGATAAGCAGAAACCACAAGACAAAGAAGCCATCTACAAGCTTTGAGCGTGCTTGGGAACTTTCTTTTTAAAACTATCTTCTAAGGTACTTTGAATATGAATCTGTTGTTGTTTTTGCTACTGTAAATGACAAAGAACTGTGAAAATCAGGTTAGTTACACCAATGTAAAATTGGTGCAAGATTAATATTAGGCCATTCAGTTCAACATCACAGTAGAAGAAATACCTGGAACCCATATTAAAAAATCGTATTCAAGTGATGGGGCAGGAATCAACTAAAACTGTGTATGGGAATGGCAGAAACAAGTGATTTTCTTTCCATTAAACTGCCAGGTGCTATTAGTGTGCCAGATCACTGGGTGGCTCTTTCAGAGTTCAGGTTTCATGCTTCCAATGCATGAAATGATTCTTTCACCCCTTTGGGAATGATTTGGAGTATGTTGGAGAAGGCTGCATAGTGGTAATTGGGGAGCAGTTTGATGCATTGCTAAAATGCACAGAGGACAAAATGCCAAATGAGGTGTGAGAGCAGGTGAAGTGTGAACTCGCTGAAGTTGCAAAGAATATTATCTGGATAAAAACACACCAGAGGTGAGTGAAGCAGGACTCCAAAGAAGCATTCCAGCATGTGGAGAATTCCAGAGATCTCCAGAGGAGAATGCCCTTTGCCAAATTTATGAGGATGAAAGCCATGGAATATGGATAAAACCCATCCCCTGTGCAAAGGAGAAAGAAGACTGCAGCAGAATGGCTGGGAAGAAGAGACACAACTCTGGTTTTAAGCTTCTTTTAAGGTATCTGTCTATGTAACACCATCAAGCTGAGTAGCAATTTTATCTTTATAGCAATAGATAAAATGAAGAAAAAGAAGGCGGCAAATATAACAAATTGTGCCTAAAGCAGAACCTTGCTGATATGCCCCTGTGGGTGGGAAGTCTAAGTTTAGTACCATCTGATTCTGTAGTATCCTGAGAATTCTGATGCTGCAAGGAAATGCAAGACGCAGTGTCAGACAATGTACTGCTCTACATGAGATCCGAAGGAGAGTGGATGATTCAGAATGATCTTGAGCATTTTGGATTGTAAACAGTATACTTCCACTGAGCACTGCTGGAGCTGTGTTTGATTGGAGATGGTGTGCTGGCGGAATGAAAAGCAAGGGTAGAACCTGTGTCAAGGAGCTTGAGGTCAGACTGGGGCAGAGAAATGGTGGCTGGAAAGCCAGCGGCAAAGTCCAGTCACTGTGGCCGCATTTTGATTTGTGACTAAGGTTTTTGTCTGAGCTATGATAAAATACATTTATTTCTCACATCTTTTCTCATTTAACTTTGCTGAAGATTCTCTGAAAACACAAAGCTATTACTTCCTGCATAAACCTGGAATTTGAATACAACAGCTTTAGGAGAAGGCGAGATCTTAGAGGAGGAGGAAAGGTTCTGCTAGCACATGCACAAGTGTCTTTTCCTAAAACTGAGTGAGAATTGGCTTACAAATTGGAGTCAAAACTTGCAAAACTACTGCTTTGTTCCTCTCCCAGCTTTTTAATTCAGTATGCACCATGTGGCTGTTGCACTAGAAGTGGGCTTTCCTTCACACTTGCAGACTGTCTTGTTTTGTCTTTCTGCTGCAAGGTGAAAGTAGTGATCAGCATCCTTGTGAGGTGAGGAAGAGGCACACTTGAGAAGCTTGCCCACACAAATGCACAGGTCCCTTCTGCCTGATATCCCTGTCATGACCCTGTCACTGGCTGAAAGCTCAGCCTGCCTCCCACCCCCATGGCAGGGAGCCTGAAACCTGGGTGGTGTTGGGAAGAAACTGCCCTGGGGAGAGGTGGTAGGACATAAAGCAGCAGGATCTTTCAGAGGGTAGAGGAGCATTGAAATGGAGCTTTTTACATTGGGAAGAGCTGCTGTGTATATTGTCATGGGGCCTGAAGAAAGAGAACTGTTCCCTTGGGATGAGGAGATTTATGGTAGTGTGTTTAGCACCCCTGCGACCAGAGAGGAAAGATACACATTAGCAGCTGGTAGGAGGCCTGTGCTGCACTTCTGCTCCAGTGGAGAAGGCAGGAATGGCACATTGCTGTGACGTGAGGTGTCAGTGGAGCCCTGAACATCATTTGGGGCAAGTTAGAGGAGCAGTGACTTGGCGTGGCAGAAGGAAAATCTTCGCTGATGTTTTTCATGGGGATAGGGATACTACAGGATTTCTCCCAGAGGAAAAGTTCAGTCAGTGAGCTGGAAAAGGAGATAACCGGGGGCCACCATCCAATTCTAAAAAAATTTTTAGATAAGAAATTCTGCTGGCCACTGCTGGCTATTAATATGGTTTCAAGTCTTTGTGCTGTGTGGCAGGTTTACAGGTTGCTTACCTTTTGGGTCTTGCAGTATGGTACAAGATATGATTTTCACTTTTCCCCATCTTTTATTTTATCTGAAGTCCTTCCTGCTGAGTGGGATGGAAGGAACAGAGAACAACACATGGGAAACCTCTTCTGCTCGAGAAGTTCATGAGCTGATTGAATTGCTTTGCAGTTCCTGTTCTGGTGGCTCTTTACAGTTGTGCAGTACTTGCTCTAGAAATTGTACACGGAGCTGGGGAAGGAAAGGAAGGTTCTATGTTTCACCTGGTTTTGAGGAATAATTTGCATTGTTATTCATATAAATACTTCATATGCCAATGAATATAAGGAGAGTACCATGGTGTCTGTCTTCTACTTCTTGGTGTAAATTAATTTGCTTCCTCCCCTATGTGCCTTATGCATGAGCCCTCTGCATGCTCCTTGTGTGTCTCCAGCTATGCTAAAGCAAGCAAGGATATCTTCCGTGAAGTTCTGTCTCTGTTGCAGGAGATGCTTCTTGCTGAAGTGAGTCTCAGAGCATCTCCTTGGCTTAAGGAAGCTGCTGTTAGGATGACTTCTGTAAAGGCAGTACATAAAGCAACATAACAGGAATATGAACGTATTAAATCCATGAGAGAATTCCAGTAGGAGTTGGAGATTTGGGACTGGGCTTTTTGAGCCAACACTTATGTAAAGTGTCATCAGGACTAAAAGGTACTTTGTGGAGGTCAGTTGAACAACGTTTGTCCTGAGGAGCTAGAGTTTTAATGGACAGGGAGTAATACAGTGCTGGGCAGGAGAGCCTACTACCTGAGAAATTAGTTTTGAAAAAGTCAGTTGTAAGATCTTGCTTAAATAGTGTTGTTGCCTACCTCCTGCTTTCTGGAAGGATTTGAAGGAGCAAAGTGAAAGAACTTCACAGGAGTAGGAGGTAGAGCTGAGCCATGTTTGCATGCTGTGGTGCTGAGCCTCTGTCAGGTATGTCCTTTTCATGATGTGCATTCTGACATTTGCTTATCACTTGGGGAGCAAGGATGCATCTTTTGCATCTAGCAGCCCAGCTGCCAGGATGGAGTAAATATTGCTTTGTGGCCAAAGGGGCCTGTTAGCCTCCAGGAGACACAAAACAGCAGCACTCAGAAAAATTAACAGCAGTAAAAGTACATTATACAATTCATCAATCTTTTGTTTTCAACACTTAAGCAATGCTACTTGGGGCACACAGGTTACACCACGGTCAGCACTTTCATTAGGAAGTCCCTGGTCCTCCACCCTCATCCCAGCACCCTGGATGGGTGCCTGCAGTAGATGCAGGCACTTGCCTGGCATGGGTGGGTGAGGCTGGGAGCAGCTGCTCAGTTCTAGGCAGTGTGAAAAATCAGAGGCAGTTAGGTACAAGTGAAAATATTATAAGTTTCTCTGGTGTCAGCACAGGCGAGTTCTGATTTTAAAAATGAAATATGGCAGCTAATTAATCTAGATCACAGCTTAATCGCCTGTGGTGGGTTTTAAAAAAAAACATTTTTGTGTGAATTTAGCACTTATGAAAGTGAGAGGCTGGGATTACTGCATAGACCAAAGCACAGCATGGATAAGCTGTCTCCTGCTGGCTCTGTTCATGCTCCCCTGTGGTGGCCTGCAGTAGCCCCTGCTATTTCCTACAGAGTTTGCCTTTCATACCCTCCTCTGCAGCAGCATGCATGTACCCAGTGTGACACACACCTCCCCTGTGCCTCTGCTTGTCCTTCTGGGAGCAATCACAGAGCTTCAGAGGCACAGAGCAGCACATCTGCAGGCTCACTCCAGGATGATAGGGGGAATGCCTCCTCCCAGGGCCCAGACTGCAGTGCACTCCCAGTATTTGAGGTGAAACACAGCACTGCCCTGGAAAATGTGGTGTGAACAGGAAAAGGAAAGGGATCGGCAGAGAAGGCACTGAGGCACAGGTCAGAAAGCTCAAAAGATGAAGGATTTGACAGCTCTGTTCTTTCCCTCTCACCTGCAGCAGGCCAGCACTGGGGAAAAGAAAAGCAGTCTGTCCAGTTTTATAGACGGAGTTCCATTTATGTTTTGTACAGATTTCAGAAAGACAAAGCATGAACCCTTCATTGCGCATCTCCCCCGTCATTAGCGAGTTGCTTTCTGCTGGTGTTTTCAGTAGAGGTAGGTCTTGCAGAGAGGGACATCACAGGCACTGTCTGCAGGACAATGTCAGCCAGTTGGTTGAGGGAAGTGAGGGCCAGCATGGGGGAAGGCTGGTGCATGTTTGAGAGATGAGCAAAACAGATGGACCAAGCTGAGTGCATGTGATGGATCACAGAAAGGGCCAGGACTATGGGAGACTTGACTGTCTATTAAATTTTGTGTAATGACTAAGTAATCTGTCGGCAAAAGGACAGTTTTCTACTCTGTTCAGTCAGCTTGTTTAGTAAGAGTCTCTACAGTTAGGAGCAAACAATTAACAATTTCCTTTTTCCTTCCTCTTTCATTCACACTTTTGCTAAATTGTGATCCTGACTGTTCTTGCAGGTTAGCAAAGCTGAGCAGGAGCCAAGCAAGCAGATGTGGAAGGCAGGGCAAGAGTTGGTGGTGTTGATCAAAAATGCTTTGCTCTGAGAGCTAGCACCTCAACCTGGGATCAGGGTTGTCCTGAGTCCCTGGCGCCCACCTTGGCATTGCAGTATTGGTTATTTGGTGGATTCCAATATTCTAATTAAATTTCAGATCAGATGTTTACATTTTTCCTTATTTTCCATTATTATTTTAATGGAAGAAACAATTTTTTTTTTTTTTTTGCTTCAGAAGCTCTGTCTGTACACAGCAGGAGAGCTGCAGTGTTAGGCTTCAGAGATGGGATGAGCAAAATGGTCTCCTAACATGCATGCAATTTTGTTAGGCTTCAGAGATGGGATGAGCAAAATGGTCTCCTAACATGCATACAGCTTTGAGTAGCCTTGTGGGTGAAACATACTGCATGTTGTTTCTTATTCACTATAAATCATAATTTCTGATGTATTTTTTTACAGTGATCTGAGCACATAAAAAAGGAACTCTTCCATATTATGAAGTAATAACTGTAACCTAGGTGAAATAAAATACAAAGCCAAAAGCTTTAAACAAAAATGGATTGTTAATGTTAATAAAATACAATAGTACTGCTTTATTTCTGTAACCTTCAGCAACTATACTGACCTAAGTAGGAGCAAATACTTGGTGATTAATTTGAATAAAAATGTTATTTCTCATTTTGTCATTCAGATGAATTGAGAAGATGAAGCAGTCGTATTTGCTGAGGGTGTGGGGATAGTGAGGCCAGAGGACAAGAGAGACCAGGAGAATACAGTGCCCGTTCAGTCGGTGTTAATGACCAACAAAGAAAGTGCTGTCTTAGCATAGTCAGTGGGGAACAACATGATCTTCAGCTTGAAAATACAATATTAGTGAATTGGTTTTTGTTGTGTAATATTTGATCCATGAGGGCCCTGTGGTTGGAAGCCTGCAAAGCAATTTGAAAAATGTAAGGAATGTCTAACAAGGTAAGAAGTAAGAGAAGAGGTAAAGAATTTACAACGATGTGGAATGGGTTGTAGCAGGGGGAAAAAAGGGAGAGTTGCACATATCAGAAAGCACTTTAAAAAGATTCAAGATACACACATGAACACGAGGTCAGAAACAATGAGAATTGGGTTCGTCCTCTTCAATTTACCTTTGTTATTATGCAGTACATATCCCCACAACAACTCAAATCTCTCAAATCTCGCTGTTTTGTTTGAGGAAGAATAACAGATACATGAGTTTTTGGAATACCTATGATTTGTTCTTTCAAACCAGAACTTTGAGAAGCCTGTGGGCACACAATTAACTCATTTTAATTCAGCCCTTGTGGGAAAGGGTCGGGGTCTCTCACTCTGTCTCTTTGAAATTGCTTTGTAGAAGAGATGGTTAGTTAGCATCGACTGAGCATCTGCCATCGAGGCTCAGTGAATAATCCCACTCTGCATTAGAAGAGGAGAGAGAAATCAGGGCGAAACAGCAATGATTAGTTAGCTTTAGTGCAGCCTGAGGATGCATGAGGTCTAGGCAGGATTTATTTGGCTTTCCCAATTTTAATTTCTGTGTTTCTCCATGAGCTAGTCAAGACCAGGCCACCAGCAATTCCAGAGGTAAAAGAGCAGAGCTGGTATCTCATTTTTCTCTTCCTTATTTTTTGTGGAAATTTTCCCCCTTTTGTTTTCCTTCATTTGTGATTTTGGGTCACAGAAAGGTGAGAGCATCCCTGAAGATGGCAGCACAGGCTCCCCAAACCCTGCGGTGCTTACAGAGTGCAGAGTTAATGTTTTCTGGCCTGGCAGAGGGAACCTTTCCCTGTTTCCTTCCTTACTTCCTTCTCTTGCAGACACTCAAGTGAATGTTTCTTCTGCCCAGGACTTCCTTCTGCTGTCTTGTTCCCAGTGAGTGGAGATTATCTCTAAAGTGTTTTGGTTTGTTTTTTTTTTCAGCTTCCTAAGGCAGTGCTAAAATTTTAGCCAGAGAAATTTTTTTTTTTTTTTCCTAGCTGTGCTGAAGTGAAACTGTGTCTTTGCATTGTTGTCATTTCTGAGTGAAAATGATCTTTCTCTTAAAATAACTGAAGCAAAATCAAGCATACATCATGAAGGAAAAGAAATCCTGAAAACTGTTCAGATGTATTTATAATGGAAGTTTTGGAGCATATCAAAAAGTTTTTGGAGATTTTTTTTGTTGTTGTTTCTATTGTAGTTGTTGTTAGAAAAAGAGGTGATTTGTTTGAGGTTTTTTTCTGTGGTATTACTCTGTCCCTACCAATAAATGAAGTACATACATCACTCTTGGAAGCCCACAAAGTAACTCCTGTGATTAAGCAGCTTTCCCTCTATGTTTCTTAAGGAGGCTGGATGCTCTAAAGCTGGAATAAAGATCGAAGGCCAGTTCCCAGCTCTTATATAACTTCCATAGGTGAACTGAGCAAACACTTCATGTCTCTGATTCTGTCCCCATCTGTAAATTTTGCATCAAAATATTCTCTGTCTTTTATATTTGTCTCTGGAATGCAGGTTCTAATGGACCAAGACAGATCTTTAATACGTAGTACACTGCCTAACACTTCAGTGAAGTGCTTTCATAATGAGAATTATGCCTTTAATAATACAACCTGTCCTGTCTCAGTCATCATCCCACAAATTAATTTGTTTTCCAGTTTTGCTTTGGTGGGAAAGAAGCTCCTGGACGTGGGTGCCTTGTGCTGGGCTGTTTAGCTTGAATTTCTATAGCAAGGATGAAAGCTTATGTGCTGTGCAAATGCATCAGTGCTGCCCTGACACTGATTTTTCAGCAAATAATATTCTGCCTCTTTCCAAGCATGTTCCTGTATATGTGTGTATAAACGTACATTGCACATGCCAGTCCTGATTTGCACACTCAGATATTGGAGAAAAGCACATTTAATAGTTCTGCAAAAACCTCCTCCTTGGTGAGGAGATCTCTGTTTGTTGCAGTGTGTGCGTAAGCACTAATTTCAGAGACCTTTTAATCTTGGCAGCATCTGTATCACACTTTCTGTGTCCTGCATCTATTCATACTCTGTGCCAAAGCCATAAATGACAAAGTGTTTTTCTTGCTTCTCCTGCTTACCTGTTGGCTTTCTCCTTTTGAGATGTATCTGCTTCAGTCTGATCCAGATTGCCTTTGACTTAAAGTTATTGGAACTTTATTTTTCTGTTTTCTGACATCTTTTAGAGTTTTTAGAGTTAATTTCTCTTCTACATCCCCTTCCCTCCCATGGTTCCCATCTTCTTCTGATTGTCTCTGCCTCACTAGGGAAATTGGCTTCCCAAGACTGCATCACATGCCTCTTAGAGTCACTCAAGTTTCACTTCTCTCACCTCGTCCAGGCCTCCCCCTAATCTGCAGGGTTGCTTTGCCCCAGACTGAAAGAGTTAAAGTGTTTGAATTTTACCAGTGTGAATGATATATGGCTCTGCTGTTCTGGGAAGCTTTGTAACCTGAAGAAGCCGATATTGATGGTTTAATTACTTCCCAGGTCAGTAAGGAGGTCAAAGCTACTACTTAGGTTTATCTCCTGGGAAGTTTTGCAATATCATCCTTTACTTGTCAAATTTAGGACCCCAATAGCCAAAGGCTCCTTTAAAATAAAGTTCTAATAAGGAAACTTTCCTTGGTACCATCACCAGAGAAGGTGGTCCGTGGATGGCTGACACTGGAAGTCTCTGTGAGGCTTCTACAAGTCTCTGTTCACCATCTATTTGCCTGATGTACTCCACAACGTGATATCGCTCTGTTCAGACCCAAGCAAAGCATAATGGTCTCCACAATAGAATTGTTACTTCCTAGTTCCTTCCTTCACCACCTAATGGCTGTGATTTAAACACTAACATTGCATCTTCACCTGTCTGGAGACTGCGGCCTCGGCAGCACTTACCTTCTTGTGACAGGGTGCTATTCAGCAGCCTACCCTCCATTTCCCAGGAAAATGGGACCACACATCACTGACCCTGAAGTGCAGCAATGAGAGTACGATGCTTCTTTGGGATTGTAGGAGATCCTTTTCCCTGTGTTGAATTCAGTTTTAGTTGTCCTGAAATAGTCAGTAGAGCTAAAATGCAACAGACTGTTTCTGTAATGACAGGGGAGGAAATTGCTCTTTAAGAACTGAGACATCACTGAATATGCCAGATATGACAATTCTTCTTGTCCTGTCTTGTGCAGAGGTCTGGGTTTCCTGAATTTTTCTTTCCTTTAGCCAAAAGTTAAAAAAAATCAATTATTTCTATCCAAAAATTGTCATCTTGTGTAATAGTAATCTCCAGGCTGACCTCCAGGTGAAGTAGATCATATGGGATGTCACATAGAATGTGTATAGCCATACATTGTTAAAGATGTTAACAATAACTGTATTTTTTCAAAATGTATTTCCATATGCGTGTTCTGTCTCCTGCACTCTTTCCTCTGCCTTTGAGTATTGATGTACGGTAGGAGGTTTGTGCTATTCCATGAGGTCTACAAACAGCACAGGAAAGCCTTCCAGTGTAAGGTGCACGTGGACAATGCATCTCAAAGCTCCTAAGGCCAGCTTGTTGACAGCTCTTCTTTCCTTTCTTTATCTTCCAATGAGCAAGTATACAAAATGGAACTAGAGTTTCACGTAGGACATGAAGCCAAGTCCTGAATGTGTCCTTGCTATATATTTATCACACTGGAACACTGAAAAATACACTGTGTGTTTGAAAAATACAACAACAATTTGTAAAAGACAGTGAGGAAGGGGTATGAAAATAACTTTTGCCTTGTTTCTTAGTGCAAATTTTTTCCCTCAGCATTACGGAAGGAAGTTTGGTATCATAGCTTGAGAGCATGAAGCAGACACAGAAGACAATTTTTTATTATTATTTGTGTTATTTTCCGGGTTTAATGCCATTTTAATAATTTTAAGGATATAATTTTGATTCTAATATTGTGGGTGCTTAAGTTTGGTGACACCCCTGTGGTAGATTTGAAATTAATTATGATGGACTGAGAACTGCAGGGTGAATCTCAATAGAGGCTACTAAAGTCATATATAAATGTGGGTGTGATTTTTAGTTCTCTGGAACTCCAAGACTGAAACCCCTGTGGGCTGTGTTGGCAGGATGGCTTGATGTAGGAGTCAAAGGTACTCATTTCTCCCTCCTTCCCTCCCTCCACATGCAGGGTGTGTTTGTGGCCGTATCCCGTAATACCAGATTTGCATCCCATCCCTTTTCCCCCCTTTCCACCTATCAGAGTTCAACAGCTAGAAAGGAAGGAAGTGACTCCAAAGTGTCAGGCCTTAGGGTACAGCAGTTGTCATCCACCCTTGGGAGGGCTGCTGTGCCTGTCTTTTCCCAGCTGGAGAATAAAACAGCACAAAAGCTGGAGGCTCCATCCCAGGTGTGGTACTTTCTAAGTCACAAGGTGCTTTCAACCCTGGCATGGTCCATGTGCTTTCCCATCTGAGGAACTTTCCTCTTTCTCCCAGTTGTGTGCTTCTGCTGCCCACGGTACGTTCCTGGAAGAACGCTGCCTGTGACACAGCAGATCAATGGGCACAGACCCAAGTCCCTGCTCCCAAGGATCAATATGATGTTGGAGTACAATGCTGGGGCTGGCATTGCTTACTCCTTTCAGGTCTGGCATCAATTAGCTGCAGCCTGCAAATAGAAGTGGAGCAGTAACACTCTGCAACCTCGATAACCTGTCCTGAGGAGCCTGCCAGAGTCAAGGGGCTCCTTGCTGCCACTGCAGTCAATAGACCCATTTCATTAGGCTGGAAAGGTTAATTGCATTGAAAACTGGCGTCATCCTCAGCACAGGATCACTGTAGAACTCCACGGTGGTGTGAGTCCTGAAGCTGTCTCAGGGAAGCCCTTCTGAGCTCTGAGAAAATTTGCTCAGCAAGCCTTCTGTGCAGAGTAGTCAGACCCCCACTGTCACAGTTCCCTTGTTGAGGTCTCTTTACTTTGTGTAGAGAAAGCAGGTGAATTTCAGTTTTTGCAGTGATTTATTTTTTGAAATACAGAGTTTCTGTTACGTTAGCAAGCGTCCTCTTATCCTTTTGTTAGAAACTGCATCCTAGAAAGCAAGTAAAGTCTAATATTGGGGTCTGAGATCTGGCTTTCTACTTTGAAATGTTTTGAGGTATTTTTACTGAAAATATTAAACAGAGCAGAAGATTATTCCATGATCTGACACAGAAAACATGACATAATCAGAGTATTGAGAGATAGCTTTATTCTCTGGTTAGTGGTGACTGAGCAATAGCTGGTCTATTAAATATTTAGTTGGGGCTTCTTTTATAAACCCTTCTCTCTCCCTTTCACAGTCACCTTCTGTGGGCCATCTTATGTAACATTATTTTTCACGTCAGAATGTTGGTTTCAGAGAAGAAAAACTGCTGCCATAGATGAGAACTTCAACTGCTAAATAGAGAGAGGAGAACAGAAGGATGTGAAGATGCTGGGCAGGTGGAACAGCTGCTCTCTAAAAGACGTCCTTTAGCATGCGCTTAGTCACCTCTTTCTCAGGATGTGGCTGTTGTGGCATCTCAGTTATATGTGCCCAGCATCTTGTGTGTAACTGCAGGGCACCTGTGTTGAAATTGGAACTCTCCTTGAAGTTGGTCATCTGAATTTTCACCTTGCCCACTTCTTACAGATTCGTGTGACAAGCCTAAAAGGGTTCATGTGTTCTCATTATGTCTAATTCTTAACACGTATCATGGCCCTGTAGCTCCCCTGCCTCCTCTGCCCTCTGTGCAGAGACCTTCTGTAGCAGTTTGACAGGAAGTGAATGAAAGAAAGGTTTTAAAGGCCTGAAGTAGAAGGAGGAGGATGTAAAGGAACATCTCAGGTTCAGGAGAACTGTTTTGTATTTTGAGATGCTCTTCCGATGTGCACAGGGTTCTTGGTGGGAAGGGCACAGTGAAGAGCTTTCTCTTTAATACAGTGTGTGTTTTATCTCCGCAGACTTCTTGCAGACTTAGTTTAAAGATCTTAGCTCAATACCATTAGTGTATCTCTGCTGAAGGCCCTTTATAAAATTGATTAGAAAGTGGGCTTTTGCATGTGTGTGTGTGGGCTCTAATCTGATTTGAGTCCGAGATGGTATCTTTAATTCAGTGCATCACGGCAACTAACTCACGAACTTCACCAAGAGTCAGAGCCCCTAATTTGGTTTGAGAATACATTAGCAAAACGAGCTCAGAAGGCCCCTTTTCGGGGAGAGGAGGAGGGGGTGTCTTGAGGGGGGCTTTGGGGGGAGGACTGGAAGAATTGGCTTGACAGAGAGGAGTCGTGGATTTAAACAAGATCCTGAGCACGATATTCCTGCAGTGGGTCCCAGGAAGAAAAAAAAGGGAGCAAAGAGAGAAGATTGATTGATTGATTGATGGCCTTGCACAAACCATGGAGAACAAAGTGAACCTCAAAGCAAGCTTAACCCCTTCTTCCCATGCAAACAGCGAGAGCTTGACATGCTCTTTATCCATACTGTTTATCCCTCTTCTCATTCCTTCATCCTGCTCTGTGGGCTGCTGCTTAAAGCAGACCCCTATTGCAGAAGTAATAGTATGCTTTTGCTCTGGCAGATGATCTACACTACCAAAACTTTTCAGGACTGATCCGACTTGAAGTATAATATTAAACCACCTGTATCTCCTTCCTTCCTTCCTACTTCCTGAAATTGAAAAAAAAGTTAGAAAGAAATAGACCAGCGCAGCTGGTCTTTGCCGTGAAAGCGGTGGTTTGCTCCAGGTGATATGTAAAAGCCAGCCCTGGGGATTGTTAGGCTAAGCGGAGTAGGTATGTATGTCCACTGACAACTTTAAAGCTAACCTTCATTCTTCAGATCCCATATTCCTGTATGATATGTAGTGGGGGTTGTGTAGCAACCAGTTGGAGGGGGGAAAGGGAGGGGAAGAAACCCTCCAGATTCTCTCTGACCCTTTTAAAACAAAGAATTATTTTAATTTAAGATATTGTTAAAATAAAGGGGCGAGTAACTCATCTTAGATTCTTTCAGGTGCTATAGAAATATTCAAGATGGGAGTAAATATTTAATTTGAAAATGTAATCAGAAAGCTGGTAAACACAAAATGTTTGCTCTGTTAGCTCAGTTTTATGGCTGAAGTCTTGCACACACAGATATCAGAAAACTCCAAGTTCTATCTCCTTCAGTAGCAGTATTGTATTCCCCCTGCAGCTGGGCAAAACTGTTTCTTCTTGCCAGGAGTATAGTGATCTAGGAGTTGCTGCCTGAATTTTTTAACTGGTACAATTCCATTTATTGCAACAGAACTTTACTGGGTTATACCCAGTCTGGCCATTAATATCATGTCTGCCTTATATTTTCAGATGGAGGCTCTTAAATTGTGTTTGCAAAGTATTTACAAGATGTCCATTTGATTGCATAGGCACAATCTTGGACACAAATGACGAATACAATTGCACCTCTGTGTTTGTGAGTGAAGCTGACTGAGCCATTGGTTTTGCAGTAAAACTGCGTGTTTTGTAGTTAAAATTCAGTATTTGTGTTTGTGAATTTGACCCTCTCTGTGCCATAGCATGTTAGAGTTGGTTCAGGCAGAGTAACACCAGATCTCCTGACTTCATACATTGCAAAATGTTCAGTAGAGTGGTCCTTTGTGATGCTTCAATTGTATTGCTTGAGTGTAAAATCAGCCTCAACCACAGCTACACAGAGGACACAACATGTTTAGAGAAGGTTTGAGGCCCTTCCTTTCAAGTAGTGCCTATTTGGAGAGGGAGCTGACTGTGCTTTCAGGAATGAGGAATCACAAAACCAGATACCTCAGAAATGGAAGATGTTGGAAGTAGGTCTTGCTGCTTTTATTTGGATATACAACTGGATTGATTCAATGCCTAAGCTGAGCTGCTGAGCCACCTTCAAGTAATTATTTTAGTTAGCCTTCAAGCTCTGTAGAGAGTATACCATATGCTTAGTTGAGGTTCCTTTTTCCACCTTGCCTGATGAACTGCTGAGGTCAGCAATTTTATTTCAGTAGCTTGCTCTCATGAACTTTATTTCTATAGCAGCCTTCCCGTCCAGACAACGCTGCAGTGCACAGAAATAATCCAATTTTACTTGATTATTAATAATTACTCTCAGCTGCTATTTTTTCAGTTGATTGATTAGAATAAACACTGCTCTGACGGGATACACCAGAATCCATAACTTCTCTTCCCTTTTTACTGCTATTTTAGCTCAGGCTTCTCCAGGCATAATGTGAAGCAGGGGATTGTAATGCAAAGTGGCATTTTAAAATGTGCCTTCTTGCTGTTTTTTAACTAGGTGTGACTAAAATTCATTTAGCTGGATTGGTGGAAGACTACAGGCCCTGGTTAATCATGGCTCTGGTTTGCAAGCCGTTGCTTTTGCTAAACACGTTTTCTACTATTCAATATTGAAGATGAACAAAACAACTCCTATTTTTGTTTTAATCTTGCAAACTGATCAAAGACTGTAGGTTTGCAGGAAATGTGCTTCGTACTTACAACCTTGTCCCTTATCCGACTGGTTGTGTATCCCTTCCGGAGGGTTTCAGGCCATGGGTCTCTTTACACGGATCTTACCTTGTAGCTGAGTGAGGTTTTTTTTGCTGTACCAAATTTGACAGTTTATTTTTTTTGTTTGGAAGGAGCATATTACAAGGCACTCTCTCAACAACTCGTGGCCTGAAACCATATCCGGCAGTTCTGCAGGGACAGAGCAACTTTAGAGTGTTTGCAGATTTGTCAAGAACTTAAACACCTCATCTAAATTATGCACAAAAATATAGGAAGACCAACACTGAAGTTCATGTTTTCACCAGCTTAGTGTGCCGTCAGGAACAACCTCTCCTAGCACTGCAATCCAGTCGCTGTAAGTCCCTTGCTGATTCAGCCTGTTTTGTACCATATGCTGTGAATGCCAAGGGGCGAACAGCACTGCAGCCAGTACCTCAGAAAGTCAGAACAGGCAACTCAGGTGTAGCTGGGAAGAGCAGTGGTTTTCCTACAGAGTAACTGCTGTTAACCCTGTAGACTGGAATTCTCTCTGGGAAGGTGGTTGGTACCACATGGGAGACAGTTTAGCTACTTGTAGCTGTTTTGGTTTGCATCTTGGGTTCCTTAAATCCGTTCTGGTTCAAGAATAATGCTATTTCCTGGTTGGGAAAGTGGGAAGTGAGAAGACTGCTTTGACATGAACAGAATTTGCCTCCTCTTTGCAAGTGGGAAAGTTGTCAGAGGCATTTAGAGTTTTGATTTATCTGCTCTAGGATGAATCCAAGGAAATAAATGAATCCATGTTAAATGTTTTTAAGAAGCATGTTGTTGTTGAATTTCCTACCTGGAGTGAACTGAACAGAGTGGACAAGTCTGTCAGAGCTGGCAGCACCAGAGATGCTCAGGCCAGTGAATGTCACCTGGAGATGGAAATGTGTGAATGGATGCACTGTACCCTATGATTTGCAATGTGTGGGTAGGGCCATCAATCTGCAGTGTGACTGGCAGGAGAAGAGTATTTATTAGTGTAAGTGGGAATTTCTGAGGAAGTCTTATCTTGGGAAAAGTTCACCTTCCTTTCCTTCCCAGCTTTTTGAAACAAAAGCTTGTTTTGAGAAGGAGTAGTTAAACACTGCAGTCTGAAGACATGTCTTCAGAGACTCAGTCTCAAGAGACTGAAGACAAGTTTCCAGAAATCCTATAAAGGGCATGGGATAGCTGCAGTGTTCAACATTCAGATGACTTTTCAGATCCTGAGGTCCGGTTCATGTTCAGATCAATAGAAATCACAATTCGATTTCAATAGGAGTTGGATCAAGGCTTAAATGAAGAGCCAGGATACTGTACCAACTACTTCTGATTTATTTCCCCTGTAGCTAGAAAATTCTGGGTAAGGTTTAGGTGGCAGGTAGGATGCTTATACTCAATTCCAACATTTTTTTTCCTCAGCAAGCTGTAAAATGAAGCATTTTTGTAGGTTACAGAGGTGCTAAGAAGTAGCACTCCTTACCATGAGTGGATGAGAAAGAGGTTTCATTCAGACACTCATCAAAGTGGCTAGAATGTCCAGGTCAATTTTTGTAAACTGATAGGCAGCCAGGGTTTCAGAGCTTCTGATCACATGCCAGCAGTGATTCCACTGTGATGCAGAAGGAATGGGGTAAAGCTTAAATGGTACCAGATGAAAAAGTGGAACAGCATTTCTCCAACAGCACTCAGCTTTCAAATCTGAGGGACTGATTTTTGGCTGCAGGACACTTCTTGTCACATAGTTAATCTCCGAGTAATACAGGATAACCATTTTGTATGAGTTGATGGCACAGATTCCATGGTACTCTTGAATTTCCAGAACTTTTATGTAGAATTCCACCTTTTCAGATGATTTAGATGCAGTTTGTTTCTCAGTCTCAATCTCTCTGTGTTGCTTGCCTAAAGAAGATAGCATGAAGTGTCAAAACATTTCTGTGTACATAAGAACACAGATATTTCTGAATGCATAGAAGTAGAGAAGAGAGACTTGCTGAGTGAAGCACAAGCAGAGGGCTGTGTGGAAGATACAGGGAGGAGGGCTGCATGGAAATTAGAATCTTGGTTCACAGAATATTTGTTGTTTGAAAATGTTATTCCATCACAAATCTGACTGCAACATGAAATTTTAGGCGAAATAGAAATTCCAATAAAATTTATTTTGGAGAAAGTTCCAATATTTTGTTTTATTATGTTGTTTCATTATGTTCTTGAAACAGTGATTATTCATCAAACAACATGAGGCAACACATAACAGGCTAAGCAAAGTGCTAAGAACAAAGCAAAGTTCAACATCTAATTTTTTAGAATTGTTTTGGAAATTCCACAGTAAAAGTTATTTCCAAAATTGACTTCGTTCTGTAATGAAGCAGATAGCATTTTTAAACAAAAATGAATTTTTGATGAAAAACTTAAGAGGGAAGCATAATTGCAAAGGAGAATGGAAAAATGGAGGTGTGATCAGGAGGCAGCTGATGTGTGAAATAGAATGTGGGGAGATGGAGATAGGATTAGGCAGTATTAGAGATTAGGTTATTGTGTAGACTGGGTCACAGGGGACTGGGCTTAAAGTACAGTGAGGTGTAGGAAGAGGTCAGAATTGGTGTGTATTATAGAAACAGATTTGCAAAGCCAGTGTTTTCTTCCTCTGGCTTGCTTGCATGCAGGAAAACACTAGCTACTCACACTACTTACCCAGGCAAACCTGAGAGCTGTGGTGCTGAAGAAAGAGGTTCAAATTCTGCTGATAATCTGGAGCAGAGGACATCATGTGAGCATAGATTTCATCTGTCCATCCTTCTGGTTACCACACTCATCTGCACAGTCCATTATTTCAATCATAGTAGTTGTTTGGCTCTCAGGGAGGTCCTTCAGGCCCATGTCAGCTGGCTTAAGCAGTGTCCTGGAGAGCTGCAGTGACTTACTGAAGTTTATAAGAAGATCAGTGTTGAGGCTGGAATTAGACTTTGAGACATTTTGACTGCATCTTAAGGGCTCAGTACACTGTACTTCGCTGCCCCATGTCATAAGCACTGAGTCAGTGACTAGGAGTCACTATATGTATAGGGGTCCTCGGGCTGTTTTTTGGGGCATGGTTACGAAGTGGTGATCAGGGTGTAGAATGATTCCCAAAGTGGGCACAGAGGCACATCTGCGAGGGTAAGGTCTACAGTGTAGGCTGGTTAGAGAGACATAGGGGTGGGACAGCAACTTAGTTTGCAAAAGGCAGAGGGAACTGGAAGGCTGGGCACACTGCACAGATGAAGTGTGTGTGGAGTTATAGATCCTGTCTTTATGCATCACATTGATCTCATTCAGTGTGTTATACTTAGCATTTTGTTTATATAATCTCAGGGTGTTACAGGGGTTTGTTTGCTTATTTTTAACTCCTGGATGACTGGCATTTCAATCTGAATGCTGTCTGTTTATAAATGGGAGAAATCTGTCCAGGCCTGGCAAAAGATCTTTGATAAAGGCTTTCTGTAAATTGAGAGAAATGCATTTGCTTGACTTATGTTATCTTGTCAGCTGGGAGTTAAGTCCAGACAAACTGGCGAACTGTGCCTGGGATGTTCAAAACACTGACCACCATCTGCATACATTGGTAAACGGTTGTGTCATTTGTGATACATGTTGCATTTTATTTAGTTTAGGTAGGAAAAAGAAAGAGGGATAAGGTACATTCTGCATCATGCAGGAGTGTGGTGCAAAACCAGCCACCTGGTGAGCTAGAAGAGTTTGGGACTAGAAGCTGTCTTGTAACAATGTCATGTCTGACCTCGCTGCTGGTGGCTGCTCACTGACTTAGTACTTGTGTTGTGTTTCCTGTGGTAGACTGGGTTTGATTGAAACCAGTTTGTGGATTTGGCAAAGGTTTCCTTGTTGTAAACAGGACGCTGAATTAATAGTGATCAGCACCTGCCAGAGATTTTAGCTACACCTCTGGATACTTCCTGTATCACCACCGGATTCTCCAGAGGCAGTCATATTTCCCATAAGAATCTAGTAAGGATTAAGAGGGATTCCTCCCTGCAAGTTTAGATACAGAATGCTGTGTGTATTTCTAGGGCCTACGGAACCCTGGTGGAGCTAGGCTCCAGAACTTGCTTTAGAATTGACCCTGTTTGCCCTGATGGGTTGCAGTGCTCACTGCTGGCTTTTCACCAGACATTGATTTCTATTTCCCATTGCTCTGAACTCTTGCATGGCTTACACACAGAGGGCTCAGTGCTGTGAGCTCTTGGGGTTGTTCACTGGAGGGAAAGTCTTTAGCTTTCAAGACCTCTCACCATCAAAATATCTGGTGAAACTGTCTTGTTGCCTCTCCCCACCTCTTGTCCAGGTTGCTCACACTTTCTGTTCTGCGTGTCTGTTCCCCTCCAGCCCACTACTGTGTGTCCATCGTCTCCTCTCCCTGTGCATCTAATGGAGGTTGGTAATCCCGTTAGGTGCTTGCAGCGGGTGCTGCCGAATTTGCTTGCAAACGCCTGTGCCAGGTCGAGTGTCATTGCCAGCAGCACTCTTGGCGGGATGAAGGTTGCATTAGCGAACAGTAATTGAAATGCAAAATAACATTTTGATCGAGCGAGCAGGCTGTTTATTTATCAGATCAATAGCCAAAATGCCCCATCTGGAGAAGTCAGCGTGATAACAAGTGATAGCAGTCCAAGGGCAAAGGGAACAAGCACAGCGGGGAGGATGTGCCGTCAGGGCGGGCTGGTTTCGGTTGGGTCACACCAGGCCGTCAGTTGCTGAAATTTGCTTCTTTTTGGGTCCCTACTTTAAGGAGGGCAGGCCCCTTCCTAGTTGCATCAGCAAAGGGTTCCAGACCTCTGGAGAGAGAACAAACTGTTCTTAAATATGGGATAGGACAGCTGAAGACATACATAAAACCATGTGAGGTCTTCTTCCTCCCATGCTCTGATAGACACAGGACTGTGCATCAAGGTGCAGAGTGCAGAAGATATGGCTCAGTTAGGCAGTGGCTTTTGACTGTTTGTTTTACTGCATTATGCTTGCTATAAAGGTCTGAACACTCACTGTGATGATCAGGAAGTATGAAGTCATGGTTTGGCTTCTATAGCAAAGCTACTGGAATGGTATCTAGGTGCATCCACATGATGAGGAAAAGAGAGATGTGAGAGAAGGGGCTTGTGTGTATTTGCACAATAAATTTATGCATTCCTGATATACACAGATACCCTACAGAATAAAGCTATGTAACATTTAAAGCTGTCTCAGAAAGGTACTATGTGAAAGTGTAAAAGCAACTGTATAGCTTCTTTGCTAGTGCCTGACTGCCTGTCTATCTGCTTTGCTGTGTCTGCCTGTTAGCTTCTGCTTAGCCATTAGCAGGGATGCTAAAAAATGGAAGAGGAAGAGAAACAGAGGTTAAAAAGCTTGCAAGCTTGTGTTTCTTTCTTTTATATCCAAAAACAGTAACAGAGAAAACTGAAAACTTCATGGGATGAGAAAGTAATTTATTCATGATGACAAAAGGAATATTTTTGTGGGGTTTTTATACTTACTTTTAGTTAAATTTTCCTACAGTGATACCAGTTTGTGAGGAAAATTGAAATAATTGAAAAGTATTTTGCTTTGGAATTTGTTTTGGCTGAACTGGGGTTTTTAGGGGGGCTTTGGTTGGAGTTTTTTTTAATCTAGAGAAAGGAGGACACAAGTTCTGCAGAGTATTGGGGAAAATTATGTGTTTGTTCTGCTATACGGTTTCTGTCTAAGGAGCAGTTTGTTGATCTCATCTCTTGGTTCAGGCAAGTAGGAATGCAGGACACTGGGGTGTCAGGTAGAGTTGGACAGGAAAGCTGCTTTGTCAGTCAAAGGAAATGGGGACAGTCAGCAAGATGGACGAATGAAACGGATTTACGATAAGTTGGGGAGGTTAGAAGCTGGAATTTGGGTCAGATACAGCTGCCTACTTAATATATGCAGTGTGTGCTAAGAGATCTGCTAAATACCTACCAAAGATGGGAGTTTAGAGACTCAGCAAAATCGAACCTTGAGGTTATTCTAAATAGGTAGCTAAAGATAATCCTATATGTTACAGGAGTGTAAGGTGTGCAGAAGGAAACCACTGTTTCCGTATGTGACCTATTCTCCTTATGCCTGTGGTATTCATTAGCAGGAAAGGAACCTGGTCTGCAGTTACCTCTGTCATGTACTCCCTTTCTTTGCTTTTTCAAGTGCTGTATCTCAGCCTCACTGTGTAAGTTTCTTGTCTGTGCTTGACTCCATGTAGTTCTCTTGTGCTTCTGTCTGCACTGACAGCCTAACTTACTCACACTTCCATACTTTTTCAGTAATTCTGGGACATGTTCCATAAGTCATATCCAGCGTTTGCACTCACAGTTACCTTGCTTTGTCACTGTATCATCTTAGAAGTCCTTTCTGGAGAGTCAGGGTTAAAAAAAAAATGGATTAAAAAGCACTAATTGCCCTCTGTTATTTCCCATGCTATAATTTATGTGAAACTAATTTCAGTTAGTTTTTCAGGATCTGTCAGGTTTTGAGCAATGTTCTAATGATGAGGCACTTAGTTATAGATTTCTCTGAGAGCTACAGGTGGAATCTAGGCAAAGCCCATCTAATCTGTCTGGATTGTCTTGGCAAGGGTGGGAGAAGGAGGCAGAATCCCACTACAACTGTGTTGTTGAAGTGTAAATAACAGAAACCTTCCCAAAAAAATATTACCAGCTCAAACCCAGAGAATTTCTAAATGCATCCAGGTTGAATAACATGAACTCGAAATCTTCCTTTTCAGGAAGCTAGTATTCCTAAAGAAATATCAATTACTGAGCCTTTTGGACATTTGTTTCTTGGATAATGTCTTTGATATGTATCTCCCATCCTAACTCCTTCTTCAAATACTTAGAAAAATTAAGCATTACCTCTGTGTGTCTCTTTTTTCATGCCATTGTTCACCATGAATTGTAGGCAAGATTGAAGGGGGATGTATTCAGTGAATATCTTGAAATGCAAGGAAGTGTAGGCTGAAGAATTTGCTCTGGAGGCAGTTTTCTCAGAAATGCTGAGTGGATACAGAGTCAAAGGTCTGTGAGAGATGAGATGTTGGATCAGGCTGTGATGCAACAGTCAGTGTGATATGAATGACAGTAATAGAAGTTTTCCTTTCCTTGCTCATCTAAGAAGATGGAAGCAAAATTCTGATGTATAAGTGTTCAAAATGTGCTCTTCTGAGCCTCCTTTTATGGGTCTCATTCACAAGTGTCTGAAGGACACTGGAGGTGCTTAGAAGATACAGATTATAAGTGCTCTAGATAGGCAGAGTATAAAGAACAACACTCAAGAAGAAATGAAGGTCTAGCAAGCATTTTAGCAGGGATTGAGTTGCAGCTTTGCTGTGTGCAGGCAAAACTGTTGAACTGCTGTGAATGTAGAAATAGTGGGTAAGAAGTGGAAATGTGAAACACAGAATGATGACATGTGGTGGGGAAAGAGTGGTGGTACAACTTGGATAAATAGTGAACAGCAAGTCAACCCCGGTCCTTGTTTTGCTGTGGTAACAACAGTAAGTATAAGCAAGAGGCATTAGCTCAAGTGCTAAAGCAATTCACTCTGGAGGGAATGCCACTTAGTACACCAGAGGGCAAGGTACCTTCAAAAGGCAGTATGTTAATAAGAGTGAACTGACACCTCCAGATTAATTGTCACTTCGTCTGTGTAATACTTTTTACTATTTACTAACAAGGCTGTTGTCATAAGGGTGAAGAGAAATTACAGTAATGAGGAGAGGGATGAAGGCTAGTAGGAAATCCATAATGTCTTCTGCCCCTGAGAGCCTTTTTTATTTATTAAGCAGCCTCCAGACAGTTTGCTGTGGCAGCTTTTTTCAGCATGAGCTAACTTAGGCTAGAGAAGATCTACTGATATGTCGCTGGGCTCTGGTTATGCAATGGGTCAAAGGGATAAAATATCTACTGGGCATTAGACAAGCAAGTACTATTTGTGTAAGAGCCAGAATGTGAGCACTAGCTTGTCCAAAGACAGGCATGTAGTATTGGGGGGGTGTATTATGGACAAATGCCTTGAAAACCAGCTGTCAGGGGTTTGCCACACTACAGAATAGGAGCATAATCCATACAAGCCAAAGGGAGCTATCACTAGAAAACATGGCAAAACTCTTAGAAATCTGCACTCCAGAGAAAAATAGCTAAATTGAGCTGAGTTCTGACTCTTGTCCTTTATAGCAATGCAAAATACTGTGACTGAAGCAAAAAATCTCTAAAGCCCCTGCACTGGTAACTTGGTGATTTATGTTTATGATCATGCCCATCATGCTGGTACTACCCAAGCTCTTGCCTGTTCTCAGATAGAAATTGTTTGTCCTGGGAACAGGATATGTTCTTATATGACAGAATAAGCCCAGAAAATATTCCTGATGTGACTGAGTTACCCACGGTTATCCACTGTACAGGAGTAAAGTGGCACATTGGCAGATCCCATTATTCTTAGACTGTTGAATGGAGAAGAGCTGTCAGTATAGATAAAGTCTCTAAATGATGGCTCTCTCATTTGAAGTCCATATGGAGTAAAACAGTGGGAGAAACAAGTGTGAGTGCTGATCCCTTTCCTCCCTAGCACTTTGGTGGGTGTTCTTGGTGAGGCAGGGGTGGGAGCGTGTTTGTGAGCTGTCCATGGTAAGAGTAGGTTGACCAACAGGTGTGGCCAGCTCTATGACATTAACTCTTTGCATAAGTGACCTAAAATTACACTGGCTGTTATTGCAGCTGTCACATCTAGCTTGCCACTTGGAAAACATTATTTATTTCTGTCTCTTGTATCTAAAAAAAAACACCTGACAAAATTTGACTTGTTGGAGCTGCAGCCAGTGTTTGAGAAGCCAAACTACATTGTTCGTCTGTCTGCTGTAGACTGCAAAGCTCTCTCATGTGGCTCACAAAAAAAACACAGAACCTGTGTTGCCCATGATGTGCACATCCCATTTACACCTGGAGTGCAGGTTTATGTCATCTGAATTGACAAATACTGATAGCATAAATAGGCCTGTACCAGAGAAGAGGTTGAGTGTTTTATCTCTCTTATCATTGGTGTTTCTGTGGATTAAAGCTACTTTCATCTTTCATAACTGGTTTAAAAATTTCTGTGCAATCCAAAGTGTGCTTTATCACAAGCTGGTGTCCGAAGTGAGCAGTTTTATACTGGCAGACTTCTCAGGTTTTGTCAGTATAACTTAAATCTGCTGTGAGGACTTCAGGACTGATCTGCAGTTCCACAAGCACAGCCATATGACTCTTGGAAGTTACAAGCTGTACA
Source organism: Lanius collurio (assembly GCA_020086605.1). Lineage (NCBI taxonomy): Eukaryota > Metazoa > Chordata > Aves > Passeriformes > Laniidae > Lanius > Lanius collurio. The sequence continues at coordinate 17,543,410 of JACBWW010000004.1, read as the reverse complement.
GGCATCTTACCTGCTGGCTTTCCCAGTTTATGGAACTTTATAAAATCAAGATTTCATTCTGTCTGGAATCCATATCCAGTGTGAGAGCCACCCAAACAAAAGCCCATTTCTGATCTTTTCCATTTCTCCTTGTGCCCAGAATAGGGAAGATTTTTCCTGAGGAAGGCCTAAGTGTTTTCTCTTTCACCCTGTCTATCAGCTGATACTAGTTCTACAGCTGTATTTCAGTATGCATTTTTATGATAATTTCAGTCTTGGTGTTGCAAATCTCCAACATGCTGAGTTGGTGACTTTGTGACTAAATCAGAAAATACTGGTGAAGGGACTGGACAACATAGCAGAATTGATGCCCATTCCTTACCTTTCTTCAGGAAACTGGAGTATACAACTGAGCCACCCTTGCATTTCGTGTTGAAGATGAGGTTTCAGCCACTAAGGAAGGTCAGCAGCATTGTCACTAAATTTTTTTTTTTTATCCCATTTTGGAATAGCGAGTGCTACTTGGAGAATCATAGAGGGTCGGATACTTAGGTTGGCATGAGCACTTCGATGCTCAGATGGTATTAAGTTACTGAATTGTGTATACCTTTAGTTGATAAAAAGTTCCTCTGGTGGGGAGAAGTTACCTTCTGTCACAAAGCTGGGTGCTCTGGCTGTCTTGCTAAGCAGGTTTGAGCGGTGGATATTTTTTTTCTCTCTTATACATAAAGACTACTGAATTCTTGTCATTTCCAAATCCAGAAGTGGAGTAAAGAGGTGAATGTAGCTACAAATTACTATTTCAGGCAAAAATAACTCTGAAGGATGTGCAATAAAATAGCCTTATCTGCATCAAACTTGTAATCCTTGAAGTGTAAAAGAGCAAAAATTGGGGGCACTACTGTCTTAATTTTGTAACTCTGGTCTTCTGTCCCTTTCTGCTCCTCTCCATCTACCAGTCTTTCCCTCTCATATTATTGATGTCTCAATGCTCAAAAGAGCATTAAACTCATAAGCCTTTAATGGCTAAATACCAGCCATTGCAAACAAATAGCAGAAGATGAAAGGCTGGAGAAGAATTGGGGAAACTTGTAATGTTAACCAACATTGCTGCCCAGAGGAGAGAGCACTAATGGATAAAAACCTAAAGCGCTGTCTTGACTTGGTCTAAACCCGAGTATTTACATCCAGAATCACTGAGGTCAGAGCACTCTTGTCTGAGGGCAGTTACAAGCTCATAAAGGCTAACAACATTGTTAGTGATAAACAGCAGTGGGTTTATGAAACAGGAGAACAGCAGACAATAACCTTTCTTGATGCAATTAGATAATTAGTGGGCAAAAGGAATGCAGTGAATAGAGTGACTCTGGACCATGCATGGGCTTTTGACACAAAGCTGTGCAAAATCTTATTAGGGAAATTAGATCAAATTGGTTTTGATACAAATCCTGTGAAATGAATCATGGATTAAATGACAGCGTGTAAACAGAAGGGTTAGAGATATTCTTTATCCTTCTGCAAAGATGGTGTCCAAAAGGGCAGTGCTTTCACTGTAAATACTCATTAGTCACTTGGAAGAAAATGTAAAAGTGATCACACTCAAATTTACAGTTGACAGAACCAAAAGATACTAAAAAAAATCAGAGTAGAAAAAAGAAGAGCTAGGCTGAAAAAATGAGCATTGTGAACAGGCTTTCATAAAACAAGTGATAATTAGCACTGTGTAGTTCAAAGATGATACTGGCTCTACCTTGGAGCAAAGAGAATCTCCAAATTTCATGTTGTGCACAGTGGCAAAAGCAGCTTGTGTTCTGAGCGGTCCCAAAGAGACAGGCTATCAAATTGTGTGAGCTGATGTGCAGCCTGATGTCTGGCAAAGCTACTGCTCGGTTGGTCCATCTGTCTTCCTGGCTGTGTGCTTTCCAGAGTGACTCTCCCCTGTAGTGCTGCAGCATTGCACTGTGCAGTTCGGGGCACCTTGCTGCAACAGAGACCCAGGGAAGTTGGAACGAATCCAGAGAAGGACCACAAAGATGCTAAAGGGATTAGAAGGAATGACCTATGATGAGGAAAGGTGAAAAGAACGAAATGTTTAGAACCTCTAAGCCTGTTACATGGGCACAGAAATAGTAACGGAGTTTCCTGTGCCAGCACGGAGGAGAGTTGGATCAAGTCTCTCTCCTTTTACATTCCTATTAAGGTAACTAGAGCCAAGCAAAATGGCTGTTCATCACTTTGAACTCTTTGCAAAAAACATTTAGCTGTTCTTCTTGAAGTTCAAGATGTTGTATCTCATTGCCAGGGGACACTCTGACTGCTTAAAAATCAGCACGAGATGTCCATGAGACTTGCAGAAAGTCAGAGGCCAGAAAAGAAAAGCAGATGCTCTGGAATGGCTGGAGTCACCTTAGCTGTAATCTTTGATCTGTCTTGGTGTCAAGGGCTTTTGCTCTCAAGCACACATTCACATCTCACCAGAGCTCACTATGTACTGCTGCCTGCTGGAAGGGAACAAGAGGGTCCTCAGCTGTAAGGATGTCGGGGGCTTGTTTCTTGATTCACCATCAAACACTCACTGTTTGCATGCCTTGGGGTAGGAAGGCTCATTATTTCCTCAGGTTCTTTTTTTTTCTTCTTTTTTTTTTTCTTTTTAAAATTTTTGTTTTGTTTTTATTTTTTGTTTTCTCTCTGTTGAAGGAAAACATGTTGGTAAGTTGTCTTGAGGTCCTCTGTGAATGTTTGGCCATTTAAGATACAGAAGTTGGGATTTCACTGATGCTCACCTCCCTGTCATTCATTTTCATAGTGTTTTTCTCTGTCTGCCTTGAAAATTACACCACCATCACCTCTTACTGTGGAGTTCCACAGTGTAGAACAGTGTTTTGTGGGTTTTTTTACCTTCCATTTTAACCTTAATCTCACGTTGCTGTTTCCAGTGACCTTTATTTCTTTACCACAGATGCACTTCCCAGGTAGGGAGAGGTTCCAGAACCTGGTCAGCACAGCAGGTCTCAGCTTTGCTGTGAGATGCTAAGATCTTGTCTCAGCTAGCAAAGCTTCCTCTTCCTTCACACAGCTGGCGTTATACCAGAAGATCTGCACTCTGACTAGGTGCCCTGTGGGAATAGAGATGAATGCACCTGCAGCAATTTCTGTAACTGCACCATGACCTCTAGTTCACTGTGGCTCTCTGGGCAAAGCATGGGCATTTATCAACTCATCACACTGTCTCTGAGAGGGACCAAACCCTGGATTCCTCTCAAGTAACACCAGGCAAAGCAGCTGAGGAACGTGAGATGCCTGTCCATACTCTCAAGGTCAACAGTCTTGCCAAAAAACAAACTTGGCTGATCGATCCCAGAGATAGAAGATGAGGTCAAACTTTGAGGATGAAACAGAGAAGGGAAAATTAGGAGATACTTAGGTCAAATGAGATCATAAGGATACAGGACTATGAATTTGCTGCATATCAAACATCTATATTCCTATCAACAGACACACAGATGTGATATATAAATGTGTGCACTCCAGACTTGCAGATTCACAGAATGTTTTGTCCTGTCCCCTGGTGGAGTTGACCTCTTGGCAGAATGAATTGCCACAAATACCAGGTAAATAGGCTGAAACAGAAATAGAAATTACCCACATGACCATGGTGGGGTAATTTTAAACAAGCAGAGCTTCCAAGAAGAAAGGTCAAGCTTCTCCAGTCAGTCAGAATTCTTTGGCCATGTCATCAGGAAAATCCATGTTTAGTTTTTCTTAAAGCCTTTGACAAATTATCTTACTGAAGGGAAAATTTAACCTCTCAGGTTAAAACTATTATCAATTTTAAAGTGCAAGAGACAGAAAGAAAGGGTAGACGTACCCTACTCAGAAAAGAAAGAGAAGTCAATTTTCAGCATGGTAAAGGTTAACATGCATCACACACAAAGATAAGTATTGTGGTATTTGATCCATGTGTTAATGATCTGAGAAATGCATGAACAATAAGACTGCAGATGATATCAAATTACCAAGGAAAACTGAAGAATTCCAGAGGATCCTAATAAAGCTGGGTGTGTGGACTGCACAGCACAGTGACAGATGAAATACACTGTTGACTATTGCAAAACATTGCACACCAGAAGGATTAATTTGATTTTTCATACATCTTAATGGATTCTAAATTAACTGCAGCAGCTCAGGAATAAGATCGAGTGTTGCAGTAAGTAACTCCCCAATACTATTTGTTGAAGAAATGGTAACAATTCAGATTTTCATTTAAAGAGGGAAAAAAGCAAACAGTGTAAGGAGTTACATAATACATAGACTGAAAATAACACTGAAAATATTGTAACGTCACTAGGTAATTGATGGCGTGCCTTTGTCTTGACTACTGTCCAGACCTTCAGCTGGAGAAGTGATGGAGCGGTGCCAGTTTCATGCCACTGAGGAGCTGGCTCACTGAACTCTGTTCTGGACTGAACAGAAATAGCCAGAGTAGAGGAAGTTCAGAGATGGATGATGAAGCAGATAAGAGATCTGCAAAAACTTCTGCGTGAAGAGCAATCATATGGATAATGAAGAGCTGAATGAGGAGAACATGGCAAAACTACATTTTCTGAGAAGGAGAGTCAGGAGATGTTCAGGGAGTCTGACAGACTGCAAATACATTATAGGCAAATAAAAGTAGGATTCATTTATTTATACACTGCACAAGTAATTTCTGGAACTCATTGCTGCAAATATCATAAAATTTAGCAGTCTTCCAAAAAAAATACTGAACATTTTTATTAAAAATAAGACTATCTGTGACTAAAATAAATAAGAAGAACTTGAAAAGATGGTAAAGTTCTTTCCATAAACTTAAGAGTGTAACCTCTCTTTAAGAAGTGGGAATTTGTGTGTCCATGCAAAAGCCCAAACCTAGTAAATAGAAGAAAGATTAAGATTTAAGATTGAGACAGAAGAACCTTTTGATCAGATGATTTTCCTTCAGTTTCTAAGCTCCTCTTTTAGTGATGATAGTGCAGCAGGATGTGATAAAGGGTGAGGTGGGGTGAGAGAAGGAGTCAAACTTGAAAATTATTTAGAGACTTCTGTGTTACAAATGAAAAAACGAAAATCCAATCTGAGCAGGTCCTTTCTGCAGGGTCTGCACTGAACTTTTTTGCTTAAAGCCAAGGCAGCACATTCTGTATTAACAAACATCGTTTTCACCTGGTCTGCCACAGGCAACCTTGCTTCTTTCTGCTGTCTGGGGGTAGATGTTGCGCTGGGTAGGTTGTGCTTCATTGGCACTCATGCCCCTTCTCAGCATTGCAGCCTGTGACCAGCCTGAAATTATGATCTACATGAAGAGCTTTGTCTTTACTCTAGTGTGAGTCTCTGGGGAGCAGGCAGGCTGGTCATAGTCTATTGTACCAGTATTCCTGAAGAAGAACCCTGTGTGGGGTTGAACTACCTGACCCAACTGGAGTTGGACTGAGGTGGCAAAAGGAGGGCTCTCTTTTGACTAAACCTGGAACTGGGTTTGGCCAGGAGGTTGCTGAGTGCCTTTGCTCTCTCCCTGCAGGCTGCTCGGCAGAATGGCCACGGAGGAGCGGCACCTCTCCTCCAGCTGTGGGTCCTTCATCAAGACCGAGCCCTCCAGCCCGTCCTCTGGCATCGACGCCATCAGCCACCACAGCCCAAGTGGCTCCTCCGACGCTAGTGGTGGCTACGGCATCGCCATGGGTGGCCACCCCAATGGCCTAGACTCGCCACCCATGTTCAATGGCACGGGGATTGGCGGCGGGTCCTGCCGGAAGCGTTTCGATGACTGCGCCAGTGCCATCATGGAGGACTCACCCACCAAGTGCGAGTACATGCTCAATGCAATCCCCAAGCGGCTGTGCCTGGTGTGTGGGGACATTGCTTCTGGGTACCACTACGGCGTGGCTTCCTGTGAGGCATGTAAAGCCTTCTTCAAGAGGACTATTCAAGGTATGGTGGGATGGAATGGAAACTGAGGCATTCGCTACATAGAGATAAAGGGACACGGCCCCAGACATTGCTGGGTCTGTGGTGTCATATAAAAGGGGGAAAGGGAGAATGAATGTAATGCACCCAACTCTCCATCCTTTTGTGTGCTTCCTCTCTCCTGCTCAGTTCTGTTTCTTCCAAATCAACATGGACATGAAGTTAGGCTATGTGATGGAAGGAACATTTGCCAAGTTCCTTACCTGACTGGCTACTAGATCTGGGTATCTGGACTAGAGGATCTTCCTGCTTCTGCTGGTGGCACTGATACTATGAGAATGTGGCAGCTAGTGGAGTAAGGCCTGGAAAGGAAATGCTTTGCATTCTAATGGTGTTTTAAGGCCCATTTGAAGAGTAGATGCTTCTGCCAAGAGATAGCATTTCTGTAGACATGTCTGCACCTTGAGGTGAAAGCTCCAATATTACAAGAGTAGAGAGATTCTAACTTTGTCCTACCAGTCCTAATATGTAGCCATGAAGTCCATGCAAACCTCAGCACAAATCTGGACAGAGAACTTGTGTGGGAGTCAGTCTTTTTCTCCTTTTCCAGTTTCACCAACCTTTTTCATTAAGATAATCTTTCTTTGAAGATAAAAAAACTAGGCACTGAAGAAGATGAAGTTTTTGTCAGTCTTACTAAGCATGAGCAATTCCTCAGGTGATTTTGAAAACCTCAATGCATGCATGTATAGATGAATTGCAGTGTGTTGCTCCTTCATGTACAATTCACATGTGAGGGATTTGCCTGTGTCCTGAGTGCCAAAGGTGTGCTTGCAGATGTGCACATGTGCAGCTACAACAATATAATCAAAAGCAGGAGTGCATCCAGGCAACCTCCAATATCCATGGATGCTTGGGTGAACCTATATACACATGCCCCATATGAACAAATGTGCCTGGATGTACAGATACCCCCTTTATTTCCTCCACTAACTGGAAAAAAGACAGGATCATTATCTTCCAGTGGAAAATGTATTGGTTTTGCCCAAGTACGGTGTGCTGACGGAAGGCAGGTGGACAGTGAGCAGGCAGCTGTGCATGTACTTGGCTGCTGGCTGGGGTCAATCCACCTCATCAGTACTTCCTTGCCTCCTGTGAAATGAAAGAAATGCACATGTGGAGAGACCGCTCACTTTGTTAATTGAATGGATCTGATTACACTCTGTTGCTGGGGATGTTCAGCTCTGGAACAATACAGGGTGCAGTTTATCCCAGGTCTCTGCACAAGTCACTATATTTTGTTTTCCTAGATTTTAGATGTCTCTCCTTAATGTGGAAATCCAGCTGTGGAAATGATTACTCTGCCCCACCAATACTTCATTCTTTGTTATGCCATGGCCATCTCTAGGGCATTGGCCTGTTCCCTGGCAGGGTTTCTGTGATTTGTCACTGCTGAATCTCTGTGATTGAATGTGAACTTTTACTTGCACTTCTGACTGTCAGCACTGATTCCATCCCTTCTCCAGCACTAGGACCCTTCCTAGTGTTTCTTTTAGGTACACCCAGGTGCTAAATCAGGGACAGGGTAGCACTCTGAAGCAAAGGCCTAGGGTATCCTAATACAGGAAGAGACCAAACTAACTCCTTATGGGAGCAATACTGGAGGGCCTCTGTGGCAGAGCAGAAGAGACCTGGAGAAGGAAAAAAAGACATAGGAACTTTTGAAGAGTTTTAAGAGAGAATCAAAAGAAAATGATGCATGGTAGCAGTACCTGGAGCCTGTATCAGCCAGGCGATATATCGGCTGACTGAATCCCAAGAGGGGAGAGTGCTTCCCTCCAGCTTCCTTTCCCCAGCACAGCCATATTCTTTCTCCCTGGGGTTACCTAATTGAATGCCTGTTAACATGTAACAGACGGGGAAAAAGGAGTAAGTGGAAATTTCTCTCATCCTGTCATCAGCTTGGGCTGGCAGCTGAGGTACCAAAATGCTTTTATTCCTAAGAGTGTGAGAGTCAAATGTGCTGTGCCTGAGGGTGAGCAATTTCAGCTATGCAGCTGAAGGCTGAGCCCAGGGAAGCGGGCAGCAAATAGGGCTGCAGAGTTTGGCTGAGTCAAGAAAATGCACTGTTCCCAGGGCTCTGCTGCTGTGGGCATGATATCTAAGTATAGCCCTGGGTGTGCAGGGGAAAAGGATTTAAGGATCACAAGAGAAAAGAGAAGGCGAGTGGCAAGAGCATTTCCAAAAGGTGTTTACCCTGCAACTCTATTGTATTCAGTAGCTGTATTAAGCATCTTACAGACAAAGTGAAAACATCTTCATCCAGGCTGCCTAGTATCAATGTAGGCTTTGCAGAAAGCATGCAGATGTGCATGTCATATAACTGCTTTCCCAGTATCCTAGTATCAAGAAACTTGCCATGATTCAGCATGTGGGAGAAGCATTGACTCAGTGGTTTGAGCACTGAGATGGAACAATGACCCCTGGATTTCCCAGATGCTCAAGAGATGGAATAGGTAAATTCATCACCAGCCTTTGTGGTCTCAGACGAGCCACTTCACATCTCTGTGTTTGAGTCTTGATAGATGAAAAACTAATGAGTACTGTGACAGTACTTACTCTGCTGGCCTTACCACGTGCATGCTGTCATCAAACGGGTCTAAATCTGTGCTGAGTTACTCGACTACTACAGCTCTATCTAGATACCCCTGATCGTGAAGCAGAGCTTCACATGAAATTCCCCTTCCAACTAGCCCGCCTCTCCCCTGCTACAAATTACCCCAATCTGCTTATTGGGGACTTTTTAGCTGCATTAACTCATGTAAAAGCTGCATATCTTGAGGCAGGAGTATCTTGCAATAGCCTTTTGACTCCCTCTGCTGCTGTAGCAGCAGCAGGAAAAATGGACATCCAAGCTGCAGACCTTCTTTAAGCATGACATCTCTGCAACTCACTTTCTCTCTTGAACAGGTGAGGCCAGGCTGTCATGGAGAACACAAGGGTTGTTGCTTTTCAAATGATGGAGAGAAGACAGACTGAGAGCCAGCGTGACATGGCTGATTATCTCTGAGGTTACTAATATTTCTGTGTGGGAGTTTTTTGTCAGTAGGATTTTTCCAAAGAAAAGTGGAATTTTTACCAAGTCAGATTTCCCCAAGAAAAATTTTGATGACAGGAGAAAAAAAAAAGGAGGCAGGAAAATCCAAACCATTGGTTCCCTTCTAGCTGAAATGGAGTGTTTGGTTTTCCTAACTAAGGCAGGATTACACAACCCACCTTAATTTGTCCCACAGATTACAGGGAGAGTCACACCTCTGTCCTTCCTCATGTTGTGTTACACAGCCCAAGGATCAAGGCCTGGAAACCTTTATGTCATTTCCACTTTACAGCGTTGGCCATGCTTGAGACAAAAAAGTGAAAACCTGAGGTGAGATGAGACAAAATGCCCCTGAGCTGCAGGCCTTTCTCTCTGAACATGATATTTTGAACCCCAGGGTTGGATTTCCCATGCTTTGAGGAAGAGTCAGAAATCCTAAACTGACCTGAAGCATTTTCAGTAAGCTAGGCTCTCTGACAAAATTTTAATCCTGTTTCTCTGTCATTGTACTGTTTCATGGGATTATATTCTGGTGGCAATCATTTACCTCACCAGACTGTGAATATTGTGGAATGTACAATCTAGTGCAGACAGGAGGGAATCTGAATTTCAGACATGTTTAAGTGTGCTGCTGTTGGTGCTCAAGAGAGGTCTGATTTCAAACAAAAGATTTCATGCTAGCTGAATGTAAAGGAATGGGTCTGTTACATGAAAGATAGTTTGCAATGTTTATAAATAAAAGCTTTTTAATTTTCCGTTCCATGGAAATCCTAACTAATCCTTTCATCTGAATTTAGACAAAGGCAAATACTGGATTTTTTACAGGATACAAATTCTCAGTCAAACTCTATTCCTTCTCTTAATAGTTTGCTCAGTAGATAGTGTTATGTATCAGTCAATTATAGTGTCATTCTCTTTTTTTCATTAATTGTTACAACTAGCAGGTTGTTTTGCCTGTTTTGAATATTAACTAATAACAGTGCTGTGTAACAATATGAGTCCTTTATTATTCAGCATAATCATGACTATAACTACTTTGCATCTATTTTTCATCTTCAAATGGTGAAAATTAAGGCTATTTCTAAAATGACCCATTAATATAAAACAAAAGCTTAAAGCTCAGCAAAACGCTGGAGATTCAGATAAAAGAGATACATTTACCATCATCTTCTGGATAGGCAAGTTGTGTCTTAGGCAAAGTGCCTGTGTCTGTGGATTTCCAGCTTGAGTCTCGCAAGCTTCAAACGCAGTGAGTGTAGCAACAGAACTGCTGTGTTGGGATGCCTTTACACCAGTAAGGGGCTTAAAAGGTGGATAATGCAGCTCAGAAGACTTGTAGGGATTTACAACAGGCTTGTAATAAAGGCTTCTAGGGCTTTCTGGTTGTTGTTATGGTGCTTAGAGTGGCTCCCAGGAAGAGGAGCAGTTGAGAGAGTTTTTCCTGAGCAGGAGAGCATTACAATCCACACGCGCTAAGGAGGTTTTGTATCCCTGCAGCAGCAGCCACATCTGCTGGGCACTGTCCTATACTGTCCTTAGAAACGTGCCTGCTACTTTTCAGGTGGGAGTTCACAGCTTTCCAAAAACTTGCAAAGCTTAACCAGAGAACGTGCAGTATTTCATGATCTAGTGCTCGACTTCTACTTAATATTCACAGATTTATCGCGTGGATTAAAAAAGCTGTCTCCAGTGCAACCTTAGCTCTATTCATCTAGTGTTTTCTGTTTGCCTCAGTACATCTGTACAAGCTCTGTGCAGAAGGATCTTCTCTGTAGAAGTTCTGGAAAATATTTCTGTATCTGAAACCCTATAGACAAACTTGCTGCCAGTAGGGAGCACCAGGGCCCATATCCTGTGTGCTTATGCAAGCAGGAGGCTGATTTGAGTCAGGTTTTGCAAAATGTCCAAATCCTCTCTTTGTGAGCAGGAGCCAGGCGTGCCACCCAGAGGAGGCAAGCAGTGCTGGTGTTACACCTAGATGTATTCCCTTTTCCTCTCATAGCATCATTTGAATCCTCTTCTTTGAAAGCTGAGGCTTAAAAAATAACCCTTCTTACCTCATGCATCATCACTGAGAGATTTTCCTCTGACTTTCACGAAGCATCTCTCCTCACACCAGGACTTGAGCTATGATGCCTCAGTTAGAAGGTCTAATTGAAGTGAATAGCAATGAAGAAGAAACCAGAAAAAGCAAGATGGGCTTTTTTAGTGACCAGAAGCTGAAAATTATTTAGCTTTAAAGACTTTCTTGGCTGTTTTTATTTAGTCTTTCCTGAGTTTTCTTGTAGAAAGGCTTTCTTGAAAGACAGAATCAGTAAACAAGGAGTAGCTTGTGTCTTCAGTGATCTACTGATTTCAAGCTCAGCTCCAGTGAGGACCCTATCCATAATTTAAGCAGGAGATGGGTGAGACTCTACTGTGCTCCCTAAGCTCAGGGAGGCATTCTTGTCTTCCCAGTCCATCCTGTTCAAGAGAGGTAGGGTGAATGTAGGGTCTTTTGAATGATCAGGTTTTGGTGTGCAATTTTCAGGTGCTCCTATTATATGTGCGCTAGAAATTATGTTCCAAATTGTTGAACAATCAGAGGTCTAATTTTGCAGGAAAATGGGGTAATTTTGCAGTTCTCCATCATAAAAAAATGTGATCTATCACTTTAATAGTCCTTTGCTGTTTTGTAGCTTCTCTCATCTAAAGGCTTTCAAGTACAGTTAAACCTCAATGAATAAAGCGTTACAATCTCTCCAGAAGGTAGGTTTGGTGTTCCTTTCATTTTGCAGACAAGCAAACTAGGACATGGAGAGGAAGTAATTTGCCCTCCAAGGTGATAAATGAAGACTCAGAAGAAATCCAAACTCTGATCTGTTCACCTACCACTTGATTTTTTGAAGCCATTTTTAAGGTAAATCTTGTGCCATGGCACTGGTGAGGTTCTACCATTTTTTTCAGATCAAATGTAAATATTTCTTTAGTAAAAGACATGTCTCTAATAAGAAACAGCTCAAAGCAAGGTCTTGTCTATTAAATTACCCCTTTTTCTGCCCCTTCCTTCTGGGTCACATAAGCTACAGTTCATGACACATAGAGACTTGACTCCCATTCTGTTGTGGCATACAGAGTTGTTCATGTCTGTGTCCAGCCTTGTGTGCCGATGCTCTTTTGCAGGACGTTGCAGCATCCCCAGCTGCTGCAGAGGAGGGAAGCTCTCTCCGAGGCCCCTGTGCTGGCAGCTGGGCTGGTGGTGTGACCGCCAGCCACTGGGAGGCTGTTGGAATTTCGATGAGTTAATCTCATCACTTTATCACAGGGCACTTACAGAAATTACAAGGAGCTGTGAGCAACTCACTGTGCTGGCAGCCAGCCCCAGGACCCATAAAAGAAATTGAGACACCAAAAAAAAAAAAAAAAAAAAAATCGGAGAACTCTATTAAACTTTTGGAGATGACAGTTTTTTCTGGTCAAGTTCTGCTTGGGTAATGCTGATTGTGTCTTCCCTGGTGATGTGATGCCCCTGCTTTCTGCAGTAATGGCAAGCATTGCCCACAGCTGTGGCTCTCAATTTCTGCAGTGCACAGCATGGTTTTGGGACTGATATAAAACTCCATTTACTTTGGCAGCATTGTCTTGTGTGAAGAGGATAAGGTGGGCCTCAGCTGTAGCATTTGTATCTGTAGAGAGAGCTGTAGGACACAGCTGCTGGTGCTCGCTTCCTTTAGACTGGAACAGTGTGTGAAAGGGGCACATGAACCTGTGTTCAGTATGAAGACAAAAAGCATCCTGAATGGGATGTCCCACCGGGCTGGATGTATTTTTTCATCTGTGCTAACAAGCAACCTACAGGGCTGCTGCACTACGTAGTGGCCACTGCTTTGCTGTCCAGGAAGGGGAGCTTGCCCAGTGCTCAGCCTCCTCTGAGGCTCCTTTAGCAATCACAATCTCAGTAGTGACGTGTCTTTGCGAGCTGCTCATTCAGGCTGTACGCAGAGTGTGTATGTGGTAACTCACACCTTCACACCCTCTCACACTATCCCATTTAGTTGTGATGTAGGTTTTGTTGACTCTTTCCAGTAATACCTTTGTCAAGGGATCCAGGGACTAGAGGCAAGGGCAAGCTTGGGGATCTGCTTAACACTGTGGAGGGACCTTGAGCTTCCAGATGAGAGCTGTCACTCTCCCCACTGCTATAAAGGCTCAGTGCCCTTACTGTAGTGTCTCTGCATTAGGGGGCAAATTTTTGGCTTTTGGACCACAAAACGCAAAATCTTGCATGTCTCCAGAGCTCTGATCCTGGCTTTGGTGAGAAAGGTTGGCATTCAAACAAAGGCAAATCCTTCCAAAGTGAGACTATGTCTGAGTTTTTTCCCAAGTTTGCTCCTGCTCTGTTCCTGCCTGTGTGGGGCACAACAAGTATCTGATCATGAGATCAGGGCCAATGTACTCATGGGTCTGTAATGTGCTGGAGCTCTGCGTCTAGAACAGGAATTTGTTTATTACCTTGAGATCTAGCTTGAATCTCAATTTCCAGCTCTCTGAGAATGTTGATACATGGCTAGCTATTGAAATTCAGATGCTGCACAATGATGAAATACAGCCTAAATGGGAGCAACTCGTGCTGCACACTCTGCTCTAGCTGAAAAACTGCATTTGGGGGCAGATGCGCAATGGTGAGAAGAATGGGGTGGCCAGGCTGAAGCTTAGGGGGAAGTTGCAAGTCTTGTGACAAAACAAGAAGCAAAAGGTGGAATGTTTATAGCTAGTAGGCTGATCACCTTTAGGCTTTGGGAGTTGTGTGCTCCTGGGCTTTCACTCAGCATGGGCCAAGCATAATGAGATAAATCAAATGGCACTTTCTTTCTTTTGATTCTCTGCTCTGTTTTTCCACTCAAAAATCCAGGGGCCTTTCCAACAGCTTAGTGAGCCCCAAGGTCTAGTTACTACCCCCAGAGACTGATACATATCAGATTGTTGAGCCTTATTTAGAGGAGGGAATGGTCTTGCACTGTCACTGCACAAAACACAAAAATCCAATACAAAAGTAGGAATAAAAATCAAGTCCTGTCCCAGTATTACTAAACTGTAAACTCTACTTCTAATCTGATGGTATACAAAGTTCATACTGTGTGTTCTTTCAGCTCTTACCTACACTTCTCCCTACAGCTGTGATTGAACTCTTGAATCTCAGTTTCCTGCTCTAAACCATTAAATCAGCTTTTCCATTGTTCTGTTGACTGTAGAGCTAAGGTACCCTTTTCAGTGCTCCCTGATTTACCAGTAACTAGACTGCCTTATATGTATATTAATTGTCAATGCATCAGTGCCAAGTTTAGATTTCCAGTCCAGCTCCACAGCAAACATTGAACAGCCCTCTTCAGAAACATCACCTCAAAGTGAATGGCAGGAGGGAGACAGCCATTTCTGTTTCTTGTCCTCTAGTACTAAACAATTGTTGCTGTACACTGTGATCCAGCATAATTACACTTATATCCTCTTATCAGACTCTTGCATCCATGTTTTAGTTATATTCTTGGCTTATAATAAAATGTGATTAGAAATAAATTTGGGATGCTTCTTTCTCTTTTTGTCTTGGAGGCAGTGTTGTGGGGTGAACATAAATAAAAGGGAATGAAGAAAGAAAAGATACTGTTCTGTGCAGAGGGATGAGAGGCAGGTGTACAAGGACTAATAAAGTAAAACTGTAAAGATTTGCACAGGGAACCCATGTTCGTTTTACAGGATGTCTTACCCACCTTTCTCAATGCAAACGTACTGCTTCCCTGCTGCCTGTAGTATGCCAGCCAGCAGGAGGAAGCAAAGGAGAAAATGCTGTCTCTGAGCTCCCTGGTTCCCCAAGCAGGGCAAGAAAGGACAGGTGACATCCATCTGACAGACACGGAGCAAGACTGGCAGCAAAGGAAATGCTAGTAATGTCTGAACTGCTCCCACTCTCATCCCTGGACTTCAGGGAACAGGCTAGGTTACAAGGGATGCAGCACAAGGGATGATGACATGCCTGGAGGACACGTGCCTGAAAGCCCAGCACTGCAGTCATCCCCTTGGCTAGTCAGCTGGGTATAGTCTCAGAAGGTGTGTGTGCAAGTGAGTGAGCAAACGTGCAACATATACAGACTGATGGTGCTGGGAATATCTGGGCACTACAGCCTGTCCCTGGATCCTTAGGAAGAACATGATTCCTGGGTGACCATCTCTGTGTTTGATTACAGGAAATATTGAATACAGCTGCCCGGCCACCAATGAGTGTGAGATCACGAAACGGAGGCGTAAGTCCTGTCAGGCCTGTCGCTTCATGAAATGCCTCAAAGTGGGGATGCTAAAAGAAGGTAAGACAGAACGAGAATTTTTCTCTGTCCCAACAGTGCCTGGGATTCCAGACCTTGCCAAATCTCCCGGGCTAACTATATGCTTGCCCTCTGTGTTTCTGAAGGTATCTTTCTACAGCTTTGTAAAAGAATCAGAATGGGCAGTGACTAAGAGGGCAGTCCACAGAGGAGAGTGGTTCTAGTCAGTGCTCTCATGCTTTGGATATTATTTCTAGTACTTGCAAATTTGGCAAATAACTGGAAACTGGTGATGCCAGACTGTTTCCTTTTCCAAAGGAACCCTGGGCTGGAGGGTGTTGCTCTTCTTGTCCCCAGATAGAAGTGTTGAAGAGGAAAGGCTCTTTTGTGATCATGACTGGGTCAGCTGCTCTTCACAAGGGAAGGATGGAGTTAATGCAGAGCTGTGGCACAGTATGTAATGAAGGTCTGCCTGTACTACCACTCAGGAGACTTTCTGAAGATGGTTAGTAGCACAGGTTTGTCTGGGAGCTGTGGGTCTCCTGCCCTGCATACTCAGCCTGTGTTTTGCTCAGCCTATTGATCTGTTCAGTGCTCTTTGGGCAGTGTTCAGCTTCTCTCCTGTGCTGTTTTCCCTCCCACACCCCCCTTTTCAATCCTTGTCCATTCAAGAAGAACCACAGGGAATTCAGTGGCAATTAAACACATTCTTATGGATTGACTTTAAAGGTTTGTTTCCCTTGCATCCCTCTGGGAAAGGCAGTGAGGGGAGGAGGGGAAGGAATGAGAAGCATTTCACATAGCCCTCTGCATCATTAGACCGGCAGAGCGAGGTCCTCTCAGCTTAACCACAAGAAACAGCTGCTGGCTGTGGTTATGCACAAGTCCTGTATGCTGAAGCCAAGATGCCAGCATACAACCTTTTTCCGGGTCATAACATCACAGCAGCTGATGATAAATTGTACGATGTCACTTGAGTGTGTATTGCTTCTCACTAGAGCTCTCTCATTTCTTGAGAGGCAGGTTGATGGCAACCAGTGTAGTTAAGAATGTAGATTAGACATTAAACCCGTTTTGTTCTTTGATGGATATGTAGTTTCTGTGGTTAAATATTTTCCTTCTAGAGCACGCCAGTTACAAGGGGAGGAGATGCTGGCTTCTGTAGTTTGGCCCTTCCTGACCTGGGTGTAGAGGTGGTAGACTCAGAGGATCGTGATCTCCTACTGAGAGGGAGGCACCTACTTTGTAGTTAGAGACCCTAGCTACAAAGTAGGTGCCTCTTCATGTGGTAGTTCAGGGAGGGCATATATCTCCTTACCCACTAAAGCCAATATACACCGGTGACACTGGCTTGAGTGGGGGTGCAGGTTGTTAATGCACTGTAGCCTATTCATATGAATGCCATAAAGCAACCTTGAAAGCTTGTAGTGGCTCCAATCATTCTGCAGGGCAGCAGCATAGGTTCAGGTTTGGTGGCTGCCAGTGTCTGTGCTGCCCTGCATCTGAGCAGTTGAGCCTCTTGGAGCTGGCAGCTGGGAGAAAAGAGTCACAGGAGCCAGTGCTGATGTGCTGACTGTGTAGTCAGGGCATCTCTGCTTCCAGTTCTGAAAGTTCAGCACTGTTCAGAGCAGGGTCCTGTAAGAGGTTTTATGTTTTAGCCCCCAAGTTCTGTGAAAACAGTTAACTCCTTCCAGACCAGGGTTAGGTTGGAAAGCAGTGTAAATTCACTCACACCATGCTATGCCTAAACTCCTGAACCCTATGGGATACTACTCATAGCAAACTGAAAGTTGACTCTTATGGCTGATTTTGTGCTGAAGTGTATTTAGTTATTCATATAGGGATTGATCAGGCATCATTAAAGCCACTGGGGAAGGGTGGTTTGCTATTGATGTTAGTCTATCTGTGATCCTGCCCATAATACTTAGAGCTGTGGAATATACAGCACAAAGATTTATTGATAGCAGTGGGATACAAAAGCACATGATAATATCAAGACAAACAAAGGAAACTACCCTAGAAATCTGCAAATAGAGCTTCTGTGTCCTAATACAGAGTGGTCAAGTGATGTTGGGCAGGCATCTTTTTTTCTCATTCTTTTGCTCAGTATCCCAAGCTGAGAAATAAGGACCATACTGCTTTGCTTTGCAAAAGAATTGTGAGGACCGATTAGTTAACATTATGTGAAGCTTGGTGGAATCACAAAGTATTAGTATACAGAATTCAATCAATACACATCTTTAAAAGCCAAATCCAAGAAGGGAGAAAAATGGTGTTACACTATTTGGTCTCCACATAGCCAAGAGTTTCTAGAAAGAATAAATCCATAATTGTTTGACTTGCTCAAAATGCAGAATTGACAAGGGATTTCAGATTAGAAAAGGTTCATTGGTCTTTTCCATCTCTGGTCTGTCATCCTATTAGCTCATTCATGCCTTTTCTCTGCCAAGGCACAAGTGTTCCCAAATGTACTGTTCTAGTAGTTTAACTGTTTTAAAAATCCCTGATGTTTTGGTTTCCCCAGTGAGCCTATTCTGCAGTCTCCAAAGTCTCATTAGGACAAGATGTCTCTTGATATTTGGGCTATGATTATTATTCCTTTTAATAGATCCCCTTCCTACTTTGCCTTGGTGTACCTCTCTCTTCATCCTTGGGTTCATGCATGGCAGAAAGTTGCTAAGCCATGTTCTTTGTTCTTCTTGATTATCAAAAGTTTGGAGAAAAGCAGTCTTTTGGTTAAAGGCAAGATCTAGAAATCACTTCTTCTCTTCACAGTTTTCTCCTTAATGTCCTTAGGCAAGCCACTGGGCTTGTAACTTAGTGGGTATATTTTTGGGTAAGGAAACTATCCTTTTGCTCAAGAAGAATATAATATTCCATTAGTAACTAATTAAGGGCTTCATGATTTCTTCTCATTTTCCTGGTTATTGTTGCTTCACATGATGTACCTGCCACCTCCTGCCTGCTAGGCATGTGGCATGAGCTTGTTCTTCAAGCAGAAGGCATCAGTACTCAAAGATGGCAAAAACAAATAACCATGGCTTCAAGGTCTGCTTTACTCTTGAAATGCTCAGCTTGATGCTGCAGGAGAGACTTGGACCCTCCCCTTGGGGATGCATCTAAGGGTCACCAGACATCTCTCCTCCCTACATAGGCTGCAGGTAGGCAAAAAGCTGTGAAAGTAGCCCTTTAAGATCTGGGGAGACTGGCCCTAACACAGATGTGCAGGTTATTCAGGCAGTGCTGAGTGAATGAGGATCAGGGCAGGAAGAGAGCCAGTGGAGCAATCAATAGGTGTCTCAGATATCCAGGCCACTTTCTTTAAGAGAGCTCTGATCAATGTATTGCAGCAAGGGAACTGCACGGACACCAGAGCTTTGCTGTCTCAGGTTCTCCTGGTGTGATGCTGCAGGGCAGGCAAGACTCACTGGGGAAAGTGGCAAGCAGAAAGCGCTGCCCACGGAGCCCAACTGGCTCAGATGTCTGAAGTGTTGGCCTGTCTGGCTGCCTGTCTCTCACTTTCCCCTTCCATCTGGAGTGTACCCCCCCAGGGAGCAGCAATTAGCCCTAGCAGGCTTGTGTAGGAACCTGCTGAATCTGAAGTCCAGCATTCCAGCAGACTCCAGTCCCAGTGTTCGTGTAGAGAGGCGCTGTCCCCAGAAAACCTGTGCTGTGCTGCTCTTTGCCTTGCTGAACTGCCAGCCTGCAGGCAGTGGATATGGGCATCTTCACAGCTTTGTCCAGTAGAATTGCATGCCACTCTGCTCTGCAAAAATCAGGGAAGCCTGAGCAACTTGTGATACTGCTCACCCCGAATGGAGAAGATGATACCTGCATAGAAGTCTGGTATGGGGGAATGGCCAGTGAAGGAAAGCATGCCCTGCAACTTCCAGCTGAGAGGCATTGTTCAGAGCTAGGAATTCCACACCCCTTTGCCTCTCTTTGCTTCCTTTGCTGTCTGTCTTGTGCCTACAATGACTAAGTGTAGTTCTTTAACTCTGGGCTCTACCGAGTGGATCTAGATCTTTCTGGCTTTCTGGAATGATAGAGAAATTTCAGTAGTTTGGCAGGTCTCTTTTAAAAACTCAGTATACCTTGTCAGTTTTAGGAAGACTATACCCTTGCCATTCATGCTCTAGCCACCCATAACCTTTCTGTTCTACAGCACTTCATTTGTCTTCAAGAAGCAGATGTAATTTCAGATGACAATGACTTCTGTATGTGGGCTCAGAGGTTTCATTCTGGACATTGGTTGGCTGGTTAAACATGAGCTCACAACTTTGCCGTCCACACCTCTGCTGCCTCTCTGAAGTCACAGTCCTATGTGTCACCTTGCGGAGTGTCAAGGACAGTGGTCTTAGTCCTCCTCTGTTGTCAGTTTGGTGGGTTGACCTTGGCTGTCCACTAGGTGCCCAGCAAGTTTCTCTCTCACTCTCCATATGCAGCAGCAGAGAGGGAGAAAATATGTTTAAAAATCTTGTGGGTTGAGATAGCAGTAGGGAAATCATTCAGTAATTACTGTCATGGGCAAAACTCGACTTTGGGAAAATTAATTTAATTTATTGCCAGTTAATGAGAGAGTAAGATATGGAGAAAGAAAAACAAAACCGAGACCACTTTCCTCCCATTGCTGTTTCTTTTGAGGCTCAACTCACTCATGACGTGTACCTTCAACACCTCGAGGAGCACAGGTGCATCGGGACAGGGAGTTTCTGGTCAGTGTGTAACATTTCATCTCTGCTGCTCTTCTCTCCTCACACTGTTCTCCCACTCCAGTGTGGGGCACTTCGCATGGGATACAGCCTTTCGTGAACTTCTTCCATATAAGTCCTTCCTACAGACTCCAGCGTGGGTCCTTTCCATGGGGTACAGTCTAGGGAAAAACTGCTCCAGTGTAGGTCCCCCACAGGCCACAGTTCCTGCCAGAAAACCTGCTCCTGCACAGGCTCCTCTCCTTGGGCTGCAGCTCCTACCAGGAGCTTGCTGCAGCAAAGACTTTTCACAAGCTGTGACTTCTTCAAGGCATGTTCACCTGCTCCAGTGTGGGTTCCTACATCCCTGCAGGGTGGATATCTGCCCTACTGGAGCACTCCATGAGCTGCAGGAGGGCAACTTGCTTCACCATGGTCTTCACCATGGACTGCAGGGGAATGTCCTCCAGAACCTGGAGCACATCCTCTTCTCTGACCTTGGTATCTCTAGGGCTGATTTTCCTGTATTTTTTTCATGCCTCTCCGCTGCTTCTACCCTTTCTTGAATGTGTTATCACAGAGGCACCACCAGCATTGCTGATGGGCTGAGCTTTGGGCAGTGGTGGGTCCATTTTGGAGCTGTCTGAAGTGGACATGGGGGCAGTTATTGGTATCTTCTCACAAAAGCCACCCCTCCAGTCTCCTGCTACCAAAACCTTGTCACGTAGATTCAGTAAAGCCCATGAAAGGGAAATATTCTGAGATCATTGGAAGAGGGATGGGGATAGCAGGTGAGGTGCAATGAGATATCAAGGCCTCCCATTACAGAACTCATCTTTGTCTGGAAATGGCAGACAGGCAAGTAGAGGAGAGGCAATATCAGACATATCATACCATACCATACGAAATAGAACAGACTGGCTGTTGTCTTGGTATTTGGTCCTTCGCTGTTGTGGAAGCCCTGCAGAACTTTTTCTTCAAAGCATTGTGTTGTTTCTGAAGCTTTTTTGTTCCCTGTTCTGTGCTGGCATACCTGCAGAGGCACAAATGGAGCATAAACAGTTCTGAAAAGGAAGCAAAGCTGGGTCACTAAATGCTTTTCATGAAGTGTATGCACATGCAATTGTATCACATCATGGCAGAAGACCATACAGCAAAGAAAAAGTCTGTAAAAAAAAATCTCTTCTAGGCATTGAAATGCCATTGATTATTCCACCAGCCTTTGAGTCTTGTTTTCCTTCTTAATAGAAGTAATGTATATTATGGTGCTGAAGTTCTGTTGTCTTCTGCTCCCTGCCAGTGCTGAGACTTGTCTCCTCAGAGTCCTGCTCATGACAGAATTCTAAATGCAACTTCCTGAGATATATGAGTGGCTTCTGCCCAGTTTCTTGCAGACATCACTGGTTGGCTTCCAAGAAAGAGGGCAAAGACTGAAAGGATCCTGGGCATGTGTCCTATGATAGACCAAGTATATCTTATTTCAGACAGTAGAAGATAGGAGTTCCCAGGAGCACATGCACTGCATGTGCTAAAAGCAGGAGTGGGGATTCCTGGGATAGGAAACCTGCCCTGTATGAGGTATTTTACCCCACTCTGAATGTCTTTGAAGGTAAGTTGTCCTCAGGCCTAGCCTCCTGGCTCTCAGGAATCACCCTTGTGTGGTGAGGGTGAGGTCTACAAGTGCAAGGAAGGAAGGTAAAAGAATATAGTCTTGATCCGGATGCAGAAAAGGGAGGCTTTTTAACAGCAAGAGAGAAGTTAGGCAATTATCCAGTGAAGGCCTGTGATTTATCCTATCTACATTACTCTCTTTCTTCCGAAAACAGTATCTATTGTGCTGTAGTAAGCCCAGGTACAACCATTCCTTTCCCAGGCTTTGTTCCTTTGGTCCTAATGAATTTCAATAAGAAATGCTAGAGAACATATTAAAATTCACCAGGGAACCCAAATTTTTTACTATAAATCTCTCAAGCTCTTGGACTCCTGTCTAATATTATTTCTAATGTAAAGTTTGCTGGAATGTGTGGATACTGACATTGCAACACCAGACAATGAAACAAGCGAGAGAAGTCTACAGAAGAGAGAGACAAAGTTTATTCAGCTCATTTTCCTGTTAATTGTTCCCCTTTCCTTCCTCTCCCTGGTGTCTTTGGGAATACCCTGCCTCCTAGAAACTTGCAATAATGTGGTAACCCTTGTGTTACCTAAGTGCCTGCATCTCTGTGAATGCTGGAAGTGATCCCCACTTCCAATATGGTGAGACTGTAATCTCCAAATTTCAGAAGCAGCTATCTCTTAAATCCATCTCTTCTTCAAGACTCTGGCTGATTAGGAAAACCTGTACTCAGTGGAATTGCCCTGGTGTTTATTCCTAACTCTTCCATTTCCCTTCCCAGCTGCTGATGTCGTACATTTTTCACAAGGAATCAAATCTGTCATCCTGGACAGACTTGGCTGTGTGATGTTGTAAATTTGATGCAGTCATCTAGTGTCTGAGCAAGGGATTCCAACCATTGGTGATTTCAAACCACTTCTACTTACGCCTTTGCCTTCATCCTCTACTAAAATCCAGATAACTGAATCAACAGTAGAGTTCCTTTTCAGCAACGCAAACAAATGGAGAGTGTTTAATTTCTGTTTTCAAGTGCAAGAATCTCTCAGTGGAGCAAAGTGTTTCCAGCAGCCTTTCCCTCCTGCCCCCATCCCTGCTTCCAGACCATGCGTTCTCAAAAAGATATTTGATTTCAGTGAAAGCTCAGCTGACATCCCTGCAATATGCTTAGGTTCTTGCTTTGTGCTTCCTGGGAAGGATGAGGGCTCCTCCGGGGACCCCGGGTAATTGGGTTAGTGGCCAGCTCATGTCAGGAAATTAAAAGGTAGCCCCGATCAGGTTGCTGCTGTGTGCAATTTAATGGCTTTGTATTTATAGAGTATTCTGCCTCCAGCCGCTGCCAGAAATATCACTATTGGAGGTATCCAAATGAAAAAAGAGAATGAAGAAATGGTTTTTCTTTCTCTAAAATAACCTTGTGTAAAAAAACAGGCAACCCCCTGTCCTTTGAAACAGGATCCCTAGGAGCAGTGAGTGGCATCTTGATAACTCTATCTTCCAAACCCAGCTATTTTCCAAAGCATAAATAGAGCATTTGCCATGTGGCTGGAGCTGAGTTGTGACAGAGAGCATGTGCTGCCTTTAGCAGGTTGATGGTAATTCTCCAAAGAGGAGGTGTCCAGCAGATGGACTGTCCACAAATTGCACATTGGGCTGAGGGCATTTGGTTATCTGTTTTCTGGACATAAGAACTGCACAGCCAGGACCTCCCTTATCTAACAGATTATGAATCTGTTTAATTTGGTTCCTCTCATTCATTTTAAATTTTGTGGTTCTTACCACACCTAACTAGATCTCCAGTCTTTCAAACATGAAGTCCAGGCTCCATCGATATACATCTAGGTGAGTTCAGACAGGCATAACCTCTACACAGGTTTATAATAAATACTTTTTGTATTCTGTCACCAAAACTGTGTCTAGTGCTCTTATAGCACATACAGAAAAGAGGAAGCAGATAAAAACTGCAACAACCATCCTGGGATTTTTAGAACCCAGCTGTTGTTCTAGAAGGTTTTAGGCAGTTCTGACAACACAGCAGGTAAGATTCCTCAAGGTAAGCAAGAAAGGGATGGAATTGAATATATGCCCCACTTCTCTACAGTAGTAACTTCGGGCATGTGCCTCTGATAACCAGTGTGCAGCAGTGACTCAGATCTGCCAGGGCTCTCAGTCCCTTTCCCTGACGCGCCTTTGAAGACACTTCTGGTAATTCAATAGCTTTGTACACTGCTTAATTTCTGTGGTAAGCTTGCCTCTTTATGCCTGGAAATATCTTAAACCATTTACAAATAGCCTAAATATTACTCGTCTGTGCAACTCCACTTAAGCCAATGCCAGCTGTTAGCTACTCACCAGAAGCAGAAGCAAAGAGAGAAATATTGCTCAGACCCCCCCTCTGTGATCTTAGATTCATTTATTCCCTCTGTCCCGAGACACAGAGCACCGACCTGGGCAATCGGCCAGGGAGGTAAGAGACCGAGGCGTTGTGTCCCGTTGGTTTTGTCACAGAGAGGGGCAAAGGTGATACCAGGGGTGGAGCTGGAATAAACAACCAACCAGATCAGAGCCCGGGCTGCTTGAACATTAGACAGAGGAACTGTCTCAGAGTCACATGGCAGGGACTCAGCCAGAGGGGGGCTCAGGGGGTCCACCACAACAGACACTGCCAGCCCTTGACCTGCAGGGTATTCTGCGCGGGTCTTTACTTCCTTGTTGCAGAGCTAGGTTTAGTCTAGCAAGCCGCAGCCTTCCCTGAGAGCTCAGCGGAGCTGCCTAGGGCACTGCGACCATTGTTGCCCTCCCGCAGTCCGTTTCGGACGGCTCCGCAGTTTTGCTCTGGTAGCTGTCAGCTCTATGCACAGTGACAGCAAAGGACGTGAGAAGGGTCTCTCTGTGAGGGTTTCCGAGGACTTTTAAAGGTTACATCTCATCTCAGTGATCCCCAGAGGCAGAGAGACCTCGTGATCCAGGCTCAGGGGCAGTACATGGGTGGGGTTGGGGTGCAGGAACCAACAGGGAGAGCCCGAGGGAGTGGCCAGGGCTAGGGACAGGGGAAAGCAGGGGGGAATATGGGATCAGAAAAGTAGTGGGTAAACAGATTGCCACACTTCCTGGCACAGCTGTTCCAATTTAAGAATTCAATAAGAAGTGGACAGTAGTTCTTAGCATTAGAAAAGCGACTGGTGATGTGAGGACTTGAGGAGACGCTTCAAGGCTTGAGCAGAGCTGCTGTAAGAGGCTGGCCTAAGCAGAGCTTGCTGTGTTGGTGGGTCTAAGTCCTCCACCTCTGTAGATCTTTATCACAAGTAGACCTCTCTCCATGTAGTGGTGAGGGCCTCTCCATTGTGTCACATATCAAAAATTGTTCTTGATCTAGGCTTATGTTTCTTTACCAGTTCCAACATCTGCTCCACCTAAATACACTGAGACAGAAAATTGGACTAGAGAAAGCATTGGTTTGACCCTGTTGGGTTTTTCTTGGTAGTCAGTGAAGAGAAGTATCTGTCATGATGTGTCCTCAGTAAGTGTCTGGCCAGTGAGCTGAGCGTGGAGGTGCCTTTTTCTCTGTTGCCTGTCAAGGGAGCCCACATGCACAGAAGGGAGCTATCAAAGTCTAAAGTAAGGTGAGTTAAATCACACCTAGGGCTGCAGGTTCTTCTAGGCAGCAAACATCACTTTATTTCTGAGTTCCACCTCTTGGAAAGCCAATGGCGCTGAGGCTTTATCATCTTTTAGGTCGTGCTGTGAAAGGCAACCTTGGTCTTTTCCTAGCAGGCTTGCACCTGCATCTGTTCCTTTCACACAGTGCCCCTCAGCCTGTTGCTGTGCAGGCGTTGTGGCCATGGGTGACATAACCAATAGAGCTGCTGACCTGCTTCAGACTGGTTGGAGGGCTGGGAGGGGAAGCAGTCAAAGGAGAACATTTACATGGACCATGGACACAGGGTGAATATGTGGGTATGGTGCTTATTACAGAGAGTTGTTGCAGAGAGCAAGGTACTGAGGTATTATTCATTCCCATTTGCTCTTGAAGCCCTTGTTAATTCCTGAGTTTCCAGAGTGACTGGAGGAGCAAAGTGAGAGGGGGTCTGCATGAGAAGAAAGATGTACATTTGAGAGACAGCAGTGGCTAGTGCTGCAGACCGCCCTGCAGAGCTGGCAGCCATGGAGCTGGCATTGGCAGAGGAGAAGCACTGGTTTGCAAGCTGTGTGGGTTTCACCTGGCTCTGTATGCTTTGGACCAACTATTTGTGATATGCTGCTTGTGTTTCTGTGTGTGAGGAGCTGACACCTTGTATCACTGCTCCAAGGCATGTGAGAGCCTCTGGGAGCAGGTACCATCAGGTATCACAGGGCTAACCTGTCTCTCTGAGTCCAGGGGCTCTTCAGTCAGTCCAACAGTTAAGAAACTTTCCTACCTGACTAATATAGCCCTGAAAACATCAAAGGTGGAAGAGGCTGCAGCATCCTACTTGAACTGATCTAATCTCTCTGTAAGCTCTTGTAACACAGGAGATGGATGTTCATCTCCACTGCCCCTCATCCCCAGGATAGTTTCCCCCCTCTCTTTCCAGGTGTAGTTTCCAGGCTTGTTCACCTGCACCAGCCTAGTTGCTGCGTTCTTCTGGCTATGCTGATTTGTGACCCTCAAGTTGCTTTCCTGTATTTCAGGTGAGTTGGGTAATCGCATCAGTTACCTACCAGAAGACTCTCTAGGGGCTGGCCTCTTTCTGCCACAGCATTAGAGCCTAGCAGTATACAGGGATCTTTTCTCACTGCCAAGCTGGAATCTGAGTAACAAAAGGGAGCCTGGTCAGTTTGCAGCCTCTCTGTTCCTGTCAGGCAGAGATGCTTTTCCCTACAGTCTATTTCTTTCCCATCTTGGCAGGCTTGACTTTTATGGTCATCCTTGTTTTCTGTTTCCTTGATAGGCTTCCTACTGGCTCTCACATCCCATTGCCACATGCTATTGTCTCTCCAGAAGTTCAGAGCAGAAAGGAAGAGAGAAGTTTTGTAGGAGGCACTTTGGATACAGCCTTTCCCTCTTCCTTTCTTCTCTGCTCTTAGCCTATACATTCCAGCTTCTTTGGCCAGTACCAACCCATGTACTTTGGACTACAGCTCCTGGGGACAGGTGCATCTCTGCTAGCTACAGAGCACCACTGCAGCTCAGACCCTGGGAGAGAAAGCAGGCTGTATTGGTGTGGAAACTGCAGCTCAAGTATTAGGTGGGCAGTGGACAGAGGACCTGGCTAGTGTATCAGGGAAGCTCAGCAAAGCAGCCCTTTTGCCACTGCTTCCTTGCCAACGCTTGCCCTGTGTTCCCTTTGGTTGTATCTTTCTTGGTCTAGACACATATTGTACCATGCAAACCCTGTAGCTTGGCTACTCCGTTAACTCTTTTGGCAGGATAGATCTTTCTGTTCCTATCAATCCATGGGCATGTGATAGGACTCGATGGAAAGTGAGGTGAGGCTGGTAATTTGACACGACAGCTGATATTGGGCCTTGACTGCATTTCCCACTGGCCAGGGCTTAGCTTCACAGAGCTTTTAAGAGTATTTTTAGTCCCTAGAAAATAAAAGAGAAACTAAACCTGACTCTGTGTTCTGTCGCCTCTGCATACTCGGCTATTTTTACTTCCGACAGTCTCGGCCTCGGTCCAGCTTTTAAAAAAAGCTGGAATTATTTTACTTCCATTAAGAAAAAACCCCAAGGCCTGATGTTATCAAGTCAGTAAGGGGACATCTGATCCCAAAGTTGTCGGGCAGACATCTCTCCAAGGGGAATGTTGGAGAAATGCAGGGAGCTTGAACGATCAGCAGATCAGCTCTCCCACTGCAGAGGCTTGGTGCTGGCACAGACCTCTCTGCAAGAGTGCTTGGAACACGAGTGGCACCCACAGGACACTTAGAAAACTGACATCCCTGCCCCAGGCAGGGTGTTGAGCCGAGAAGTCCTGCACAAATCCTGGCCCTGCCCTCCTCCCTCAAGGCAAGAGGGGCTTGGGCAGGCAGGGAGCCGAGAATGAGCCACTGGGGAGCTGCAACTTAATCCCTGTGGCATACACCAGGGTCAGCTCCAGAGCTAGGTCAGATGAGGTGCCAGGACTTTTATGCAGGGTATCTCAAAAGGTAATAAAATTCAATGAACAGCAGCACTTCCTGGCAATACAGGGGAGTGGGAGGAGAGGGGATGTTTCCAAAATAGATAGCCCACATTTGAAGGAACTGCCAGCAAGATAAGTTATCAAGGGGTGGTGCTTTCCAAACTCTGCTCTATACTGTTGCATCTCGCCTCCTGCTGACACAAAGCAGGGTCCAGGAGTGCCTGTGGTGGTGACATTTTTGTAGGATGAGTGCCTTCTCTCCTTTGAACTGGCCACTTGTGATTCATGTGAGAATAGGGTTTGTGCAGGAGCTGGAAGGCAACAGCTTTGTTTTGCTGCTGTCTTGTTGTGAGGCTGCAGTACCAAATCCTCTGTAAGTCTTCATTTGTGCCAGCAGCATCTCATACGTGGCTGCTGCACTTTGCAGTTAACGCTCAGGTGCTGCACATGTGGTGTGAAATCTGCCCTTGCAATTACAGCATATGTGCCACTCAGCTTTGCTCCAGCCCTCTCTCTTTTGTCTCCCTTCTCCTTACACTCTCTCATTTCCATTCATATCCCAGTTTACATCCCCCTCCATTTCTTCTCTGCTCAGTGTTTTCCTTCATGCTGCTTCTCTGAGCTTACCCACTACACATCCCCACTCCATTTTAATGTCTGTCCTTTAGTGTCCCTCAGAGCTGCACTGTAACCAGCCTGCCTGTCTTAGAATCAACCACAGAGGAAATCAAGCAGAGCAGCAGGCATTAGCCTGAGTACCTAAATAGTACAGGTACTGATTTTTGGCCATGGCCTTACCTTCCATCTAGACATGACCCAGTAGGCTGTCAGAGCTTCAAGAAAAGGATTTTACCATGATGCTTATGTCTGGAGTGTCACAGTCAGGGACTCAGGGGTTGAAATTCTTTTGTTTAGTGTAGTATCTGTGGGTCACTGCCCTCAGCAGCTGGAGCTGGGATGTGCTGGGATGTGCTGTGTGGGGCTCAGCCTGTTCACCAGCTCTGTGGCTGGAGCAATGATGACGGGGTAGAACTGTGGCTCTGCAAATGCTGATTGAAAATGTTTGCCTCAAGGAGTGTCACACAGGGAGGGGAACAAGAGGAGGACAAACAGTTGTTCAAAATTAACAAGCTGAAGTCCTTGGGCAAACAGACCTCTATCTGCTCAGTGAGGGAAGGAGGGATGGAGGGTAAATCTCTCTGCGTCTTCCTTATCTTTTTTTAATGCACTTAAGTCCCTTGTGTCCTTATAATCTGATTGAGGGTCCCTAATACTGCTGCAACCTGTGCAACTATCCTTCTGCCAAGCACTGGAGGATGGCATTCTTCTCCTTGGGAGGAGGAAACAGGCTCCTTTCCCCATTTCCTCCCTACTCCTCTTAGTTCTCCCTCCCCGCTGCTTAGCAAACTTCACAGCAAAAGCATCCTGGAGGGGCTGTGTGTTGGTTTCTGCTGGCCGAGAATGGCATCTCCCTCCCTCCCCCTGACCACTGGTGTGAGGGAATGCACCCACCTATGACCCTTATCTGGGAGGGCCCTGGGAAGATGTGATTTAGTCCTGAAGTCTTGGCAGCCTGTTCTGGATTCCTCTACAATCTTTCAACAGTGTATTCCTGACCTTTTAAATTTTCATACCTGGTTGTTTGATTTACTGGCAGTTCCAGAAATTTGTGTCTCTCCCTTCTCTCCTGGCGTATAGGTAGGTGTCATGGAATAGGATGGAATAAAGGTCTTCTGTAAAAAAACAGGGCACATTTATTGAGGGAAAGAAATAATGTATGAAAATGAAAATTTCCTGCTTCATGCAGGACTTTATTACTGCTGTTCCTCAGGGATTTCCCTAGATAACCTCAGGTTTGGGATTCCCTGGATGTCCTATTTGAAATTGCTCTCTGGAGCATGTTTGGGCTCCCAGGAAGGCATCTTGCCCAAAGGCTACCTGCCACTGGAAATGGAGGTAAAAGAAGCAATAGGCGTCATTTTCAGAAACAATACCATGTAATGGAAAGGAAAGGTGGTACTTATGCTTAGGGATGTCAGTGAATTCTCCATACAGAGTCAGAAATACAAAATGGAGCAGGGGAAAGAAATTACTCGGTGTGACCTGGGTTCACCTCTATCAGCTTCATACCTTTCTCTCCATCTTTAACATCTGCGGTCCTGCCACAGCAGTCACCCACAGCAGCAGTTCCCTTCCTCTGCAGAGCTCCATGCCTGCTCATTCCTGCTTCTCCTGCTCAGTGGGACATAACCACTGCCAGACTGAGTGTTGTTGGCCTGGTGTTCTTCCTGCTTAGGGGGCCAGCAGTTGACAGTGTCTGTCAGTCAAATTGTTCTGGTGCTCTAGCCACAAAGAGTGTCGGGATCTAGACGTTGTTGCGAGTTGTGGTTACAGGTGGTGCAGGTGTGGCTGGTGTGAGCATTACAGTAAAAGCTTTCTCTTTTCCCTGACTAAGCAAACATGGCATTCAAATGCAGTGTGACAGACATGCCTCCTTCTAGGGTAGAATATTTGCCAGCAGACTGCAGGTTTTTTCAGGTGTACAAGTTGTTCAAAAAGTGTCACTTCAAAACTGATGTGGAGTGTTTGTTTCTCGTTGTTTGTGTTTATGTAGTGATATGATTGCAAAATATTAATGACTTAATGTGATTAAGTGTATGACATAATTGGTTCCCATGATCAGACTGGATAAACTCCTGTGTTTTTCTAAGGAAGTACTTGTATAGTGTAAATTCAAAATTTTATTCTAATCAAATGCTCCTACATTTACCTTGAAAGTTTTTTTTTCCAAAGCTGTTTGTCCCAGCAAGACTGAGTTACCCAAATTTCACAGACTGATTATGAGAGAATATACGGTTGGTCAGAAATAACAGACAACTGCACAAATATTTATGGGGTTTTTTCACAGTTTCTTTTTAACATTGTATTTTTTACTAATAGCTACAATTTAGTTGCTGTTCCTGGTCTATTGATACTGCTGTGGTTTCTTTGCATGGTGACAACCACTGGTACTTCCCAATCACTGGGAATTGTTTTCAGAGTGCAGATTCCAATTTGATTCACTGTATTTTGAAAGAGTTGCAACAAATTCTTCAATGTCTCCCTACTTCATCTTTATCATTGCTTCATTGTAGTCAAGGTTGTTTCTATTTATTTGGATTCTACTTTTATTGCAGTTGCCTTACTTGATCAAGGCTGAAACATCTCTGTTGAATTCATAGTTCATTAGCTGTTTGCTATAGGTCACTTTTTTCAAATATAAACAGTGAGAGGTCACAGAACATTTAACTTCTCATTTTTAAGAACAGTCTAAAAGCTTATTGTTAGAACTGCCGTTTTCATTGACATTTAAAGTCTTTTTTTTTAAGCAGGATCATGTGTAAGACATTGAGGTCTGAAGCTTTTCATTTGCCCATCAGATTTATAGTGATTCAGGAGTTTTAATGGGTTAATTTCTGTCTTCATTAATGTTTTGAATAAAAGTAAAGCTCAGAGCAGCATGCTTAGAGTTGGAGGCTGTCTCGCTGGTATTGAGATTGATGGGTTCATTTGAGTTCTCAAGTATTTGGGAGAAGGAAGCTCCCTGGAGTAAGGGGAACATCTTACTTAGTAAATTTTAGTATTTGCATGTCAAGGTTCCATAAGGAATCATGAGGACTTTTTTGGTTTTACCTGCAGGTGTTCGTCTGGATCGAGTCCGTGGAGGTCGTCAGAAATACAAAAGGAGACTGGATTCTGAGAGCAGCACTTACCTGAGCTTACAGATCCCTCCCCCAGCTAAAAAGCCATGTACGTATTGATGTTGAAATGTGGTCCTCAGAGTTGCCACTTTATTTCTTTTCACTGGTCTCCCAAAAGGTACAGAGCAGTTGTCACTTCCAATTCCTGTATCAGTCAACAGCACTGGAATTTTTTCTTATGATCATAACATAGAGGTAGATTAGACAGGCCTAGGTACAACTCAGGTTCTGTATTCATTGTACCTAGGGTTAAATACCACACTTTTCCTAGGAGATTATGTAAATCCATTTAGTGATATTCTGATCTTTTCCTTTACCCAAGCCATGTTAACAAAACCAGTCCCATGCTGATTTCTCTCTTCAATACTACCCATAGCTCTTTAAACCTTTCTACATCCCACCAACTGATTGCTTATACCTCCTGCTCACCTCACTGGACCTTCCTGAGACAATGACTGACAACATTACAGCAGCTTCCCGCTTTTGTCATCCCTGTGCAGAGCTGGTTGGGCATAGGCAGATCACTACAGCTTGTGTAGCTGCAATGTGGTTTTCTGTTATGACCAAAATCATTACTGAGGTCCTAGGGGCTCTATAGTCATGTCTTATCCCAGGAAGGTTCACCTTATGTCACGAGAGATACAACAACTTCTCCTTTGAAATGTGCAGTGACTAAGATCGTCTCCCACTTGCTGGTGGCTGAGCCAGAGAAGATTTATGCCATGCCTGATCCAACCATACCGGAGAGCGACATCAAAGCCCTGACAACCCTCTGTGACCTGGCAGACAGGGAACTTGTGGTGATCATTGGCTGGGCAAAGCACATCCCAGGTAAATGGGGAATTACATGGGTGTAAGCATGAACAGCAAAGGGAGCTATTATTTATCTCTGTGCTTATCAGTTTTGGACTCAACCAGGACTTTTTTCCTATAGTGATGGGTGGAAAGTACTGTTACAAAAAAGTGCTAGTGATGGACTCTCATTGGTAACAAACTCCAGTGCAGCCTATGATGGAGGTGCATAAATTGATCACAATATGTGTGTGTGCCCTGGGATTATGCAGAAGGCTTTGATATGATACGAAGAAATTTTCTGTCATACCCAGCATTGAGTGGCCCAGTGAAAGCATTTGGGAACAGCCTTAGGTATGGTTAACAGCCTTAGTATGGTGAACTTTTGTGATTTTGCACTACATCCACATGAGCTAAGTCTGTTTAGTTTATAGATGAATAAATATTATGGCAGTGACTGGACTATAGTGATAATAACAAGGCAGATACACACCCTCTCAGTAGTGGGCATTCTTGTACAGACTCAGAAAAGCTTGTCATAATGTGTTTGTCACAAAACAAATCCCATTGCGATAGACGACATGCTATTGCCAGTGAATCTCAAGGCTTCTTTGTTGACAAATAATGAGGACAACTTATTGGCAGTGTGACTGGCCTTGGAAGGCTCACAGACTATATCCAGTGTGTGCCTGTGTGATTAAGTGACAAGTCTTCCACACCTGCAGGTAGGGTGGACTGAGGCTGAAGGAGCAGATGTGGCCCTCAGTGTTGAGTTCTGGGTTCTTCCCGGATTTGGACTGGAAAAGGAAAATGCTCCCCTCCCTCTAGTCTCTCTCCAACCCAGAAACAGATAGATTTGATTTGTGTGTGGAGAAGGCTAGCCAGGGAACTTGGGGATATAATTGGGGTTAACAAGGCTGCTTTCCAAAGATTGTTTCAGACATTCACTATGAACAGCTCACTAAAGCTATAAACAGCTCACTTCAGCCACCTCCTGCCTTCTGTCTATGTCTTTCACTGCATGAGTCTGTATTGTTTTGCTTTGCTTCTTGGCTTTAACTTCTTCATTGTTTGATGAAGCATCTTAACATGAGTGATCAGACAGTTTAGTTTTCCCATGTATTTTGTTTCTTTCTATTGCTCCTCTTTTGGCTTTTTGGTAGCTGCTTCCCTTTTTCCAGAGAGTATTTCTCCTGGGACCCAAGAGTTAATGGTTTTCTGGGCTATGTGGAATATGGATTGTTATGAGATGGGACTCTGAAATCTGAAGAAACTTTTTCAGGATGGTATTTCTGAGAAGAGGTTAATCTTGGTGGTGCCCTTCTTACATGAGATCTGCCATATCTGCAGGGATTATACCCATCACTAGTTCTGGAATCCAGCTGGGGCTGATTCATCATAAGTGGGGTTACAGTGGTGATTAGAGAACTCAGCCTGGATTGCTCTACTAACCCAGTACTTGGGGTGTTAACAGGAATAGTTTTAATGCAATGCAATTAGCTGCTGTGGCTGTCCAGTGAGGTGCTGCTGTGCATCCTTGTAACCTTGGCTATTCTGTGCACCCAGAGTGCCCTGCTGTGGTTCCCTACCTTGTGGCTGTGGGATGAGCTGAGTTCCTACAGAGTTTTCCAGCCTGGCAATACTATCCCAGAAGAAGAGTATAGTAGAGATTGCTCCTGCACTGTGAAAGAGGCTAATCTTCTCCTTTCTGAAATCAGGACATAACTGCCATCATCTCAAATTTCTCTGTGTATTTTCCTCTCCTAACAAAGGCCCGGCAGCACAGTAAGAGCCAGAGTAATCAGTGTGACACAGTTCAGACCAGCAGCAGTATTTTATAACAGGCGAGAGCTCAAGGATTGTTACATAAAAGAGCAGTACTGAGAGAAAAAGATAATAAAAGACCGTTCATAATAATGGAACAAAATACTCTGTAGTTCTGCAACAAGTATGAAACATACTGACTTATGCAGCAAGGGGGCAGAGCAGGGCAGGGCCAGGAGCCTGCCAGGTGTCTAAATTGTCTGTGCCCTTTATTTCTGCCTTCCAGGGATTTGGAACAAAACATGACACTGCTTCCTGTGTGCATAAACTCTTGGTAAGAGAAGGATGGAGAAAGGAGAAAAAGTCACATATTCCTGCCTTGTACTCACATTGGAATTAGTAAAGAAAGGTGTGGCATTAAAATCATACCAACCCTTAAGGATCCCAGGTGTCGATTCCAACTTCTACCCCACAGTATAATAAAATCAGCAAATAAAATCAGTAAAACCTAAACACACTTTCCTATGATAACAATAAAGCATGAATTAATTGTGTTTAGCAAATGTTATTAGCTCAGTTATTAGCCATGAGCTCAAAAGCCACACTTAGCCAATGTGGAGTTGCTCCCTTTTGTATGAGGCCCCCTCCCCACTACTCACCCTCCCCGCATGCAAATTGTCTTGGAACAGCATCCACCTTTTCTTCTTGCTTTGATGCAGGGTGACAAGACTTCTCTTGAGGGGTGATGATGAAGGCTCTCCCAGGGTAGCTGTTGTGCTGTTCTCACCAGGAAGACGTTAGTACTAGCACGGAATGAAATATGGCAAGTGGAGTGACAGCAGCTGTGTCTGGAGTGGCCTCAGATCCTATAATTACATCTCCTTTTATTACCTCTGCTAATGGCCCTCCAGGATGACAGAAATGATAATAAATTAACAGATTATGAACTCCACTTGCCACAAATTATGTGACTTTTTTTTTTTTTTTTTTTTTTTAATTCTGGGAGCTCCCACTGCCAAACCACTGAAATAAGAATAAAAAAAAAAAATTTAAAAACCCAACCTGCATGTCACATCAGCTATTGCAAATAAAGCAGCTTTTCTCATGATGCACCTGGGAAGGAGGAAAACATGCATGCAGCTCTGTGCTAGAGCCAGAGGCTTCTCTTTTGGGGCAGTGGTACATTAGGCACCTTTCAGGGTCAGACTTGAGAAAAGCAGCAAGAAACAGATCACTAAAGGTGTTTTCTGGATGCTGGGCTGTCAACAGTTCAATTATGCAAAACAGTTGTATTATAGCAATTCCTAGGAGCTGTAGAATGACAGAAAATTTCACAACTAGAAGTTTCCCGGTGTTATAATCCTATAATAGCAAGGCTGTGATTTTGGCCTGGTGAAATGAACATTGACTTTTCCTGATGTCAACTCTCATAACATGAGAGAGTTATATGATCTTCCCTTTACTGCAGTGACTCAGGAACAGCCCTTGCTCTCCCCATTGTGAACACTGGGGGAAAATCCCAGTCCCAAATCTGTCAGACATTTCAAGTCTAGGCTTGACACCATAGCTCTCCCTCTTCCTACTCGCCTGCTGGAGCTGGAGTTGTTGGCTGTCTGGGAGTGCTTCTGGCCAGGGGCTTTCCCAGGTGTATGGGGCACTTGCAGCTGGCTCTTCTGTTCTTCTTGGCAAAGGGTAAAATATGGTATCACCTGTTCTCACCTGCCACAGCAGCCTCTGGGAAAGGGCAGTTAATAGAGACGCTGTGTGTACAGGCAACTGCTAGGGGTAAATCGATTTTTCTACTTTATTCTGTAGCAGAAAAGTATGAGCCATGCCTGTCCTGGATCCTCTCACTCTACTACATGACTGTTTCTCAATCTTTAAGAAATTTTATTGTCAGATTGCAGTGAGGCAATGGCCTAACGCTTTTTGTAATCCTGATGGGGAATGAAGATGCAGAAAGGCCATGTGACTGATCCAGAAGACAGACTTAAGGCAGCAGCCTAAATGCTGGACTGATCTCCATGGCCAGAGCTAGGAGAGGGATGACCAAAGGAGAGGTCTCAGGTTCTAAATAGTGGAACAGTGGCTGTGCATCTTTGCTTCCATCTCAGGGCTAATCTCATCAGTTCCCTGTGCAGCAGGGAGCTGGGGAGACTGGATCCCAAGCAGTGGAGCTGCAGCAGCCTGCCCTAGGACTGAATCAGGAGGGCTGCATTCCAGAGCAACACAGTTCTGAGTGCAGGGCATAAGGAGCAGAAGGGTGAGGTAAAGGACAAGGCACCCACCACCCAGCCTGAGCAAGAGGTGGGATTCATCAGGGCTGTGTAGAGCACAGGCTGTGCTGTTCAGGAATCAGTCTCACAGTCAGGGAGCTGGATTTGCAGCTCTTCTCCCCAATAGCCTGGACTCCTCTTTAGCTGTTCCCTCTGGCCCCCCTCCCCAATGGTTTATTGATTCTACCCTCCCACCCACTGCTCCCCTCAAGACCTTGCACACACAGCACGTGACAGCTGATTGGTATCTGTTAATTAATGTGGCCTGGGGCCTCTTTTCTATTCAGGGGCCTGATAAGGGAAATTGGATGTCCAAGGGCTGCCAGGCCATTATCACCCTTTACTTCCCCTGGCAACACAAACACAAAACATGGCGTAGAGATAAATAAATACCACTAACCCACCCTTCTGCCTTCCCTTCCCTAGCTGAGATAGTGCAGATAGAAAAAGAGATCCCACAGTCAGTCAATATAGCAATCATCAGCTCTTTTGTTAATTGCCAACTTGATAACAAGAGAAATCAAATGATCATCATGGTAGCTGGCTAGTAAGCCCCGATGTGGGGCCAAGAGCTGGGAGCAGGATGGGGTGTGCGATAAAGAAGTCCAGCTGAGCCTTGCATGCATCCAGCAGAGCATGGGAGGCTTCTGCATAGGGGCTCATGAGTTCACAGGTCTCTTGGTGATCCCCAAGGCTTCATATGCATCTGTGGAGAAAACTGAGGAGGCTGGTGGGGCATCACCCTCCTAGCTGAGGGATGCCTGGGTGTTCATTCTCTCACAGCCCTACAAACCTTTAGAAGCAAATGGCTGCCACAAAAGTATAATTTCTGCCTGTCTGTGGTGGGCAAAAGCTGCCTAGAGAGGACCAGCACACTATGCTTGACATTCCTGTTTGTAATGACTTGTAGAGTGCCGATTTCCCAGGATCTTTTACAGTCTGGCCTTCAAGGGTACCAGGTATGGAGGGCATAACAGACAGTTTTCCTTCCTGTGCACTTTTTTCCCCACCTTGAGGTGGACATTGCTTCTGTGTTTTGTCCTCTCCACTTTCTCAGGTAGACTCTGGGGCTGTCAGGATCTATCTTTGCTCTTTCTATATTTGGCGAGAATATCTGGTTTACTGTGGGTGCTGATTTCATTGCTGCCAGGTTTGGCTGTGATTTAGGTATTTGTATGGCACCATAAAGGTAATTTTATCACTGGGTAGGGTTGTAGGCAGAGATGCTGGTATGGAAATCAGAGTATGATGAGGAATAGAAGAGGATTCTGTTCACAAATGTATTCATTTTTTAACACGTTTTGGTGCTTTGTTGTGGCAGGACTTTTTCTCATATTGGCCAAAATGTGAGATTGTAGTGTACTGGTAATTCAGGTCTGTGTCATTCCCTCCTCTCCTATCAGAAGCCCTCCTTTCTGCCATCTGGAGTTCTTCTCTGCTCTTTTTTCAGCTGGGATAGACTAAATGCGCTGCAATACAGACCTGTAGAGGAAGAGTGGGAAGGCGATGTGGTACAAAACAATTGCTGCTATGAAAGAAGCAGTGGTCATTGAAAAGAGGTTGTCACCAGCCTTGGGCTGCCATAAATACAATCAGAGCATCAGAACTCTTGTTTGGGGCTGTGGGTGGGCATAGGAGCAAAGAGAAGGGTAAGGTCTGTGTGTGCTGATTGCTACAGAGTCGCCTCAGTGAGTTGTTTGGGGTTTTTTTAAAGCAGCAGGTCAGTAGGGAAGTGTTGGGATACCTCACCCAAAGTCCTGGTGGGGGAGCCCCTGAATGTCCTCGTCTGTCCCTGTCCCTGCTCCCATGTCATGTGAGCCCCATACCTGTTCCTGATTGGTTGGGTTTGGGATCCCAGGCCTGGGAAGAAAGAGGGTCCCATGACTGGAGTCTGCCTGGGAACTCCAGCCATGCAGCTGGAGGAATAAAACCTCTCTGAACATCTATAAAATATCGCTTCATCTTTCCTTCCAACGTTCATGGCTATCTTATACATGTTGTTGTAACCATTCCCCATTGCAACAGAGAGGAGTGTGTGGTTTGAATCTCAGGGAAACTACAGACCCAAGTCTCCTGGAGGCTTTGCTGCACACCCATTTGACCCTGCTTGTCTTTTGCCCCGTTAGGGTTCTCCAACCTCTCCCTTGGAGACCAGATGAGCCTTCTGCAGAGTGCCTGGATGGAAATTCTCATCCTGGGCATTGTGTACCGCTCCCTGCCATATGAGGACAAGCTGGTCTATGCTGAGGACTACATAATGGATGAAGAGCACTCTCGTCTGACAGGGCTGCTGGAGCTCTACCTGGCCATCCTACAACTGGTGCGCCGCTATAAGAAGCTCAAGGTGGAAAAGGAGGAGTTTGTCACGCTCAAAGCTCTGGCCCTTGCCAACTCAGGTACAGCCCTGGCCCAGCCAGTCTTGTGACCAGGGAGTCAAGGCTCGTGCTGTTATTTGACCTGGGAGGAGACTAGAGCCTTCTGCCTAAGAATCTCTGCCTTTGTCACGCAACATTCTCAAAGCTCGGCTCAGAGCTGGAAAGCAGGGAGAAATGAGGCTTCCTGCTGCTAGAGCCCCAGCTGTGCTCTGACCCTGTAGTAGAGAGTGGAACAGACAGGGATGGACTGGTTGCTGCTTTCAGGCAGTAAAAGGGTCTGTGGAGTCCTTTGCCACTAGCAAGCCAACTCCAGTGCCATGAGTTCAGAAAAGGGATGTGAGCCACACTTGCATCCCACCTCAGCAGTGTTGGTCGGATACAGCAAATGGGGAAATCCTGATCCCAGTTTCAAAAAGCTGTGTGGTTGGGGCTGCCTGGCCCTGTTCTGGAGATGTTCAGTGACCTGAGATGCTGAATCCCCCTTTAACTGGGAGACAGTGTGGATGTAGATTGAAGCCCTCAGTCCAGCAGGCTGTGTTGTATCAAAGCCAGCCAGACACAGCTTTGCTCAGGAGTCCCATCTGGAAGGGAAACTGCAAAAGATACTGTGTGACAAGGGCTCCCTCTACATCCCCTGAGTCTCATTGTCTCACATCAGATCTCTTTGCCAAAATTGCATCATGCAGGTCACAGAATTCACCCTTGCAGCCCAGCCCTGAAACCAGTATCTGTG
Organism: Lanius collurio; assembly: GCA_020086605.1. NCBI lineage: Eukaryota > Metazoa > Chordata > Aves > Passeriformes > Laniidae > Lanius > Lanius collurio. Next base: position 17,504,006 of record JACBWW010000004.1, on the reverse strand, counting down.
TTTGGCTAAAGCCACTTTACAGAAAAACACCTAGTGTGAAGCTGGAAGGATTAAAAGAGACAGAATCTACATCTTGCTTAGTAGCTGACTCTAATAATTAATCATTCTCTTAGTTTACAAAAAAAAAAGGGACCATATCTTTAATGTCTGTTTGCCTGAGTTCAGCCTCCAAAGAATGGTGAGCTGGGTCCTATTACTCCAGGTCTTTTTATACCTGAGAGCTTGACATGATGAACTTCCTGTTCCATAGTTGCATTCCTTGGCTATGGATATATCACTTGAAGTGTAAGGACGTGGTCTAGGATTCTGTGAGGCTGCCCTGTTGTCACCATTTTACACCATTCTGTTCCTGTTTGCCATCCATCCACTCCTCAGCAGTAGCAATTTAAAAGAAAAAAAAAAAACTTCCTTACAGCTCATTGATAAAAATGTTGAGTAGCAGCTGGTTATTTTACTGATCCCTGTGGATTTCCATGAGAAAACTCTTTCTTCAGGGATGATTCACCACTGATAGCTACCGTGAGACCTGTCATCTAGCCAGTTACTAATCAACTGAAAGTGTTCTTTATTGATATTGCATAGTGCTAATTTTTTAATGAGAATGTCCGATGGTCCTAAGCCAAATGCCTTATAAAAACCTAAGTCTATTATATCTGTGCAGTTAGCTTTATCAACGAAACTTGTAATCGCATCAGAGAATGAAATCAAGTTTGTTTGACAAGACCTCTCTTCCCAAGTATCATGTTGACTGGCAGTAAAATCACAGAATCATTTATGATGGAAGAAACCTTTAAGATCCTTTAAGATCACCACTTCCAACTGTTAACCCAGCCCTGCCAAGTCCAACACAAAACCATGTCCCTAAGTGCCACATTTACATGTCTTAGAAATGCCATCTTACTAATCTTAATTGTATGTCACCTTTATTTTTTCCTTTATTTTTGCCCTGGTTCACATCAGGCTAGCATAGAAATTATCAGATAAGACCTAGGAAAATATGTGCATCATTAGAACTTTTCCAGTCATCTTGAATTTCTTAAAAATACCAAGATTTATTAATCATTAATCTGACCTAGATGACCCTCAGCCAGCAATTTTAGAACTCTTAAAGCCAAGTTATCCAGCTCTGCTGATTTCTGTGAAGTTTGTCCTAAAAGTTTTAATATCTTCTTGCATAAACAACAGATTATGAAGTCTTCATCATCTTCATATAACACAGGTATATAAAGCTTCTCTTTTCTAAATAAGACAGAAATACTCAGGACTTCTAGCTACTCTGCACTGCTATTAATAAGTTAATCATCTCCAGGTGAAAAGAGTCCCCCTACAAATCATCATTTTTCTTCTATTCCTTAAATATTTATAAAACTTCTTTACTGTCCTTAGCCCTTCCAGCCATGGCTTTTCCTCCTATGTCCTTCATTTCCCTTATCATTTTTCTGCACTTCATAACTTTGTTCCCTTTTTCAATTTCTCATACATTGCTTTTTTAGTTTTAATTGCTGCCTTCACTTTGCCACTGAACCGGGATGGGCAGATGGCCAAGGCTAGCCTCTCTCATCTGTACAATGGTTGCTATTGGTCATGTAATCAACTAGTTAAAGAACCTGTCTACCCAGAGGGTCACAGGATTAAACAGGGGGAAGGGCTCCTCAGAGAGGCTGAAGTGCTAAGGTAGCAGTTGGGACAGGAGAAATGCCACACTGGGACATTTACCTGGCCCATGCTGTGGACACTGCTGTCAGGTTCTTCACAGTGCAACAGAAGCACTCTCTGCTGTTGTTGCTCACTGTGCTTCCAGGATGGAGCCCCGAGTAAACCTTATGAGACAATCTCCACAGGAGTGAAGTAACACTGAACAAAGACAGAGCAGAACAACCAACACTCATCAGATGCTTTGGGGTTCCATTTCCAGTGCTGTGGAGTAAAGAACCAAGGTAAGGGTAAGGAGGGACAGGCCAAAGCATGTTTTGCAGCTGGATGGAAAAAATCACTCTGACTTCACTGGTTTCTCCTAGTGCAGCTAGAAGTGTAGCTATGTAGGAGCATAGTTCACGAAAGTCCTGCTTTGTTATTTGTATTGAAACTTATCAAAGTAAAGCATGGGATTTTGTTTTTCATGTAATTAAAGCTTCTCACGACACACAGCTAAGGAAGCTGGAATAGGAAAAGTGCATTTTTCTGTTGTAACTTAACATTGAACCTTCACATTCTTTTAATGCCAGTTACTTTTCTTAGTGTGTTTTTGACAGGCATAAACTTACAGAGCCTGCATGTGTGCACTTCCATGCAAACAGCTGATGCCTAAAATGGGAGGAAAGCAGTTCAGGCTAGTCTTGGATCCAAGATAGGGCTTAAAGATGAACACCTAGATTAACACCAGTGCTGCCTAAACCTGCTTTCTGCCTTTCGTCCCATATAGATAAATTCTGGGTGCAATTGCTCATGCAACCCAAGTTCTAGGGACATACACAGCCCTGTGTATACTGACCCTTTGGTTCTAGGAATTCAAACAAATGAAAATAGAAGTGGGAGCTCACTCACTCTTTACTTGGGAAGAAGCTGACAGTGGGATGATCTCTGAGTCCTTGGTGTGACACACCAACAACATACCTGCTGGGATTGGTAAAGATAATTCAAGGGATCTCTGTCTTTAATAAGTGCATTTTAGTGAGCTGAGGGACGAATTCTTATTTCCCAGAGCAGCAGAAAAGTCCCAAACAATATGATCACTCATTTTTTGGCAGAGTAGACGTGCTGTAGACCTAATTTGTTACCCTTCAGAGTCAGCCGTCCATTTTTAAGCATTCCTAGGTCCTCTTTCCTTAGGAATAAAAATTAATCAACATATGTATTGAGGAGCCCTCCAGGTTAGCATACAGCACACATTCATTTTAGGACATCCCAGACTGGCCAAAATTTATTTCTCCTTTTTTTCTGCAATGCATTTTAATGCTAAGATGGAGTGAGCAAGGTATGGATCTGGCAAAGGGATACACAGCAAATTCTGTACCAGTGGGTCCTGTGAGGTTCCTGCTCCTGTCAGAAGCTCCAAGAAGAGAGTTAGGTGAGGAAGCAGTGGGCCTCATCCATTCTCACACCTGCCCTGTACCCCATGCCAGCAGTGCTGGAGAAGGGCTCCTGGTATGAAGTCCAGCGTCTTGGCTAGCTGACCCTTGGGGACATGGTCAGGCAGCCTGCCCCCACCTCAGTGCTCTGATAGCTGTAAAAATTCATAGCTATTGATTTAGTAATTAACAGTTTATCAATGCCATTGACACCAGTTCACTGATGGATTGCAAGGAAATTAATCCTGCAATGTTGTTTTATTTTTTGCAGTCAGCTGCCAATTTTGAGCTTCTTTTGGCAGAGAGTGGTGGGGGTGGGGCAGGCTTTGATCTTTATTTCCCCAGTTCCTCTCACTGTACACACTTAGTTATTTAGTGCTGTTTAGTCTTTTCACCTTACAAAAGCCAGGTCGCAGAAAGGCAGTTTTGGGATTCTGTCTAGGGTACAGCAGCAGCAGTACCCAAAAGCAGAGAACCCACGTTGTCCTGAAGCGTGGCTCATTGCACGGTATTCTAGCACCCACTGAGATCTGCAAACTCTGACAGGCTGTGATTACTTTTCCCCCTTGTGCCCCTAGCCAGAAGGACATTAAACAGAAAGGATAGAGGACATTCCAGTTTTTGATACTTCCAATCTTCAAAATGACCTCTGCGACTTGGCAGGAAACAGATCCCACTCACTTCTTTTGGATTGTGTATGGAAATTTTTCAGAGGTGCTACCTGGCGGGGAGAAGTTGCCAGACTGACTTGGCAACATGCTTCTTCCTCCCTACTTTTCAGAATCAACCTCTGTGTCTAGCTCAAGCCACTGTGATGACCCAGCAGCCCTCTTCTGCACTTCTTTGCCTGGTCTCTTGGATAAAAAGTGTAAATGCATTGAGAATCATTCTTCAGTAGGCTTCTTGGGAATACTTCCCTTTAATATCTTCTTAATTAGTGCATTCCTTCTAAACAGCCTCTTAAACAGCTTTCTTGCTAGCCATAATATTTTCCCAACTGTTCTAATACTTTATAAATCATGCATCATAAATAGCATTTTTACCATAAATGTATCTTACACGATTCACAGTCTCTAATTTGTGTTGTGTTCTCCATAAAGATGACACATGTTTCTAGAGAGATTTTGGCACTTCAGCCAGCTTTCCTCCCCTTCACTGCTGTCACTCTGAGGAACCCATGTCCTCACATTTGTGTTTGTGTGTAGGCTGAGCCAGAGCACTTCCACACTGCAAAGCCCAGGCTCTGATGGCAGGCAGTGCACCTACATGTGTGCACACGTGCTTGCCATACTGTCTCTTTGCGGTTGCTTCCAGATTTGTTGCCTTGTGGCAGGAATCTTTATCAATAGGTTCAGTATTGATTATCAGTCTCTAAACAATGAAGACAAGACAACAGTGTCTCCAGGTCTATCATGGCTGTAAGAAAGAAGCAAGTATCAGCAAGATGAAACAGGAGAAAACCTTTGGTGATGCTCTGCCTCTCTGCTCTTTGGTGCTGCCCTCTTGACTCCATGACTTACCCACAAGTTTAGCAGTCTGAGTTTAATACAGTTCCCTACCTCAGCCCTGGACTGGGTCCTTACCAGATAGCTACCTTTGCTTTGCAGACACACCAAGGAGCCTTGCAAACCCTGCTAGCCCCTCCAACACCTCATAGAAGCTAACTGGCAGCCTAAGGGAAGAGGCCTTGCAGGAGGTGTGGGTTTCCTTTATTTAAGCAGGAAGCTCCTTGAGCAGCTGCTGGCAGTCTCTGAAAACAGGGGCATATGCACAAAGGTGGGTCTGGTAACACCCCTGGGCACACTGGTTGTGACCTACTGGGGCTTTTCTGTCTTGCTGACACCCTGAGCAGCTGCAGGGCAATTAGGCAGTTTAGACAGATGAAGCGCTATAGCAGTGTTAATTATTCTTAATGAGATTGCTCCCAAGCGACAGCACAGCAGCTGCTGCCCCTTGCCGGGTGACTCTCCCCATAAGGAGCATGGAGGGCAAGTGAAAGTGCAAATCACAAAGGCCCCTGCCTGACCCCCTGCATTGCATTGGATGGGTGGCTGGCAAAATGGGCTGCACACAGGGCACATGTGTCACCCACCTACCCCTGGCAACCTTACTGTCCCTGCACTGCTAGGGCCAACACACTGGGCTGCTGCCAAACTTCATTGCAGCAGCACCACATCTGCCAGCAAGCTGCTTTTTTCCCCTTAAGAAACAAACCAAGCCAATACCAACAACACCCCTCACCCTCTGCTGGGGTGGGCGGAGTGGCCAGACAAAAAAAAACAAAAAATCCCCACAACAACAGACAAGAATGAAAGAAAGCATCTTTAGCTTCAGGACCAAAAAGGATTTCCTTACTCATGCCTGACTTGTCTGCTGTCTTTTCTCCCTCACCCCAGACTCAATGCACATAGAGGACATGGATGCAGTGCAGAAACTCCAGGACCTTCTCCACGAAGCCCTGCAGGACTACGAGCTGAGTCAGCGCAATGAGGAGCCCCGGCGAGCAGGCAAGCTGCTCCTGACCTTGCCCCTCCTGCGGCAGACGGCTGCCAAAGCTGTGCAGCACTTCTACAGCATCAAACTGCAGGGCAAGGTTCCCATGCATAAACTCTTCCTAGAAATGCTAGAGGCAAAGGTCTGACAGCCCCAGCACCAGCCGACAGTGGCCGGGGAACAAACTAGAAACAAAGATGCAGACAACGGAGCAATCCAAACAGCAGCAGCAGCCACCGCCGGCTTTTATCTCCAAGCATTTATTATGGAAGAATTATTTAATGTCTATCTGTCGGCGTGACTGCAGAATCTTGTGTACAGGAGGGGGGAAACTTTTAATCAGTCACCTGTTTCTCTTTTTTTTGTTGTTTTCTCTGTGGGAAATACCAGATTATGCTCTTGCACTTGTTGAGGCATCATTGGGGCTCAGCCCCTCTGTTCGGTGATGCTCTCAGCACTGTCCAGGCTGCCTGCTCCCCAGCTCCCTCTGCCAGTTCTGGAGGGGGAGTGGGGACAGAAGCAGGAAGAGAGGAAGAATAGAGTCAATATAAACTTTATCTGCTGGTGTTATGAGGGGTCAGTTAGAAATGGAAGCAGCCATGGTCCTTTTTGTCACCTTTCTGCCTCTTACCATAGAGTAGATGCTCCTTTGGAGAACAGTGCTGCTGGACCTCTCCTGAGCAAAAAGGCTGCCTCCCAAACTCCTCTAATACTTGTACATACAGGCCCCACTTCTTACTGGGAAAGATGCTCCTAACTGTGTAAGATATTCTGCAACCTTGTACAGTGTGTCATTACGCCTGGCTAGTCCCTCCCATGTACAATCCCCGCAGGCCCCTGAAGAGGTAGGATGTATGTCCCTGAGAAAATGCAAGTCTTTCCCAAATAGCAAGAGAAAAGAGTCTGATATTATGCTTCAGTTCTGGGTTGACTTGATAATCTCTGCATCCTCTCCTATGTGGTGCTAACTACAATTCTTCCCCACTTTTCACCCCATAGTGTACCACACCTGCCTCTTCAGCTCAGCTGAGTGCCATTCCCCACCTGTTCCTTGTGGCAGAGAACACAAGGCTTTGTCTGCATGGTTACTGCCCAAGTATAAGTACACCCCAAACCAGATCTTTCCTAGACTTCATTAGAGCTCTTTGGCTCCACAGAGACTTTAGGCTTATTGCCAAATTCTAGTTAGGAATCAAGGGCACTGCTTTTCAGAGGAGGCAGCTCTAGAGCCTGAGAGATTGCTTTTTTGTGGCAGCCTAGGGAAATAAATTAGAGGATGGCATGAAACCCTTGATAGTCCAACTACTGTCTTCCCCTGCCTCATCCCATTATCCTCAACTGCAGGAAAAGAGCTACCACAGATTATACCTAGGGCTCGTAAGAGGTTCTCTTGATGATCAGAAAGCAAACACCTGACCTTGAGGTAGTGGGAGAAGAACAGGGGGAATGTTTATTTATTCCTCTTATGTAACCAGGTTCCTACTGTCTCCAAGCCCTGGTGTAGATCTGCTGCCTAAGCCATAGCTGCTGGATTCCCAGTAGCCAGAGGGGAATTTAGGCGACTGACAAAACTGACTGTTGGTGTTCTCTGAAACTTTTATTTTCCAGGTCACTTAGTTTTAAGCCATCCTGAGCTGACGAAACCTGAGTGCATTGTCTTTTTTTGTGGTCAGCACCATGGCAGTAGAGGTGAGAAAAAAACCTCTGATCTACATTTGAGACACCACTAACTCTATTGCCTCTGTTCTCCTCAAGCTTCCATCCTTTCCTGGTTTCTCCAGGAGAAAGGTGGTGTGGCAGATGAGTAACTTGTCCCCAGGAGGAAGTCTTCCAAAGCAGGGTTGAGGTGTGTGATCAGATACACTGGGTGCTTGTTTTCTGCTGGAGCAGAATGTGTCCCAGCAGGGTTGTCAGTACTGCAGAACCCTGCCCTGTCAGGCTCAGACGTGGGGGTGCTGACTGATGGTGACCTCTCAGCTCTCGCAGCCAGCCCACACCTCGTACTTTAATTAGTTCCATTCCATCTCCTTTGAGTTCTTCCTGTGCTACACAGTCACTCATTTTGTACTCACTTGATAAAGGAATTGTCTTGCTTCAGGCCTATTAGTAAACCAGCAGAGACCTAAGGGGCAGAAGGCACATGGGAACTGGGACTCCTGTGCTCACAGCAGTAGCAATTACACGGTGGCCTTGTGCTTTGAGTGGATACTTGTGCTTCTCTCCCCAGCTCCCTCCCAGAGGCAACTGGGGAGAAAATGAGAGGCTTTTGGTTGCACTCATTATCCCTGTACCCATCTGTGACCAAGGGACCAACGGGAAATGCATGCCACCACTACAGAGCCATGTTGCCATGTGCTGCGCTCTGGCAACTCTTCCTGGCTGTGGCTTAAATGCTTTCACAGATGTGCTGGGTTGCATTATCACCTGTAAGGTTGACTCACTTGACCACTGCTGCAATGCTGCCAAGCCCCACACGGCTCAGCACAGTACATTGTGTCCCAGCCTGCTGTGCAAAGGTAGCTGTCCCAAAATGGGTTGAAAAGATCCTAAGAAGCAATTCTTACTCTGTTGGGCCCTGCCAGAAAAGTCACTTACTCACACACAAACATACACCCCCACGCTCCCTCCCTTCAAAAAAACCCCCAAAACCTACCCAAAAACAACCCCAAAGGCTTTTATAGCTTTCTTGTATTTGGACTCAGGCCTGCTCTCTGTAACAGGAAACTATCTACAAAACTTTACTAAGGAGAGCTGCTGAGTTAGCTTCTAGCTCACAGAGACTGCCGGCTATTTAGATTAGGGCTATGGGATACAGGCAACTCCTGCCTTGGCAGAGCAGTATAAAGATACCAAATACTTTTTTTTCCAGGAGCTTCTTTCTCCATTAAAGCTGCAAAACCTTGGAGCCCATCTGAATATTCTCCATTGCTTTAAGATAATAGGCAGTGAAATGTTTGCATTTCTTCTGAAATAGGATGGGAAGTGAACCAGACAGGATCTACTAAACTCTCTTAGCAAGGAATGGAAATTCTTCCCCAGGAACTGGGACAGACACACCTGTCTAGATTTAACCCTTAAAAGGCTTGTACCATCCTAAATTGAGAAGCAGGTCAGGTCTCTTGGGCCCTTCAAACAAGTGCAGAATCGCAATCATCTGTTCCCAGTTACTCTGATCTGCTGTGCATCACTAGTGCTATCACACTGACACTGCTGAGGAGCATTTCCAGCTACACAGTGAGCTGGGATTGCAGAGGAGTGTAATGTAGTGTAGTTCTCCCAATGCATTTTGAAGTAGGAAAAGAAGCTTCAGCTGCTGCTTGGGTCTTTGAATGCTCACAGTCTCTTACAAAAAGGTCTGAGGATGTGGAAGGTGAGACATGAACTAGGAAATGGGTTCTGGGTCAGTGCTCTTTATACTGCTCATTTGTAATATAGGATTCACAGAGTCAGCATCATACAGCTGTCCTTCATGGGGCAAAAAAATGATGGAGCTCGAGCCCTGGAAAACAGATGGGCTCTATGACTTAAAGAAAAGAGAAGCAGTAGAGGTAAGTGTATCAGTGACAATGAATAAACCCACACCAGCAACTACAGTAAAAGCAGCTCCAGCCCCTGATTTGCATGTGTGGATTACAAAATTCATGTACCTCTCAGCTACTACAAAAGGCAGTTCTTCCCAAGTGACCAGCTCTTCTGTTTTGGGCACATTCTTCTCTGGGAACAGCAGTGTCTGACCTGTAATGCAAAACAAATTTCATGGGGATCAATTAAAAGGTAAATTACCACTCTGAATTTAGGTTTCCGGGGAAACTTGGGCATTACACCTCGCAGCAAAACTGTGAAGCTACAAGAAATGTCCCCACAACAATCAGAACCTTGCAGTATTGCTTATGCTAAGGGGGCATTATTTTTCTCTTTGTAAGCTATGTCATCTTTTTTTTTTAAACTATTATAAATATATAAAATAAAACATGCTTCACCAGAAACGTGTAAGCAGCTATTAGAGGGGCAAGTAACTGAGAAAGACCCTAGAATGTAACGTTGAGCTTTTATTACCAATTGGAGCTAAGAAAACAGAGCTTCCACTTTGTATCCACAAGCTATAATCAACCGTATGGCCAAAGGCTGCTCTGTTGTTCTTGTGGCTGGGTTACATGGAGAAGCCAGAGAGGGATAGAGGCTGTGAGAATGATGCAGGGAGTCATAGACAGTGAAATAAACAGTATCTACTTAACTATTATCTGCTCCTAAAAAAATAACAATCTGTTAAATAAATTGTATTCCTGTGGTACAGGTCATTTCAAACAAAACAAGAAATAAAACAAAGAAATGTAAAAACCAATGCAGACAGAGTAATGTTTATTGTGTTTAGGAGCTGCTCTGTTCTGTCCCTTGGGATGCACATGGCTCCACAGAAAAGGCCAGAGTGGGGGAAGGAATGATCTGTCTGTATTTGCTGTGGAAGAGCAGGAAACCCCCAGCCCTCTCACTTAGAATTGCTCATTTCGTGTTTTCCCATATAACAAAAATCTCAACAAGCTTCTGAGATTTTGTGAGATGAGCTTTGCTGAGGACTTTTAAGACAGGCAGTTCTGCCAGTCTCTGCCACAGACCAGTCTATTTCTCCCACTCACTCATTTTCTTTCCACATTCTACACTTCAATGGTGCAAGCAATAAACAGGAGCTAGTGATGAAAAAGCCTTGAAGTTGTTCCAGTGAAAAACAAAACCTCTAATCATAAAATAGACCACTGGCTTAAACCCAGCAGTGACATCATGTGTGTTGCAAGCATTATAGCAGCTGCCCAGTGCTTATGAAGTGGATGCAAGTGCTAAAGTCACGGCATTCGCATTGATCTGGTGGTCAGGTGGTGGAAGCTCATAGGTGCTTGAGAAAGCAGAAGGAAATGCACTCTGGTAATTGGGGCAGAGACGTGAGAAACAAGGACCTCAGGTTTTTATTCTACCTCTGATTCTATCAGAGATACCAGACACCATCCCACCTTGTTGAAGCACCTCCATCTCCAACACACCTCAGCCCACACTGCTAAGGTCCTTCTTTTGGGCAGTGGCACTCACTGGGACGATGCATCAAACCAGGCAATCAAGAGGCTGCTCAGCCTGCCCTCTGAGGAGGAGGTGGTGGCTGAATTAGTGGTGGCCAGTAGGAAAGGCCATGGGCTAAAAAATTAACCTGAAGGAAAAACCAAGATGAGCACAGAGCTGTAGATGAAGAATAAGCATGACAAGCTTTTTCTACACTGGAAACAGTTACCCACAGCCAGCAGCACCTCGATTGTGATGACTCAGTCTTGGAACAAACACATACCCCTTCCAAGTTCCCATAGGCAGCTCACAGTCACACAGAGTCCACCTACACTGTGTGCTTAAGTGCTCTGAATGTTGTATCCATTCACAGAAGAACTGGATTTGGCCACCTCAGTAGGACTTTAAATGGACCCTACTTCAGATCAAATATAGTAAAGGGGTGTCAATTTCTGGCTTCTGGGGTTCTGAAAATTAATATGGCACTAGGGCTGATGGTCTCAAGAGATTGGTAAGGATAGCCAGTGGACTGCAGGGAGCCTGGGCCCTACTCTTCAAACACCATTTACTGGCTGTTAGCATTCCTTGGTCCCTTACTTTATAGTTGTGGCTGCCTCACTGACATTTTCTGGGCATCCTTCTTTGTCTAGTTGTTTTGAGACTTTCTTTGCTTACTAGTGTTCACTCACACTGGAATTAGAAAAAAAAAAAAAGAGAAGAGGGTTGTCTTCATAGTAAGCCCATGTAGCACTGGGAGAAACCGAGGCCAACCCAGATATTTCCTCTTACAGATGAGCTTCTCAGGAAATACTAGGAAAATACTGTATTTTCTCTGATAAGTTGGAGAGGGAAACAAGTTTCTATACTAATCAATGGTGAGTTCTCTAAACACATTTCTCTCACCAAAGTTAAGGGCATGCTTAACTGCTGGGATATGTTCTTAAATTTCAAATGTTAAAACATGACTGCAGTAGTTTTTTTTGTGGCTATCTACACACAAAATAAAAGAAAAACCAGTAAGTGAACTGTCCCTTCCAACTCAGGCTATTCTATGATTATTTTTCTCTTTCAGGCCAAGGTATTACACAGGGAGTCAAAGCAAACATTGGCTGAGGTACAGAAAACTTTAGTGTTCAACTTCCAGTAACAGGAAGCTGGAGAGCTTGCACACTGTGCCTGGATTTCTTTACAAAGACATTTTCTCCCATTGCAGCATTTTTGAAATGACGTCATGGGAAAAGTGGAACACCTGGGGAGCAGGAGGACTAACCTAGCAGTGTGCTAGGGTGGCTGGGGAGAGACACTGGTAAGTGACTGATGTGACTTGGGTTTGGAAAGCATGAGGATGGTTCAGAAAAACACATCATCTGATCCAAAACACTGCTGCCAGCTGGCCAAAACCAACAAACTTGCTCCAAAAGAACTGCATCCAGTGAGTTTTTTTACCTTAATTAGCTGTGAGAGATCTGTCATGCTCCTGGTCTTTGTACAGAAATGGCCAGGGCTATAAACTCTTCAGCTCTGAGAGCAGCATCATCCAAATAATTAGAAGTGAAGTCACAAGAAAGATCAGAAATGGCCAGAATGTAAAACATGGCAAGGAGGTATAATCAAGTGTCACAGCAATTTAAGGGTCAAAGGTCCTTAAATTTTAGGATCAGAGGTCCTGCTCAATTATCCTTACTATTCATGATCCTCTGTCTCTTGATTTCACCCACAGTCATTTCTTTTCAGGGAGGACGTACATCTGCCAGCCTTACCCCTTCCCTGGGTACACTCAGCACCAACTGAGTTAGGAAAATGTGACAATGAGAAAGGCAAATGGCTGCCTTCCACCACTTGATCTTGATGCTTTAAAGACAAGTACAAAAATGTAATCCCTATCTGAGATACACAGACATACAGAGACCTCTCTTTGTGTAGCTAGCTACACACGAATGTACACACCCATTGCATTGTTTAGTTATCTTTTCATTCACAGCACTACTGGAACTCACAACTGCCTTCAAGGTAACTTAAAAAAAAAGATTAGTCTATTTAAATCACTTTCCTAATAATAATAACAATAACATGTTCGAATCCTTCCTCTTTTATATGGATGCAGTTTTTTCCTCAATCTTTTTTTCATCCATCTGAAAAACTGATAAGGCACCCTAGTCTTCCCTGATGTAATCTTTTTATTTCAATATAAATGAATGTTTTAAACCCAGGATATTTTAATACATTCCTTGACATATTGAGCAAAATAATTTTTTTACTATATTTCTTCCTATTGCACAGTAAGAAGTTGATTTCTGTTTAGAAGTCCCAGCTTGCTTAATTCAGAAATACCAAACTCTTACTTCTTTAAGTAATTCTTAAAATCAGCTCATTGACCATTTGAAACATTAATTGAAACAAATTAATTATTTTGATGAATGAAATTATTATAAATTTCTTTTCTCTGATTTTAAGAAATTTGCATTATATTTTCAATAAGCTTTATCATATATCCCTAAAGTAACTGCAATTGTTAAATTATGAAAAGCAGGGCACTGATCAGAAAAGGAGAAGCCAGGACAGTGTAAAATCAAATCACTTTGCCTAAATTGGCAAGAATCAACATAAAGCAAAGCTGCATTTAATAGATCAGTTACAATAAAGCACATAAATCATGTTTTTGAGAGGGGTTAATTTACACCATATGCCAAATATTTCAAGTGCAATACATAAATTATAAATAATCTCGTAGGAGTGGAGAGTGTTATACTTGGAATGAAAATAATTTAACTAAAGCCAAAATTATAATCACCTTCAATAATTGCATTTCCAGCATTGCAAATTCTTTTCCATTGCAACACTGAAAGCAGTCAATGCTGCAAATAATTTCTTAATTCTATTTACATTATTAAACTCAAACACATCAACCAAACTCTGTTTATATTTTTGTCAGTAGTTAATGCTACTACAAATTAATGATCCTCTGGGTCAGTCTCAGGAAGTATGGTTTCATCAGGTATTTTTCAGTCTAATGAACTCTTGTAACCAAGACTCAGACAAACACTTGTATCCTCCATTGGTTTTGTCATTACACCATAAAAACTCAGCACTGTCCCAAGTGAGTGATGCTTCCACCATTGGCACAGACATCAGCTTTTAGGGGTGCTATCCCCAGCTCTTCTGCTGTCTTGAGCTCTTCTAGCTCAGACTCACTTTTTCTAGCTGCAGAGAACCCTAAATCACTCCTTCTGCACATTTCTTCTTTTCATCACAGCGCTATGATTTCTCATCACAAGGTTCCTGCTCTGATCCAGCCTATTTTCCTGGCTAGCATGGATATATTTTTGGTTTTTTCACTACTGGATAGTCCCTTTTTCTCCTGACTCCCTCCTCCTGTCCTGTTTCCAGCACACTGCCAGAAACATGAGGGAGAGGAGGCCCCAAGTGAATCTCCTGTCCCCTGTGGCAGCCTGAACTTCTCCAGACCTCTGGCAGGATAGAGTGTTCCAGCTTCCTTAGAAACAAGGCCCCTGTGGCCAGCAGCCAGCTCACTGTTCTGGATGCCCTCCACTTGGAAGGAGGGTCACCCTAGCTAACAATGTTTATTGTTCCCCATTGCTGAAGCTTTGCTCAGCTGTCCTGGCTTTCCAGGGCTGCAAGAAATGCAATGTCACCCAAATGACTTTCTCCAAACCAAAGGAAGAGCTACAGGAGGATATTTATAAAATTCCACTGTTGATGCCCTTTAGATCAGGTTATCCTTTCCTACCATTCTCAAATTATGTCTACAGCCAGATTAGATCACAGCAGTTGCAGCTGCAGCTCTAGTTGATTGGACAAACGATGCCAAACCAGAGAAATACCACATTCACCTCAGGCTCCACTGCACAACTCGAGAGAACCTCAAAATCCTGCCAGCATAAACCAGTGAGGCCATACAGCAGGACAGCACGCAGCCACATGTGGTGTTGCCACTGCTTTAACTTTATTGGCTTTAATGCCAATGCTGCAGTGCAATTACTTGCTTTGCAAATAGTTATTAATCCAAATTGAGTTACAGCAATTATAGAAGCACTACAAAATTCACACTAAATGATCACAAAAAATAAAAACCTTTTCCTTTTACAAATAAACTGTAGCACCTTCTAAATGTTGTTAAGAATGTAAACATGAGAGAAACAACCAGTAAAAAAGGACAAAGCCTGCCTGGACATACATTAGGCTCCGTTTCTCAATTTGCTTGAATCAAGAAACTAACTTGCCTTTTTAAAAGAAAAAGAAAATGACTGGACTACCTTAGGAATCTGTAAATGAGCAAGGGATAAACAAAAACTCAGTGGACAGGCAAATAAAATGTTTTGAGTTTACCAAAGTGATAGGCTTATTATCATAACTAGAAAAATACTATGTAAAATTGTAATTAATAGATAATCAAATGTGACACCACTTTGCAGATTTCCTCTGAGCCCACCAGCCTGTGCTGCAAGCAGAGTAAAACTGTGTGAGAGGAATACACCCTGAGTGTATTCTGAACTCTGTAAGAGAGATTGCAGCTGGATAACATCTCTGGCCAGCACACTGAGCCATTGTAGCTCAGAACTTCCTTCTGCCATCTATTGCCTATTGCAAGCATTTGGGACAGGGTCCTCCTTTTCATTCCATGGCTGCTCACTGCACACACAGCAGGCCCCTGGCTCACCTCTCCTTTTCTGGGGAAGGGGCTTGCAGATAAGTATATCCTAAAAAGTGACTGAAACCTAATATAAAAGATGCCTCGGACCTCTCCAATTCTGGGATACCTAATCACTGCATTGGTTGAATTAGCTTGGACTGGGACTTGACAACTGTCTTTGGTTTTTGCTTTTCACGTGGAACATGTTCACAAAAGGGTGCATCAATTACTCATTCTGAAGTTTGTGATTGCTCTGTGTCCTAGAGCACATTGCTGAGCTGCTCCTGTCAATCCTCTGGACATTCTCACAGGCAAAGATATCTCCACAAGTAGGCTACCTACAGCTGCCCACTGTGTGTGTTATTTGTTCCAACACAAGGAATAAATAACTTACCCCCAAGTTGTCAGTGGTGTATCCTGCTAAGCACTGATGCTGTCACCTCCTTGGTAGCAGGTGCCATAATCTACTGGTTACATTAATTCTCACACAGGTCATCACAGCAAATGCCCTTTTCACTGAGTCTGTCTCTACACCCTCCACAGCATAAATTGTTCATCTGGCAGACTCAAAAGAGTCAAAGAACAGAAACTGCAACAGAAACTGTCTAGACTATGTCTATGAATAGTTGCAATTCACTGTGATATGCCAGGGGAGAGCAACTAATCTGCCTTGGGACAATGCTTCACAAGGTGAGCTTCCCAGCCATGATGGAGAAATGAAATAATCATCTCTTTCAAAAGCACTCATCGGGTAACTAGCTACCCAGCAAGTCAGGAACACGTAGTACTTCTGAAACAAACAGAGAGAAAAAAATATGATGATAACACAAAGGGAACATTAAGCAGTACCACAGCATCTCTGTGCTTCAGATTTTGCTGAAGAATCAATCATCCTTTGCAGATAGCTTTATGCTTCACAGGTACTGCTGCTAAGCAGGTTAAATAAATAAATAATCTCTCTTCTGTTACTTCTCTCCTTCACAGTTCCCAGCCTCCACTTCTTAATGGGACTAGGGAGACATGGGCACAATATTATTTCCCTGCCAGTCCACATTTTAGGTGCATTTTATTTTCTGTTGGATCATAGAATCATAGAACCACAGAATGGTTTGAGTTGGAAAGGGACCATGAAGATCATCTAGTTCAAACCCCTCTGCCATGTGCACGGACACCTTCTACCGGACCAGGTTGCTTAAAGCCCCATCGAGCCTGGCCATGAACTCTTCCAGGGATGTGGCAGCCACAGCTTCTCTGGGCAGCCTGGTCAAGTGCTTCATCACCCTCAGAGTAAAGAATTTCTTCCTAATATCTAGTCTTCCAAATATCTAATCATCTCTTTGACAAAAAAAAGTAGAATTCAACCTATTACCCTAATAGGTTGTGTTTTGATAGCCAGGAATAAAGAATCCAAAAAAGGAACTGAAAAGTGTTAGAAGTTCTTCCCAGAAGCAAAAACTGCAGCTGCTGAAATGCAGCTCAACCTGCATACATTTGTGTGAGACACAGGGTCTCTCCTGCTCCCACATTTGTGTGGTTCCTAGTACTCTTCTTTGTGGAGTAGAGATGGCTGTAGGTGCCTCTGCAGCACACAAGAAAGAGAAGCAAGCCTTAAAGACAAGTACTTGCCCAGACATCAAAAGATGTTGCTTCTCCGTGCCAGACTGCACCATTGAGAGACGCACTGGAGAGACATCTCTCCTAGAACTACCCTTTCCAAGTAATGAAGATGAGACACCTTCTGAGTCTGAAGTGTCAAGAGAGAAGTTGTTGGAACAAGTTGCTAAATAAGAGATAAATCACCAGCACAGTGTATCATGTACATCCAAGAGATCTGTAGGAGTTTAGAATGGAAGTGGCTGAGCTGCTGAAGGCATGAATTTTCTCATTAAGGTCAGCTGTTATACTGGAGTAATGAAGGGTAGCAAATGCTGTAAGTTGTTCTAAAAAAGGCATTTGGGATGATCTAGGAAGTCACAGACCACTGAACTTTACTCTGAATCTGGTAAATTGGTTGAATTATCAAGTAAAATTAGAATCACAGGGAAGCACTATCACAGAGAATTCACTTAGTTTTGCTCCAGTGTCCTTGCCCTCTTTCCACTTCTTCTCAATACTTTAAAAGTCCTGTTGATTCTTCTGGTCTCCTGCTTAGATCATTCCTCTTTTTGTGCATTTGGCTATGTCCTGCAGAAAAAAAGTATTTTCATCATCCTTCTTTCCACCTAATTCTGTCCTGTGGAAAACCACATAAAGAAATATTTGTATTTATTCATGTCATAATCCTATGCCACTGTGGGTACTACAGAGAAAAATGGCAATAGGAGAAATCCTACCTTATGTCCCAGTGATCCACCTTCAGTCTGTCACTCGTCCCAGACTTAACAGACAAGAACTATATATTCTAAGAGGACAACTCCTTAAACCACTGCAAACTGTGTTTTACCATGTTAAGACCATGCAACCATCTGTAAGAACATTTTAGCAAAGAGTTTTCTACATGAACCCTTACATGATTCCTGACTGAGATGGAGTCTTAGGATGAAACAAAAAGCCAGATCACCTCTTCAGTTTCCTTGGTAAGATATGTTGAAGAGAATGATCCAGCAAGTGTCTCAGTTCTGTGCCTGACTCCAGATTTGCTTTTATATTGCAGCACACCACCTTTTTCTGAACAAGTTGTGAGGTAGCAGTGACCTGTGAAAGATGCTGGCCAAGCTATGGCCAAGCTATTGAGGGCATAGCCAGGATGTGATGAGCTGGGAGCAGAACATGCGATAGATACAGGGTATGCTCCACTCAAGGAGCTGGGAGCAGGGGAGCTTGAAGCAGAAGACAGAAACCAGCATGGGTTTCTTCTGGGACAGCCAGGTAATATGCTAGGTTCTTAGCCATGGGGAAACAGCAGAGGCTAGAAGCAGAGTAGTAGAGGATCCCAATCAGAAAACTCAGGAGCTCAGGTATGTGTCCTGCAAAAACCTGAGCTGGAGGCACACAGGCACCCAGCCTGAAGCTGACATGCCCTAAAAGAGCCCAGACAGGCACTATTGCAGTTTCACATCTTCTGTTTAGATCTTTGCACCATGAGTATTTGCAAACCTACCTTATCTTGAATAGTCATTGTTGACTTAGATTAATTTAAGATTACATAGAGCCTAATACACACTCATTAATTTGTCAGGTTTGCTTCTGGTACTGTAATTGCTACATAAAATCACATTTACTTAAGTAGAAATGAAACAAGTTACCAGTTTTAACAGCTTTAATTGTTCAAGCAGAGCAGATAGGATTTTCCCTAATACCTCTTCATGAAGTTCAGTGTCTGGAAATACCATCCTGAAGAAGACATAAAAGAATCATGTTGATCCTGTGCCACTTTAGCTATTTTGCATATTCATTTTCTTATTACTTAATGTTTCTAACACCTAATTCTTTAGGCCTCAAATGTCACTAAGCGGTGATATTAATGAACATATTAGACTCTAATTCATACCAATAACCCATATTACTTGGGTCAAACTAACTTCAGTGTTTACTTGGACAGTACCATAGCTAATTGTTATTATAATTTCATTCCATATTTTGATAAACATTCTGACTTAACAACTTCCATAACTATCATGAATTTGTTTTTATTTCTAACTAATAAACAAGGGTTCCACATTTTTTCTGACTAGACGTTAGCTTCCATGCATCCACGTGATGGCAATGCAAATCACTTTCAAACTCCTAAGGTCTAAATTTCTCTGTTTGGACTTCTGGAAAATTATAACACTCTCTGCAAGGTCACTGCAATGCTTCCTTTTCACTGAAGTCCAAAGTCTAAGCGGAAATTAGGATTTCTAAAGATTATGACCTTTATGGCTTGGGAAGTGGAGCATCTCTGTTCTTGCCTCTGAGTCACCATGCACCTGATGCCTCACTAATCCCTAAGAGGTTTGATGTACCACAGCACTGAACAGCTATAATTACTCCTGGAAGCCAGCTGCCACTCAAGTGACAAAGAAGTCTGTAGAGCTGTTCCCCCAGCCCCTGTCGCTGAGCACTAGGACCATTTGAATACAATATTAAATAGAACAAGACATGGGAAATACGTTATTTTTGCAAAGCTGAGCTTGTCACATTTGCAAAATTAATATGGTGTGGCAGCAGATGAAAGGGCCACCTTCACTGTGGAGCTCCCATGTTGAGAGCCAGACAGCATGAGCCCAGTAGTGAAGTGCATGGTTTTACACAGCCATGAAGTTTTCTGACACAAAATGGGCAACTAGCAGGACATAGCAAGTCCTTTAAGATAAGAACAAACATGAGAAAGTAATAACAGGAATGAGTGAAAACAGGTATTAAGCTTAATGAAAACTCTTCTGGGCCTCACTGGAACACTGTGCCAGCAGGCCTCAGAATTTTGTTGAAGGTGTTAAACCCTCAAAGTGCAGCAGGCAATCTGCAAGGCAAAGAGCACTGGCAGCCTCTAGAGCCATTCTTTCTGGGACCACTAGACAGTGGATATGATTTTTGTTTATTTAGCCTCCATAGTGAACCCTGCACCCCAAGGACGAAGGGGAGGACTGAGTGCTTGCTCCAAGGCACTCAAAGCCTAAACTACAAAGCCTGTGCTGCTGTTCAAAGGGATTTACTTTCTGGGCAAATTTCCTTTTGTTTTGAAAGAAAGAAAACACTTAGGATAAATAATGAAGATAAAACAACTGCCACTTTGTAAAACAGCCTGTGATACCAGCAGTATCATCACAGATTTGTTTTTGTTCCTTTTGTCCTTCTTTCAAACAGAAGTTAAACACACCCATTTCCTCCCTTGTACACTTTCCTCTTCAGAGACAGACACGGCTTAGGACCACCCCCTTCCAAATCAGAATTTCACTTGGACACACCCTGCTAATAAAATTCACAGTAGAAACTGCAATAAAGTATAGCATCTTTTGTTTCTTTGGACAATTTGCAAGATAGATTTTTTTAATATATACATTTATATGGGGGGAGGGATGTACATGCATAATATATATATAATATGAAAAATGCTTGTGGATCATACACCTGTATATTCAGTGCTCCACGGTACAGACAGCTCATGTCTTCCCTACACAGGGGTGACTGTGGGGGGAGCCTACTCAGAGCCTGAAATCTGACAAGGAAAGACTGTTTGAAGGAAACTCAGGAGGCTTCAGTCTACTACTCCACATGAACTTGACCTTCTCAGTGAAAGCCCACCAACTGTGTGGCATTGACCACACAGCCCAGAACTCTCCACAAGCCACTTCACAAGACAGGACACACAACAGGTTATAGTGTCATGCCCTCAAACATAAGGTGGGGTCAGTGACCTCCTCATCCCACTGCAGTGTCCTCTGAGAAGGAGAAAGGCTGTTTCAAGAAAGGGAAGGTACATCCTGTGCTGGTACTGGGAATCCCACAGAGTGACAGAGAGCAGTTCTACAGCAATTGCTTTATTTAAAATGCAAAATGCGGATGTGTTTAGAGGAGGTATCAGCATCAATCACTGTATGCAAATACTGCCTGTGGAGAGGAGCTTCCCCTGTAAGTCACTCCTCACTGCCCTAATCGAGTTAGTGCTAGTGACTGAGGGCATGTTGAACGCTGATGGGCCACTGATAGTGCTGTCCCAGGAGAAGATTAATAAAAGGCAGCAGGAGTACTTAGCCCCAGCTGGGCACAAAGTCGGGAGGGAGGTGAGGGGGGAGGACAAGGGTGTCTTTCAGTCTAGCAGCTGTTGCCCATTACCACAGACACAAAAAAGCAAAACTTGCAGTCTTCTCCCACAATCATTATCATACTTGCGGAGGAAGGTCAGTGCAGACCACATGCACTGACTTGAACAGATGACATTGCTGACTTGTGGTTTGTAGTCACAGGGGAACATGAATCCATAAAGGAGAGGTAAAAAGCCATGTAACTCCACTGCTGTTAAGCTTATATGTACCTAAAACAGGGGTCTGCATCCAGCCTAGGGACCCACAAGCTGACACTAGAAACTAGAGTTGCATAGAAACAACGAAGGATTTGTTCAGCATGTCATGAAGGAGGAGCAAAACACATTGCATACAGACCCCCAAAGTCACCAGGGAAAAAACACCACATCTCTCATTGTACCCACAAGTGAACTTCAGCCTTTGTCCCATTCTGGCAGATGAATTATAAGTAGTGATAATGTTAGTCATTAACACCATTCCCTCTCTTTCTCAAGCAGCCAGAGCAGTAGAAGGAGAGTGGGAAGGGTGCAGAAGGTCTCAATCTTCTCAGTGCTGAGAGCAGAAAAGAAAATGGAGCACTGCTTGCTAGGTTGGTTTAATCCATTCATCAGTAGCAGTTTTACTGCCTACTAGTTCCCCCTTCTCTTACTAGTCAAATCCTAAGACTTCTACCTCGCCACCTCGTCTCAGCTTCTCTCATCATCACCTTGGTCACATCACTCACACCTGCTTCCTGCACCAAATTGTTGCCAGTATCTTCCCTGTTAGAGCCTCCTATTGCAGATGTCTGCTCTGAGCTCCTCTTGCACCATGTTGGCCCTCCTCAGAACTTGAGTTGTTGTCCCATCTCTCCAATATATATGAGATACTACCAGCATCTTGAAGAGGGAGAATCTTCTCTTTCATGTATCTGTAAAATGCTCAGAACATTTATATTGCTCTACAAATAAGGGCAGTAAGAGTCTAGTGCTGGCAACTCTGGCAGATGTATAGAAAAGGATGATGGCCTGCCCATGGAATGAGATCATTCTGCTTAGGTGAAGATTTTATATCCAAGTAGGCTTCTGCATGAGATCCAATACCTACCAAAATCCTTCTCAGTCTAGCAAGAGCAAAGCTAGTGCTGTGTTAGGAAGCCGATTTGATGCAACAATTCACACAAGTGCACGTCTGGCTGGCAAGCAATGCAGAATTACAGAGAGTTCATATAAGAAGCAATGTCCAGATATACCAGACAGTGAACAGTAACTTCTGCTTTCCTAGAAAACATAGAAAGCATAGGGCTACCCTGGTCCACAAGGAGCTTTATATCAGAGAAGGTGCTACCATCCCAGCTGCAGATTTGTGATGCCTGCCCCTCTAAACCACTAGGAAGACACCAGACCCAGTTCTCCCACAAAAAGAGCTCACAACATTAAAATCCTCACAAAGCTGGTTCTTCTGCCTGCAGTCTTACCATCACATCTTGGCTCTCCAAGGTGGGTGAGGAGTTCCATACAGGGTGTACACAGTATTTCTGGAAACACAGTACAATGTTTGTAGACTTCTAGAGATGAGACTTATCATTACTGCTGAATGAGGAGTGAGACAACGAAGGGAGGAGAAACAAATCCTTCAGCATAGTCGATACTAACACCACAAACAGTAGCAATACGCTGCATACCTCTAGCTCCAAACTACATTTTTGTAGGCTTCAGGCTGTTGCTATCTGGAAACATTGCCAGAGAGAAGGAAGAGGTGAATGGTAAGTCTCCTTCCTTCACCCTGTCATCTCCAAGTCCTATCAGATATTTTTGCTTCCCTCTGAATTGTTTCAGCTTATCCACAGAAATTGATGTACCATTGATCTGCAGTTAGAGGCCTGCCTATGGATTATCTGGGGAAATGGATACAAGACAGAAGATGGTAGGATGCTCTTTCAGGTATGTGCTATCCCTACATATTCCACAGCTCTGACACATGCATGCTATAGCCCAAGCAGCACTGAGATATTTACTCAGCTGAAGGATAGTGTACTGCATCCCATTCACCATCTCTAGCATTTGAATGATTGTGTCCTTCCACAGGCACCAGCTATATAAGAGTGCCCTGGATTCAGGACCAGCTGCCATCTTTATGGGATAAAATAAGGTCACTATCAGCTCTCCACTCCATGATTGGAGCTGCTCCTCCAAAACCCAAAAGCCAGTTAAACCATCACCATAGATCACAACAGTCATTTCAGGGAGCAAAAAAGGTCCTGTGTCTTTTCTTCAGTGGACAGACAGTTTGTTTCTGGCATACAGCAGTTTCCCTACCAGAGCAGGAGTGGAGGGGAAGCAGAAAACCTATCATAGAGGGAGGATGGGTGAGCAGCACGTTCTGGCTTTACAAGAGGATGATAAATGATAACAGCAATAGAACAAAACCAAGCATCTTTCATGCTGTCAGAGCAATGAAACCAACAAACACCAAGACATGGGCACAGGGCAGTGTGGTCGTTTTCCAGAGAAGCACACAACAATCAAGTTACTTCTGCTCTGAATCAACAGACCAATTCATCTTCCCTGGGTTCCTGCAGAAAAGGGCAGGGGAGAAAGAGGTAATCATTTCTCTTCAGTTAGCTAAGAACTTCAGCTGCTCCACAGAGCATTGAATTCAATAGACACAGTTAGGACAGCACTGGATGCCAGTGTAGAAGACCTGTAAGAGGATGTGGATCACAGAGCTCTAGATGATCATGAACTTTCTCACACTGCCCTAGTAATTATCAAAGGGTATGGGCCACTGCTGTTAAGGCAGACTGGAAAAAG
>JACBWW010000004.1:17379717-17479845 GCA_020086605.1 Lanius collurio | reverse complement strand
GCTGGCTACTTCCCTTCCTGCTGTGAAGGGTGACCATGGACACAGACACAAACAGAATGCACTGCTAAACACACCCTATGATTAAGAGCACAAGCAAAATGGGAAGAGTGTGAGTATTCAGTGGAAAGGGCAAGTTCAGTCCAGAAAAAAGCAATAGAAAGAAACTTACAAATTCATGCACCAGGTAGGACTCAACTGAGCACATCTGGGGAATCCTGAAAGCACCCACTGAACCCATGACAAGTAGCCTTTGTGAGCAGGGGGGTGAATGAATCCCATCTTCCTAGAGATTTATATCTTGTGCTGAATTTACTATGCTGCATATAAAAACAGGCAACTCCAATTAGAGTTTTCCTCACAACTAAGATGTTCATACATCCCCTTTTCATGACTTTTTGTCTATCTAGCAAGTGGTGAGGTTAGGAATCTTTCACTCAGTGCTGATACTGAAAAACTGTAATCTCTGTCCAGGGAAATTGATGGGACCCAGCACATTTAAGATCCCTGCATCTCTTTCAGGTATATTTATTTGTGTGTGAGAGGTTCAATTCAAAACTTTTTGTGAGGAATGTGTGAAATAGACAGAAAAAGACTGTCATGGACAAACAGTGTGATCAATTAAGCCTTGTTTCCTTTAGAAGCTGGGCTTTAAAGGAAGTTAAATCTTCTCTGTAGCCACTGAAGATAGAAAGTTTACTAGAAAACTGGTGGTTCTTTAAATTATGAAATTTGCATTATAAGAGGGAGCTAAAGGAAGACAATTACACTGTAAGCAAACAGCACCATTTATTTTGCGACAAAATTTTTGAGAATAGATTGAACTTGGAGTTATTATTCCCAGATTATAATGATGAAGCTTGTAAACAGCAAGACTCACAGTAAGAAGACCTGGGGAAAAAAATAAATTCAAAAGCAACAGTCCCCCAGGATTTCATGCCATTTGTTCAGGACCCCTGAAGAAAATGAAAAATAGAACAGGCTTGCTACTAAGACAAAATACAATATAGAAATAGAATTTGCTACTTTACAGAATGAGCTCCAGCCACCTGCCCAGCCTCTGCAGCACAATACAAAAAAAAAAAAAAAAAAAAAAAAAAAAAAAAGAAAAAAAGCTGGAATTAGTGAGAACAAAATCAGATGATCCCAAAGAGAGAAGAGCTTCCTCTGGAAGCCTAGCTAGCAATGTTCAGTACACCTGTGCATTTTGAACTGTTGAACACATGCTCATTTGTCTAACCACTATTGGTCTTGTTAGTAAGGATAAAGAACAATAAAGATATCCCCTCTGTTGGACACCTGAAGCTTTAAATTGTTTTTTACCAGCCAAGCTTGGCCCTCTTTTTGTCTCACACACCAGCTGTCTTTTCTGCATCCTGCGTGGCTTAGACTAGCTCCTGTTTTGGGGACATGCTTTCTCCCCACATTGAAGTGGATGATTCCAGCCCTGTGCCTGACATGGAAAGCCATGTAAGTGTTACTGCACTAACACCAACATTAGCTCCCAGTAAGATCACACAGTGAAGAGCTTAGTAAGCTCCTGAACTGGAAAACAGGAAGAAATAGAAGAATTGGAGAGTAAAGAATACTGACCCTGGCCCTCTTACTATGACAGTAAATAAAACAACATCTGTGATGGGAGTCAAAGTCTGGGGTGAAACAGTTTTTTGGGGAAGTAAAAAAAAATCATTCATGTCTCAGCAAAATCTAGGATGCACAAAAGCTGAAACCATAAGCAAAAAGCCTATGCCACAAACAATAAAGATGTCCTATCTCTCAATAATGACCTTGTGAAAGCATCTTCTATCAAAGCACCAGTGCTTGTCCACAGGGAATGTAGTCCATCTTGGTCTACTGTCCACACTACTATCCCAATGTCATTGCAGCTTAGATGGCCGTGCAATGCCACACCGTCTCTATGGCCACACACTCAAATCCTCTAGTGCCTGTCAACCTCTCAGTCCAACTCTGGACCTTTCTTATCACATGAAATGGATTTTTAAAATGCATCTTTACCTTAATGGAATTTATATGCCACTGAGGAGAAATTCACACCCTCCCCCGAAATGAAAGAAGGAAGAAATATAAAATCCTGTCCTTGACATAACCTTTTACATGCAGCATCTTGTCAAGGATGGAATTCATTCAGCAATGGTTCATTGTAAGTTTCTTTCTATATCACAAGTGACCAGTGCCTGATCCATGAGCCAATTATAGCCTCCAGAAGTGTACAGCAGTATAGGATAGCTCAGTGACTCTTCTGTCACTCAAATAGTTTCCAGTGGTTGCTTCTAAAGGTCCCAATGTACCACATTCACCTCAGACCATTTGAGTTCTGTAGAGCACCACAAGGTTTGCTATGTCGTTTTTCTGGATTGTATCTCTTTGTCCTGACATGGGGCATCTCTAATTTGTGCACTGGACCATATCACTAATGTTTTCACAGAAAAGTAGTTCCAGCTATCTGCAAGGTCCACAACTGTGAGGTGTCCTTAAAGTGTTGTTCCCACAGAAGGTGCTGTGAACCCCATAGGAGCATACAAAGGGTTAACATTCTTGAATTTCTTTCCAGAGACAAATGGTTTGTGTTGAGGAACTGCTGCTGGGAAGGAAAAAAAAAAAAAAAAACCCACCCTTTTTTATTATTCCAAGGTGCATTTTAATTTGCACAAGCGACATTGTGTCTGTGATGGATTACACGAAGGGAAACATTACAGCCCAGCAAGCTTGGCAAGGAAAAAAAAATAGAGAGATATGGGGAGGATTAAAAACAACCTATTGCAGTGCAGAATTCTGATAAGGGATCCATGGTGCCTTCAGAGCATGAGCAGGTGGAGCTCAGGGTACCAAGGAAGAGAAGTGGCACGGTATAGGGTGAGGAAAGGGGAGTGGAGTGGGAGAACAGATTGGAAGAGATTCCTTGGTCATGCAGTCTACTCTCTTCCATCACAGAAGACCTTTTATAAAAGATCAAGTTCCATCTTAAAATTTATTCTGTTTCTTTTCCCTTGGAAGTATATTACAGAATCTCACTTCTCTTTCTGATGGCTAGAAATCTTTGTTTAATTTCCAGACTAATTTATTCTCATACGGTTTATACCCATTTGTTCTTGTGCCAACATTTCCTTAAGCTTATATAGCTGTTCTCTCTCTTGAGAGTTTTTCAGTTTGATGTATTTATAGACAGAAATCATATCCCCTCTTTCCTCATTTTGCCTGGCTAAACCAGCAAATTTCTTATTATCCTGCAAAACACATTCCCCATATCACTGGTCATTCTAGCGCCTTTCTATGCTCAGTTCCCTTTGTACCCATCCCTCTGGGATAGATGGTGGAATTGGATGTGCTGATCAGGAGTGGTCCTAACAGGCTTTTGGACTGTTGCACAATAATTCCATTTCTGTACTGGAAGCATCTCTGTGCTGAAAATGCCTCTTGGCTTTGGACCTTTCATCAGGACATGTCAATCATTTGACCAAGGCCAGCCAGTGGTGAAGAGAAATCAGTTCTGAGAAAAGCTTCCTTTCAGCATAATATTTCAACTTTCAGCAGCACCTGTGGCTGTCCCCCCACTCAGTCACCTTTATGATTTCTCCACTAATCACCTCATGCCACCTTATCTAACGATTTTCTGAACTTACGATAAACAAGTTCTAGCCAGTTATCTTATCAAAACCAGCTATCTCTTTGCTTTTTATCCCATCACCTGTTTTGCTCTTGTGCAGGTCCTTTTCTTATAAGAGTACAAAACTACTGTATAAGCTAGAGAGAAATCCCTATTTCCAGCTAATGGTATATGGTTTACAGCACAATATTAGGTAATTCTGTCCTGTTTTTGAGGTGAGCAGTGGTGATGTGCAGTGGTCTCTTTAGTATAATATTGTATTTTCTTACACGCTCTTGGGGGCTGAGCTGCATAACCAGGCTCTTCATACTTCTTTATTTTTTTTTTATCTAGCCTCTTCTTGTTTTGAATTAATATGAAGAAGAATTTCTCCAGAGATATTAGTGTCTGGAATTAAAGGAGATAGATTTCTAGCACTTAGGGATGAAGGCATTTAATAACAATAAAAATGCAGCTTGGTAGGTGGCCAAAAAAATGCCCTCCCACAGCAGGAGAGACTTGAGAAAGTAAGCTGAATTAGGCAGGCTGTTGGTTTACAAAGCATCACATTTTTGTACTATAAACCATGGGCAGTATTTGAAGTGACCACAAGAAACATTTATCTGTTAATTTACAGGACATGTCTTATTATAAAAATGCAGATATATTCAAAGAAAGGAATAAAAAATCTCCACACAGAACATCCTCATTAATACGCACATAAATAAAAAGAGACAGGCTACCCCAAAATCTAGCTAAGCTGGAAATCAGAATAGTACTGCACACCTGGAAACACTAGCTACTTCACTGAAAGCTGCACAAGCTCAAAATCTTTCCTAATCAGAAGTTGAAAGCCTATTGCAAAAACCCCTGGAGGCTCTTCCTCCAGAAGAAATAGATGAGCCCTGTAGAACCTCTAAGGTGATACAGCCATAGCTGAGCTCTGGTGCACCACATGAATGGTTTCTGTTGAAAACTTTCGGCCATCAGTACAGGCTGCAATGTATGCACACAGCTATTTCTCTCTCCTGTACTTCTATAAATAAAATGGTAGTTAGAGCCATATGGGAAGGTGTGAGTACTTGAAGCCTAATGACTTCAACAATGATGTGCTTGTTTTCGTAAAGCTGTCATTATTTGTCATGAATAAGCTCAATCAAGTCTCAAAATCATGCCATATTCTGATTCCTTGTGCTTTGTCAGTAAGAAATGGTCTACTGAATAAATGTGCCTGGCTCTGACTAAAGCTACAGGCACAATGCAACTGATCCCCTGCCTCCTTCCATGTCTCTTCTGGGAAGTCACAGATTCAGTTGGTAAGGGAGAAACAGAACCCTGTATCCTTTCCTCCTGACTGGTCAAACCGCAATGTAAAATATGAGAAATGCTTCTTTTTGATTCCAAAGTCAGTAAGGTTAACTCCACATAACTGCTAACAAGAACGTAACATATTCAAAGACATATTTCAGAAATGTATTTTCCATTTTCCCTATTATCTGTGGCTGTGGTATGCCACTACTCTCTGTTACTGAAGACTTGAGTGTTAACACTTTTCACAACACAGTTAAACTCTGCTAGTCTAAAACTATAGAAAGGTCAGTGTTGCACTTGCAGTTGTCATAAGAAATCCGAGTCAACTTCCAGAAAATGCTAAGTGAAAAAATTTCATGGTGTGTTACTTCTGAAATCCACTTGTCTCACTGTACCTTGCTGTCCTTCTGGCTAAAGTTTTTGCAAGCAGGAATCTTGCTGTATGCTTAAAAAAACTATTCCTCTCCTCATAGCACACATTAACTCTGCTTCTTCCTCTGGGGGAGTAAAATGGGCTTCTTTAATTAAATTCATTGTAGAAAATTAATAAGTATACAGTATTATTTGGAAAATTCAATGTCAGATAATTAGAAAATGGCAGATAAGTGTTGGTGTAGGAAGAGACTGAATGCATAGGATGAGTCACTCAAACTATGCTTTAGGCAGTTCAAGTGTTAAGACCTATCCATTTACAGTGTTACCGTCACTGAAAACCAAAAGAATCAAAAGAGGTACTTTTTCTAGGTAAGAATTCTGAAATAGAGCCATTTGCCTCTATCCCAGTGTATCCCTAATCCTGTCAGCTCTTTTCTTTCCTCAGTGATGGTTAGGCAAGTACGCAGTAAAGCCTAATTGGTTTTTTCTTTGTTGTGATGGACATATGAGGGGATTGGTTAAAGAGCTCCATGATAACCTTCCTCACTGAGATTTGTTTTCAAGACAAAATGGATGTACCAAGGTAGTATTAGCCTAAAGATCTCTTGATATGGAAAGGGCCCATTCTCACAGTGATGGTATCATAAGCATTCAGTCACCTATGGAACAGATAGGAAGTTCTCAGCCTCCTTCCTGATTCACAAACATGCACCCAGCTGAAGCGGGAGGGACAAATCTTCTCTCCAGGATTCTGAGTAAAGTATTTTCACTGGAGGGTGACAGTACTGAGAACAGGAAGCTGGGAGAAGCGTAATGGCCATTGCTTCTGCCACAGTTGCTCTGCAGAGAAACCCACATCTATGACCCAATATCAAATCTAGGTTTCAAAAAAATCATTCTACCTCAAATTCAATGGCATTCTACTAGTGAAGCTCTCAGATTTGCTCTTGCTCCCAACCAGCTGAGTCAGTACATTATAAAGTGGGGAATGGACACCAGGTGTCACACAAAAAGAGGGTTGAGAGTTGATAAAGAAAATGCAGTGCCCTTGCTTCTTGTAAGTGGGAACCCTGGGGAAGCTCCCTATCAGATCCAAAGGAGGGTGAGATGGGGTGGGAGGCAGTCCAGGCAAGCCCAGCTGTCTCTTATTGCAGTCTTAGGCAGCTCTACCAGGTTTCAGACTATGCAACACAACTGTCTGTGTCTGCTTGGACACAGAGCCTGCACGTTTACTGCCTTGATACCTTGTCAGTGTTGTCCCAGAAAAACACAAGCTGCAGGAAGGAAACAGATTTCTAGCAGCCAAATCTTCATAAAAACAAAAAAAAACATTTAAAAAGTTCTTTCCGTGGCAAATTTCATAAAGCCAAAAGACAGTGTACCCGTCAGAGCATCTAATAAACATAAGGTTAAGAAAGTTTGATTCAAGGCAAACTAAGGTCACTCTCTTTCTCTCTAGAATGAGACTGCTGTGAAATAGTAAGGATTTCTGGGGAAAACTCTGAACATTAAATCACTCACACAGAGTTTTCAACAATGAGCAGAGCAAGGTAGTGGATCTGTCACGTCAATGTTCAGTATATACCATGTCCTTGGGAGGAGCCAGCTGGAAGATTAATCTACTATCAAACTACCTTCTAAAAATTATATTCAAAAAATATAGGTAAAGCTTCAAGAATCTTTGTCTAAAAGAGTCAGTCAGTGTCACGTGCTGGTGAGGGTGTGCTGATGTGTCAGATGTTAACCCAGTGCCCATATGTCTGGGGAGAGTGAATCTCAGTTGCTCTACAAGTCATGAAACAAGTTATGGGCTAATTCCACATGTAATGGATGACTTTGTCAAGATTCGGTCAAATGTTTTACATTATTAAAAACAACAGTTTCAGGTTACAATTACTAAAGAAGTATCTAGTCATCAAGGCTTTAAATATTATATCCAAAACTTTTACGTTTTCATGTCCATGGACTATTGTCCTGAAAATATTAGTTTGACGGACTATTGTCCTGAAAAAATGAGTTCAAAGACCTGCTTTCATTAACTCTTTGGGGACTTCCAGCACTTGCCCAGCCTCCTAGAGAGCTGCATAAGCACTAGTTTTGCTGCACATTTCAGGAAATCTGACATGTTGGAAACACCTTGCACAAGTGCCATTTGTGTATCTTCCCCTTCTGATTCTTTGCCGACAACTTTCTGCCACAGCCCTATCAAAAGAGGATCACCAATGTCATCTTCATGCTTACACAGCCCATGTGCACTAGGATACTCTCAAGTCAGGAATAATACAATTTACTTTAGTGCAGTTTCCACTGTGATTCCCGCCTAGTATTGGACACCTGAAAATATCCTGGGCTGCATTAGGAAGAGCACTGCCAGCATTTGAGGGAGGTGATCCTGCCCCTCTGCTCAGACCTGGTGAGGCCACATCTGGAGTGCTGTGTCCAGTTCTGGGCTTTTCAGTCCAAGAGAGACTTGGAGCTCCTGGAACAGGTCCAGGGGAGGGCTACAAAGATGATTAAGGGACTGGAGCATCTCTCTTACAAGAAAAGGCTGGGGTAGCTGGACCTGTTAAGGCCTTGGAAAGAAATTACTGAAAGGGGGTCTCATCAATGTCTATAAGTATCTGAATGGAGGGTGCTAAGAGGATGGAGCCAGGGTCTTCTTGGTGGCACCAAGGAACAGGACAAGAGGAAGAACGCAGAAACTGATGCACAGGAAATTCCACCTGAAAACATGAAGAGCTTCTCTACTGTGCCAGTGACTGAGCACTGGAGCAGATTGCCCAGAGAGGTTGTGGAGTCTCCCTCACTGTAGATACAAAAGAACACTCTGGATACAATCCTGTGCGATGTGCTCTAGGATGACCCTGCTTGAGCAGGGTGGTTGGACCAGATGACCCACTGTGGTCCCTTCCAACTTTACCCACTCTGTAATTTTGTGATTCTGTGATTCTTCTCTCTTCAGCAAAGACAGCTTTTTAGATAACAATATTAAAAACGTCTTTCTCCATTATGCTTTTAATGATAATAAAGTATTGTTATTAAAGACAGGTAAACAGAACACAGTTCAAGTCTTGACCTTGAGCCAGCAACTTTCCCTACAGTCAGAAGCATGGTATTCTTTTTTGGCTCTATTTTCCTTATCATAGTCATAGAAGAATTATGAATTACCTTGCATTGGTCTTAAAGGAAAAAGATTTCATATGTAAAGTGCATCTCTACACACCTTTTGGGTGCACTTAAAATAACCAACATAATATTGTCTTTTGGATCACAGGAAGATGCTGTAGGATGAATTTCCACCATGTCCAAGTAAAACTCTTTTATGCATGGATTTCCCAACCCAGAGTATACTGAGCTCAGAGTATCACTGGTCTTTACGGCGATGTGGAGCAGTATTATTGATTACTGAGTTACATAGTGAATGCCAGCAACCATTCTTTCCCTGACAGGATGGAGGGACTACCTATGTATCATGTGGGATAGGAATGACTTGAGTCATGCTCAGTTAGCTCCTCTATTTCTTTATTGAAAGATTCCTGTGATACTCCTTAGTCAGAAAATAACACTTAGGGCTTTGAAAAATGTGAATAAAGACAAAATGAGAATAAAAGGGGGAAATGAGAACAGAGAGGATTTCCTCAACTCTTTCCCTAAAGAGAAAAAGATAAACTGTCTGATAAATGTGAACTGATGTGTTCCCTTTGCCATTCTTGTTTTGCTGTAAAAGCCTTCTGTCAAGAAACTGCACTATAATTAACTCCTGTTTTGTCTTACTGTTTATGATAAAGGCTCTGACTCTTTAGATGGAGACGGTAATACCCACTGCAGAGCATGCCAGCTATTTTCTTGCTCATGGGTTCTGGCACCAGCCAATTCCTTTGTGTGATTTATCACTTGGTAATCCATCTCCTCCATCCATTATCCTGCACAAAAATCAGCTCCGGACAGCCGCTCTCTCTGCAGCAGATCAGGCAGAGCTGTCACTTTGCCTACCCTGCTCTCAGCAGGGCAAGGGAATTTTCTCTTTTCAGATCCAGTAAGTCTCATGGCAACTTTGTTGAATGTCTTATAGGTGAAAACAACAGCTCTGTGCACATTAGGCCAGACTGATGACCTGCATAAACATTTCCCTCCAGTTGGGATGGCTCTTCCAACTTAGCAGTTGCCAGCATCTATTAGATTCATGCAAGTAAGCCCTCCTGAAACTTTTTTTACTTTCCACGGGCTATTTAAATCTCAATTAATGAAGCATCCAGAAACTATTTTACTACAAGCAAACAGAACTCTTGAGTCTATGCTGAACTCATAAACATGGCATACAGGGATTTCAAACTCTCCAACTGTAGCTTGGGAAAACATTCAGAAATAATATATGTGTGAAAAGAAAATGCATAGAAGCAAAACAGTACATTATTGTATGCCAGTTCTTTGATGTTTCAAGTCTCTTTCTACAATTTTTATATATGCAATCTCTGTGCATATGCATCCAGCATCTGAATAATGCACCAGACTTATGATACTCTAGATTACCATTCATAAGCAGCATCAAAGGTTTTTCTATTAGAAAGATGTAGCTATATCAACAAATTCAACACATGCTCCCTAAGTAGAGATTTGCTAATTAGTACAAGCTTGGTTTAAGTTGATTTCATGTATGGAGTCATTGAAGCCAAAAAAAGTTTCTGTGTGAGCCTTTGTAAATTATCAGGGTTTCAGTACAGATCAGTCCTTATGCATTTGTATGACAATTAGCTAGAAGTACTCCAGTGTAAATATTAGCAGTGGTGAAGCATACACAGAAAAATTGCACAATACAATATAAATTAAAATTCTTCTGCCTGCAGCTGTGCACCTCACAAAATATCTCCATTCTGCAAAAAGTTCTATGTACAATAAAGAAAAGGGAAAAATTGAAAAAACCCTATATTTTCCTTCATATACTCAACAAAAAGCAACACATCCATTCAAGAACAAGGCTTTCACCTTTGATACAGCTGTACTGGGTCTAGAATTCATCATGTGCTTAGGGAGAGGATTCACAAACCCAAAGAGAGTTCAGGTTTGGGAAAATAATTAATTTCTTTTCCTCTCCTTCAATTCAGTCAACCTCATGGGGGGAGGTGCCAGAAAACATTACTGCCTTCTCTTCCTTCAAATTAAAAAAAAAAAAAAGTAGACAAGAAGGGGAAGGGGAAACAAAGATACAGAGAGAAACTGGGGAGGGGAGGAGTAGGGACAGGGAGCTGAGAAGCAAGAAGGAAAAAGCATTTGTAAAATTAAAAGGCAGGGGCCCATCAGATTGTGTCGGGCAGGGGAAAGCGTGTCGTAGGCAGGAGTAATTGGTAATCGGAGCAGAAGTGAAGAAGGGGATGATTTATGGGAGCATGGAGACAGGGGTGGAATAATTTTTGGAGCAGAACGGGGAACTTACTGAACGCCTGAAACTCAGCTACTTATCCACTCGTTCTCGTGATAAATTAGCTCTTGTTTAAAGTAACCGGAGCTCCATTTTTCATTCTGATTACTACACTTGATATCTCTCTCTCTCCTTCTGTTTCTCTCTGACCACTGCCCCTTAGCAAGTTCTCTGAGCTGAGGCAATGGGTTTATGGAAAGTCTTCACCCCTCCATTACACTGTTTCCCCCCTCTCTCTCCCAATTACTGTGGGGTTAACTCTTTAAATTGTTGTGTGTTTCTCCAAGCTACTTAAACTGTTTCTGAAGGTTGACCTAGGAGCATATGGAACATGATCCTGCATTTATGCTATGGTGGGGAGAAGGTGGGGGATGTGGGGGTGCCCAGTGCTTGCAGGCTTACAGCATGAGCATAGGGGTACATTGTGTGTTTCACTGTGTGCTTGCCATGTTTGGAAGGCAGCACCATGTCTGGCCTACAGCACATGATTAGTAGGAATGATTTATTTTATGGTACCACTCAAAGCCACCGCAACTCCCTCAAGCACAAGGTCTCACTGTTCATTTTACCACCTAAATCTATATAAAGACTGAGCTGAGGCACAACACACCAGACTGAAAGAAGTGGCAGGAAGAAGATGATGTACATACAGTGAGAGACTTGCCAGAAGAAAGAGTAGATTACTTTAGGAAAAATAATTTTAAAATATGCTTTTAATAAAAAATTATAAGACAAATAAATACTAATAAGTATCAAGTTTCTTACTGACATCAGAAACAGTTATTTTCCTAAAAGCATCAAAATACTGAAGAGGATCACAAGAAAAGATTTGAAGGATGAAATGGTTTTGCCAGTCATTTCAGGGAACACAAAAGTATAAAGGATACCACAGAAGACAGACCAGCTAGGTTTCTGCTATCTTCCCTTATGAGTAAGAAAGACATGAAGAGCAAACTGCTGAAGATACTGAGGAATAAAGATCAGGAAAAGAAAAGCTAAGAGCTGGGTTGTTATTTCCATTAGTCTAGAACTCAAATATAAAAGGAAGAAGGGGTTATTCACCACAATGAAAAGATGACAAAGTAATATTTCCAAACACAAATAATTAGTGCAATCTTCACCTCACTTGGTATTAATGCCAGGAGTTTGGAACAACTGAAAAACATAAGGCAGGTCTAAGGATAGATCCAGACCTGTGTTGGTGTGGAGACCAACAGTTGAGCCCCTGCACAAAAAGCCAATTTCTACATATACAGTCTTAGTAGATGTGACTTTACAGTCCAGCTGTTCCTAAACTTTCCACCTGCCTGGAGTCCTTGCACTTTCTCAACTGTTTTTGTGTCAGCCACAACGAGCAACAAGGAACCAGGTTAGCAAAGGACACCAGATTTGGCGAACCACAGCAGCAGCTCATGGCCTCCCATCTAAGGCAGCACAGCCATAAAGCCTTGTGGAACAAGTAGGCTGCCTGCCCAACACAGCTCACACTCAGGGAAAGCTCTATCACATAAAACAGGACACAATACTGATTAAACTGCATATTTAGTTCTAGCTCTTGTGAAGGAATCCTGTTCTGATGAGTCTTGGTCTGTCTGATTTGCTGCTTTGTCTGCCCTGTGACATTTCCCATGCTGCCAGGCTGAACACACTCTCCTAGGTACAGATCAGCTAAATCACAGAGTTACATTTAAAACTGAGCTAAGTCTAGTAAAGCTTGTATAAATTTAACTCAGATTTCTCTTATATTTCTAGAGTCAGCAGGCAATATAACCACACATCACCATCTTTTTGCCAGAAAATATTTTTACTGTGGATAGGTACTTTTGGACCTCAACAAAAATATTATATTATTGTCTCTCAATACAAGGCCTCTTCTTATGGGCTTTCAATGCTTATTCTTTACACACAATGATTTCCAACTTCAAACAGAGCAATCCCTTCTCCACTGCCTCCTTATTCATACCAATATAGAACTGTGTGGTAATGAACAACCTGGGAGTACTGAACTCATACTATTACCTGTGTTAGTGTGAGAGGCATTCTTTGCATAAGAAATTATAAGAATTTGCATAAGAAATTGAGTTATGAGATGTCTAGGAGGAAAGTCTAAGTAAAGTAAAAAAATAAAGAAAAAAGCTATAAGCCTTGTCATTACTATAACCAGCAGGTGGGCAGGTTGCCTGGAAACAGTGATGGAGGCTCTGCCTTGGAGGAGTTACAGACAGCACATGAGCCCAGACCCCCTGAACACATATTTACAAGTTCACAGCCTGATGTGGTTCTCACAAAGCTCACCGGAAAGGTATCTTTGGAAGATAAATGCCACCATCAGGTATTACACCATTAATATTTTGCCAGTGATGTCAACACAGCTACCTTGCACAGGCAGGGACTACAGACCAAGGTCCAGAGCAAAAAGCAGCTGCAGGAGAGGCAAAGGACAAGGACAAGGTGTGCAATAAAAGGTGAAGATAATGAACGCGAATTTACTTTGAGGTGAGTATACTGCATATCCTCTAACCTTGGAGGATCCCAGGGGGTTTTGGAAGGGGGATGAGGGTGGTTCACAGTTGTTAATACATTTTTATTATATATCTTATTATATTAAGTAGAGGGCAAACTGATCACTATGACCAGACAAGGACAGGGAGATTAGCCTTACTGCAGTGATGGGCAGTTTCTTACTCGGAAACCAGACAGCTAATCTACCCACCATGTTTCAGACAGTACTCACTTTATCTGTATGTGGGAGCCCAACCCCATCTCTCTTTCTCATACCTATGATAGCAAGTGGCTAGATTTTCAGAGATTTCAAAAAGCCAAAGTACAGGAAGAAAAAGAAGGTTCTGAAAGTTATGCTTTTATACCCTGCAATTTCAATGCATGTGTATCTAGCATAGTGTCACAGAGGAAGAGTTACACCTGAGAATCCAAATCAATCTGCTTAAACATATTTAAAATTTCCCATTTTCAGGTAAATAAGTAGAAATCTGTACTTTCAAAGAGAGAGTCCTCACAGCTATAGAATAGGAAAATTATTGAAACATTGAAATATTGAAATAATTTAATTTTTTTAAAGGAACTTTCAGGATTAGCCCAGAACCAAAACTTCAGATTTCATAGGAAAAGCCAAAAATCAGTAAAACAAGATGTTAGCTCTTGAAGCTTCTGTATAAGGCACTAATCCAAGGGAACAACACCGGTGGATTTCAAAGAATGGTACTGGCATTCCCTTACCCTGATCAGTGCTGCTTCACAGGAGTATGTTTTACACCAAAAGAGTAGAGACCACACAGCAGCTTTCAGAAGTCTTGGGATAGCTCAACTAGAACAGGAAGAAGAATGTACAGTTTTACTCTGGAGAGACCAGGTTGTTGCAGACACAAAGGTAGTGATCTTGCATCCCTTAACACAGCTCATAAGAAGACAACTAGAAAAATAACCTTTTTTCTTTTTTCCATTGTGGAAGTAATAATCTTATGCTTTCTTTAAGGAAGAGAATTAGATGGGTCCTAAATGAGCTGTATGGTTCATGAAATTTGGTGCACCTCTAGTTTAAACTGGCATCTAGAGCAGCTCGGGTTTTGAAAAATATCCAGACATTCATTTTTTTCTAAAGGACTCTTAAGTGGTGAAAACTTACTTGGCAGCTCTTGCTAAGTGACCATATGAAGGGAATGATTCCTTTGATAGACTGTTTTATTTTGCCTTGTGATTATTTTCTAAATGACCACTGTCGTGGTGGTTGACAGCTATGGCTCCTTTTTTCTAGAACTACCTGAACAACATAATATTTAGATACTTTATGGAAAAACTAGAAGAAGCTGAGTGTAAAATGGTGTACTAACTACCTCTGGCATCCAACTGCCTTTCACTGCCTTGGCTCCAAACTAGTCAACAAACTTCAGAATCACAACCAATCAACTGAGCAACTCCTTCATATGCTGGCAAACTCATCCTGTTTAGCCTGGGAGCTCAGATGAGCACACAAGCAACCACTATCTTTGCAGCCATCACCTTCCTGCACAACCAGCCAGCCTTCAGGGGAACATTCAACACTCAGTGGAAGGGAGTAGCTGAAATATTCAGATGGTGTCAAGACATCTCTTCCTTATAAAGAAAGAATGTATTCATTTATTGGACAGAATCAAAATTCTGTGCCCCTGCTTTCTGGCCCTCTCAAGAGTGAGAGAAATCACTGTCACTAGGCAGACAACAAAAATTTCTCCCTAGATATTTCCAGTGCCAAGTCAACGAATAAAAACTTTTGTGTGAACTTCTTTTGAGAAAAACTAAAGGTTCTTAGAGCTTCTTCCATTGCTGTTGGCCTTCTAGACCATACTGGTATTCATATAATATATCTGATTTATTTGGGTGGCTGTAAAACACCACAGGTAGAAGGAAGAGGAAGGTGGAGAAAGGAATCCTAAGATACAATGGATATATTTATTTTTTTAAGAACTATCGTTGCTCTCTTCTGTGCCCCCTCCCCTGGCAAAGGTGAACTGCATATCTTTAGTTAATAATTAACTTGTCATGAGCTCCATCAATATCCCATCATCTAAGTGACAGAGGGAAGGGAGGCAATGGGGGAGGTGATCAGCACGACGTGCCAGCTCTGCCCGCAGCCTGCGATCTCGTCTCGGCCATAATAAATAGGATGAAATGCACTCCTGATAAATGCCCATGTCATGGAGAGATTTTACCTTCACTCAGAAACAATGTAATATCTCAGCTATTACCCAAAATAATTTATCAATGTGTAATAGCTTTGTGCAGAGCTCAGATAGGAGGGGAGCAGCGCTGCCCGAGATGGATGGATCCTACCTTCTGCTTTTAATTTTTAATGCTCGTAGGCAGCTTCACATTAAAGGCCAGGTGTCATATATAGACTTAATGTAAGAATGGAGTTCATGAATTCTAATCAGGAGAGAATCTCCCTCTCTCTTCTCTTGCTTTAGTCACTTCTCTTTTTTTTTTTATTTATCAATTTTCCTCTCTTTCTCTACTCCCATCTTCTTTGCTTCTCTCTTTTAGTCCATTTCTTCAGATACGTCTTACTCTCTGTCTCTGCAACATAACTATTTGGGTACCTATTTGCTACTTCCAAAACTGTACCATCACTTAAGGATAAATTAATTCTGCCTTGTCATGTCATGTTTTTTTACACAGAAGAACAAACTCAACACATGTACCAGGTCAGCATGTTAGAGTTTTTATATCCAGGCAAAAAAACACAGGATAATAGTGATCAAGACTGGAAAAATCACAACTGGATTCATCAAAATTCTTTGTGGAATAACATTACTGAAAAGATCCTGTCTTTAAAGGGCCAGTGGAGAAGTCACATCCCATATACCAGCCAAATCACATAGCTTTGCAAAGAAACATGTTTCTTCACCTGGCAAGAATACAGTACTGGGATGTGTGGATCCAAAAATACCATATCCCATTTTCTCAATATTTATTGTCTCCTTATAGACATGCCAGCCACAAAAATGTTCTCTTCACATTCAACACTACCCACATAAACCCAGTTGAGACACATCTCATCTGGTGGTCTGCATCAGAGGAACCTTCTCAAGGACCTCTGTAGCAGTATGTACGGACAATGAGACAATGCCAAGAAGTGGCATTAACAGCACATCATTAGGACTCCCATTAGAAATACCATTATTGTATCAATACACTACATCAAAGCATGGCGTACCGTCGGGCTGAGACACACCTGAAAGCACCAGCAATGCATGACAGCACTCTCAGCTCTGCACAAAGGATGGAGCTGCAGGAAGGAAGGGGGGAGCACCACTTACTGGCCAGAATGTGCAGCAGGGGACACGCTTCATACAAACCGCAGACACAAAGATCAAAGAAGTGCCACAGGCAGCAAAGAGGAAAAGATTGACTGTTTGGGCTTTTGCTTGCGCTCAAAATTAAGGAAAATAAAAGCACACCAATGCAATACTGCCTACAGGAGGAGCACTGCCAGAGCTGCAAACCCATGTACAACCACTTTGATGACTTGCAAGGACACCAGTGCTGAGACGTGCTTGGGCTTGATTTCCTGCCTTCTATTAGCAAAGATAACTTTAACTGCTCCATTTGTTGGTTGACAATGCAGGGATCACAGACTGAATGATTCTTGGGAATTTGGTCAAAACAAAAGATTCCTCTTCTGCCTAAAAATCAGAATGGCATAAAAAGACTTGTCTGGAGCTGCTTCCATGTCCTTTTACAGACAAATGGAGGACAACCACTTTTAGGGGTTGCATTGTCAGTTAATTACTTCTCTTTCCCTCTTCACTCAGAAATCTTTCTTTCCAGAACATGAAGAACTTAGCCTACCTGAGCAACATAGTCCCATAAGAAATTTTCTTTTAATGTTTCTTACTTTCAACAAGAACTACTCTGTGAACGTTCTTTTATTTTCACCTTACTCCTTCCCAGCACTGCATGTCACACAGTTCAGAGGGTCAGATCTCACTCAGCCAAAACAAGTACCAAGCGCAAAACTACATTGGCTTCGCATGGCTTTTCACTGGGGAGTTGATCAAGGGTAAAGAAGGGATGGTGTCCCACTGTGACAAATCATTTCTGCACACAAATAAGCCATCTCTATAAAATACCTTAAAAACACATTTTAAGAAAAAGTGATTACATACTTGATAAAAGCCAGTACTTATCTTTGTGAATGACAGAATAAGAGACTGCAAATCTTTGAATGGTGTGGTACCAGGGTACAGGGAACATGTGGCTGCTTGTGGGCAGAAGCTTTGGAAACTGCACACTGCCTATAAAGATTCCCAAGATTGCCTTACCAAGTGCGTTTTGTTCCTCTGTGTCTGTGTATAAATGCATCCCTGCGAAGGCAGGACACCAGCATCCCCTAGTGCTCCAGCCTTAGGACACCCTCTGTGATACACGGTTACCTGAACTAATAAGGAAGAGAGCTGTTGTTTGAAGAGGACAGAAAGATCAGGTTACCTCCCCTGAATACCACTCACTTAGTGGCTGTGGCCTGGCTCCAGGCCAGGAGGAGAGCAGCATGCCCTTGTCTGTGTTGAATGAAAGCCCATTGCTGGCTGCCAAATAGCCGCAGGCAGACAGTGACTCCAAGAACCAAACTAAGAGCTCTAAACTCATTCATTCACCGTCCAAGATCTTTTCTAACCCCAGGAGGAGCGATAGACAAAAAAAGAAGATAACAGGTAACAGTCCCCCAGGTAACAGTCCCTTGCACCATGCCACCGAAGTCTAATCAGGGTCTTTTGCTGTCTTATTCCATTGCTAACACTGTGACTCTAACTGCCGTGTACTACAAATTAATTCATTCCTTCAGGCCTTGCTGTTCAGTAACTGGCTGTCACAGCAATCTCCCAAGGAGCTAATTGAGAGTTGTGATCCGTGCAGTATTTCCATTAGTGCTGTAATGACAGGCAGCCAGACACACACATTCATGCTCACACACAGAGCACAGGTTCCTCTGTACTCACAAAGAGGAGCAGATAACAAGCCAGTGCCATCTCAAGTGTTCAGCAGCAGCTGGGAAAAAAGGAAAACAGGAGGAACAATATCCATGATTCAGACTGAGGTCACATAAACTTGGCCTGAATGAGAGCAACTTGCTCTCAAGACAAGCTCCTAATTTACTGTAGGAGTGTAAAATCCTCCACACACTCCTATCCAGTGGCACTGTTCCCAGAGACTACAAATCCCACCAAGTCACCTCTATTTGAGTGGCCCTCCCCATTGCATGGTGGGACCACGCAATGTAATCTCCTCAGAGATGCTTCTTGAGTAAGTATGATTGCAGACATAGTTGTGCATAGCTCTGTAGAAGATACTAATATTAGAGTCTTACAGGTTCTGCTTAACAAACTAGAAGATATGTTAATTTGGGAAGAATGTATTTGATCAGTTTTGATGTGGTTCATTCAAGAACCTGGATGGCTCAGGCATGAAGTCTGTTTGTGAACTTTGCCTCTTTTTTATTTGTTTTTCCTTTCATTTGTAGTTTTAAGCAGATCAGCAGGAGAACACTACACACAACACTTCCAACAGTTGTGTCACATGCCAGTAAAGACTTAGTCATCATACACTTTTTTGAACTAACTCTAGAATTAGCCCCAACATATCTGAAGACTTCTCTATGTACAGGCAAATATGTATCCATTTAACTTGTCTTAGAAGTTGGTCAGATAGCTGCAGACTAGTTCAGTAGACATTTCTCATTGAGTGCTTTATTAATTCTAAAGTTGTGATTTCTTTATAAATGAAAGATGGTTTCAAAGCCCATCAATAATGGGAAGGAAAATCACAGCAATTATTTTGAATTATGTATTTGCCAATTAATTAATTCAAAGTGATCTGTGTGGTTATTGTAGTAGCCAAACAGATTGAAGTCAACAACTTTAGTCACCCTTAAACTGAGATTGTTGCAATGGTAGAAATAACTCAGCCATGGGTATGGAGCTAGTTCATGCTGGAGAACTATCAGTATGTATAGGTAACCTCGCCTGAGACAGGACTACTCACACAGTCCCAGATTTCCAAAACCAGCTTTTTGTAAGGAAATGAGCTGCAGGTTCTTCAGATCATTCCAAAGAGCAGAATATGCTACTCTGACTGCCAGTGCAGTCTGGCTTTATAAAAATAGGAAAGATACCCATTCAAGGTATACAAACAGCCTTTGGGGCTCAAATAGAGGATTATTTTACTGAGACTTAAGAAGTTGTGGCATATAATCCTGGCTTGATAATTGAGCACGTGCATGCTTCTGGCATGTGATAAATGCAAGGTCATTTGACTTAACCTAGGAGAAGACAGCATTAAGTGGAATTACCCCATGTCTGCTGCAGGCTAGTTGTGCACACAGCTGTTACCACAGCTCAGATGATACACAGCAATTTGTTCAGTTGTGCTAAATGTTACTGCATGTACAAACCCCCATTCTGCCCTCTTGTGACAACTTTACAGGAAAATTCAGTTATTTGAAAAGTCAGATGAATTTGATAAAGGAAACACAAAATTTAAAAAACTTCCATAACTGCAAAGGGCCCCTGGAAAGCATGTTAATGTAGGATGATCTGAGACATCCACATAGACCCATACGACAATAAGTTTTACTCTCCTGTATGTAATCGTAATTACAATTTTCAATTGGACATACCTGCGATAGATATGATCTCACAAGGACAGAGCAGCAGTCGACAGATCAGATACATCTACCTCTTCTGCAGGCAATCAGGCTGAAAGCTCACACCACACCAAGAACAGACCTTCCCATCACTCATGGTGAGTTTCTGAAAAAAGGCAAAAAGATACCAGTGAAGAAAGTT
The DNA here is from genome assembly GCA_020086605.1 of Lanius collurio. Taxonomy (NCBI): domain Eukaryota; kingdom Metazoa; phylum Chordata; class Aves; order Passeriformes; family Laniidae; genus Lanius; species Lanius collurio. The sequence goes on along the minus strand of JACBWW010000004.1, from coordinate 17,459,804 downwards.
CCAAAAGCCCAGGGTCAGAGGAAGTCCTGGAACAGGCCACACATTCCATTAGGGTGTGGCATGTCCTGTGATTACATTTTGAGGATCGATCAGGGCATACCCAAGGAATACAAAGTGGGCATAAAACTTATCTCTGTTTTCAGTGTCGAGAAAGCCGTGGTATAAATGGAAAAGGTCCTGAGTTCTGACCAATAAATTCAGGTAAAAGCTTTACTATGCGCTACAGAATAGCTCTGGCTTCTGCGCAAAGTGCTAACTCATGCTTTTCCCTTTCAAATGTGATACAAGATGGTTTCCAGCTGAGGGGTGAGAGTGGAATGTGTATATACAATGTGTGATTTATTCCAGACTGTTTTGAACTGATTATTTGAAGTTACAGTGACTAATTTAGAGCACATGTCATGTATTTCAGCACAAACTGATCTCTTCCATCAGTCTGCCATGCCACCACACAGCACAACAGGATAACCCCAAACAACCGGAACCAAATCCTGTGGCCATAATATGTGAAACAAGCCCCTGTTCATGTCAGCATTTGACATCTCTGTAGTCTCCATGCACAGCATAATTTTGAAGGCTGACTGTTTTGCCACCTCTAAGACTCAGAGTCTGTTTCCTGCAACATAATCCTGTCAATATTTGGACAAGCTTGGGTTGTTCTTTTTTTTTTCTGTGGCTCACCAGTGCTTGAATTTATTAATTTTTTTGAAAGAGGAGGACCTCAAGCCTGACAAACTTTCAGTGTTCACTGAAAGTTCAGTTAAATCACTCAATCACATTTCCGTTGCCTTCCTTTGAATGATCTTGCAATCAGCAATGCAGTTGCAAGCAGAACAGCACTTGCACTTGTGCTGTCCCACAGCTCAGTCATAGGCAGGCGTGGGCTGAAGGTGAAGCACACTTGGACTCACTTGGTACACAGGCACACAGAGAGCACTTGTGCACACAGCCTTGGAGGAGTCTGCGAAGTTCTTGCATGGTGCAGTGGAAACCAGTTTCTAAAAACAAATTTTCAAGTTAGCGCAACCTGGAGAATTCTGGGCTGCTTCTCCAGAGATCTTAGTGTGAAACCTGAATAAGTGCATAGTTACTGAATGTGAGTGTGTGGCCTTGCAGAGCCATCATGCTTCCTCCTTGAAGGAGGATATGTTGGCATATCCTATCTGAGGGGCAGATGTGTAATGTAACAACATGGAAATGTACAAATCAAAACAATGGAATAGGTCTGTGATATAGTAACTAATCTCATAATTACTGTTGGGTCCAGCAACACAAGGTCAGCCAGTCTCCTTGGTTTTGTCTATCAAACCCAAGAAGAGCAGGAGAACATGTCTATTTGCAGCCTTGGCAATACACAACTGTAGTGAAGCTCACCCTAACAATTAATTATTGATAATCCACACAAGGACTAGTGAAATTTTTTCATCCATATAAACCTAGCAATGAAGTCTTGAAAATAATACATGAACACTTGTATACACGAAAAAGGATTACCAGTTCAACCAAAATCTCAATTTAAACCAGTTCTCTGCCTTCACCAGCAAAAATGAAAGGAGCTGCTCTCAGGCAGCTACAAGGATGTTGTAGTGGAACCAACACTGATTTCACTAAGCCAACTTAGAGGTCGTCTATCAGCTTAATTAGTTGTCTCCAACAGACAGGACTTAGGAGTCGTCCCATCAAATATTATATCTTCAGTGCAGCAGGGCTAGACAGTGCTGCAAGTGTCACCCATTCTTTGTTAAGCTGGATGAACCATGGGTCTTTCATATTCTTCTTGCTCTCTAGGAGGGAACAGGTGATTGCTTCCCACTACAGTTTGATCTTCACAGGGTGGTTCTAAGCTTGAGGCAAAAAACTCCAGCATGAAGTGGAAGAAAGGGCTGAGCTGTGCAAGTTTATGAGAAATACACACTGACTTCTCTAGCAATTCCCAAGGCTGCTTCTGGCTCCATGCCTCTGACACACAGAGTGAGAAAATGGAGGCAGACTGATGTAGGGATGCAGCAAGCCAGCAGTTTCCCAGAAGAAAACAGATACAGCACCTAAAGTGCCTTCACACCACACCTGCTCCAGCAAACTCAGGCCAGCCCCAAGGTGCAGCACAGGCCATCTGTCTCAGATGAAGTGGTCCTTGCAGCACTGTTTGATACAGGACCCCTGGCTACACTATGAACAGATCTGCTCTTCCTGTGAGAACAGGGGTCTTGTGAGAGGAGGAATTGACATGATGCAGTGACTTCATCAAATCATTTGGAGGGAAGCTTTGAGGGACAGTCATGAAAGGGGACATCTACCATCCCTAGAATTATCAGCTGTGCCTTCGTCTAGCTGACTCTTGGAAACTTCCAGTGACTGAACTTCCACTGTATCTATGGGTAACATTTTTCATTGCAGCACAGGATCCCTAAGAAGGTTTTCCCTATGCCTGCTTCCAATATCCCACGACACACTGGCAATAGCTGGCAGAAGACCAAGTCCTACCTAGACTATTTTAAAAATGGTAAGCATAAAGTGAGTAAAAATAAGCAAACGTTTGGAAACAGAGTCACAAAGAGACAGTACAAATGCATTTCTCATACTACCTGAAACTTAGCACTAACTACAGGAACTCCTTCAGGATTTCTGTTTTCCAAAGCTCTCTCAGTCAGTAGAACTGAAGAAAGATTATGGTACTCTGATACCCCCTCTGTCAGAATAAAGCAGCATGAAAACAATCAAGAAGATATTAAACAATGTCTGACTGCAAGCCTGGCTTCCATGGCATTCTCTGTTCAGTAAGGCATTTTACAAAGCAGGGACTTCAGTCTCTGAGTTTGACCCCTCATTTATGCTACTCAGTTCTCTTAGGTAGTTATCAAGCACAAATAAACTCATGGGGGCACTGAAATGCCACTGAAGCTCATCATTAGCTAGGTAGGTGTATGAGGGCAGCTCATACACATACAACCATCCATCAAGAAAAACCCATTGTATAATACCAAATAAAGCATGTGTTGACTTCAAGAAGCCTTTTCTTCAGGATATTCTTCTGATTCAGTTCAAGAGAAGGCTAAAGTACCAAAACTCATGCACGTCATTCAGCTCTTTGCCCATTTCTCTGGCTAAAGCAAAGAACTAGCTATATTCTGCTTTGCCACGTTCCAAGTTAACTCACTGCATAATTTAGTGTAGTTGTCTTAAAAATCAAACTTAGAATCTCAGAATTAGGACTGGAAAGGAACCCTAGAGGTCTTCTGATCCAAACTCCTGCTCAAAGCAGGCCTAGCTTCAAACTTAGATCAGGCTGCTCATGGTGAATTGTTAATCCTCTTCTGAAGAAGACAGCCTCTATGTAACCACTCCCATTAAGAAGAACTTTTCCCTTAGAACGATCATAACTCCCTCGTTGCAGGTCATATTCATTGCCTCTCATTCTTTTGCTGGGACTCTCTCTTTTCTTTAACTATCCATTAAGCAGTTGAAGGCTACAATTAGACCTCCTTTAGCTTTTTCTTCCCAGCTGAATAAACTCAGATTTTCCAGTCTCTCATTTCATCTCATGTGCTCTAGTCCTCTAACCACCTTTGTCATTGCTGGCTAGACTTGCCCTACTTTGTCAACATCTTACCTATACTAAGAACTCCAAAAGTAAAGACAGGACTATAGGGACAGTCTTGTGATTGCTAAATAGAGGGGAATAATCACTCCTTGACTTGCTGGATAAAATCCTATTAATGCAATCTAGTATGTGCTCAGCTTCACTACCTCAAAGTACGACTGCTGATTGATCTTCAACTTGTGTACCTGAACCCCCAGGTCCTTTACTGCAGAGCTGCTCTCTAACCACAGGGACTCTATCCCACACTTCCTGCAAAAATTACATGCCCTTTTTGGCATGCCTTAGCAACACCACAAAATCAGCATGTGATTTGTAATTCAAGGGCAGTAAATACACCTCATGTGCAGAACAGAAAATACATGAGAGGGCAGCTAAATTTGTTTGCAACTAACCATTTAGGGCATATTTAGGCATAATTTACAAATTGTATTCTCCTATCTCTTACTTTACTTTTTTTCTAATGCAATATCTGCCCCTTAAATGATTAAGTCAGATGCCGCAACTTTTGCCTTATCTGAGGCCTCATGACCAGATGTAGCAGGACAGCCTGATCATCTGTGCTCCACTGGGGACAGAAAACAAGGATGAAATATTTGCTAGCAGAGTCAAAGGAAGCAAAAGGGACACATCCTTGCACCACAATCTCTAACCTGTGGGCAAAACAAAGGTCTATGGTTCACAGCATCTAGTTCAAAGCCAAGGCTGGGAAGTGAGGGGTGGAGGAAAGGTCAGGAGTTCAGCATTCCCCTCATCTTCTTACTCTGAATTTAAATAAACAGAGAGAGAAGGGGAAGAAAGAGGGCCTATCTTGTCAAGAAAGCAACAGAAAACAGTCTAGCTCTCCAGAGAGGAGATCATAAAACAGAGCAGTGAGGGCAAGCAGGCCTTTTTTACCTTTCTTCCCCATGATTTAAATAAGATGGGATTTTGTGGTGAATACAGATACATTTATAAAACCTGCTAACACAAATTTAGTAATAACCTTGGAACTGTGCTGCGTGGGAAAACATGAGGCTAGTACAAACTCTGTCATCAAAGCTTCACAGCTGCCACCAGATTATTTGTGCTCACACTGAGCACTGGCTGCAGTGTATGGTAAAGCTTTCCAGTTATAGACTTAACCAAACAAAATCACCACTGGAAATACAGAAAATCACTTTGTGACTTACTTATTTAAATGTATCTGTCTTGTATACAAGAAAATACCTTGCAAATGGACCAGCATTCTGTAAGGATATGTTCTTGCACATATGAATCTACAGTCTAAACAACAAATGCACACAAAAACTGTGGAAGCTTATGCTGCCAATTGGTGCCTGTGACACGGCAGAGTTTTAATGGAAAGTTGATAATTTTAATAGTGTCTCTTTTTTGTGTTGCTCTGCTTTGTACAGATTATCTCTGTGTAAAAACACAATAAATTGATGGTATCTATTTTGTTTTTTCTGACCTTACATATAACTAGCATCCACTCACATGAACTGAAAGAACTCTGTGGCAAATTTAGTATTAAAGAATTGAATGTGAAGAAACTATTTGGTAGAATTTGGCCAATCAGGACAGTGTTAAAACAAAATCAACAATTAATAGTAAACTATGGCTTAGTACTTATGCCACACATTACCTTTAGAAGTACAGCAAAAAAAAAAATACTTGATTAATCAATTAATCAAAAAAACTATAAAATTAGCTACATTAACTAATTAAAAGCTTGACTGAAAAGATATTGATTGCTGCTAGAAATAACAATGCAATTGCAATGTTGTGGTGCAAAGATCATTTCAGAGCTGTGAAATAACAGTTTGTGCATCTATGAGGATTCATGGGCATGGATTTGAGAGGCACTCTAAAGGTGTCTGATATGGGAAACCAAAAGAGAGTTAGAATATGCATTGTCAGACATAAGTGTAAAGGGTTGTTTGAAATGGTACTATTTTCAAACATAAAAGAACAAACCATGGCTGAGATCCTGCCTTGCAAGTAATTCCCAACTTGAAAAAAAAGACAGGAAAAATTAAGATAAAACGTGCTTCTACTTTATTTGTCAGCCTTGGCATCAGCTCCTGCCTTTATTATGGGTTCTCAGAAACCTATTGATATAAGACCTAAAATAGGTATTTATTAATTATTTAATCTCTGATGAGAAGATGCTAATGGCTTACTCAATACATGCTCTTTACTCTGTGATCATGACTCAGTTCAGTCTAAGAAGTCTTTGCAAGACCTCTGCTGTTAGCCTGTAACATAACCTTCAGAGGCAGGGGAGACCGAAAGCTGCACCCAAACATAGCAAAAATAGAAGCCCAGACACCCTTCCTATCTCCACTGAGGGACATCAGAATAAAATTTCCCCTGAGGGCAAGTGGGTTGGAGATTTACTTAGTCTTTACCTCCTGCTTATAACCAGGCTGGCTGTTTTACAACATGAGCACCTTACCAAGCTATATATTTTAGAGAACAGGGCTGCAGCTAATTTCAGTAACTTTTCTGATATGATCCTTCTAATCAATGACCCAGACAAGGGGATCAAGTGCACCCTCAGTCAGTTTGCAGACAACATTAAGCTGGGCAAGAGTGTTGATCTGCCTGAGAACACAAAGGGTCTACAGTGCGATCTGGACTGTCTAGATCAATGGACCAAGGACAACAGTAAGAGTTTAAACAAGGCCAAGTGTCAGGTCCTGCACTTGGATTACAAATAACCCTACACAGTGCTGCAGGCTGGGGGCAGTGACTGCAAAGCTTCCCAGTGGGAAAGGACCTGGGAGTGCTGGTCAACAGCAGCCGAACATGAGCCAGCACGTGCCCAGGTGGCCAGGATGGCAAATGGCATCCTGGCCTATATCAGCAATAGTGTGGCCAGCAGGGCCATGGCAGTGATTGTCCCCCTGTACTCAACACTGGCAAGGCCACACTCTGAGTCCTGTGTCCGGTTTTGGGCCCTTAACTACAAGAAAGACACTGGGTTGCTGCAGCATGTCCAGAGAAGGGCAACAAAGCTGGTGAAGAGTCTGAAGCCTAAGTCTGATGAGGAGCAGCTGAGGGATCCAGGGGTGTTTAACCTGGAGAAAAGGAGGTTCAAAGTAAAACTTATCTCTCTCTACAACCTGAAGAGAGGTTGCAGCAAAGTGGGGATCAGCCTCTTCTCCCAGGCAACAAGTGACAGAACAAGAGGAAATGGCCTCAAGCTGTATCAGGAGAGGTTCAAGTTGGATATCAGGAAGATTTTTTTCACTGAAGAGATTGTTAAGTACTGGAATGAGCCGCCCAGAGAAATGGTGGAGTCACCATCTCTATTAATGTTCAAGAAAAAAAACTGCACTTAGTGCCATGGTTTAGTTGACATGGTAGTGTTTGGTCAAAGATTGGACTCAATTTTGGATGTTTTTTGAACCTTAAAGATTCTCATTTCTGACTTTCTTGCTCCACTTTGACATGGCCAAGCAGTAACTCACTTTCATCTGCCATCAGCATACACATGATTGTAAAGCTATGGAAATGTGGTTGAACACAGCCACACTTATGGCTGCCAGAAGGTCTTGTGAACAAGGTTCATCAGAACTACAGGTTGACTGTTTAGGATCTTCCACCTCCCAGTTCTACAGCCATACTTCTGATGGGGTATTGAATTGTTTTAGCAGCACCACTGGCACAGTACAGTAGTCTCAGACACTGTATCTGTCCCATCTAGTGATATCAGAACATGTCAGGCTTCAAGTCTGTACTAGGGCATTATACAGACTATATACAACCTGAGGCTACTGCTTGGTGGTCATGGTGGTAGAAGAGCTGATGGGAATTTCCCATTCTTCCTAAGCTGATCTGTGGTAAAATGATTTTATGAAATGGGATCCTTCATATTTCTTATTTTACTTTCTTATTTCAGTTTTCACCTCCTTCCCTTATATTGTATAAAAGTTCAATCTCTCTTATATAACAAACAAACAGAAGATGAGAGCATAATATTATATCCATGGCATCACAGCAGACTGAGAGACAGACATCACAACAGAAAGGAGGAGGAGGGGAAGTTCACACCAAGTACTGCCTTCCCTCAGAAGGCAAATATATAGACAGAAAGAACTCCAGCACAAGTGAAGAAAGCCCTCAGTTTGCTTGGCTTCTGAAGCAGAGAACTGGAGCAGCCTACATTTGGACTTAATAGTCACAAAACAAAGCACATCACAGCAGTCAGTATCTTCAAGGATAAGTAGCAGAAACAGATTATATACCCTGCCATGCATGTGCATGTTGCATTGCAAGAGCCCCAGATGTTACATCTGATGACCAAGTTTAGGTGACAACAACACTAAGTGCCTGGACTACAACTTGATGCAAAAAATTAACATCTCTGTGGCTCATTGTAGAACAAAAGCTAACACTTTCTTTACAAAACCATTTTCTGTTCCATTTCCCAAATGAAAAAAGAAAAGCCAATTCTGAAAAGCATAGATACAATATTTTCTTATCTAGCTGTAGGTTTATATGGTGTACTGCTGGCAAGGAATCTTTCCTTCCCCTGCTAACTCTCTAGCATCAACTGTACTGCTCAGGAAAAGCACACTCTTCCTGACTGAGATCACTATTTATACTGGATGCCCATTAATTGCATTGCTTGGAATGATTTGCTGTGGGTTTTCTTTTTTTATTCTAGCTGCATTATGTCGTGATCTGATGACTGATTGGCTCCTGTGAGCAATCATGAGCCCAAGCCTATTGCTTCTAGCTTGATAGAGTGTATATCTCTATTTCATATTCAATAATGATGAATGGTCATGGCTTACATTTATATAGGGCCTTTCATCCAGAAAGATCCCAAAGCACTTTACAAATTGATTTACTGTGCAAACTATGGGGTTTATTCTCCGCTTCATAAGCTCGTATAAATCCCATTGAGTTACTTGCACTTCATCACAGTACTTGGTATTGCCCAAACAAAGCACAAGCAATACACCCAGCAGACAGTCAGGGAACACTTATAAAAATATAAAAGAGTTCAGAACTTCAGTTCTATGTCTTATCCAAAAGGCAGAATCTTTAGCACCAGAGCACCCACTTAACCCTAAAAAAGTACTACTTTCTGCACTACTTATAACAGGGCTTCTTGCAGTAAAGCATTCCTTGTAGAGGACACAACCCAGAGCTGAGTCTGTCTGCTTACTTGACTGTACCCTCAGGCAGTAGCTGCTAAAAACAGTTCCTTCTGTTTAAAAAAATACTATTGAACAGAAAACTACTAGCAATGAAACATCAGTAGCCATCAATATAGGTTGATCGTGCCTCTTAAGGGTTGCAAAAAAATTAAACAGGAGAAATGCTCAGGTAAACTTCCAGGCAAGAATTTTGAATGAATATTTAGCCAAAGCATGACGCTCTGCACTAATGCCTTGAAGAAAATCACTCAGTTTCCTTCTCCTCTGTTAATCCTGGAGTGGGAAAGGAAATGCACCAGGTATGTGCCTGGGTTGATCAGCTGCTGTTGTTCTCCATCTTGATATCTAGCAAAAGGGAATCCCAAATCTGGAATCTAGCCTTTACATCTTCCAAGCCTAAAGGATACAGAGTGAAGCAGGAAACTTATCACTGAGATGACAGGTAATCAACTTAAATATTTTCTCCACACAGTCTAAAAGCTTTAAAGGAGCAACACCATGTCTACCTCTATGACTTTGTCAGAGAATTAAGTGAGGTGCATTAAAAAAAAAATAGTAGAGATTTTATAATAAATATGGTGCCTTTGAAAGTGAGATGCCAACAGTGGCTCTTACCAGGACGCCATGGTGTAAGCTGAATACTTATCTTTTCTCTATCATATCACTTCTGAAATGGCTGCAGAAGTACAAATGCTGGTTCTAATCTGACCAAAGTCATGCCAAATTATCTAATGTGGGTGAGAGACTCACCTCCTCAGGGATTTTAACCAAAATTTGTCCTCTTGGAACCCAAAAAGAAATAGCTCATAAATATTGACTGTAAAAGGTAATAATCTAGTACTAGAATTACATAAAACTTTCAGTAGTTGGCCACTGTATTTTCTTTCTTCACCTATCAGAATTAGCATGCTGACACATTGCAGTAATAAGTACAGTCAAAAATAAAAAGAGAAAAAATATTTTCCTCCTTTATTATATTATGGAATATTTGCCATATTCTTTATTAACGCCAGAGCTAAAAAGAAATATGGCACAGGTTAAGACAGAGCAAAAAATTCTTGTAGCAGTATTGACAGAATCAGCCTGTAACATGCATTCCTGGGGAAGGTGGAAAACATGGGAGGATTTATCCAGCAGTTTTTTGATAGGTTCAGGCCAATCCAGCTGCAGTCAGTCCCTGAGCAATGTGTCCCATCTCTGTTTTGGTCAGCTCTATCAGCTTGCCCAATACCTTACACAATATCAAAAGATGTAAAATCTTGTGGACATAAAATGAGGTTTTAAGGATGCTGTAGGTACAAAAGCCTTCCACCCTTAAAGGGTTTCATGGTCCAGTCTGATCTTTCCTACACACACTCCTCTGCCCATCCAGCACTTTTCTCAAGCTCCTCCCTCCTCATTTTACTTTCTCTATATCTTATGCTCAGCATGACAGTGGCTTCTTTTTCTGCTTCTGGCTTTGACACCAGTATGAGAGGAAAGAGTATAAGAGCAAGGCTTCCAGTTCCGATCTGTAAGATGAGAGTGGCCTACCAATGTTTGGAGAAACAATGACATAGAAGACCAGATCAAGGCCTAGTGACCTAAGATAAAGCGTATAATTGCATCAATAGAAGAGCATATGAGTAGTCCTTATTGAGGGCTGGTACTAGCTTGTTACAGACAGCACTATGAGAATTTAGCTGCCAAGCACTAGCAAGCACCTATTGATCCCATATGAGCTACTAAAAAAAAAAAACCTCAATAAGTTACCTACTTTTTATAATGCAGGGGTACTGAAGAAAGTACAATAATGACCCTTTGCCTTATGGCAAATCAAAGAATCATAGAATGGTTTGGATTGGGAGGATATTAAAGGTCATCTAGTTTCAACTCCCTGCCTTGGGCAGGGACACCTTCCACTAGACCAGCTTGCTCAGAGCCCCATCCAACCTGGCCATGAACACTTCCAGGGATGGAGTATCCACAACTTCTTGGGACAACCTGTTTCAGTGCCTCACCACCCTCACAATAAAGATTTTTTTTCTAATATTCAACCTAAACCTACCTTCTTTCACTTTAAAGCCCTTCTCCCTTGTCCTATTCAGTACATGCCCTTGTAAAAAGTCCCTCTTGAGCTGTCTCGTAGTCCTGTTTAGGTACTGCAAGGCTGCTCTAAGGTGTCCCTAAAACTTTCTCTTCTCCAGACTGAACAATCCCAACTCTCTCATCCCATCTTCATAGGAGAGGTGCTCCATCCTCGTCATCCTCTTTGTGGCCCTCCTCTGGGCCCTCTCTAACTGGTTTTCATCTTTCTTGTGCTGAGGACCCCAGACCTGGATGCAGTACTCCCAGTGGGGCCCCCAGAGAGCAGAATAGTGGCCAGACTGCCTTTGATGCAGCCTAGGATACATTTGGCTTTCAGGGCAGCAAGAGCATGTTGTCAGGTCATGTAAAGCTTCTGAGCTTGACATCCTTACCTCATTCCCTTCATGCTACAGAAATGTTAGGGTTCCTTAGCCAATAATGTGTTATTATATGGACAAAATACATACTGCTGGCATATGTTCTACAAGCTGGTCAAGTGTTTCTAGCTGGATGGTCCCAGAGTGATACCACCAGAGCAGGGCACCAAAAGGCAACATGAGGCCAAACCAGGTGGCTCCCCACCACAGCTGCATAGTAGAGTTTGGAAACTGAAGGCCACCACTAAAAAAACACAAATAAACAAACTACAAAAGCTACAATAACTTACCTCAGAGCCAAAACTGTCTGTAGTTTTAGGAATCATGAAAGATTACCAAGCCAGCAAAAAGACCTCCATGTTAGGACACACTGTTCAATCTAACTGTTCAGCAAGTAGCTGGAAAGAGTTCAGGATTTTTTTATCCTTAGAAAACTTTTTAACAATGACAGAACATCTCATCAACACTGAAGAGCAAGTGACATGAAAATGACAAGGTAACTGTAAATTAAGGAAACCACATTAAATTAATTAAAGAAACAGGGATTTCCCAGAAAAACTGAAGAAAAATGCCTTACAAGAAATGACAGCCAAAATGGCACAGATTGGACTTTTATTCACACTCAGCTATTAAGCCAAGGATCAAACAAATGCTGGAGACTGAGATGCTGCTGAAGTAGGAGGAGATTCTCCTGAAGTAGGAGGATCCTGACCCTCCATAGCAGGTGACACATTCAGAGGAGCAGAGATGTCAGGGAAGCCTGCATCACTTTCCAAAGCTTTGTTTATCCTAGGGATAAGGAGAAGACTCTCAGAGTCCTCCACATGAACTGGTCTATTCTTGTTCAACAGCACTGAGCTCACAGGATATCATCACAACACAAAAGGAAGAAGTAGGCAACACTTTTGGGAAGAGAAACAAATACTTATAAAAGCTTTGCAAGAAGAGAATATGACTGGTAGCGCTCAACAACCTTAAGTTTTATATGAACAAATAAGAATAAAGCAATATGATACAAAGTTTTAAGTTTCTTGGCCTTTGCAGGCAGATCAGTTTGGACAGGATGTAACAGTGTCCAGCACAGTGCATATTAAATAACTCAGTGTCAAGTTTCAGAGCCTGAAACATTATTGTATCTGCCTGTAGTGTCTCCCATTCAGCCAACAACCTTTCCACCCTGCAGCTCTGCAGAGATGGCATGGCATCTGTATGCCCACACCAGCCAGAGATAGGTGTCTGGTAAAGCCCTCCTAGCTGAACAAGACACGGTAGCACCCAGATCATCACTAAAGCAGGAAGGGAGTTCAAAAATACATGCACTGAGGACTGAGAAAACAGTGTTTTACAGGAGGTTGTTGCAAAAGTAAGCAGAGGACTACAGGGCTCCTGGGGCTTTTTCCTTCCCAAAGCATGCAAGCGCTGGAAAGCACGAGTCCTGTTTGTACAGGATCCTCTTCAGACTCCCAGTGTGGAGAAGCATGTTGAACCACACCATCCCCCTGCAGTCCTCCCTCCCTCTCATCCACCGTGGATATACAAGGCTAAGTTGATGAGCTGTTCAGCTTAGTGTGAAATGTGTTACATTTTCCCCCCAGCTGCTTCCTGATTGCAGTATTTACTTTTAATCTCCTCTGCCTCAATGCCCGATAAAAACTTTGTCACATTAGATGGTGACAGATGGGAAAGAGAAGGGGGGGATCACTGCAAGGGAACGTCCTGGCTTCCCAATAATTTTTCACAACGCCAATTATGTCCTTCAGTGCTTCCCAGCATGTGCACCCATGTCAGCAGAGAAGGAAATAGAAAGGCATAAATAAAGACAAAACTAGGCACTGCGTGGCTTTAATCTGCAGAATAACATTTCTCATTTAGGTGAAATATTGTTGGATTCTCTCCTGTGCTGGAAATGGAGACACACACACAATATATACACAGAGACACAGATGTGCACAGTTCACAACTGCTTTCCTCATGCATGGGTACTGCCATCCTCACAAGCAGCTCTCAGCATTGTGATCAGCAAAGGCAGATGTCCCCCGCTTTCTGAAAGGTACCCATGTCCAGCAAGGCAAATCTTATGCCCTCTAATCCAGCTACCATTGAGCAAGTAGGAGTAATGTGAAGATTCTCATCTTTAAGGTTTCAAAACTGTTCTTAGAAAGTTTCAGATCATTTTATGTTGTACTTGAGGCTCCTTGCAAACATCAGTTTCCAAGCCTAATCCTGTATGCCACTACATTTGCCTTGCTTCGATGTTCCATCCAAGATGGATGAATCTTTTGACTCTGAGTTACTTCTTGCTTAGACTGCTGGGAGAAATGAAATGTAACAGCAACCACCTACTTTGGTGGACATGTTTATAGCAGCAGATGAAGGTAGTCATGGAAGCAAAGGAGGAAGGTGAGAGACAACTTTTACCCAGACTGGGATTTATGCAGTCATACGAGTACAAAAAAAAAAAACCCTTTTGTTTTGCCTTTATGTACCTTCTTTGTAAACATGAAAAAAGAAAATCAAAATAAAGCATTCTCCTAGACATCTTTTCCTTTGAACTAAAAGAATCATGTGCTTTGGACCACAGCTACTACTCTCTTGATAATTCTAGTGCAGATTCATACAGGGGCAAGAGCTTGGTGACTTCCATTCCAAGCAGAATGGACAGGCAACATCAGGGAGAAGTGCATAATGAAAGAAGCACAGCAACAGAGATGATGTAGGGAGAGGAGCCTCAACTGGAACAGAAAGAATGGGTAACTGTCCTAACAAGTGAAACCTATCCGGATGGTGTACATGAATGTTCACAGGTAGGGTACATTCATGCATCTTCCATCAGGCCAGAACTTGGCCTGCAAGACTCTTGGTAAAAGCCAAAACAATGCCCTTGTCTACATTACATACAAAATAAGATATGCAAATATGTAAAAAAGCAAGCGCTCCCAAATCAGCAGATTTGCAAGTAGCTACAAACTGGGCAACAGGCAAGGAGTTACACATTCAGACTCTAGGAACAAAAAAAAAAAAGAATGAGAAGTCTTTGGGCTCAGGGATAGAAGATTTAGTAAATATCAAAGTACTGTGAGCCACAGAAATTATGAAGATGCCACTGATAAAATGAACTCTGCCGTATAAGAATCCAGGGAACAAATAGCTGGAGCTGGAATAGAAAACATAAGGTAAAGGACTGTCACTAAGTTCTTCAACTGTGTTCTTTGACTGTAGATTTGCTCTACAGAAAGCAGCTAACTAGTATCAGAAACCTTATGCTCTTAGACAGGTATCCTTACATTGTGCATTACCAGATTTTCACAGTCATATCTGTATTTACACACCTGTCACTTCGGACATATCATAGCAGGTTCACAGAACTAATTATGCCAATGAAGCTCCTCCAAAAGCTCAACTACAGCATATTATAGTGGCAGTGAATAATGCCCTTTTCCCTACAGAGAGAACCAGTGAGGTCCCTGAAGAACTTGTTGAATGAGAAAGGCACAAATTAGCAGCCCCAGGCCAGCTAGACCTCAATGGATGTGGGAGCAAGAACAGCCATTTACAAGAGAAAATTAGTATGAAGCAAAAAGAAATGTCAAGGCAAAGAGATTTAAGAAGGGTAAAACTTGGATATGAATAATTTTTAAAGCCCTGTTGCCTTTCCGAATTGTGACAGCTGAAGGCTAAGAACTGTGCATGGGCTCTATAAAGGTCCTCTGTGAGGTATCTGCGATAGAGCTGCCAAAGACATAGCATCATGTTTGCAAGCAGATAAAGCAGACAACTGCTTCGGTGGAACCATGTTCTAGGATGACATTCCATTTTTATAAATATATTGAGTCCAATCACTTGCGGTTTCACTGCCTGATGTAAAAAATCTAAAAAATAAAATGTAGGTACATCCAAGCTATTTGTTTTCATCTACCCTCCAAATTAGTTACTTAGCAAGTAACATTCTCAGTTCTTCATGGCAATATTTTTGGAAATCAAATGAAGCTGTTTCTAGAAGAAAGAAAGAAAAAAAGTAGATGGCTACTCTTCTCATGTAATTTGATCTAAAAATGTCTTTTTTCTCAAGCAGAAGAGCTGAATCACATTTTCTTTCTCTGATCCTTTTTGGAGATTGTCAATTAATTTTACCTCAATTTGTTCTCATTTGCAAATTATGTTAAAGGATTGGGACTGTACTAGGAGTCAAAGGCAGGAAGAACATGTTCCTACTTACATTTTGATTTCCTTTTAAGTGAGAAGGATAAGAAACCCATATGCAAAAGGCTCTTGTCATCCCAAGTTTATCAAGCAATACTCATCCCATGGTTTCTCCTCAGTTTAGCTGTGTTACCTTCCACACTCTTGTACAACATGACCAAAGAAGTTTTTGCCCACCTATCTTAGAGCTTACACTTACACTTAGACTGAAACTAAAGACTGGTCAGCAAGACTTAGAAAATTCTTATGTTTTTCCTGTTATAAAGTATGTACATTTATATGTCACTCTCCCCACAAAAAATTAGACTTTCCTTCATTTAGGCATAATATACTTCCTAATAAGGGGAGGAAAACAACTGGCAGATATTCAGTGACTGTCGTTGTGCACCAAGGGGATTTCACATGCCACCACATTAACTTCAGTCTCTAGATGAAAGACGGAAACTCAGCTTCAATATGTGCTCAACTTTGCTTTGCCCCCGCTTTTCTTAGTCAAGATCACCAGCTCCTCAGAGGAAAACTCCAGCCCTTGAAAATAACAAAAAATTCACTTGTTTTCCTCTAACCACACAGTCTAGCACAGTAATGTAAGGAAGAAAGGTGAGCTAACCTTCCAAGTCAAAGATCTGTCTCTCTGTTCAACACAAAGCATTGAAGACCGTACAACACAATATAAACATTTAGGAAGGTCTTGCTTTTTTTGACAGCAAACCATTCTTGAAAGAAAAGAATACCGAAGGGCAAACCTCTCAGCTAGTAAATAACTCCAAGAAATATCTGTGTCACATTTAAGAGTTTGCTGGTTTTGGCTGGGGCAAAGTTAATTTTTTTCACAGCTGGCAGTTTGGTGCTATGATTTGGATTTGTGCTGGAAAGAGTGTTGATAATTTTTCCTGACTCCAACAATCTCAGAATCGTGGGATATTTACCATGGTTCTGTGGGAGGTTCCATGTGCTTCATCAGTTCCCCAGCCCCAAGGTGCTCACTGTGTTGTACTGATGCAGGGCCAGCCATAGCAGTGACTGCAGTGTAGGAGCCAACTGGGAGAAACAGAGCCCACTGGCTCCTGCTGAGTGGGACTCAATAAAACTGCCCAACCCCCAGTGAAAATTGAGTGGTAGTGGCTCAGAGAACACAAATATTCTTATCAGTACTTGCAGTCATTTTTATAGTCATCCCCACTTGATATCTGCCCTTCCAAAGGAAGCATATGCAGGTTAAAAGAACTTGTGATACTTTAGTCATCTCGTACTTTTGAGATATTTAATAAAATAAATAAAAATTCCTGTCAAGGAACAAGAGGCAACATTCTCCCTATCCTACACAGCATCAAAGTCAAATATTGGCATGCCTGCATTATCCACACTAAGTTCTCATGCTGTGCTGCAGAGCACCTGGATTCCTACAAATATTCACAAAAGAATGACAGAAGACTTCTACAGGAAGCAAACCCATTGTCAGGAGGCTCAGGGTCTGTATAAAAGAGCTCATACATTAATGGAAAACTGTTTCAGAAGTGCAACAACTTGTAAATTTTATTGATTTAAGGGATAATAATAAATGTTACAAAGTGTCTGTATTTCTTTTTTCAAAGAGGGTTTTTAAATCTTCTTAAAAGATAACTAAACTTATTTAGAAAGAAATCACTGATATTTAAGGTGTTTCTCATTCAAAGTCTTTATAACAATAGCATATTTTCAAGATGAACATATTTTTCCCTTCTGTTCTGCAGAAACTTAGGCAAAATAGCAACATATTTTTCTTTAAGGGATAAAAACGCAATATGGCAACAGAAACCAAGAGATTTGTTTAGAGAGCAGTGATTCAGTGGAAAAGTCTTTGGCCAAAGCAGTTACCAAATTGTTCAGCAGCAAGCAGGGTGATTTTATTACAAATTATGTTTTAATATTTATCTACAGACACAGCTTTTGTGAGACACATGGGTGACAATGGCTCCTCATTATTCCTCTTAAGTGAGAAGGTTTAGAGAAGTTCAATATTGCCCCTTTGCATGTCACAAAATCATAGAATGTTAAGGGGTTTGAATGGACCCTAATGATCATCTAGTCCCAGCCACTCACTGCCATGGTTACTTAGACCAGGTTTCTCAAAGCCTTATTCAACCTGGCCTTGAACACTACTGTGATTGGGGCATCTACAACCTCCCAGGACAACTTGTTCCAGGGTCTCACTGCCCTCACAGTAATGAATTTCTTCCTAATATCTAACCTACCCCCTTTCAATCTGTACCCACGGTCCCATAACTGCAGTTCCTGGTGAGGAGTCCCTCTCTGGCTTCTCTGTAGGCCCCCTTCAGATGCTGGAAGGTTGCAATGAGGTATTCACATAACCTGCTCTTCTCCAGGCTGAACAGCTCCAAATTTCTCAGCCTACCTTCAAAGGCAGCACTCCTTTTATCAACTTCATGGCCCTCCACTGGACTTGCTCCAACAGGTTCACATCCTTCTTATGTCAGAACATAGGAAAATCAGAGAGAGCCCAAGCAAGATGTCTGGATATGGTGAAAGGATTAGCTACCATACTCCAAGCAATTCAGGAACAAGTGGAAGTATTATGGAGTACTTGGAAACATACCATAACTGTGACCAGGACAACAGAGAAAAAAAATGAAACAGGAAACAAACAAACAAACAAACAAACCAGACACCCACTACAAAAATAAATCAATTAAATATACATATATTAATAATAACTATATTAGTAATAGCATACCACAAACACTCAAGGGGGCTGTTGTTAATGATTCTGATGGAATGGAGGAAACTGGTTTGAAACAACGACACCAAATGTAACCAGTGGTCTTCAGATGACATCAGCAGAAAGAAGAATCAGGACTGGATCTATGCACGACTTCTCACCTCATACTGAACAGGAGGAAACAGCACAGGTAACTGCTGGATGTAGGCTGTGGATTTTAGGAAAACAGTGAACCACAGCTGAATAGGATGGGGCTCATCTTAAAGCCTGCACCCTCCTCCCACAGAACCAATGAGCAGCAACACCACAGGCTTCAGCAGGATATAGCAGTGAGCTAACTCAGATGAGCAGGACTGTAGCATTAACATTAGGACTTAGGATCTCCACCCTTTACCTTCAGGTGAGAAAAAAAAAAACCCTCTCCTCTTTAAATAAGTTTCAAAAATAGGTTTTGACCACACATTTTTGCCCACAGATAGTTAAGGTGTGATTTTGAGAGCTGTGGAAGCAGAACAGGGAACCTATTTGCTTCTCAGGGTTTGTGAAGGCGAGGATAGCAGGTTTCAGAAAGATTATCTCACAGTTCAAACTCGTTAATGAAAGAAATAAATTAACCAAGCTCATTTTTCAGGGAATTCTTGTGTAAACTGGAAATTTTCCAGTCTGTGAGCCCTGCACTGTGCTAACCCATAAATCACAGCAAGCAGGTTGTCTGTATAGTGAGAGCAGCACGTTTGGAGATGGAGGGGCGGAAGGCTGGGGGGAGAAACCAGCATATGTTCACGGAGAAAAAAAACATAAAATCTAAACAGGAAAAAAATACCTCCCTTACCCACCACTGGAACAAAATAAAAGGTTTGGCCTCAGGCGCTGGAACATACGCTATCTGCAAAGAGCCCCCCAAACCAGGGGAAGGCACCTGAAACAGGTCAGCTTTTAATTGAATACAATATTAATTACCGCGTGCACCATTAACGGTTTGTGGGATTTGACTAATTAATGTAATAGTTTCTGAGTCACGCTCATTAAATATGAAAATTACGCTGGTGAAAGGTATCGGTTTCATTATCAATCTTGTATGGACAGGAGCGGGGGTGGGGAGAGGGTGCAGTGGAAAGTTTCCCACCCTGTTATTTGTTGTCAGCTCTCTTCTTATGGATTTTGTTCAGGTGGGCAGGTGGAAGAGCCAAAGCAAAAAGGAAAGAGACATGGAGAAGAGGAAGCATTGCCTACTGTCATGAACTAGTGACTGCAAGTCAGGACCCAAAAGCTATCGAGCTCAGAGTGAATGTACACTTTCATTTTGTGGAAAGAACTAGGTGGTCTGCATGAGGCTACAAGTTGTTGTCAATTCCCATCATAATGCTTAGTTCCCTTCATTCCCATGCAACAAACATATGGGAGAGACTGATGTCACATGGGGTACTTAATTCATTAATCCATGTAAAGCATGTGGAGGTTCCTTATTGGAAAACTACAGGGAAGGTAATTATCACTGTTAAAACTCAGCTGCAGAGCATAATTATGCACTAAGGATGTGCTGAGATATACTGCCGTGGGACACACCCTTCACACGGGGCAAAACTGTTACAAAAGAAGGATCAAAGAAGTTATACCTCCTGTCCCTATCCAGCAGCCCCAGTAGGGCTTGAGAGGGTAGTGTCATCAGTTCTGTATGGGAAGAATACTCACGTGCATGCAGGATGTCTGGGAAAAGAAAGGAGAGAATGGGGTCCCCTTGTGCCCCACCCACTGCAACAGACCAAAACGCAGAGGTCACCATCAAGATTGAAATTTGAGAATAAGTACACAGCTGAGAGTGTTTGCACGGAGAAAACCCTCAAAAGTGAGACAAAAGCCTAATCCATTTAGGGTTTCCAAGCACCCCAAAGGGAGGCTGGATTACCATCCTGCTAACAACAATGCTTAAATATTGCACAGGGAGCCCTAGGGTGGTAGGGAGGAGCAGAGTTAAATAAGTGCTATTTTGTTTTTTGTAGGAGTCCTCTTGACTGATTCTTAATGCATTTGGCACATGTATATGGGGGTAAAGAAGGGGAAGGGGATGGCCTTGTACCAGAGCTCCATAACTTCATATTCATGCTGCAGATATACATCAGCTTGGAAAGCCCAGATACAGAGAAGAAAAACCAGCAGGTGGGCAAAAAGTAAGAAGATAATAACACATGCCAAACCCAACAGATTATTCAAATTAGATTCTCCTTAAAAGGGGTGTGGAGGGCTGTGAGCCCGTGGCACAGGAGCCTTCTGAACTCCCTTGGAGGAGAGAGATGTGAGAACAAAAAGACTTTCCCCAGAGATAAGCACCCTTCCTCAGGGTCATAGTGACAAAGTGAACCACCCCCAGCATGCCTTGTTTCTATATGGTAATAGCCCATACCCAGTTGGCTAATCGGTTTCTACCCCACCCCCTGCCTTTCCCATAAAAAGCCCCTATTTCTGCCCCTGAGCAGGGGGGGTTGTCCCTGGCCTTCCCTTCGCAGGGGCTGCTGGACAATAAAAGCTGCCTCTGTGGAACAGCCAAACAAGGCTCTTTTCTCTCTGTCCCCGAGTTTGCAGTCACTTGTAGCTGAGAGTCGCTACACTGAGATCACCTGCTGCCCAGGGAGGCCTGCCATCGTCCCTGGAAGAGCTGTTCCTTGCAGGACGCTCTCTCTAGGAAGGTCGCAGCATATACCGGTGCTGAGCGGCATCGGACCCCCTGCAATATCTAGGGAGAAAGAACAAGCAGTAAGCCTGTAAGAAAGAGGAAATCCCATGCACTACATTTTAATCACTTTATCTCAAAAGTAATAGCTTTCTGATTTATGTTTCTTTAAAATATATGCCAGTCCTAAACAGCATCTGCTTGCCAGGAATCTGTGGCTGAGACTGAGTTGGTTGGATTGTGCACAGCCTATTCATTTTTGGGCTAATAACATGCACAACCAAGAACATTGCAAGCTCCTGTCATTGTCCCTTCTGCAGTGTACATCTTCATCCCAGTTACTCACATGTAAATGTTCCTTCATACTCCAAGCCTTATGGCCCAGTTCCAAGCAAGAAACCGTTATGCCCTGATCTGCTCGGTGGATTTAAGGGAAAGTTGTTTGATTTACTCTATGCAGTGTATGAAGAAGCAACAAACTTCTCAGGAGGTTCAGTGACAAACTATCACTTGCAAACTTTACAACTTTAGGGTGGAACAAGGTACTTGTAGCCATTTTGGTTAGAAAAGCAACAACATAAAAGCATAAAAATAGCACGTAAGGAGATGTATAAGGGAATGTATACAGAGAGAAAGAGAAAGAAAGGGTAAGAATGGAAAGTTATATAGTCACCACCCTTGGACTCTGTGATGAGACTTGATTGTTGCAATTGCAACACCCATTGGTCGAACTGATGGGTCACAGTCTTAATCCAGGGGTAGGGAAACCCACAAAACACAAAGTTCGATGGGTTAATATACACTCAGGTTCCAGGTGGGAATGTCCAGGTACCTCCCCTGGGGCAAGGAGTTTTACACCATCTGATGTAACACCAAAAGCAGAGTTAAGACACTCTTCTCTACCAAGCACATTGAGGAGCCATGCTCAGCCCATTGCTTCTCAGTAGCACTACAGCAGCTTTTATCAGCTCATACTCACTTTTACCTCCATTGAGAGTATCCTCTACAGACTAATTTGATCCTTTTCAGTTCCTCTCATTCTCCACTGGGTTTTTTTTTCATACATCTGTTCTGATGAAACAGAGAGGACTTTCCAGACTGGAGTCATTATTCTATGTACAAAAGTCCTGTTTGGAAAAAGAAAACCCATACCCAACCCAGAGCAGTTTGTGTTAGGGGGAAAGCCTTTGCAGCTATGTAATCCATATATATTATGGCCTCCTGTATCTTCCATAACTTTACTAATGAGTTCACAGTGTTTAATTAATTTAGCACTACACTGGTGAGATATTCTGTCACTGCCTGCCTGTTATCTCTTTTGATTTAATTTTAAATGTTTCCATAGCTCAACTGTATCTCTGAATGAAAGTCAGTGTTCCCAAAAGAATATGGCAGTAGACACGTCAGCTACAAGAAGACCACGCAGTAAGAACATGAAAGATAATACTCAGTTAAACTCTAAAGTGGGTAAGCACAGCTATACTGAAGCTGCAGGAAATTAAATTATTACTAAAGTGCCAGTCAGATGAAGGCAACAGGACTGCCCTTCAGATCTGTAATGTTCCATCAGACATCAGAAAGTGAACTACCAAAGGTGAGGAGGAGTTCGTTGCTTTGTTACATGATCTTGGTTTTCAATGTTTTGGTTTTTTTTAAAGATATATCTTTCACCCTATCACACATCACAATTCTAGGTATGTGTCCACACCTGCCAACAAATATACTTAGGAGACAACACCTAATTGTTGCCAGTAGCTAATTTAATTGTTAAAATTGCACAGACCTTATTTATGATACCATACCAAAGTGGCACTTACCTAAGCAAAGCTATAAGTACTTTATTATCACCTCTTCTTCTCAGTAACAGGCCTGAGTGGATAAATTCAGACTTAGATTCACCCTTAAAACACCATTTTGTGCTTTTCTGGATTAAAAGACAACAAGAATTTGTCAATGTAATACACAAAGAAAAGTATAATAAAGCTAAGGCAATAAATATTTTTTTTTCCTATTGTAAGGATTTTCAGGTTTAAAACAAGTGTCAAAATTATTCTGTGGAAAGCTTTATAAGAAGGATAGTTGATTTTTTTTTTCCAAACAATAAGATATTAGGAAATCAACAAAGGAATTTCTGAGTTTCTCCTTTACCTTTCAACCAAGCAGTTTATTCACAAAGCATTCCTTGGGTGGTTCACCTTGTCTAAAAACTTTGGAGTGGTTTCAGAAGTATTGCACTGTCCAATCAAAAGTACAGGACAGAGACCAAGAGTGAATTCTCCAGGCCACAGGAGCTGGTGGCAGAACTAAGAATACAAGCCCATAGCTGTGACATTAAAGCTAAAATAAACACATAATTCTAAACATGGGGATAAAAATAATGTCTTACCATTGAACAATGGTTCATAAGCAGAAATACATCATAATTACTGCTTTACGGCCTTTACAGTGCCAGCATCTGTGACAAAATCCCCGAAAACAACATGCTGATCAACATAACAGGATTTGAAGTGTGTATGTACCAAGTTTGGCCTCCTACTTTCTTGGAGAAGCTCATTAGCGAAATTTCAATATGGAAAGGATGTATTGATCACATCACACATTATGTGATTTATGAACTTATGCAGGGAACATTCTGTGCTAGCAAGACCAGACAGCAGTGTGTAGACCATTGAACTCTATCTAAGCCAGGTCCCTGGAAAGGAGCCTTCTCACTGCACAAACAAGTGTGAAAAGAAATTTAAGACAGGGAAGCAAGCCAAAGTCAGTGGGTCTGCAGTCAGAACAGTCTGCTGTTCCATTTAAAGCCAAATAACCATTCATCTTCTAACAGTAAGCAGCATAAAAAAGAAAGGAGAGTTTATTTGTATCAAATAGCTTCCTGTGTTGGGGAAACCTAAAGTAGCAGCCATCAGCAGAGCTAATGCATGAGGAAGAAACTGGTGTTTCTTTCAAATGTTTCACTTTTCTGTAATGTTGTTTTCAATCACCCAACTCAGGTATAACCCTTTCCCTCATAGTACTCAGTATTTGGACAGAAAACTAAGAGAGAGAACATTCCTTTCCAAGTTGAAAGTCCTCACACAGGGTTGACTGGCAGCATTCCCTGAACTTATTGTCCAGCATGAGTAATGAGTTCTCAGAGATTTGGGACATATATTTTCTACCAAACTGAAAAGACAGTTTTAGGGCAAGACTCCAAGAATTAGGGGGTAGACTCCTTTACCGGCCACAAGGCACTACTTCAGTAAACAGAAAGAAGAGCACAAGGCACCTTATAACCCAATCTATTCCCACTCCTGACAGTAGCTATGCGATGAGCCTCTCTCTTGAGGAGCTTTCAGTCAAGTCAGCTCTGTATCCCACAGACTCACTAATAGACTGGGCTCATATGGAACATTTTCAGAGGCCAACAGAAGGGAGAGAGGACAAGTTCTTCTAGATCTTGCATGTTCCATAGGGTTTTTCTCTACACAGCACAATATAGATGGTGATGCTAACGCTATTCCTTCATACAAAAATGGGAGAAAAGCACAAAGAATGGAACTGACCTGGACTGCAGCACTCTCACCTGCACTTTGCTTCCACAGCCACTCCTACTACATCTCTTTCAACAACCCCACCTCCAAATAGCTTCATACAGGAAATAAGAATATGGCACATCACCACAGGTATCTGTAAGAAGAGATCTTCACATGTAGAATGCAAAAAGCTCTCATGCAAATCATAGAGGGCATATAGTTCATTGCTTCTACCAGCTGCATATTTTCTAGAGATTTGTCCACTCTAGTTTTATATTTATGTCAAGCACCACGGATGGTGCTACTTGTCTTGAGAAATTGTTTCTTATGGTGGTTTTGGTTCAGATAGTTTCTGCTCACACCACCTCACCAGTGAGGAGTCTGGGCGTGCACAAGGAGTTGGGAGTACACACAGCCAGGACAGCTGACCTCAACTGATCAAAGGCATATCACATATCATATGGCATCATGCTCAGCATATAAGAGGGGGGAGGGAGAAGAAGGAAGGAGGGGTGTTCAGAGTTATGGTATTTGTCTTCCCAAGTAATCATCACACATGATGGAGCTCTGCTTTCCTGAAGATGGCTGAACACCTGCCTGACCATGGGAAGTGGTGAATGAATTCTTTGTTTTGTCTTCCTTGTGTGCATAGCTTTTCCTTTACCTATTAAACTGTCTTTATTGAAACCCATGAGTTTTCTCACTTTTACTCTTCTGATTCTCATCTCTTGTCCCCTCATCCTGTAGTGGGGAATGAGGGAGCAGTTGGGTGGTGCTTCCTTGCCAGGTGGGGTTAGGCCATGACATTTTTCCATCTCTGGCCCAAGATTTTCCTTTAGTTCCAGTAACCCTCCCACGACTTGACAGAAAAGAGCAGATGCTAGTGGGAGCTTAAAACATTCAGCCTGTTTGCAGATTGAATGCACTTTTCTCTCTCTCCAGCCCACTGGTCAGTTCTTAGACTTCTCACTTGGACATACTCAGTTTCTTGATCTGGAGAAGGAAGTGTTATATCTACACAGAGAAAAGAGGGAGAAACAGTAGCAGCCATTCAGGAAAGAAGTCGTGCAAGACAATTTATTGATCTGAAAATGTTCCAAGGAATATCCCTTTCTCCTGTTCACACAACAGTAGTACCATTATAGTAACATATAATAGCATTTCTGCACCCAGCCAGGTGTGCTCTGCTTAGGTTCAGCCATATGGTCTTGCCAACACTTAAACCATGAGGGGGAACACTATATGTCAGTACTATTCTTCTGGAGAAATGCTCAAGAATACTCCTCTGCTTTGCCCCCTATTTAGTTAATTACAGACTCCACCCCCAAAATGACAGCCTTTACCCATAAGGAGCCTTTCTGAGTAGCAACAAAAGGCGTTCCTGACTGTGAGCTGCTATACAAAGATATGTGGATCATTAACACAAGCAAGCCTCCAGCTTCACCATTTATCACTGGCTGGCTCAACACCTGCTTTCTGGTGACAGCCTTCACTGGAGAAAGTTTGCAGCTGGCCCAACTCTTACTGAGCTTCCTCATACCCATCAACTATCTCCACTCTCCATTTGTCAATTGTAAGTGATAATTTCTATTCAATCTGATACATATTATAAGAATATAAACAAATGCCTCTGGCTGTATCATGGCTGCAATCACTTCCCTTTATAGCCATCATTTATTACAGGTGGACAGGTGGCCGTCCAGTGGAATGACGAAGAGGCTATCTTCTGGGCAATCACGAGGAAATACAGCACATTTACATTCTTCCCAAGCAGCCACAGAGGTGTGAGATTTCTGAATAAAACTTCACTATGCTCCAAAATTTCTTTCTTTCCCAGCCATGTAAGTCACAGGAACAAATCTGAGTGTTACAAGCCTAGCCCATGAATGAACACCAAATATCAAATTTAAACTTATTTAAGATTATTGAAAATAAGGAAGGGAAAGCTTTGTCCCCAGTTGTTTTATTTATTTCTTGCACTTTTGATACAGGATATGTGCTTTTTCCTAATACTGACCCTTTGACTTGACAGAAGTATACAAACACTGAGATGGCAGCAGCTTTGTTGCTCGACTGGCATTTGAAAGAAGGCTTATTATGTACTACTCCTAGGCATGTGTAGTGGTTCATTTCAAAAATACCTTGGAATTCATATATTGGAATAATTTCATGTTGCTTGAAAACACTGGCACCTGCAAACCAGATATATGTCAGGCTACTTCACAACTCAGGCTGCAAAAGTCAGGACAGAAAGTGAACAGTATTGCAGTAACAGCACTTAGAGAACACAGAACATAATTAAAATGTTTGTCAAAGTCTAGAACAACAATGTTAACATCAGCTCATGTATCAGCACAAAAAGACCTCAGACTTAAACTGCTTCTGAAAGGCTGCAATTTCACAAGCACAAGCACAGCATAGTAGGTGATCAGTACAACTTGCATAATCACAGGTTGAGCAAGTCCCTACCACCAGTTCTGACAGCAGGACCTGTGCTACCTGGTAATTGCCAACTTCTTAGAGTGTAGAAAACTGGGCTACAGAGTGCTGCAAGGAAAGAGCAAGGAATATTGAAGCAGAAGAGTTGCTGTAGGACCTTGTCACAGCTTTTAACATTACTAACTATCCATCATTCTTAAGACTACAACTTACTCTGACTGTCATGCAAAATGTGCTTTATGAAGTTCACAAGAACAGACAGACTAAAGGTCCATCACACCAAATATCCTGTCTCACCAACAGCCGGTGCCAGGTGCTTGGGAAAGTGTCCACCTACTCTTCTAGTATGCAGTCCTTTAGGGAGTTAATAAGGCCAAAGACTGTATTAAAACCATTCAATTTCTTACCCATCAATGGACTTGAATACCTAATATCATTTATAATCTTGGTTACCCACAACATCCAGTGAGAATAAATTCTACTCCTAAAATCAGCTTGATACTTCAGAGTGTTTCCTTGTTCTCATCTTCACATACCCAGCTCCCAGGGAAACCTAGAGACTTATTTGATAGTTTGTACAACTTTCCCATCATGCACACTCCAGTGCCATCCTCCCAATAAGTGCAGATGAAAGTATCTTTATTACTACCAAGCATAGAAAAGTTATTATTCACTGATTCCAAATTTTCAGTGTAGCCAAATTTTCAGGCACATATACAAGCATCTGACTTCAATGCCTAGTGACTCCATCAATGCCTAGTAACTCCATCTGCACAGCTGAGCAAAAGCCTTTGCCTTCTTTTACTTCTACTTTCCTTCCTTCAGGTTAGACATAACACTTCCTTATTTTAGGAACAGGATCTGGAAATGCACTGTAAATGCCTGCAAAGCATTTTATGAATATGAATAAAGGTAACCATAAATATGTCAAACATAACTCCCAAATTTCCTCATTGTGTCCTACAAAAGATTATTCTGGTGAGAGCTGTGTACAGGTGTAAGACATTCTCTTGGAAAGAGAGGATAAATACAGCAAACACCTTTACTAGTTCAGCCTATGACCTAGAAATGAAATTAAGAGTTCTTAGGGTTGTCTTAGAGCAGAGTTTCACAGAAGCAGATGGTATGTGACTTTCAGCATCACAGACACTTTGAAGGCACTGTAATAATATTCCTGCATTAACAACATAATTGTTCTCAACATTTTGGGATGATCCTGTGAAACAAGCTTCTAGGATAAGCATGAAGCATGAGCAGGTACCATCTGTGATCATGTCACTCAGCAGAGAATCATTGCTGCCAACATGCTCAGCAGAGCCTACTGCACATCAATGCTCTTTGCTAAAATGGCTTTTTAAGAAGCAGTTTAGGCAAAAAGCACAGAGTTCTCCAGCATCCCAAGCCACAGAACAAGCTCCAGCCTTGGTGCACACACAGCACTGCTGAAGATATTTTTTCATGGGCTTATGTATTGGTGTTTGTCCAGTTTCATCCACCAGCCAACCTGGGATATGTTAAGGAGAACTTCAGCACATAAATACTAATGTCAATATCACCCTGAGGAAACTCACAGAGTGCTACACCCACCTCAGAGCCAGCAGAGGTATTTGCTTTCATTTAAAACCTGTGTAGGCCACTGGGATCACAATCTCTTCTGGTAATTCTGTCCACAGGCCACCTCATGTTTAGTCCTGCCACACCAGTTTTCATATAACACTATAAAACAAAGCAAGCTAAGCAGAGTGTCTTGGTTTGAAAAGACAGATGTCTGCTAAGGAAGGCAGGAGCCTCCCTTGAAATGAAGGATGCAACCCCCTTCTCTCTGAATTATTATAATTTTGAAATTAAAGGGCTTTCAGGCAAAGATAGAAAGAATAGGAATAACAGTTCTTTACTAAAATACAGATATATAAACAGGCAAACAAACAACAATAACTATAGTGGTGACAACAAACAGAACCACAGACTCAGTGCAGCCTCTCTCGGCTGTCAGGCCCTTTCCCCTTTGGTGCAGTTCCAGTCACAGCCGGCAGGGGCGCTGGCGGCTCCCGGTGAGCAGGGCAGGTGCGATGGTTCCCCCGCGGCTGCAGGGGGCGCTCCGGAGCGAGCTCGGGGAGCACGCAGTGATGGCGGCCTGGGGTCCGGGAAGGGATGGGAGAAAGGCTTCACAAACCTCCTGGACAGCTGATCCTGGGGTCTGTCTGGGCTCTTGGGAAACAGCAGGCTGGAGCAGCAGGCTGGAGCAGCAGTAGGAGCACAAATTCCGGGTGGCAGGCGAGATGTATTGAGCTGCGGAGCTGTGGTAGGAATCCCCGGAGGTCTCGGCAGGCAGGACGGGCAGGGCTGCAGAGTAGCGAAGGCTGAGGCAGCAGGGTCTGCAGCTCAGCTCCCAGCGAGGCAGGGAAGGACAGGTTTGGGATCTCAGGGTTTCT
Organism: Lanius collurio; assembly: GCA_020086605.1. Lineage (NCBI taxonomy): Eukaryota > Metazoa > Chordata > Aves > Passeriformes > Laniidae > Lanius > Lanius collurio. Next base: position 17,430,630 of record JACBWW010000004.1, on the reverse strand, counting down.
CCAGAAGGAAGGAAAAAAACAGGAAGCCTGCAGTGCTGACGAGAATGGCAGCCTCTCTCCCTGTCTCCACACCGAGCCAGGCAGGCGTCCCGGGCACACCCAGGTGAAGACAGTAGCCCAAAATGGGCTCTTCCTCTCTGTGGCCAGTTCTTTTGTTTCTCCCAAGTACCCAGAAATTTGTTGCCTCGGTAACATATATGGGAGAAAATTCCTCAAGGATTCCTCAAGAGAAAGGGAACTCCCAAAACCCCAACACAGAGCCATGTACCATCTCTTCGGAATCCAGCTTTGGCAGCTGCTTTCTTCCTTCAGAGCTGTAACATTCAGCAGTACTTCCTCAAGTTCTCTTTGGCACCCATTTAATGAGTCTGTTATCCACAAATTTGTTTAGTCCCTCCTTGAACATCCTAGTGCTCTCAGGTGCCACAGCCCCCAGCAGCCAGGCACAGAAGTTTATCTGCTTTAAACCAACTTCCTAGCAGCATTGTGGGGCACTGCCTTGTTCTAGTACAGTAGAATTCAGCACATAACTGTTCTCCATTTTCCCTATGTATTATCCTCTTCCATAAAAGCAGCTTTTGAAAGCACTTCTGCAGGGCTTTTTCCAAAGGCTACCAAAAATTTGCCACCTTTACTGTGAGAGGTGTCTGCCCCAGGATTGTACTTTTTACCACAGGGGCCCTAAGAATAGAATCACGTACAGCCAAGAGGAAGAAATGAACCAACTCCATTCCCACTTGTCAGCCTGTCAGCTGCATTCCTCAGCCCTTGCCTTGCAAGAAGGAGCTGAATCCCTTTCCCCAAAGGAAAAAACTGGGACAGTGAAGTGACTTGACTGCACTGAAGAGGGACTTGTGTTTTTAAACGGGCTTTCAATTTAATGGTTAGACCAATAGATGAGACTGTCCCCTGTGCAGAGGGCTCTGTTCCTGACCAAAGAACACTCACGTTTCTCACCAAAAGAATCAGGTTAGAAAGATTCAGTGATTGGGACTGAAGATGTAGATATCTGGATGCCAGAGATAAATGCACTGCTGATGCTGCCTTTATGGTGGTAGACTGCTGAGGCCATCTCACTACAAAGAACTGGAATCCAAAGGCCAGTTTGTGGCAAACTGGGGAGAAATTACAGCAGGTTTGGTCCTGGCAGCCAGTTAAGAGATGTTTGGATACCAGACCAACAATTTCACTACTAAATTAAAGGGTAGGACTCTTCCTACAGAGACCTTACAAATAAGGAGACTTTGGCTCTCAAGGTAGTCAGGCACCAGTGGCACTGTAGAGAGAGGTCTTACACTTGGATCCCAGGGGTAAGTGAATAGCTAAGCCTGTGTTGCCTGTTATGTGCAGTGCATGGAAGGATTTCTGAACAGGGACACACTAAATGTAGATTGATTTACAAGCGCTGGGGAAGCCTTTGGTAAAGACACCTGCAACATGGTTGATGCTCCATTGGCTTTTTAGCAAAGCACTGGCCCACACCACCTTAGTCCCAGCTTGAATTTGGACTTTGCAGGCAGGAAACAGAGCCAGGATCAGACCCTCTTTTAGGGGCAGTGACAACAGGGAATACACAACTGTAATTAACCTAACTACTGAAAGGAACCTAACTGTAATTAACCCAAACATAACACTGAACAGAAATTAGTGCTGGTAGTTGATGAACAGTGAGTGGAGTTAACAGGCAGTGGTGTGTAGACTCCACTGATGTCTCTGTGTCTCTCTGGGATCCCTGTCACAAGCAGCAGTGATGCATTTTCTCACCTTCTTCCTTTTTCCCACAAGACAGTTTTCAAAGCAGCTGAACTGTGTGCATTACTCTACACTGTCTGCCTCCATAGCTCTCCTCAGCTCACAGAATGGGAAAGAGAGGGATCCAGGAAAGGCACACCAGAAAAGGAAGTCCCTACCAAAACCTACATAACCAGTAAAAATAGATTTCATTTTGTGTGAAAAATTAAACTTTCCCCTCACACCACCACTACAGATAAACAGCCTGTTTTTCAACAAATCAGCCTGCCACCTAGCTCTGAAATTCTTCTGTTTCTGCAGTAGTCTGTGACAGAGGTGACCAGAGTGGAACACAATACTCTTAGGGTACCATACTACCATTTTTGTGCTACCTATAGTCTACAAATTTTTAATTCTGTTCTTAAGTATTGTTTCATTGAAAATTGGGTTCTCTGAATTTCCAGTTGAAAAACTCATACTTAAATAATTTAAAATATAAACTAAAATACAATCAGAATTCTAAGATTTTTTGTTGGTTTTGGTTTTTTTTCCTGAGGTAAGGTTTTTTGCAGAGCAGAAAATTTGGACATGCAATGCCCACGTTCATAAAACTGCTGGGGAAAATTGGGAAAAGGTTCAGTTCTCCCCATAAAGAAATAAGCCTCACTTACAATAGTCCAAGAACTGAAGGTCAAAAAAGACAAGCTCTGACAGTAATTTGGTACACAGTTTGCCATCACATTGCAGACTGATCCACAAGTTCACAAGCTCTCTCTTATTTGCAGGCATTTTCCCCACTAGGGAAAAGATACTGGATGAGAATATACATATACACCTATTTTTCACATATTTAAATGCAATGTGTTTCACTTCGAACAAGCCACCTGGATTAAATAGAAGTTAATTAAAACAATCCCTCATTTTTTGGTGTTTTAAACTGAAGACTGGGTAAAGGAGGGGTAAAACAGGACTTTTTATTACTCTTAGATGGTGCTAAGAGGACCCATAAATACATCTCTTCTTCCTGTGATCCCATTCATCTTGCTGCCTTTCCTACTCCTCTTTGCCAACAATCAGATCCCAGTAAACAACCTCAAGTGAAATTTGCAACTGTCAGATAAACATTAAAAATGCTTCTCTTGTCCTTTCCCATTGATAGTCCCATTAATATTGTAATAGAACAAAAAGTTATGAAAATGAACGCATGCTGGGTTTGGAAGTGAGTTATGCAGACAGCAGCTTTGAAATATATACACTTGAATATGCATAGACAAAGAGATACAGTGCACCCACAAAGAAGCATGTATAAACTTACATGTAATATTTTTTGATACAGCACTTGGTGCTAACCTTGTGCTACTGTACACTGTGCAGCAACTCCACTGACTTTCATTTGGCATAAATTCAACATAAGAAAAATCAGGATTAGCGTTAACTCAATGTAAGAAAAATCAGGATTAATCTACCATGGGGTTTTATTTAGGTGGAAAATATCCTATTTACACAATTTTTCTGTACTCTTATTTTTTTCCAATCTTTATTTGTAGTCAGAGTCCAGTACTACAAGCTGGTTTTGCCTATCTAATACTTTTCCTCAGTGAGCAAATATCTGGTTGTATGTCTACTAACAATTTTTTTAAAATCTCTACCTCAAACTATAATGATGGAGTGTGAAAAAAAAATCCTAACCTTTAAAGTCAAGCTTTTTTTTACACTTGCCCTTTAGACATTTATTAATTCAAATAGTATCCATTAGGAGTCTCAAAAAAGGAGTATTTCAGTCCTCCCAATACCACAATGAAAATGTTGTACCTGATGTCCTCTGTCCATCTGAACCTTCACTGAGATCATTGACTGTTTTGCTAAATGAAAGACTTCGGGTGTGAGTTGGGTTCCAAAATAATCCTCTAAATATCTTAACACATTACAAGGTATTATTGAATGTGTTCTATCTGTCTATCTGTCTATCTATCTATCTAGGCATACACATGTACTGGATTCTTCTGTCAGGCTTTTACATTTTCTGAGCCATTAATATTCTACTGTTTCAAGCTTTTCTGAAGAGATAAAAGCTTTGCATGCTTTAATAAAATAAGAATTCTTCAAGGGAAAGCAGAGTTTCAGAGACTGGAGTTTTAGAAACACTCCCAGGTAGAGAGGCAGCTGTGAGGGGTCGGCAACCACGGAGGAAAACTCCACCGAGACAAAGTCTGCCTAAGAGGCTTTTCCTGCTTGAACAAGACCTTAGCTCTCTGAACAAAAATATGCTGCCAGTTATATTGTTCTAATTCCCAATTTAGAGAAATTTTGCTGGGTCATTTCATAATGTCAGGCTGCATTCAGATGCTTCCAGTCATCTATTTCTGAAGTCCCTTAATGTTACATACCCAGAATTCTCTCTCTTCTGAAGCTCGTGCTTTTCAAATACAAGTCCTACAGGCTTATATTTCTATATGCAAGCCAAAAGATAGTAAACTGGGAATATCAACTGTATCTTTCACACTTGTGGATCTGCACTTTTCAGGACATCTGCCATTTTGCACAGAAACCATTCCTTAGCTGACTTACATTAAGCAAAGATTAAACAAAAGAACAACAAAAAGAATGTTAATTTTATAGTGTTTTCTAACTTCATACTAACAGACTGACAACATTCTTGAGTTGGCAACAATCTTGAAATGTAGTATATTTTTACCTGTTTTGGAACATCATACATAAAGCAAAATTGATTTTTTATGTTCTCATCAAAGTCACAAAAGTCAGTAGTCTTTAGTCTATCAGATTTTTGAACAGAAATGTGTTTCATTCATCCTCTCTGAAATACTGATTATGGAAAATTTTCACTTTAAGCTTCTGCAATTTTTCTGAGAGATCACTAGAAAATAACCAACTTCTGGAACACATTAATTTTTTTCTGAGTAGCAGTTAGGTTAGGTATTAGCACTTCAGCTGGATGAAATTAGAAACTCACATGAGAGTGTCTATGTTGCAAACTTTAGTTTAAAGTAGCTGAGATCAAGGGACTGTCCCACAGATGCACAATCTGGATACTTAAGAGGTACTGTGCATCCTTCCACAGACAATATATTCTACCAATTTAGCACAAATAAAATGACTACAATTTGTCTCACTTAAAGGGTATTTCCCCGAACACTTTATAGGAAATGGTCACCATGTTCCTGGTGTCTTGCTTTTTAATTTATTGCCATATAATCTTTGGGGTGATAATGCACTACACTTCAAATTAGAACATGGTCTTATGAACTTTACTGGCTGCCTTTCACAAGTCACCTGTGGGTGCTACATTTCAACAGCAATATTTGCTGGAAGAGTGTATACAAAGATGTCAACTTTGTTAAAATATTTTTGGTAACAGTTTGTTCACAAAGCAACTCCTCTCTTCTAATTGTTTTTGAGTCAGATTTGGGACAATTTGTACAAAGTGTTTACTCGTGTTTATTAATTTAGGGTTTACATAACAGATTTTCTTCCTGTATGGTTACCTCTCTAAATTTTGTATACCTTGTATACCATTACCATTGTAATATTACCAAAAATATTACTATTGGAATGTTACTATTGTCATGGAAATGTCTTTTCTGGTAAGGAAAAAGGCTAACTGCCTGCTCTGGGGTCTTGCACAGCTACCCCACTCTTCACTACCAACTGACTTCAGCTCCAACATTACTTTCTGTTCAAATGTTCACTGAAGCAGCTCAGTTGAAGTGTCATGGAGCACAGGATGGAAGACCGGCCCTCATGCTGTCATTTGCACAACAGCAGTAGGGCTATAAAGAGTTCCCCTCCTGAAATGGGATTCTGTGCCTATGTAGCATTGGTGCAAATAGGAAAGAGACAAATTAGGAGCAGTCTGGGCATGCCCAGGAGTAATAACCATGAGACCCTGTCATGGAGGTCTTGGATAAGCAAAGGATTCCCCATGCCTTTGTGGAGATGGAAATGTAGCCCACAGCACCAACACAAAGTTCAGTCTGGATCTGACACTCTGCTTGTGGTTTGTGTTTTCTTGAGCCTCAGGGAAACAAGTGTGACACAGTAGAGACAGAGTATTGGGCAGAGCTGGAAACCTTCTTCCACTTACCAAAGCCTCATCAGAGAGAAAGCATCAAGGAAAATAAGCACTCAGGTGACCCCTGTATTAACTTCCTACCCTTCAGGGTCAGCATTTCTTAAATCATACAGGACATTACATTCTCTGTGCAATCTCCAGACATTTAGCAATGGATGGCAAAGGAAGCTAAAGCTCTAATGGGTTGAAGTGTCAAAGAGAGCTTTTTATTTAAAGAACTAGAGAAAAGAAAAGAAAATGGATATTTTAACTTTTATCTTGGAGTTAGTTAATATTCACACTTAACTGCTGAACTGGCTAAATTCTTTTCTTTTCTTAAGGACCTTTATAAATTTCATCATTAATAAAATCAGACATTCAATTAGCAGGGAATTTCTGATTGCTAACTGAGATTTCTCCCCCAACAGTTTCTCTTTTTCACTCTTTCTAGTCTCTCTTATTTTCCCCTTCTACCCAAGTCCCCCCTTCCCTGAAAAACCAGGGAGAAGTGAAAACTGACTCCATTAACCTCTGTCATTACCTAAATCCATCTCTTAATTAATATGAGTTAATATGATTAATCAAAATAATGAGACAAACCTATTAAATTAGGGTGTTTAAATTACAAATGGAAGTGGTAAAGGCAAAGGGGCTGATAACGAATAGCTGCAGTCAGAGATGGGGCTAGCTCTTGAAATGATATGTGACAAACAGCGGAGAGAGTCAAGAATGAGGGGAAATCAGCAAGATTCATGTGAGAAAAATATTCTACATGCACAAAGAATGATGTTCAAATGCCTGGTAGTATTTCAGGGGATCAGGTGTGTTAAAGTAATATTTTAATCCCTTTTATAGTGGAATAGAATATAGATAGCAATACAATAATAAAATCTTTCAGCTTGCAGTTAGCTTCCATAGAGTCAGATTGGAGGATCCCACTAACAGTCTGCTGGCAACCCTGAAGCATTTCCTAGTCAGTGTCCCAGGGAGACAAGATTATACATTTCTATACAGCTGCCACACAGCCTAAGCAAAGGCCTACAGTCACAATACTCCACCTCCAGTATTGACTTTCTTTGTGACCCCAGGCAAGCACCATGAATTCCTCTGTCTTGCTTGGTAGATTTAGAAACACTATTCCAAAATTTAGTATTGTATTTTCCCAAAACTAGAATCTTGAAATCTGGCAAGGGCTTGTCACTGCAGTCCTCTGAGTGCTGAATAGAAGTCATGCCAGAAGTAACCTTTCTCCAAGGATTCACCAGCAGTTGAAATCCCTCACTGGACTTCCATCACTCAGGTACCTGTTTGACCTACAGTCCTGAAATCTGTTTAACTCCCTTGTTATAGGCCCCAAATTAAAGTAAAAATAATGTTTCTGTCTTAGGTCACTGTAAAAACAAAAGTGATAATCATTTTGGGAGGTCATTATATCTGGAAGTCTTCGCTGCAGAAATCCATTAGCAGTTTCTGTAGCAGTCAAAACCATCAGTAAAGGAAATAAATATACCACAGGACTGAGGCAGAGAGAAAAGTGCACTACAAACAACTGCCTAAACAGTTAGACATCATAATTAACACAAGTGTCCTGACCTTTGATTCCAAATAAATTTTGGGCCTCTTAGTCAGGTCTCCCTCTGGATTAGGGTTTCTCTGTGTTACCACGCAGTAATAAGGTGCTTAGTTTCTTCACACAGATTCTGGCCTGTGAAATGGTGCTAACACAGCGCGGGCAAAGCCTCTGATTATGAAGACAAAAGCTTAAAATACTCCACACCAAAGCCTCATTAAAGGCTATTCAGACAGGTTGTTGCTGACTAGGGACTACTGCAAACAATGGACACAAACACCTCTGATTTAGGAATGTCTTTGCTAAAATGAAATTTTTAAAGAAAATCCAGCTTCATTTTACAGTGTTAGTTTCAAACTTCTCTAAGTGTATAGGCCCAGCTATAAGTCTGGTTCACTTCCATAGGAGAGCAAGAGAGCAGAGGGGAAATGGAAAAGGCTGAGATTTCTCACTAAAAGTACTGGCAAAATAAAAAAGGTTGAATATAGATGCTATGATCAATTCCCATCCCCTTTGTTTCCTTAGAAGAACAACAACTTCAATGTCAGATTTTCAGACTTACAAAACCCTACACTTTTGTGCTCAACCTGGAGAACAGAGAAAAGAGATTTTAAAGTTCAGCTTAAACTTTAGAACTATACTCTCTCTGATTCCTCAACTAGCAATAGAAAACTCTGCAATTGAAACATTTAACCATTACATGGATGGTGAACAAACCACAGAAAGATCAAGGCCTGTCTCCTATAAACCCTCTGTTTTGCAAGTCCCACCAGAAGTAGACAGTAGTTGGTCAGGAAACTCAGCAAAAGCTTGCAATACACACAGGGGTTTGTGTCAGAGAAAACAGCATTTCAGAGCCAGTTTTACTCCTTTGGACTTATTACTTCTATGAGCACAAGAGAACTCTCTGCATCAATTTCTTTAGGCTCCTTGATTGCAATTCACTGCAGTAGATTCTAATTATCTAATGGTCTGTTCAACTCCTGGCTTCTTTGCCAAGACTACTGTCAAGGGGGCTGGTCAATGCCAGCCATGACTCTGATCCAGTTGTCCACTGGCAATAGACTGGGACTATCTCACTCCAAAGGCCAAGCAGTTATTACAGAATGCTTTACAAGCAGTAGTGGAACTGGATGAAAACCAGTGCTGTAAAAGTGACCTTGCACTTACATGATGCAGTACCAAGGGTCTGGAGAGAACACATCCTTCTAGTTACAAGCAAGCACAACAATAATTCTAAGAAGAGTAAGGTGATGAATTAAAGATCTACTCAGGTGTCTTTTGACAGCACTGATTAGCAGCCCTGGTCCAAGTGGGCAGAAAGGAGAAGTAGCCATGAATCTGAAACAAACAGCCATAGGAACTGCTCCAAAACTACAGCATTTGAAAACAGGAAAAGTAGAGCAAATGTAACGGCAGGATTTGTTTGCATGCAGGCTAAAATCCCAAAGTTCATGTCTGCACATAAAAACACCACACATCCCTCCTGTACAGAGAAAGCAAATAGGCAAAGGGAATGTGGAATTTTGCAGGCATACACTGCATTCAATAGAGAATTATTTAAACCTCCCAGTCTTCCCTATGATTCCAAATAAAATTTGTTCATTTGCCACATGCTGCAGCCCAAACACAAAAGACAGTTGCAAGAACTCAAAAGAGAGACATGGGTTAAGCAGTTGCCACAAGTCTGCCCATGCTGGGGCAACTATCTAATTACCTCCCTAACAACTCCCTCTCATCCTTGTCAGAATCTCATCCACAGAACTGCTTATGGGCTGTAGGGTTCATTTCCTTGTGTCTTTGGCATAACCAGCTTTGTTGGGAAATACTCAGTTTGTTGAATCTACATGTTATGCAGGAATTCACTGTCTTGAGGAAACATTTGCTAAAGAAGGCTCCCTTAATTTGCTTTGGGCAGCACAGAAGCCTGCATGTAGAAGGCAACCAACATGGGATATGAAGAATTTGGGCTGGAGTTCCTGGTCTACTTTTCTGGACCTGAAACTTGACTTTGGCTCTTCCCCAGCGTAGCTAAATACCTTGAATGGTGTAATTTCTTCTTCTTCTGGGAGCAGTCTCTCCTGTTGGAACTTTTTTACTCTGTGTGAATTAATAAGTGCTTCTTTGGCAAAGGGCTCAGTCCTACAGCTGCTACAGTCCTACAGCTGCACTAGCCTGTGGAAGAGTCCAGTTCAGATTTTCTGCAGTAAATATGTGCAGTATCCCACATAGGAATCCTGACCAGCTCGATACTGTCTATCCTACATGACAGATATTTTTCTTTTCCTCTGACAAAGCTTTACAGAGGGCTGATTTAATCACATGTGGAACAGAAAAAAATATAACTCACAAAATAAGTCATTGGATTTGAGAACACAAAACATATCTGAGAAAAAGTCTTGGTCCTCAGAGACACTGGCAGGCTTTGCTCTGTGCCACAGACACATCCTTTTCCTTGCCAACTGCAAAGTTGCTCTAGGCAGGTTTGTTAGCAAACAGCAAGAAAAGCTGCCATTTCTTCTAGCCCAATTAAGACAAAAGAAGAGGGCCCATGGAAGTAGAATGATCTGAGAAAGGCTTAAACATTAATGTTATTAAATCAGTGGTAGTGCCATTACAGAGAATGAATGCAAGGGTAAAGGGCACACAGCTGTTGAAATGATCACTGACCCTGGCCACAACCACAGTGGGAATGCAGGGGTACTGTCAGGACTGCAGCCTGAGTATGTACAACAGCATCAGCTGTTGCCTCAGCTCAGTGAGCTCAACTCCACTGGAAGCACAAAACAGGAGGAGATGACATAATGAAATGGCCATTATGAAAAAGAAACAGGATGGTGTTGTTGTTCTTTCATAAGAGGGACACATAAGCCTCTGGGTTTTCAAAACTGCAGCTTTGGCTGCAAACAATTTTTCTTGTTCTCCTGAAATCTTCTATTAAAAAAAAATTATTAGAAAGACCTCCTATCAGCCTCCTCATACCGTTCTTTCTGCTCCCTCTATCTCATATCTTCCTGTGCCTCTTCCCATTTTTGCCCACTAATTTTTGTCCAGGGCCTCTGATTATTTCTAATATTGCCCCTGCCCTGGATCTGAAGACTCATAGGTGCAAAGGGGACACACCAGAGCATTTTCTTACTTGGGCCTACTGAGACTTCCTTAGCACCCTTTTCATTTTTCACAGCTCCCCACATTTACTTCTACCAGTAGATAAGGCCAGAAATAACCTACCTAAATTTTAGGTTGAAGAAGAGAGAAATAGAGCAGTATGGACCAAAGTCTTCAGAACAGTCAGGAGCTCTAGGTGGAGGGGCCAGAAAGCAAGACTGGAGTACAGCAGGCTGCCTGACTTAGCAAGCTGACCAAAGGCAGAAGGTTGGAAATGTAGCCTAAGCTGTTAACAGAAGGCTTTTTCTCATGGCTGGAAACACACTCATGGCTTGGGAGCACAAGAAGGAGGAATGATGGGGTTTTGCAAGTTATATACATATACAGAGTGTGTGTACAACTATATACAATACATCACCTAGTCATGCAGTTTGTTCTCTTTGAATATTAGCACAGTGAAACACAGCAAGGCTGCCTATAACCACATACGATGCAAAAGCAAAGAGGATGCTCAGCCAACAGGAAACTCCTGCACTGTGTTCAAGGAATCATACTTAAGTGCAGGCGATGTGGATGCCCTCCTTCATGTTTCGGACCACAAAATTACACTTTGAGCCCAATGACAATGAGTTAAATGACTTTTTTGTTAAGGCACTGGAGAGATGCTGAAGATATGCAAAACAAAAACCATCCTTTTAAGTCTTTCCAATATTTGTTCATTCTTCTATTGAAAGAAATGTACCTTATTTTAATATAAACATCTCTAGTAGTTTTAATAGAAACTGTTCTAGGTTCCAGATGTTGGTTCCTGGTGTTCTGAAATGGTCCTCTGATCATGGTGAGGTAAAAGTGCACCTGGAATTTTTTTCTCCACTAAGATATTTCTGCACAACCATTCTCAAAGTTTTTGAAACTAACTGAGCTCTATTTTCTCATTCCAAGTCATCTTGGTTCCTCTGCTTTGCTCTCTTCAGTTTTTCTACATTCCTTCAAAAACTATATACTAGAGCTATATGTGTCATTCTGCTAGGAGTCTGTCAGTGCCATATATGTACATTACAGATCACTCCCTCTTCCTGCTCCTGTGGTCAACTCTAAGGAATGCAATTGCTTTTTTTTTAAATATAAAGCTACAGAATGGAGGACTGAAAGATACAGTACTTGCTCCCAAGTGTATTACTTTGAACATGACTGCTAATACACATTTTGTTAGAATTAACTTTCCCTGTGATGCTAATCACTTTATATCATAGTTTTTCTCATTATTTATTACTCTATCGTATGACATTGCAAAACTTAACACTCAGCTATGGTTTATAGTTACTTCCAAAGCATGGACAAACCTGTAGAATAGCACTGAACTTGATATCAGTTCTTGCCAAATCCCCTGGACACTCTCTCATTCAGTGATACTTCCCACAAATGATGCCTTTGAGCTCTCTTCACTAACCAGCTCCTAATCCGTTTAACAGGCACTTTACTGATAGCGCATAATACTAAAATCTTAGCCAGACTATCTTGCAGAACTAAGTCAAATGCTTTATGAAAGTATAAGTACCTCACATCTATACAATTGCCTTTAACAATCCATTATTTGAGATTACATTATTGAGATCAAGTTTGTTTGACAAGACCTAGTTTCCATAAAACTATGTCGACTGGCATTAATTATATCCCTATTCTTTAGCAACTGACTTCTATATCAGATTTTCCATTACTCTCTTGTACTTTTTTGACTTCTGGCATACAAAGACAGGGCAGGATGCACTCACAGCATGCTTGGGAATAGGAGAAGTGCAAGAGAAATGTGGTGATACTGTCTTTCCCAAAGGCATCACCAAACAGTACTAATAGGAAATTGCAGCTTTCCTAGCAGTCTTCTGTTGCATATAGCTAAAAACTTACAAAATGAAGGCCTTGTTGCCTTCGTAAAATCATGGTTCAGGCCTGTTACTTCAGCTAAGTAGAAAGGGACTGTGGGAAAGAGACACAGCTGAATTAGGGGTAGAAAAACATGCTGCATGACTGTTGTATGCTCACACCGTGGTATGTGATGGTTGGTTGAATTATGTTTGTTATGCCTTAAACTATGTCAGCTGATAACTGGCTAACCTTAAAAAGGCCAGGTTCTTGCAATAAAGAGGCTCTCCTTTGCACCTGCCTGGGGAATCGGCATCGCTTCTTATCACAACAGTCTTCCATTCCATATCCAGGGTGAATATCCTCCAGGTGATCTCACAGTCCTTGAAACAGTAAAGAAATGCCCATATGGAACAAAAGCTAGTATCAGTAATTCAATGATTTCCTAAGACCCATGACTTGCTTATTTGAAAGGATTTTCTCATTTTGAATGTTGTTTAACACTAACTTGTGGTAACTAATGGACCAGAAGTGCCAGTGGATCCTCATGTGGTTCCCAAGCACGTTGTTGTTTTCAGATATAGGACAAAAGTACTTTTTGCATGTGTCAGGTTCTGCAGAGGTTAAATAAATACCCAAAACTCAGCAGGATTTTTGTCTAGCATGTATGGCTTTGGAAGTCTCCTCCCACCATGAGTTAGATTATGTGATCTTTTACAAACAGAAAAGGCTGCCCATAGGAGATTTAATAGGTTTACATTAAAAAAAAATAAAGGCAAAAATCACAGAGCCAGAGAACTGAAAAGGGATTTAAGCTCTGAAGCTTTGGAAAACCTTCAAAGTTTTAAGCCAGCAAATGGGAGCTGATAAACTAGTATGACCTTGCAACAATCATATAACCTAGTTCTATGCCTTGAGGCCCCCATCAGTCAGGACTTTAAACTCTGAACCAACTTGTAGGACAGTGGGACATTTAAAAACATAGCTGAGTACGTTGGGGGGCTCTGAGAAAGATACTACAGGATTGCAGGATATCAAAGTTCATGCACCAGACAGCAAAAGAGTTTCTTGATCCAGCAAGATGTATCCCCTGATTAGAAACATGTACTCTGGACTTCAGTCTCTCAGCATCTTTCTCAATTTCCTGGGGGGCCTCAAAACTATATAGATTGGTGTCATCAGGAAGGAATGTAGGAAGCTTGAACCCACAAACTGCCCTTCCCACTCCTCACTGCTGTAGTCTCTGCAGCTTTTGGGATTTCCATCAAGAGATGAAGGGATTCTGCTACTCGGATGCAGCTGAATACTAAGAATTTCCATGACCATCTGTTACTACGTGGCTATACAGCAAGAATAAAACCTTCCATTGAGGCAGAAAGCAAGACAGGTAGAGGGTACTGTTGTTTGGACAGGTTACAGGAAGCCACTTGCAACCTTGCTTGAGCTATCAATCTCTATGCAAGCAATTACGAGTACACACTCTTCAATACCACAGCTGCTAAGCTGCTTTCCTGCTAACATGCCATCTATTTTTTACACTCTCCACTAGTGTCCAGGGATGTGTTTGTTCCCAGGTGCTTCCACTCTCCCCCAGAATCCACAGAGCAACTCAGGTCTGAGAAGCCAAAGAGTACACTGGGCTAAGTCCGGCTCTCAGCTCATCCCTTTTGCCAGCACCAGGCAGGAACGCTGACGTTCTGAGCTGCACCATCTGGGCAATGTCAGTGGAGACAGGGCTTGTGGGCTTATGGTTTGTGAAGCCTGAGCACCAACAATTTTTTGTGCAATCAAAAGACCTTTTATCAATACATTTTATGTTAGCTTGTCTTTTACTCAACCTCCCTTAGGTGCAAAGGCCTAATCAGTCCTCTACTTCAGTTACAAAAAGGACCAAACTGTAATCAAGGATTCCCTCACCACCTCACCTAACATGACCATCGACCAGCAACTCCTCCTGCGTTGCCACCAAGCTAGCTGCAGTACGGTAAACTGATGCCAGCAGGCAGACTAGAGCTTCCCTACATCTCTGTTTAGCAAAATGGTGGCCTTTAACAGAGGGAAACCATAACACAGTGATTTTCAAAGGTGTCCACTGTACCTTTCAGTGTGTACTGGTCCTCAGAGTAGCCAACATTCAATACGCTCTATTGCATTCAGACACAGTGCAGAATCAGGCACTCCCAACTGTCTTCCTGTAGAGCTACAGGAGCAACATGGGCCAGATTCATATCACATGTATTTCTATGAGTCCATACCATGATCAACATGAAATAGTTCCACAATTGTTTCACCCCCTTGGGATCCTGGACTTATCTTCACTTAAGTGTCTGCCAATCTCAGATGAAGACTGTTTAAAGACATTACTTTGAAAAGCTTTTCCAGATTTCTGAGTAATTTTTAAATGTGGCATCAAAACACGATGCAGAAGTGACTGGTAGGAGGTTGTTGGTACCCTGAGAGATGGTGGTGGCTGAAGGCAGCGCCCGAGTAGTGTGTGGGGCGACGTGACAAGCTTCCCAGGGAAGACACACTATCCTATTCGGCTTCTCTCCGCCCAGCTGCCGGATAAGTAACCCAGTGCAAACGCAAGGCTGCAGCCGGAGCTTGCAGCACTCCCTTACCGCGGGCTCGACGGCTGCGACGCCGCAGGGAGCAGAGCACGGCAGCGCGGGCAGCTGTGGCGCGGCCCTCAGCGGCTCCCGCTGTCCCCTCCGCCAGCCCTGCCCCCGGGCCGCCCCTGGGCACGGAGAGCGGGGCCCCAGCCGAGGGCAGAGGGAACCCCCGGCCCTGCCCNCTGGAGTCGACAGTCTAGGGCTGGTTTTACAGTCAGGATTTGTCCCATTTAGTACCTGAATACCTTCACCCTAATTCTAATTAATTTTTGACCAAACCAAGACTTTCAGTGTGTAATGGGCTTCCTAAATCTATTCTCATGCTCTACAATGAAGGAAAAAAAAAAGAAAAAAACAAACCCCTAGAATTAGCTTAGAAGAAAGCACAC
Source organism: Lanius collurio (assembly GCA_020086605.1). Lineage (NCBI taxonomy): Eukaryota > Metazoa > Chordata > Aves > Passeriformes > Laniidae > Lanius > Lanius collurio. The sequence continues at coordinate 17,415,291 of JACBWW010000004.1, read as the reverse complement.
TCATCTCTAGGCAGAAAGAATATAATGAAATTATGAACTCCTACCTTCCAGGAGCAGTGGGAGGGAGATTACATTTTTACTGTTTTCAGTGTGATATGTATACATGTAACCTACTCAGTACCTGCTCCTTTCATCAGCCACTGCTGCTGTCACAGGACATGTAGGAAAAGTTACAAATATCAGTAATTTAAACTTCTGTTGGACTGTAAACCAGAGCAGCTGAAGTGCAGAAGCATATTCCCTTTGTGGTTTTTTTTAATAACTTGTTTAAAAGTCAGCTTGAAAAGAGCAAGTAGTACAGGTTCTCAGTTGGCACTTTAAACCAAACCACTAAGTCCACATAACCCACTGTCCAAACTTCTAGATTAGTGGCTTGTTAAAACAGGAATCTTATTTTGACAACAGGAGCCTTTTTTCTTAACATAGGGAAATGTTTTGGTTTATTCAACTAGTTCAGTTCAAAGACTTGTTCACTGAAAGCTGAGAAATCAACTGGGGGCTGAAAAGCCAGGAAAGTTAATTGTTCTTTTACAAAACATTAAGAAAAATAACATGTGAGGGTGTAAATTAAGCTAGTTTCAAATACCAAAAGACATGAACAAACAGAAACAATCTGTTCAATTCCCTAAGTATAGATGGATTTTTAATACTCAGTTTTCAGTAAAAAATATTTTCTTAAGCTTTAAGTAAAACTACCAACAACAGTCTGGATAGGTAACGAATAAAAACATTTAATGCTGTTTGTGCATTGTAACTGAATTCCAATTTCAATCCCATTAGATCTTGACACAAATTAATCTCCTGATAAAAATGAACCCATGGTTTTTTTAGTATAATGAAATGCAAAAATTAGGATCCTAAATGGGTACACGTTAAATTACACCATTGCTTGACTCAAACTAGTACAGGTATAGTCTATCCTCTTGGTCCTAGTGTACCACCAGGATGGATGTATTTGCCAAAAAAAAAAAAATAGGCAGAAATGGAGAACACTGAAATAAAATTTGTATTTCCACAGAAATTTAAAATGTAAAGTTGCACAACAAGATGAAAATAGATTTAAGAGCATATTTCCTGTTCCTCAGTTTAAGTCTTCAACCTGAATCTATATAGCCTTGAAAACTCCTGGAGTGGAAATAAAATTGGACTAAGAAATTAGATTTTAGCTGAATTTGTTAATTCAAAGAACAAGATAATGAATCTGATGAATTACATTAATCTTCCTGGAATTACACATTGCTCAATAGTGAGAAAATTCTTGATTTGCAATGGATTTTTACACTTCTACTCAGGAAAACAGAAGTTTATTAAGAAGAACAAATACAGAGGCCACTTCCTTTCCTTACTCCAGACAAGTGAGAAATCTTAATAAGTACAAACATTCTTCCTGATCTCTGTCACACAGGAAAGACATGAAAAAAGGGTTTTGCCTTTGCTCTATGCATGCAAACACATTGGAAATTGAACTTTTGCTATGTGACAGGCTGATCTTCTAGATTGCTACAGCTAAAAAGGATTCCTTGAAATCACTTAGATGTGCCTCTCCGATAGCTGCCAGTTAAAACAAAAACGCATTATTGCTAAACATTATATATACCATTACAGAACTCAAAAACACATTACTTTTATTAAACAGAGGGAAAAAAACCCCACGAAGTACTGCATTTTTCAAATCATACTGAAAAATTACAAATTATACACTTCTAAGACTAGAACAGCCTATAGAGAAGAAATTCCAGCTTTCAAAAATGTCTTGATTCTGTATCCTAAACTGTCAAACTTTTAACAGTCAACAGGTTGAATGATGCTATTTTTGCTCAGTTCATGATTTAGTACTTTAAATCAAAAATAAGTGTTCTAATGAAAAGTTTGGTACCTCATTTACAACCAGATGGAAATGGTTATTTTTGTGTCTAAACTGTTATCTGTTAGAATAAATCATTTTCATTCCTCCATAGACTCCAAGAACAGTGAAAACGCTTCCTAGCAAACATCCACCCAAACAGTGGCAGGGGACTTTGAGAATCAATTCAAGCAGTGGGTATCTAAGCACTGAAAGTGGAATTGTCTCTGGAGCCATCAATCTTACTAGGTCACTTTTCTTCCCTAGTGTCTCCCTCGGCCTTACACTGTCTCCAGCAGAGAGTGGCCCACCCTGGGTTTTATCTCAGCTGAAGCAAGGGATGTGCATCAGCTCAGAAAATCAGGTAACTCCTTCAGAGTTGAGTGGATTCAGGAACTAACTCCAAGGGCCCAGGCTTTGTGGAGCATGTTCAAAATTTTTTTAATTGATAGATATGGTGGATCAAAACAGTTTGAAGATGAATGCTCTGTAAAAAGAGACGCTCAGGATCTCTCATTGGAGCCAAGCACTTTTACTGCAGACCCTGGATTCTTCACCTAGGGATCCCTTTGTCCATATGATCTATGTGCAAGCACTAGGTGATGCTTAAATAAAGCCTAAATACATTTGTTTGTGCTACTTTATTAGCAGTTACATTGACTGTTGGGAACTCTTCCCTGTCTTTTGTGTAGACTGATCTCACATAGTTAGCCTTTAAGAAGTCATTCTGTCTTTGATGCTTTGTCCATGTGACTTGAAAAAGATGTAGTGATATCCTCAGCTAATATCATCCTTCTAATCTACTGAAGAATCTACTGTTCCTTTCCCTTATAACTTTCTTGTAGTATAGGTAGGTTTATTTTCCTCCCACTGTTTACCTCAATTCTATTTGTTTACAAGCCTCATCTTTTCATTACGTGTTTCAGGATCTCTTTCTTCATTTTTGGCTTAAAGTGTGTGCAAGCAAATTTCTGTTGGAAATACTATGTTCCTTTGTACTTTCTTCTCTTGGGTTGACTGATCCATCCAGTCTTAATTTTGAGGTCTGCAGGATTCTGTTGACTTGTTGACAGATGACTTAGTACTTTTTCTATTATGCCAGCACTAATTTTTTTTTCAGTCCACATATTTTTATTTCTGTAAACTTGTTCCAATGAACTGATGATGGGAACAGGATCTGTCAAGGAAATGAGCCATAGACAGTTTAAGAACAGTGGGGTTTATGTTGTTGCACAAGCTGGAAGAGGTGCATCTACCCAAGAAAATTTTGTTGGTTACAATGAGTTGGAAGTTCAAGAATTGATTTGAATGGCATAGTTAAATTTGTATCAAGAACCAAAAGCTTCATCTGTGGTCAGGTCTACTAACATTTTATGGCCTGCCTTTTGTGTGTGCTTTTCTGATTGAAGTGCATTTGCTGTTTCCAAGAAAGAACAGATACTCTCTTGGGGTAGTGGTTCTGGTTATAATCCATTTTGGATACCTGCCAGCTGCTGTATTAGAGGAATTTTCTTTCTGTTCAAGCAAGTGAACAGAACATGTATGAGAACAAAAAATCTTTTTTTTGTTCCTTTTTACTATGCAGGAATCATTGAAGACAGGGCAGTCATTGCAAAAAGCCTTCTTCAGACAGATACTGGCAATCTTGGGCTATCGTGATCTTGCTGGGTGGAGACTAGTAAGTATAGCCAGCCTGTAATTTCACTGACCATACATTCCACTCTGCAACCAAATCAATACTTACAGATTGATTAAATGAACTTGCACACTCCCTATTTCAGAATTCAGCAAGGATACATGACAGTGTTCTCAGATGGCAACATCTCATGGAGAAAAATAAAGATCAATGGCTATGACCTTTCTGGTATCAATGGATATGACCCTTCTGGCCTCTATTAAGGATACTGCCTCATTGCATTCTGCATTTTAAATTTCATTTTGCAACAAAGTTAATTTTTTAATGGCATTCCTTCTGAAACTATGGTAAATTATGTAACTGCTTTGCTTATGCTCCCTTATGAATTTCAGACTAAGCCACCATGGTCTAAATAATTTCTCACAGTCAGGCCCTAGTAATCACCCAAGGTATTGCACAACTGGGCATTATATTCTCCATTGATAAGCCCATGTATTTTTACAGAGTTGGAAAAATCTTCAAGTGTTTCAAATACTGTGTGACAAATCATCCTTTTCTCATAAAAATCAACTCAGTTACATATACACTGCAACAGCTTTAGGGTAAGGGTCAGTCTGTTTTCTGGTTCTCTAGTGACTGAACCCATGTGGTCGTGGCTCATCCCTACCTCCTCTGCACGAGTAAGTAAATCAAAATAATAACTAATACACACACATTTCCACCTCACTGGATGTGTACAACCCAGCTAGCTTCCCCTTCTAAAAACAAGCAGGAAGCACAGCTTTGAAAATTGTTTAAAACACAGGTTGATAGGAATGTCAGCAAAACAAAAGCTCCACAGATACATTTCAAAACTCCAAGATTACCTGGTATCCTCCACATCCTGCCATGAAAGACTCACCACTGAGCTCTCTGTCTGCCTCCTGCCTGCTCGATGCCAACTCTCCTTGGAAGGCAAAGTACCATAACACAAAGGAGCTTTCCATACATCCTGCACTTCTGACCTTATAAGGCACAGATACTACTGAGCCCTGGAAATGGGCTCACCCCATGGCAGCAGCTGGTCAGATGTGGTAATCACAGCTGAACAAGTCATATGTAACCACATTCAGCAAAGCCATAGCTGTAGCAGCACTGCTAGAGAAGTAAAAGGACTTCACATGACCCCATATCTGCCCTTAGGTCTCCCCTCAGTGAGGAGTAAACTGCCTGAAATACCCATCACATATTTTAAAGGTAGAAACATACCATGATGATAATTTCTAATGTGGAAAAAGAGAAGCACGAAAAGTACATCCCTTTCCATTATGTTCTCTTACATGTCGAGAGGTACATGACAGTGTATTTCCCACTGGTTAGAAAGCCATAGGCTACCTTCCTTACTGAGAGAATATTAGCTGGTTCTTGCTTTACAAGGTTGCTGATTTACAAAGATCCACAAGAATGCGACCTGCACATCAGAGAGCAGGTACCAATTTCTCTGGCCTCTCTGACTTGGGAAGGAGAATGTCCAGCAGCTCACTTCCTTGGAAGCTGGCTTAGAAGATGAAATAGTGCAGAGCATTATGGGAGAGACAGATTATTTTTTTTGGTAATCAGCATCAACTTCATCAAAAGCATATGCTTAGATGCCAGTGACTCCTCAACGAACACTGGGAGTCATCTCTATGTGAATAGGCAAATTTTAGCACAGAAGCAGGGAGGAAGGAAGGCAGAGGAAGTCCAAACACCCGCTGCATTTAGAAAACTTTGTCAAAAACCTGATGGATCACACCAACTCCATCTCTCCATTGCTACAGATGGTCTTTCTCAGGGCATGAATAAAATGTCTGTGCCTACTCAGGACACAAACAAAATGTCTGTGTAGTGTGGTTATGCATGGGGTTATCATTATCTGTTCCTGTAGCAAGTATATGAATAATACATTAGGTGTCTTTCAAAACTGCGTGCTTGTGTCCTCCACCTGTATTTAATTTAAGAGGGGAAATGCCACATTCTGAACAATGAACAATACCTTAAATAATAATAGTTTTCAACTCTACTGTAAGTCTCCCCTCTGTTTGGGATTCAGTATAATTTCTATTGCCCTGTCTATAGAGGTCACCTCCTTGTTATCAGTTCTGGCTAATTAAAAGATTAGGAGATCAGGAAAGTCACCCTGAGGAATCAGTTATTACTAGAACTAACAACAGCTGGGAAAGTAGTAGAGAAATGTGACTAAATGTCCTAACCCTCTTCCCTTTACACAGCTTTCAAGTTTACCAGAAACTGCAAAGGACTGGGACCGATACTTGGCATGATTGGTTTTAGTTCTATGGCCTATGGAATTCATTTCCACTCTCCTGGTGAATTTGCTGTTAATGATCTTTCATCAAGAACTACTTTACAGATGACTGGTGTATGCAAGACCATGTTCCCAGTAACAACTTGTGTTGCAAGCTCATGTTTCCAGTGGCCCTCTAAAAACTTTATAATCTCGGTTCAATCTTCAGATGCATGCATACAGGCACAATGAAGGCCACCTCTGGCTAAGTGCTAGGTCACTGTAGCACTTTTTTTTTTTCTTTGCTATTTCAACAACACTAGCTACTTTACCTTTAAACTTCATGGCTTCAGTGTCATGATGGCAATGCTGTCTGTTGTTCCTAGTGCCATGAGAGTCTTCACAGGCCTCTGACTGTTTCATCCCATAGGTTGAAGAGGTCCTGGTGTGCTGTTGCTATTGTTCACAGCTATTGAACTGTGTCTCCCCTATCTAGCCTTGCAATTATTTCATTGACGGATCACAGTAGGGAGCAATAAGCAGAGTTTAGACATAAACTAAGAGCTCTTGGGGAAAATTCAGTTTATTTGGAGCAAATGAGTACCACGTGCATTGCAGCTTGTTTAATCATCTAAAGAGCTGAGCCTCATCTTTTTCCTAACCAACTTTCCTCTCAGGATTTCTCAGCCAGCTTGCCCTTTTCAGCATTTTTTGCCTTTGTGAGTTTATTCCATGCAAAACAACAGCCCATGTGTGAAAGACTTCTCACAGCATTAACCTTTCTTGAAAGTGCTTTGAGATCCATGGATAAAAAGTACTATGAATTGCAAAATACATTAAGTGTCTTGGAATCATTTCCACATGACTTAGTTCATAGTGGGCCTTCTCTCAGACACCTACTGTAAAACACTTAGTCACAGCCTATCTCCAACTCATTTCTAACATGAAATGTCCTGTAATGTTTCATGTTTCCACCACCCTCACCCACAATTACAGAAACATTCTAGCACTGATATAAATGGCAAAATAAAGCAGTTTTCCCATCTAGATCATGAGTGGTAAATTCTAAAGCTTTCAGGACCTATGAAGAGATTTCTGAAAACCACTTTTCAGATTCCAGGCAATTACGATTTTATACCAAGAAACCAGCTTGAGGCTGAAGTTTGTCAACCTGACATGGGAGAAGTTCCAAGTGCTCCAATTGGAACCATTTATAACACAGCAGAGCTGAGCCTGTCCAGCCTTCTTCTGAGAGACCTGAAACAGGGCAGCATCTTAAAACCTCCTGGCAACTTCCTGAAACCAGCATCCTCCCGGAAGGCATGAAATACGATTTGAAGACCTACACAAAGCAGTTTTAACAGTTTGTATATAGGATGCACTCTGAACACAAAATTATGTTTTTCTTAAAGAAGATCAAGGAAGTGCTTGAAGAGTCCTAGTTTGTAATCCAGCAATATCCAAGATCATATATGACATTGCTTGGTTACTTGAAGTATGGACATTATAGAAGGTGGAATTTTACTGCTCAGCCAAAAAGATCCTCTGTAGGCTAAGGTCACAGCAATGGGGAGAAGATTAAAAAGGATACAAAAAGTAATGCAGGCACAAAAGAAATTCCTGGTGACATAATGAAGGGAGCCTACCTTGAAACAATAGAAATAACAATGGAGCTACAAAATTGTGAGAGGCCCCAAAATGTTTCCTTCTGATGAGTTTATCAAAAAGAGGATGTTTTCATAGCAATATAAAAATAATGAACAGTCTAGAGCAGATAAGTGTGCTCTATACTCTCATAAAGTGAAGACAGATAGGCTTCCACAGGAATTTTAAAGATAATAATAATTAGGGTTCATAAGTCCAAAGAGAACTAATTCTTCTCCCTCCATTTTGCTACAAACAATCAGAAACCTAAACAGTTTAGCACAATTATTTCTGTCACTATCCATGGTTGATTTTATTGTGTTCAGCTTAAAGGTCTTTGAAACATCCAGATCTAAATGATGGCCGGATTGTTGTCTTCCCCAAAGTAAGAGGACTGGCTGACAGGTTTCTTGGTAAAAAGACTGGCAGTCTTCTGTAATAAAGACTTTATGTCTGGATCTCTAAATTAATAGCTGCAGCCACTGGATCAAAAGAATTTTGTTCTAGTAAAAACTGTCAAACTGATAACTCTGGAGACTGAGGTGTCTCATTTATTCACAGAGCAATTAAATTATAGAAGGAGCTGGGCAGATTCCTCACAACTATGCCTTTCAATTGTTACTCCAATAAAATCTCTGTCCTGAGGCATCTCTGCTGTGGTGAGGGTAGCAGTTAGCACAAATCCTGGACTGCAGATGTGCAGTGGGAAACATCTATCTCAGCAGGAAAGAGTGACATCCAGACACTTTGCAAAAGCCAAAGAACAGGCAACAGATGGCAGCAATTTTCATTCACCAGTGACTGGCTTGGACTCCTTTTTGGCTAACAAGTGTGAATGGCTTAATTATCTGTCCAGTTCTCTCAGACTTCTGCATCTATCTAAAGCTGAGAAAACTGCACACTTGGTGACAGTTGTTTTTTAAATTACCTATTAAAAACAAAGCCAGTAACAACACTCAATTCCCGGACACTTCGCTGCTCACACACTCTGACTCTGCCTCTTGTCCAGGGGCCAGAATGGTGAAATATATGCTCAATTAGAAGGCACAGGTTTTTCAGTGTGGTTTTGACTTTCTGCCATGAGTCTGACAGAGGTACAAAGATGATTCAGCCCCTACCAAAAATGCAGAAAAATCTTTATTCCTCATTTTGTGCGCCTATAATTAGCACATCCTATGCCTGGAAACATGGTAAAAAAAGCATAAGGATATGACCACTCTGTCTATGAACTACTAAAACCATCCTACTGCTTGAAGACCTCCCTTCTCTCAAATCCACAGAGCAAGACAAAGAAACGTTTAGGATTCCTGGCAACTACTCCTCTCCCAGCACATGCTAAACAAAACCCTGCTATCTAACAGGGGAGAGGATGAATTAACATAACCACCTCTCCATACAGCAATTAGCAAATGAAATCAAAACAAAGGAAATGTCCTCCATTAATCTTCCCCTGCCAAAGAGCAACTGACTGCCATATAATCCACAGCAATTAGCCCAATAATGGGAGCGCAAGAGATTTATCTTGAAGCAGGAATTAGGGAGGGCACGATTAATGTACTGTTCATCAAGAGTGCAGGCAAAAGCTGGTGATCCCTCAGTGCAGGGTTGTTTGAGGAAACTGCAAAGCTTAGTAGCCTGGAACGAGGTTGCAGCACATATGCCCCAGTACTCCCCTTTAACATATCCTGAAAAAGTCTGTTTGGCAGTCACTGCATATGGGAGGATGAGAGCTCATACCCAAACGTACACAAGCAAACTTTCAAGCCAGAGAAGACAGAAGCTTATATATGGCTGTCCCTGAATAGCAGGGGGTTTTGTATGCTAATTGCATGAGAAGATTCTAGGATGCCAAGGAGTTTAGGTGATATGGCACATCAGGATGCAAAGATCCAAAGGAGTACTGAGAGAATTGCCACTGTTATGTCCCCTCAGCTCTACACACTGTGGGAGATAAAGCCAAGAAGGCTCCAGAACAGCCACTGTTTGTAGGAACAAAACTTTGTAACAGTGAAATCTCTCACATTCTATTTTCTTTCCTGCTATCTAGACTTTGAAATCACAGTGTTCTGCTGCTTTTCACTGTTAGTTCTCACCTGTTGTTTTTTCTGCCCATTTCTGTTGTTATTTCAGTGGGGATCTAGCTTAAGCAAACAAGCAAAGCAATTAGAAATTGAAGACTGAGTAGCACAAAGCTAGAAAAAAATGCAGCATCCAGATAGGTGGATCCTCCACTACAGGACAGGTAGGGGATCAGGTAAGAGAAGTCTTAATACCTTTCTTGCCATTAGCTGAATATTTCTTAAATTAGAAGATGCATTTTCTTTCTTCATTTTCCTTTCTCCAGAATCACAAGAAAACTGAATACCAAACATGGAACAGTGTACAGGGACACTACAAAGCTCTTGCTTACATGTGCATCAGAAATGGAGGAAAGAAAAGGAAGAGGAAAAATTCATTATCTGAAGATAATCTTTGTTCTAAGCACCATTATTAGGCATCACAAGCTTAAAGGACTGTCCTTATTTTAATGTAGCACAGAAAAAGACATTTAAGGAGATTTACAAAGATTAAGACCTCTGCCATAAATATCTGTGCCAAAATTTTACTATGAGACAGTAAACAATTTATAGTCCTGTGACATTAGGTGTAATAAGACACAAGGTAGTAACTGGATTCAACAAAATACTTGCTTCAAGGATATTTGCAACACAACAGAAAAGGAGATTTTAAACAAGTGGAATAGGAAGAGTACAGACTCTACATACTACTGAAATCAGTGCTGAAGTGGTGTGCAAATACCTTCTTGTCATCAACTTAAATACGGACTCACTAGACAAACCGACAGAGAATTTGCATTGGGCAACTGGTCCCATGGGTGTTGGTGCTACTGGGACTTTTAGGTATTCAGTCAACTCAAGAGGAATTCCGAGAGCTCTTTAATGAGATGTATTTTGAAATCATCAGATTTAGCCATAGATGAGAGTTTCACTCTACAGGAAGCCTGGTAACAGATTTAGCCCTTTTCCACTTACAATAAATGGCTTTAGAGTTTCCATCAACTGCTGCACCACTGTACCTTGTCTGCCCTCCAGAACTATGTCTGATGTCTTTTCACACAGCAAATATAAGGGAAGTAAATACAGAAATTGAGACAGGTTGAACCCACAAGTCATTCCTGAAAAACCTTGGATGGACTTGCATTTCTAACCCTATAATTTTGCAGTTGATTTGTTTCAATAGAGCAGAGAATTTGCTTCCAAAAGCCAAAGTCTGACCCTTAGTCCCCTAGTGTCATACTCCTAACTGGAAAAAATTATGTACCTTTCTGCCAAAGAATACTGCTTGTAAGTGAGAAAAGGATTTATCAGTGTTCGTCTAGAGGAGTTACTAAAATATCAGACAAGGGTTAAGAGCAATTTGAAAGACTACTCAGTAACAATTATTCAGTTTAATTTTCTCCACAATTCCTCTTTAGATTTTACTTCTTCTCTTTCTCCCTTCTCTCCTTCCTACCCCCTCCCTTTCTTCCTGCTCAGTAAATCTGAAAATCTTTTCTCTTTATCATGTCCTTTAAGCTTCACAAGGAGGACATGTTCACTCCTGGAATATAATGTATAGATTTCCTGTATGTGCTTAGCATTCTCAAAATGGGGGAATGAGGTGGCCAAAGTAAAAAAAGTAAGGAACCAGCTCCAGTGAGATAGTTACAATTATACACTAACATGAGGTTTCAGGTCTCTTGAAGCTGTCAGAGATTTAATCCTACTCATTTCACTGACTTTCATCAATTTACCCAGCAGGGTCACTTTGCCCTGGTTGTGGCAATCTGAGGTGGTCTCCCACAAAATCAGTTGAGCTGTTTCTGTAGCTCATGTAACACTACATTTACTACTGCTCCCATGGGTCTCTTTCCTTTTTTTTTTTGCGCTGTTAATTTACTGTGCTTCATCAGTGTTTTTACAAAGAACTAAGTAAAGGGTACCATTTCTGGACTCCTCTTTCCAGCACACACCAGTTGCTTACCAGGCACTGAAGAGTAATGAATCTGGAACTGTTTACTACTCTCCAAATGTGTTAGCATGTCTTGCCATCTCACACTGGCAATCTAGTTCTAAATATGCATGAGAAGACAACAGCAGCTGCCCCTTAGTGCTGCGTTCTGGGGAATCCTTGATAGCAGCAACACAAAAAGATTGTGCCAGAGAATTCATTTCTTAAGCAGACAATTCCATGTTCTCCCACAGTCTGCCTCCTGCCCATTACAGCTGGTACATTCCCGTGACACAGAGATCAGCACAGACCTGCCAACACAGCCCAGCACAAGCTACAGCTGCACCTCCATCTATCCACTTACAGCAGCCTTTCTGACAGCATTTCTATCAAGGAAACCATGGGTAAAAAAAGAATGGCATTCAGCCAGTTTGCCTGCCCCACTGCCTTACAAAATGGAAATGGAGGGCAGAACCTCAGAGATGAGCTCGTGGGTGCATGGCTAGTCTCCTAGCTGTTTTCCTGTTGGTGGAGAGATTGCAAAGAAATTATTATTTTTCACCAATTTTTAGTCACTGGGGTACTAGCAGACTTCTCCCTTAATGCATCTATAATTCATATTTTTAGTATCTAATCACCTACACATGGAAGAATGCTGGAAGCCGTAAGAGCATGACCTGGCAGAATTTAGTCTGGTCTAGACTGAACAAAGCTATAGCCACACAAGGCATTCTTGGTCATCCATACACTGCCCCTAAGCAAGGACACTGTTGTACCTTAATTTGACAGCAAGAAAATAAAGAGTGGTTTAAAATGAAAGCTGTTAGTCAAGGATTTCTTCATAACAGACAGATTTGGAAAGAACAAAGTTCTCATTATACCGACTGTCGAGATTCTCCTTGGTGAAACTGTGACAAATCTAATAGTGCATGGGGGGATATTTTTTAATAGAGTCAACAGGCAGATGGATGAGATTTTAGAGAGACAGAGACAGAAGTGTATAAACTTCAGCCAAACACAAAGAAAGAGAAACTGCCTGGGAAAAAGGAACTGAGAGTAACTCAGCATGGCTTGGTTTGGGAGCTGAACTTGCAGCTTTGACAAGGCTGACTTTAAGGCGACCTTCAGTGAAGCTCTTTAACAGTGTATGCTGGGCAATCGCTGGTAAATCTTTATTAATTTTAATTGGCGGCACCCATTTATAAGAACCATTAAAAAGGATAAATTGAGCCCATCCGGCGTAATGTCTTTTGTTAATTAGTTTGTCAGCACTGTTTTAATATCCCCTAATGACTTCATATTTCAGGCCTGACATTAAAGGAGACGCTGTGAGAAAGGAAATGGTCTTATCACCGTGTACATTTTTTTCTTTTTTTGAACAAAAAGTGTCCTTCCAGGCCTGACCAAGGTTAGGTGTCATTTAGCTCAGATAGACAGGTACTATGACTTGGAAGGGCCCTATCACTCTATCCAAACCTCACCTTGCTACTGAACAACATGCTCTGCTAAGATTTTCTCTTTTTACAGACCCCCACAACAGCAGAAGAAATTAAAAGTCATTAGTCACCAAATTCCCATCCTCCATAGTTCATCATAGGCTTGTCTTTAGTCTCAAAACATATTAAGGTGGGAAAAATTACAGGAGAAACCCGGTACACAATTGCAGCCATGCCTCCCTTAAGTAAAACAGGTTAAATCCCACAGAGCTGAAGGTCTTTTGATTCACAAGGACACGTAAACACTGATATTCTGATCTGTCTTGGGGACCACAAACTTACAAATGAAAAGTTGATAGAGTAAGAGCATCAGCAAAGAATGCTTTACATATGAATTTAACTTGTAAAAGAATAAGAAAGAGAAATTACTCCTCTGGGGATGATGCCTGATCTGGAACAAAGGTGAGTGAGCAAATCTGGGATTTTGATGTCAACAGTTCTCCTTGTGCTCATCCTATATTTCTTGTAATTGCACACTCAACTTTCATCCTGGAAGATGAAGAACTTGAATTCAGTTACAAATGTTGGAAAAGCACTTCTAATGAGTGCAATATTTTAAGCCTTTACATCTCAAATAGGTTAAGAAGATTTTAAATTAGCTAATAAAAGCAATTTAGAATATTTTACCCTTTCTCTTTAATATATATGCACTTGATAATTTTTATTCAAGGAGGAAGTGTATAAGGTAAGGGCCAGGAGAAGAATCAGCTGTACCATCACAGACGACAACACAACCCATCATTGTCTGAGATCTCCCTTTATGGGATGAACCTCGTGTACTTAGACGCCTAGTTTCTCTCCTCACACATCTTCCACACACATCTTTGAGCTGATGAACACCGGAATTATTCATCTGGGGAAGCATTTCCTCACTTTGAGGTCTGCAGCAAATTTTGTTCCTACTCAGTATCCTACAGTGACTGGTTCAATTGAGGGAGGATCCTGAATTGACTTTTTGTCAGTGGAGGGTTGTCTCGTGGGCTGGATTCTATTAGGTTTTTTTATTTAAGATTACAATAGGTGAGCAATACGAGGAAAATAACATCCCCCAGTAGTTAATATTACATTTGATACTTTGATGCCTAGTTCTAGATGAATTCACAGGAGGGTGAAGTGATTAAGTGAGACACAGCTAATAGAAAAATTAGCTTTTCCTCTGTCTTACACAGCTTTGCAAATTACGAATATTTTCATTAATTGTAAGGTGCTTACATTTATGCTGTCATAGCAAAAGGAAAATTAAATCTATAGCTAATAAAATAGCAGGGTTTTTTCCCCTGAAATTTTGAGGTTGCCACAGATAGCTCTTTATAAGCCTCACACTGAGAATTGTAGAGAGACATGTTCCGCTTTGATAGATCACCTTTCAGCAAAACACAAACAAGTAATTACTGTAGCAACTGAATCAGTTAACAGTTTTATAACTGAGCAAAATCCTTGCCTCAAAATCAACTGAAATCTTACTGTAAGAGTCTGGAGAACAAACAGGTTTTGTTTTTTCCATTAAAATTTAGGGTTAATGATTTTACCGGATTTTTTTTTTTTTTATGGATACACAGTCACAGCATTTGAATATTAAAAGCTGCTCTTTGATCTCCTGCAAGCCATCCTACCATTATCGCAAGCTTGTGCCATGTTTCATGCAGATTTAAAATTTTCAGGGGACTGCTAAAACTTTGTGAAGCACGCAGTAAAAGCATGCCTAGGGTGAAATAGATATTCCCAGCAGTCTGAACACCTCTTTGAATGAACTGCCTTTGCAGGGAATAAAAGTCTTGAGTATTTTTCTCCAACCAGCCTGTCTCTTGTGCACTGGCGTGCTCTACAGAACTCAGCCTTTCATAATCAAAGGTCTGCGTAACACTGGCAGCATAGCTGGTACTTAGTCTCCATTTTGCATCTCTGACAAATACAAATTTACATAATAGTCTTTCATTTCTATAAAACATTGTTATTCATGACAATTCCAGTCTTCACCACAGAACAAAACCTCGCATTTTCATTGTTCCAGTACTTCCAGCTCTCGTTTTACAAAAAATTATGCCTTAATTAGTTTTGCTATTGCTAGCTAGAAAGTGAAAAGAGACAATTTTCTTCAGATGCATTAACTCAATGACAGTTGAAATTCACCTGAGTATTGTGAAAGAAGGAAACTAATATTCTTGTTTCCTAAGAGCCAGAGAGAAGAGTGTGGCATCTACCACTTCCAAAATATGGCAAACTAAAGCCTAGGCCATCCAGTCTATTCCCCTATGTATTCCAACACTATTTTCACCTGTTGCTGCTCTTCCTTCTTTCATATAACACTTTCTGTCCTCCAGCATGTCACTCTTGCTTCTGGTCTTCAGGATTTAGATATCTAATAATGAAATGCCCAAATACTAATAAAATGCCTATATTTTAGTAAAAATTTTTAAGTTAATGAATGTGCCTAACATATGTCAGATACTGTAATAAATTTTAATGCTTTATTGTTGACTTTTAATAAAGTATAATTTTTATCCAAAATCCAGCTTGCCAAATTAAAAAACAAACAAACAACAATAGCAAACACCACATCTTAGTACCTAAGAAATGTGGCACCCAGAAAAATAACCTGACCAGGCTAGATAAGTCTGTATAATTAGTTTTACAAATGAATATGAACAGAAGTACAGGAAGGCCCAATCCATGGCATACAGACCCTGTATGTGTCATATTAAGTACCCTGACTGGTCCTCCAGCTTGTCCTGGTCCCACTACCTGCCAGGAATCTTTGAGAAACTTAGATTTATCTGTGTGCCTGGATTACTCTATGCATATGTTGAAAATAGCAAGTTGGAGCAAGACAGAGATAACAACCCATATTTACAAGAACATTTTTTTAAATAAAGCTGTTGTTAAATAAAATCAAGCTGTTAATTTCAATAGCAGATAATTACACACAATACATCCCCTTCACAAAGCTCACAACAACATAGTAACTTGTAGTTCCCAGACTGGAGCAACAGCTGGGAGGCCAACACCAGCCTTTCCATCAGAAGCAGAAAATAGTAGTGATACAAAAAGGGCTTCTAGTAGGGGTTCAGAAAGTGTTTCAAGTGGTCCCTTGTCTCAGCTGGTACTGAACGTGTAGTTGCTCTCTGCAGAGAGCTGCCACCACTGCCTCAGGTGTCATGTGAGTTGGGCATCCCACTGTTGATCTTGATGGTTGCTGGAGGCCTGGTGGCCTTAGCAGATTTGGCCACTTCACGTGCTGATATATCCATGCTTGTGGATTCAACAGCATTACTGACTCTGGAGCTAATCAGGTTCTGAGAGACCTTCAGATACAACCTCTTAGCACACTCTTTTACTCTCTTTGACTCACTCTCTTCTGGTGTCTGTTTCTACCCCCCATCCATAAATACCTGTGGAATCCATTCACACCCACACAGAAGAGGCCTTTACAACTTACACACAGGAGATCTGACACTCCTGGGGAAAAGCAGAGCTGTTAGGTGGTACCATGTGAACTGTACTCCTCTGTGCAGTGGATCAAGGAGAGAAGTGATACCAACAAGCCTGGGAAAATCAGAGTAAAAGCTATAAATTTGCTTGTTTACGGTTAATATAATTTTTTAAAAAACGTAATAGTTATAAAGGTAAAACAAATGTGAAGTTATTCAAGTGCCTTTTTATTTAGCATATTGTTTAAATAATAGATTAAAACCAAATCCAAAATCACCTGCTTTGATCAATCATCAAGAGCTCATGGACTATTTTTTCATCAGAATCAGCTTTGTACCTTATCCTCAGCACTGGAAAAAGCAATTGCCTGATTTTCTCCCATGGGAAAAAAATACAAAAGAAAACAGAATAAATCACATGAACTTATGCAAAATCAGAAATGTCATTGTTTGCATCATATGCTCCTATGTCCTACAATCATTTAGCCAGCAACTTGTTAGTCCTGCATCGTGGTGAGCATCCAGCATCAAAGGAGAGTAGTGCTGTGTTAGCCTGCACTTACTGTTACAGATCTCAAAGCTTACAAAAACTGCCCAATACCCTTATCCTCATTTTGTAAAGAAGACACTGATACACAGAGAAAAGTTATTTGATCTTAATGGCAGAATCAGGATACATCTGCTAATTTTTTCTCTGGAAAAATACTAGTTTTATTTCCTTTACTGTGGAGGACTAGAAAGTTGAGGCTGCATATTTCTCAGCTCTTCTTTAACAAGAAAATTGTTAATCTTCCCTAATTCCCTTGTTTTCTTCAGTATCACACTCTCTGTAATTTCTCCCAAACCTGGTCACAAGTGGTCAGAAGTGATAGAAACCTTTAGTACTAATCGTTTCAATGAGCAATTCCCACTTTGGCTTCAGACCCATCACTACAGACTCACCATTTTCTGTTAGTCCTCTGCTTCCCATGATGAAAGCAGTCCCAACTATGATGAAAACAGTTTTGAAAGTGGGTTTATAATGTAGTTCATAAAGGAATAAAAACCTGCAGAAGTCAAGTAATAGCAGTCCCATGGCCCCTATTCACAGGACTACACTAAAATTTTCTCAGAGAAGAGAAACTAAGCAAAGTCAAGCAAACATGAAGATAGTTCACTAAGATGGAATTTGTCTCCAAACATTTGATAGCTCACCCCTGTCCTTTGTTACCCACTTTTATTCAAGTAAAATAATCCACTGAATAATTCATGTGAATAGTCTTGATCTGGAACCTCTGTACAATGAATTCCTTACATGTGTCTTGTAACACATATGATCTCGCTTCCATTCTCCAGCAAAAACTAATGCAGTTTTGGAATAAATTTCTTTCCAAGAAGCTCCACTTTCTCTTTGTGGGACCATTCCACATTAAACTCACTATTTCCAATGAGATCTTTCAATCAACCTGCTCACAACAACATAGTTTCGTGGAATTATAGAATGGTTTGGGTTAGAAGGGACCTTAAAAACATCTAGTCCAAACTGCCTGCCATGGGCAGGGAATCTTCCACTAGAAAGTGTTTTCAAACCAACAAAAGTACACTGAAATGGCAAGTGCATTTCAGGTTTTATATTAGTAATCCGGAGCTACTGTCAGTATTTGCCTGCCTTTATGGAGGAGTGAGGCAATCACAAGAATAGATCAGCATCCATTCAAGCACTTCCAATAACATTTTCATTCTCTTCTCCATCAGTACCAAGTATTGTGTATATAGGCAGGCCCTGCATGATTAGAGGTGCTTAAACAAGTGGGTTCTAGAGGTGCTCAGGTCAGTGCTTACTAGAGGGTTACCAAGCTGTCTGAGTTCTGCTCGATGGGAAACAAGGGATCATCCTTGAGAACAGCTGTAGTGACTCACAAGACATGTGGAGCCTGGTCTAAGCCCAAGCCGAGCCTTGAGTACTGCAAGCACTAGTCACTAATTGCTGACTCTTCAACCCAGCCTGGGTGACAGGAAGGGAGCAAGAAAGCCTGCCTGCAGAGCAGCACCTGGTGGGAGCTGCAGCAGCAGCACTGCCTCTGGATTCCTCCTGCTTGAGCACCTCAGCCTGTGGCCAGAGCTCATGATACAGCTACTGACTGCAGGCTTTCACAGATCAGGTCCATCATGTTCTCTCAGTGTATCTGACAGGGACTAATGCCTGAAATCACACTGGTCTTAAAAACAGAGACTGTCCAGAGCTGCAATATTCAAGCACAGTCCTTTTCCAAAACCAGAATCTCTTAGCATGGGGCTTGTTTCAGAGCCAACTGCATTGCATCAGCCTCCTGGAAGAAGTACTTTGAAAGGTTTTTGACCTTTCTTTTCCATTTGGGGACAAAAGTGTTTCAATCATATCATCCCACACCTAAACAGGAACAGATTCTCACTCCCAAGTTTGAGAACCAGAAGTAGCATTTTAAAATAGCAAGCAGCAATCTTTGTGACAGTGAAAAATTCACTTGGAAAGCATCAAAGTGTATGAAGACCTCACACGGTTTGGAGGAGCTGGTTCTTTGAGATCTAGCTGTGGCTCAGTTAGATGGGTCCTAGAAACAGCTACTGATTCCCCACCCCCCACAAGAGATCAGGATATCAAGCAAGTGCTCTCAGAAAGAGCAATAATTCAGTTTCTGCTGTTATTCTGCACAGAGATCTCATGCAAAACTCTCTGTCCTCCAGGTGATACAGTAATATGAGTTCACTCACATGAGCTCACTCATGATCTGACCTGGCAAAAAGGACAATTAAGTTGTTTAAAAGGAAACTATTTTAAAAGTTGGAGAAAATCCTCACACAATTGATTTTACTAATAATGTTTACACAGATTTCTACAGATGGCCTAGCTACATGCAATACATAAAACTAAATAACTTATATAACTGAATTCACACTTTCACTGAATCATCTATGCAGTGAATAGTGATCAATTTACTCTTTATAACAAAACTAACCTGACACTGCTGTCAGACATGCAGAAATTACAAAGGAATTGTGAATTTCTCTGTTAACTAAAAATCAAACAAATTCAGCAGAAACACTTTGCTACTGTCTATCCAATAAATATGTTATATATCTTACAAGAGCTAGGATTCACTTTCCTATTCATACTTGGCATTTGTTAACTGACTCTGTGAAATTCCTCAGAAGGTGATGAAACATGGGCCGGATAAATGGGTTGTAAGGTGGCAGAACCATCAAAGGGTTGAAAGGGTTGTGATCAATGGCCCAAAACCCAGCTGGAGGCCTGTTATTGGTAGTGTACATCAGGGGTTGATACTGGGGCCAGTAATAATTTACATGCTCATTAATGGTCTGGATGACAGGTCAGAGTACACTCTCTGCAATTTTGCAGATGGTACAAACTTGGGAGGAGTGGTTGAAACACCAGAGGTTTGTGCTGCCATCAGAAGGACCCTGGTGAATAGGTCATGAAAATTATCAGAGTGAAATGCCAAATCCTGCATCAAGGGAGAAATAACCACACACACACCAGCACAAGCTGGGGCTGCCTAGCTGGAAAGATACTCTAAAGAAAGGGATCTAGGGATACTGGTTAAACATAAGCCAGCCATGTGCCCTTGTGGCAAAGAAGGCAAATAGCCTCCAGAACTGGATGAGGGAGAGCATTGCCAGCAGGTTGAGGAAGGTGTTCTTTCCATTCTGCTTAGCACTGGTGAGATTCTACCTGGAGTGCTGCATCTGCAACTGAGCTTCCCAGAACAAGAGACATGAACATAATGTAGCAAGCCCAGCACAAGAGCCACAAAGATGATTTAGAGTCTGAAGCACCTATCATAGGAGGAGAGGTTGAGAGAGGTAAATTTTTTTAACCTGGAGAAAAGAAGGTGTGAGGAGGATCTTACAAATATGCAAAAATACCTATTCAGAAAGAGGAAAGAAGACAGAACCAGATTCTTCTCAGTGATATCCAGTGACAGGACAGGAGGCAAGGAGCACACAGTGAAACTCCATTTAAACATAAAAAAACTTTACTGTGTTGGTGGGAAAACACTGGAACACACTATTTCAATGTAACTTTAATCAGTGGCTATGGATTGTTCCATGCATTTGTGTGCTCTGGCTGACACCTCCTTATATATTTTTACATGCACATAAGCATTCAGCAGTGTTCCAGATTAAACTTTTTAAGCCATCACAACCTTGTACTCCCAGAGTGTCAGAATGTGAAATATCCATATAATATTGACATCTAACTAAGTTTATGTCAGTTCTGAACTCACTGCACTCTTGAAGGTTACTCAGAAACAGAAAGAAGCAGATACTATAATAAAGGAGTTTTTATATCAGACTTTAGTTTGTAAATTGGGCAGAAATAGCCCTTCAACTACTTTGGCATGTAATTTTACCACTCTAAATCTAAAAGAAAACAATATGGGTTAATGTTTTCACTAAATGATCTTTACATTTTTCTTCATCTGCACTTTTGACATTTCCAGCAAACACAGCATGATACTAAGCAAAAATGCAGAAAACTCAAACCACATACAAGCTAAGCATCTCCTTGGGCTGATATCACAGGTCTGTTTGCTAATCACATATTCAAGTACACATATCCTCAGCACCTGTCTTTGTGAGATCATTTTTTATTATCAGTGGACTCAATTCAGTATTTGTTTAGTTTTCAGTCCACAGAATGTAAAAACTCCAGCAGTACAATGGGGGAAGCGAATAGAAACAGGCAGCGGACCTTTACTTGTTGTCACAGATTCAATCTACCCTCTACCCTCTGGGTAAACCTTTCATGCCTGGAAAAGCCAGATGGAAAGACTACAGCTGTGTTAATGGAAATAAAAAAGCCAAACGTCTGGCAACTACAAATAAAAAGTTCATTGAGATGGGTCTTGAAATGAAACATTTCTCTTCTTTGGATACACCATTGGCTGACCTTCAAGGCATTCTGCAAAGTTCACCCAACAAAGAGAACAGAGATGGAAGACAGAAGAACTGTTCTGGGTCAGACCAAAGGCCAGTTTAGCCAGATAACTCGTCCGCTACACTACCTCACAGTCGCTGAATGTGCAATCCCAGAGCAGACTCAACTCTGGAACAGTCAACCTGAACAGAGGCAGGTAAGGAACTCATCTTGCTGTCCATGCTGCTGTGAACTGAGACCAAAAATGGATGCCTAGGGAAAGGCATAAGAATAAGGTAGTCCTACATCCTGTACATGTGAGAGTAGCCTGCTCTTAAATTTTCAAAGTAACCAGCTGTGGCTTGTGGAAGAAGATATTCCAGTGAAGCTGTATTACACTATGATTTTAAAGGCATAAACTTCAAAGAGAGGCATTGATGTATTTAAAACAGATCAAAAAAACAGCAGCAATACCCTCTCCCATTCCAGATCCCATTAAGATCATAAGCCAAGTTGAACATCATGATAAATATGCTGTGCTCATACACCTGTGGGGAGTTCCCAGCCTGCAGTGGAAACTGGAAATCTGTCAACAAGAAGACAAGTGAGCCAGTGGCCTTTT
The DNA here is from genome assembly GCA_020086605.1 of Lanius collurio. NCBI lineage: Eukaryota > Metazoa > Chordata > Aves > Passeriformes > Laniidae > Lanius > Lanius collurio. Next base: position 17,393,472 of record JACBWW010000004.1, on the reverse strand, counting down.
CTGATGAAGGAACTACATCAGTGGACAAGGGAAGAGCTAGGGATGTTATCTGGACATCCGTAACACAGTCCCTCACAACACCCTTCTCTCTAAATTGGAGTGATATGGGTTTGATGGATGGACTGTTTGTCAGATGACGAATTGGCTGAAGCAGACAAGGGCTCAATGTCCAGATGGAGATCAGTGACAGGTGGTGTCCCTCAGACTGGGATGAGCATGATTTCATATCAATGACACAAACAGTGGCATTGAGTGCACCCTCAGCAAGTTTGCAGATGACACTAAGCTGAGTGGTACGGGTGACATGTCTGATGGACAGGATGCCATCTAGACAGACCTGGCCAAACTCAAGAAGCAGGTCCACAGGAGCCTCGTGAAACCAAGTACGAGGAGTTACACCTGAATTGAGGCAACCCTTGGTATCAATTGAGAGTAGCTGGGAAGGAAAAGGAATTGAGAGCGCTGGTAGATGAGCTGACAACATTCACCTGCAGTCCAGAAAGCCAAATACATCCCAGGCTGCATCAAAGGCAGCATAGGGGGTGATTTTCCCCCCTGTCCTGCTCTAGTGAGACCCCAGCTGGACCACTGAATCCACTCTTGGGTCCACAGCACAGGAAGGACATTGACCTGTTGTATTGGGTCCAGAGAAGGGGCACAAAAATGATTGGAAGGATGAAATATCTCTCTTATGAGGAAAGGTTGAGGTTGTTCAACCTGGAGAAGGCTCTGGGAAGACCTTATTGTGGCCTTCCAGTGGTAAAACAGGGCTTAAGGGAAAGATGGGGACAGATTTTTTAGTATGTCCTGGTATAGGACAAGAGATAAGGTTTTTAAATTAAAAGAGGGTAGACTTAGAATAGAGACAAGGAAGAAATTTTTTTATGAAGAAGGTGGTAAAACACAGGCACAGGTTACCCATAGAGGTGGTAGATGCTCCATTCCTGGAAACATTCAAGGTCAGGTTGGATGCAGCTCTGAGCAACCTCTTCTAGCTGATGTCCCTGCTCAGTGCAAGGGTGCTGACAACACATGACCTTTTAAGGACCATTCCAACCCAAAATATTCTATGACTCGATGTTGCAAGTGTTTGCTATAGTTTGAGAGCCATCTAATGGTACATGATTGCTCAGGACATGCTGGTAGGCGAACAAGTCTGCTTCAGACCTGTATGTTGGATGCATCTGAAGTATACCTGGAACCCCAGCATTCTGAAGCTGCACTCCCCTGTGACAATGCAGTTCACAAGTACCAGGGCAAGGAACTTGCAAGAGTTGAGTGTTCTTCCTTGGGCATCTGCCCGTAAAACAGTCTTCAAGAGATCAGGTGTTTGCTTCATGACTTTCCAGGTGATGTTTTTTCCCTTTCGAAACATCTTGTCTACCAAAGGAATAACATTAATGATATTGAGATCCTTGTCTGTTCCTTTAAAACCAAATTTTCCCAGAAGAAATACAAGGAAATAAAAACACTAAAAGCTAAAAATACCCAAACCCAAAACCCACCGCCACTAAGGAATGATTAGCCTATTAGCTCTGTCTATGCTACATAAATACAAATGATGGATTTTATTAACACTATCTATGCTATCCGGAAGGTTCTCAAGGAGCAGTGTATTTTCTGTACATGAAAATCTGAAAGTACTGAAAATACTGGATTTTTCCATTTTCATGTAAATCAAAAATTTCTTTGTGTAGTGTTGCTTCACAAAACCAAAATCCTAGAAATGCTGTATTTAAAAGATTCATAAATGAATCTTTGAATTAACCTTGCAGAATTCAAAATATTTTACAGTTATTTTATTGTTAATATTTTTTTATTTTTATGCTAATATTTATAAATATAAAAATGTGATTATTTTTTTAACTGTTGGGACTAAAACAATTAGTATTCTGGTATTGAAGGTCCAGGGATTGAGGTTTCTCAAAATTTCTACTATGCACAAGGCACCAACACCCAGCAACATAACTGTGTCACAGGAAAAGCAAAGCTGAACAACTGCATGTGCAGAGCTTCTGGCAGGAGAATTATACAGCAGAGGGAGCAATTGCCCTGAGTCACTTTTATTCCTTACAGCATTAGCATCTCTGTAGCTGCAAATTATTCTGAGTTTGTACACCAGAATAGTAGTTCTTATTAGATGAAACATAGAATTGAAAAAAAAGATAAACCCTGCAAGATCAAAAATCCTCTTTGAGTACAGCTATGACTGCATTGACTTCAATATGCATTGGTAAAGCATCCAAGGGAAAAAGCAGCTGGTATCTTTCTGTTCAGGAAAAGAGCTAGATAATTGCTAGTGTGAAATAGTGAGAATTTGTGAGAAGGGAAATAATCATTCATTCTAAAAACTATGCTAGTCTACAGTTTATAGTGATAGTTTTATATCCTAAGATACAGGAGGTGTTTTGAGAACAAAAGACTTGAAATCAGGGGTAAACCAACTGTGTGTATGTTTATTCTTCCCTAGTTGTCTGTGAGAGTTTATTCTGGTATGCAGTCATTTCTTAATTTGACCTACAACGCTTCCAGAACACCATTTGGTGCAAAGGCTAAACAAGGTCAATTCTTGACAGGGAGAATGTAGCAGCTAGAGACATGGGAGATTGACTCTGGGGAGTATTGTTCTTATTAAGAGACAGGAAGACACTCCAATTCAGAATGCATCTAGAAAAGGTGCTGCAGGTTTCATAGCACTGTGTTTATAGAACCTCATAGAGAAGATACACCCCGTGCCTTACACAATTTGGGTCACTGCAATGCAAAACATCATAGCTCACACTGTTTGCATGTGAACATGGCAAAATCAGTAATAAGGTGACAGCAGGGGGACACATTCAGTGATTTGTATTATTATCTAAAAGCAATACTTGCTCTCATTCCATTCTTTGAATCTTTACTTTTCTAAAAGACAAAAAATACAAAAAAAATTTCCATTTGCAGTCTTCTGCTTACCAGACTAGTGTTTTATTAGACCAAGTGTTAGTCTTAGCTAGCTTTTCTTTTGCACCCTTTGATTCCTGCTAATATAATAAGTTTAACATTTCAGACTTCCTTTTGCTATTTTGTAAAGTAAGTTACAGGATCTAAAACTGAGAAAAGGATCTTTTTTCAACATGGTTCCCAAGAAGAGCAACTCAGTCATCCATGAAAGAAATAACACATCAGTTTATTAAAATGGATTGATTTTAAAAAATATTTGCATTATTTTCAATGAACCAAGACATCTTAAAATACAACAAGCTGACAGAAGTCAAGAATGATAACGTATAAGAACCAGTTTTATCATAACCACACCACTGGAAGCTAACTTCCACACATTCCAGGGACTAGTGAACTGATAGATGATGCCTGCAGCATCAACTTCCTCTAAAGATCCACTTCTCAAGATAGAGGGCATCAGGGCAAGTGCCTCCAAGTTTGGCTGCTACATGTATCTGCCCTGCAGCTGACCACATTCTTACCGTGGCCATCCCGACACATACAGCAAGGGTACTAACTACTGACAAGTAAAAGTTACTTGGTCGGCACTGGGACCAGCAGGAATCACCACAAAAAGTACAAATGAGTGTCTGGCCAGCACTGTAACCCAAGTGATCAGAAACTGCACAAGCAACTAGTGAGGAGCTGGCCCTTTGTAACAGTTGGTTTTAGGCCAAGAAAAAGCAGAACATCGTAGGGATGGCTGTGAATTGGCCAGTCTCCACCCACAGAGAAAGCTGCTGCCATTCATCCCACAAGTGTTCTTGGAATTTGCTTGCTACAGCTTTAAAAAAGGTCAGATAGAAGGTGCTCAAGAAAGAGTTATGCTGTGACCACTCTGGCTGTTTTAACTGGGCAGCCAACTCTGCCTTGTGACAGACAGCTGGGAAATGTAGCTACTGAGAGACTGAATTGTGTCCGCATTTAAGCACTCGTGTTTCATACGAGCACATAAATTATACCACAGGAATTTAGGGGATGGAATAGCTGCATTATGAGGAGAGATTTCTCTCCTTAATTTGAAGACACGCAGGCTGAGGGGGATACAACAGAGAACTGCAAAATCATGAAGGTAGTTGAGAAAGTGAGAGAGCAGATTGTTACTCACCAAACCTTGCAATACTACAAGTATGGGCACTCACTAAAACTATATGCAAGATAGGTTTAAAATGATTTCTTTTGTTTGTTTGATTTTGCAAACACAGCTATAGTGAAATTTTGGTGATGTGGGACTAGGAGACCAATCATATCAGCAGGCAAAAAAAGCAGGCTATAAAAAGAGAATTAATTTATTGGCAGCCATTCCAAAATGGGTAAGGGAATGGCCACAGGTATACCTCCCAGAGATTTTCATTCAGTGACTGTTGATGCTGAGGAAGAATGAGGGGAATGCACAGATGAATGGCCAGGATCATGCCCTAGCTCCATGTAGTATTGCCTGCTGTTACTGTCCAAGGCAAAGATACCAGTCTAGGTGGGCCATAGGTTTGACACAATAAGGTATTTCTTGCACTTTTATGCATGAAGCCATGACTGGAGAAAGTCATGGGCTCTGTAGGCCTAAGAGTCCAGACTCACTGCAGGAAGGTGTGGCTTCCCCTGTAATCACTGTCAGACCTCACGTACTTTAAAAACCTGTGCAGAAGTATTAATGCAATAGGCATGCACACTGAAGAACTGCTTCTGCCCCGCAGAGCATTGAAGCTAAATTCAGGATTGTTTCTGTTATGTCCCAGTAGCTATAACTACTGCAGTTTTGCAAAAAATTCTCTTGCTTTTTTTCCCTACCTGCAGCTCCTATCCATAATACTCCCCACTCCAGAGGAACTCAATGATGGCACCACGCTTTGTCCCTGCTATAGTATTAATTTCTCCCCCAAACTTGCAACCAAACATGTTAGCTCAATTTACAGCTTCACAAAGGAGGTATCTAACAATGGCATTCCTGTCCCACTCTCACAATATGAGAGCCCAGATTTTTAAAGGAAAAATCTGTCATTTGCTAGCACTCAAACACATGCTGGCTTCCCCTGAGCACAACAGATTTCACCTGCTTCCTTCCTTTTCCTTTCAGATCCGACAGCTGTGATGGATATGTTACTAACACACACACAGCACATGTGCCACATACCCCTTTATCTTCCTCTCTCCATTTCTGCACCCCTGAAGAACTGAGAGGAAATAGAGCTGGCGAGAGTTATCTGGATGTATGCAAGGCTTGATTAGACTCATGAGACCAGACAGATTGATATCACTACTGCTCCTCCTACGTATTAAATGCCACCACTTTTCCCAGAATTTTCCATAACTACATATGCAGTGGTCACTAGTCTAAACTTGACCAAACAACTTACCCAGCTTCATATTGTAATGGATGGGTGGGCAAATTTCTGAATATGCCTGTGACTTCCCAGGAAGCCATAAAAAAGATGGATCTAATTTCAGTGGTGCCCACTCCTTTCTCAAGTCTGAGGAAACATCTGTTTCCATTTTCTCTGACGCCTGCAAGGCAAGTAGGAAGGCACAACATTTTCTACACTGAATTCTAAAAAATATGACCATACACTAGTTCATTTCTCATCATTCCAAATTTAACCAGAAAGTACAGTGTTGTATAACACAAGGAGCCAAGCACTACCCAAGAGTGACAGAATTTTATTTAGCTCCCATTTCAATGGCAACTGGCCAGCTGGGATTTGTCCATAAGTATTTATTTGATAGCAAGATGAGTTACACTGGTCCAGTTGCCTAGAAAAGAAATCAGTGGAAATTACAAGAAGAAAGAAGCTATTAAAGCTATCCATTTCCTCTACCAGGCATCATACAGGCACCCTTAGACAGAATCAATTTGACCAGGTTCTCAGATAGCAGAGACCTGGACTAGCATCCTTCCCAGTGGAAGTGAACAGTGTCAACTCTTCTAACACTGGGAGTAACAAGTAAGACAGCTGGATTCTCAGCATCTGTAGATCTTTACCAAAATCAGTTTCTCACAACTGAGCTTTTAATGAGATCACCTCTCTCCAATGGCCTAAAAAAAATTACTAATTGGGAAATTGTATGAAAGTAATTCTGGTTGTGGCAAAAGGAGAGCCATGTAAAAATATTCCTAAAACCAAGCAAGCAATGAAATGGGAAAGAGACACAAGAAGACGCTGGAATGTGTTGAGAGTAACCAGGCCTTGGCACCAGACATCAAATTCACTCCTTGTCATCAGACATCATTCAGGAAAGTTATTGCTTAAAGAGGCTGACTGAAGAAGTTGCACTTATTGGAAATGTTCTCTAAATTTCAAGTTTTCAAGGTTCTAAGTTAATCCCAGTCCATTTTTAGGAATTGCTTTACTTTTCGTTGTCCTGCGGGAAAAACACTTGATCCCGCACATTTTCATTTCTAACCACTAGATGTCACTCTACCCATTTCGGTCTCATGCGCACCACCGCAGTAATTTGCTCCCGAGGGAAAAAAACAAATGAAAAAAAAAAAAAAGCTAAATAATCACTACGGAGAAATAGACAACATGTCAAATAGGGCACAAAGTTTTCCCAAACGCAGCCTCTTTGTAAGCCTGAAGTAGCTTTAAATACACATAGGTCAAGATGTTTTGGAGCTGAGACTGAGATTCAGCACCACTTTAAGCTGGAGAGGGTAAAAAGATCAACTCCATAGTTACAGGCACAGACTTATTAACTGTTCACCTAATTTCCAATTCAAACAGCAATAAAGTGAATATCTTGGGTGGAAAGCAACACCTCTTAAGCCTCTGCAAAGTTCACTATACTCCCAAAGTGTGAGCCGTGATCCCTGCAGTATACTCCTTATCATAGAATCTTAGAATGTTTTGAGCTGGTAGGACCTTAGTGATCATCCAGTTCCAACCTCTAGCCATGGGGGGGGGCACCTTCCACTAGAACAGGCTGCTCAGAGCTCCTTCCAACCTGGCCTTCCTTGAACATTTCTGTGGATGGGGTAACCACATCTTCTCTGCTCCAGTGCCTCACCACTCTCATAGTAAAGAATTTCTTCCAAGTATCTAAACTTACCTTCTTTTTTCAGTTTGAAGCTATTCCTCCATAGTCCTGTAACTACATGCCTATGTCAAAAGTCCCTCTTCCAGCTCTCTTATAGTCTTCCTTGAGGTACCAGAAGGCTGCCAGTAGTTCTCCCCTGAGCCTTCCCTTTCCCAGACTGAACAGCCCCAGCTGTCTTAGCCTGCTTTCACAAGAGACATGTTACAGCCCTCTGATCATCTTCATGGCCTTTCTTATGTTGGGGCCCCAGAGCTGGATGCAGCACTCCAGGGGGGTCTCACCATCTCACCAGAGCAGAGCAGAGGGACAAAGTCACTACATATAGGTATATACCACATCTCTGTGATGCCAGTAAGGTCATAGCCCTGCAGGCACACACATCTCTAATTCCTCTTGTTTGCTCCCCACACTGCATGCAATTGCACACATGCAGTTCAGTTGGGCACCCCACCCCTATCCCAAGGAAGCTGACAACCTGCCATCTCTCTCCACATATCTTATAAGGTATTCCCTTGGAAAATGTACCTTTTTAGTTTACTGCCGGTTTAAAAAATGAAATCAGTTCTTTGTACTACACTTTCATGAAACCCCAACCCCATCTGCAAAACCTGCAATGATAAATTCTCTCCCCTGTATAAACAGATGTCACTGTGTGACATCAAGCACATTTCATATGATGCCTTAAAAAATGTAATGCAAAACTGAATGTGTATAATTACTAGATTAGCAGGTTTCAGCAAACCAGGGAACATATAATAAGACTGTGAAATGGTAACAGGGAAAGGGAATCAAGAACCAGGAGATTAACCCTGACAAAAAGAATGTACCATTTGTTTACAGTGATAAACCTTTTTTCATAAAACTTATTATTAATACTCTTCTAATACATTCCTCAATGTATTAGAATATTAACAAATTTCTATATTTTTTTCAGTCTATGACATAACAGAGCAGATCAATATAGTCCTACTGATCTAAGCATTTCTACTTTAACTTCAATAAAGCATTTCTAACAGTGAAAATAAACTATTTCTTTAGCACAGCTAATCCTTTTGCAGTCAGTCCTCTCCAGTCCCCCAAACATACTTTCCTATAGGAATTAACCTACTTTCAAAAAAATATTGAAGTCTTTCCACATGCACAGAATTTGTAATCACTTACAATTTATGTAGCCTAGAAACCAAAATAAAGACAGTTTGCTGCTTAGGAGAAAACTCAAATTATATCCGTCCTCTGCCACTGGTTTCCTGTGGGATCTTGGACAAGTCATTCAGGACATGTTTACAGTTCACAGCAGAGAACAATGCAGAATGCTCTGAGCTGCAGATTCCCAAGCCAGGAAACACACATGGCACAGCACTGCTGAACCTGTATGTACCAGTCCATCCTGGTCCATTAAGGTATCATTGCATGGAGGCAGCTGCCTGGCTCATGAGGTCAGTGATCACACAGCCTGCTCAGGTGTCTTCTCACCAACAGTAAAAGCACTTGCTGGTTCTTTATCTCTTTTCTCCATTCAAAGAGTGAGAAGAGTAGCCCTTCCATGTTTTGCAAAGATGCTGTAGGCATACAAGCAAGAAAACCGGGGAAGTACAGAGAGAACCGAGTACAAAAGAGGAGGGAATGCATGCAGAACTCTAAAACCCATGCAGCACTTGAAAGTTGCTTTCCTGCAATAATTTTATCTTAAGCATCAGGAAAAAAAATTTTTAAAAAAATCTATTACTAATAAATGACAAAGTTAGAACTGGTAACACTAAGGACCAAAATGTGAAAACTTCTCAGGATCAACAGGATTTGGAAAATGATAAAAAAAAGTCTTAAGAAAGTACCTTTGCTCTTGGAAAGTGCCACTTTATTGACATTTCTTGAAGAAAAATAAATTTCTGCTGAGAAAGGTTACGCAGGAGGATTTTCTGAGAAAAGGGAGAGGCACCAATTCCAGAATGTACTGACAATCTGAAGCGCCAATGATAAGACAGACAGAAGTTCAAACTGCACACACGAGACGTGGCACTGGGAATTAAACCCAAGACTCCACACAAGTTCCTGAGCTGGCTAGTACAGGGTATGTACAACTGAATGCTCACTGTAACCCCTATAAGAAAGACTCACATGCTAGACCAAGCTCAGCACACTTGTTTGGATGTGAGGAATGTTACATTTAAATTTCAATTTCACACAAAGCATTGCTGGGATTTGAAAGCAGTTCTTTCAAAAATAAAAAACAAATACCCTGTCTGTTGGTGTATTCATTATTCTATTTCCAGTTAAATCTTTCAGAAGTGTCTGTTCTGTACCAGTGTAGAAAGGAAAAAGGCTTTATGGGATAGGAGCCTGTTTGCTCTCCCTCTCTAGGAAAAAAAAAAATCAGACAGAAAGGAATTTAAGAATTTTATTCGAAAATTCTACCTTTATCCAAAACCTCACTAGGGAAGTTAATGAACTTTAAAACAGGTACAATTTTTTGAAATTTGTGTTCCACTCTCTCATCAGAAAAAAAGGCTTCTCCTTCCCAGCCAAGTACAGTGTTATACCTGTTATATTTACAGCCATATTCCTTTCACTGAAGTTTGATGTGGAATCACATCAGTCTGTGGTCTTTCCTGTAGGCCCACTTTCAGTACCCAAAGCTGGGGTGGCTACAAGAGAGCTGGAGAGGACTTTTTACAAGTGCATGTAGTAACAGGATAAGGGGAATGGTTTCAAACTGAGAGTAGGTTTAGATCAGATATTTGGAAAAAATTCTTTGCTGTCAGAGTGGTGAGACACTGGAACAAGTTGCCCAGAAAAGTCGTGGATACTCCATTCCTGAAAGTGTTCAAGACCAGGCTGGATGGGTCTCTGAGCAACCTGATTCAGTGGAAGATGTCCTCGTCCATAGCAGGGGAATTGGAACAGGATGATCTTTAAGGTCCCTTCCAACCCAAACCATTTTATGGTTCTATGAAGTCTCATAAATATTTGCTGACATTTGAAAGCTTGGTTGGATCTAAGTGTCCTTCGTCTCTCTTAGGTGCGACCTACACATGAAAAGAAATCGGAATTACTGCACCTGAAGAGAAAAATGTGTGGAGTCATTATATCAGTCTTTGTTAAAGCCATTCTCAGCTGCCCACAAAATAGGGCTATTCTGGCACTGCTATGGCAATTGATCTCCCAGACAGACTAAACATTACATGTGCTGTAATCAAGTAACAAAAGCCTTGCTGTTATCTGCAGAGGTAGTCCTGATAAGAGCCAGGGTAAGAGCAAATTTAGGGTCAAAGGTAGAATTCCTGCTCGGGGCAAAGATCTGCTGCAGCATATGCACATGGCTCAGCAGCAGAGTGATCTCAGCAGGGGCTTCTGCACAGCAGGGAATTTCACTGCACATGAAGACATTTGTATGTATTGGCTAAAGGCAGTACTGTGAGCTGGAGAAAACTAAACACAGAGAGGAAAAACACACAAACACCATTTAGACAATGAGTTTCAACCCTCTATATTTAATGGGACAGGAAAGGAAAAAATAAAACACTTTTAAAAGGTATTTCACCTAATTTGAGTCATTCAGTGCCTCTGTATCACACTGGTTAGCCTGCAACAAAGGCAAAGTTCTGAAAAATCAATTTAGAAAAACTACAGGTGCCTTTGAAAGAAGCATTCCAAACACACAGAGAATTAAATAGAATTGATATGTTAAAAACACTGAAAGAAAACCAACAAGTTTAGGTAATAGCCTCAAAGTTGTGTTCTGGGAAATAAATTCAGAAATACGCTGATTTGTCACAAGGCTTTTCACAGAGTTATTTTAGGAATACAAAAAAGGGAACCCAATCTGAAACAGTTACAAAAACAGAAATTAGTGGCACAGAGAACCTTAGATCACAAAAAGTAAGGCCAAGTCGGGTGAGGACAGCACAACCCCTACTAATGCTCTAAGCAACATTCAGTGTTACAGAGAATCACATAGTTTGGAAAAAACCCTTATGATGGTTGAGATGTTCCAGTTCACGCTAAGAAAATGTAACTAAACAGTGGCCTAAACTTGCCATCAAGAAAAAAGAAATCTCTGCTAAGAGTTTTAATCTGGAAAACATTATAAAACAAAATCAACACTATCATTCACTGTCCATGTCTGAGAACCTAATTTTGGGTCCTCTCTAATAGAGACAAAACTCTCACTTCACGCAGAAGAACAGAGGAAAGAATTTATTTCTCAAGTGGTGTCTATACCACTTGCATACTTTTATCAAATATTTTATATCTTAAAAAGAACTTATTTATTCAATAAGTTCTGCCTTGATTTCAATCCTTTATCAATGTTATTTATTTTTTCACTACCAGCAAAACTTAACTCTGTCTCAATGAAGTTTCACTCATTCCAGCCATTCCCAGGTGTGGCATACAGAGCATTTGCAGCGTCTTCCTCTGCAGAACATAGGTAAATGAAAGATTTATGTTGTTATTAAACAGAATTGCATGGCCTTCTGGTCCCTCATCATCCTAGCCACAACAGTGTGCTGCCAGAAATGAAAGGCAATGTTTAGTGCCCATTACACAGCCTGCACTGCAGGCAACAGCGTCCACAGCAAGGAAGCACAAGCTGTGCAGAAGGGGAAGTGAAGTCTCTGTCCTCTGCTGTCACCTCGGTTGTGTCCAGTTCCCACTGCAGGGACTGGCTCACGTGGCATGGCTCTGCTCCATCCTTTTTCAGCTACGCAAACTTAGTGCCATGGCACTACCTTAAAATACAGATCTCCTGCTAGGGACCAATTATTTGAGTGATGGTCAGAAGGGAGGGATGCTGCCTAATAATTATCCAATACAAACTGAAACAAAAACACTTTGAAAAGCTTATTTTGAGGCCTGCTGATACTTAACAGCTACATTTCCTCCAATTGAGATTTGAGAATATATTTTAAGACATAAAACATACATAATTGTATTTCACTTCTACTATGACACTTTTTTTTTTTTTTTTTTGGAAAGAGTAGTTGTTAATGTGTCAAAAATGCCAGCTAATCTTTACAGAATCTCTGGCTGCCAGTAAAGGTTATTAGCATTTCCCTCTAACAGGTAGAAAAGCTGAGGTACAGAAGACAATAGGAACTACCAGCCCTGAATTAGTGATGGAGCTCAGAATCAAAACAAGCATCCATAGGACAGTTGTGCCTAGCTTCAGCCAGAGGCAATACAGCTCTAAATAAAGAGTTTAAAGGTTTTGCACCCTGTCCTTTCCACAGTATTGTTACTGGAAATATACCTGCCCCTCAACCGAAGTGCAGATGACGTGTCCCAGTATCCCTGTGCCATCGCATGACTGGCACACTCCCAGTCCCATGACTCTAGAGGGACTGGGGACCACTGGGGCAGAAGGGACTGAGGACATGGGAGGTTATGAACTGTTCTTGCAAAATGTGTCCATTCAGGGGCTGTAGAGTAATTCCTGTCACAGGCTTTGCTGCCTCTTTAGGCATAAGGAGTCAATTTCGACCAACCATCAGTTGCTTACAAGTAAAAGGCAAAGGCAATAGAAACAATAAAAGCCTTACATAGGTGATAAATCTGCAGTGCTTCAGGTCCCCATTCAAGAGAAACCCTTTTTCAATGACTTACATGTTTAAGTCTTACAGAAGTCAGTGTAGGCTATATGAAGTGATGCTGGTGATTTGATTGGAAAGCAGAAGGATGGATAGACATTTAGCTTAATTTTTCTTTAAAAAAAAATCAATCTTTCAGCATTTGAGGCAATGTCGAGTTCAACAGAAAATTGTGTTCAAGTATTTTGCCTTCAGAAATTATCTCCTGTGAGCAACAGCCTACAGAGCACTACAGAAGAAGTGGCATTTCTCTCTGAAAATCTCTACCCAGCTCTGTAAATGCTATATCCAGTCCTCAGGGCACATCAAATTCCATGGCAACCGGGATGTTTTCCCCCTCATTTCCCCACACTGATACTGAACAGCAGCCTTTTGTTTAGAGTGCTAAATACAAGTAATTTGAGATGCCTTTCAGAAGTTTCCTCAGCAGCTGACCCGGTAACTTATACACATTTCTTGTACTTGGTGCTTAAGTTACAGAATGCTTTTATGCTAGAGCTTTCAAAACGGATTAATACTACAAGGTGGTGAGAAAACACAGCCAGTAGTCCTGTTTATGGGAGACATAGCCTAGCTCTTACAGATGAGGACACAACCATTGTAGCAGATACACACTGGAGAATAGGCTTACAAAACTCCTGCAGCATGTGAAGAACCTCTCATGAGAGTTCACACTTCTCAGCACTACAAGAGGGCTGACACAAAACCAGACGATGAAACAGAGCAAAACACTCAGTGTTTCACTTGTGATGTGCATCTCCAGACCTTAGGTACGGTGTACTTTGCCTCCTCCCAGACAGGAGAGCCCTTCTGGGCCCCTCCCTTGAGAGGGACTGGCTATGTGCAGCATGCCCTCAGATCAGCGGCGCGGTTCCACAAGAGTCTATCCTTCACCATTGCTTTGTGTTACAGGAGCATCCCAATACGCTCTCCACCTCCCACTGCTTCCTACCTGGAAAGCTCATCCCAGCTCTTCCCTTCCTCAGAACTCTGTCAACACGGACACCTGCCCCTGGCTCCCGGCGGTGCTTTATCGCCCGCGGGGCCGCCCTTGAGGCGCGGCCCGCCCACCGCGGCCCCGCCCGCCCCTCACGCCCCCGCGGCGCGGGCTCAGACCCCGGCGGGCAGCGCTCAGCCGCCCCCGCCCCGCACGGCG
>JACBWW010000004.1:17238120-17379360 GCA_020086605.1 Lanius collurio | reverse complement strand
TGAGGAGAGTTAAATTTAGAAGAGTCCAAATACTTGAGGTGGAGGGTTGAAACAGGTGGAGGTAAGCCTTTGAACCTGAAGAAATTCGATTTCAGTACAGTCTTTCCAAAAGGCATTCTGGAACAGAACTGTGTCAGTCAAAAAAAGATTTTTGATGCCAAGTGCTTTAAGAGGACTTAGCAAACACTTGCAGAGCTTATTGCTGGTATAGGGTCAGATGTGATTTTGAAGCATGTTCCTGGCCTTGCTGCAGAGAACTCTACAAAAGAGGAACCACTGACCATTTCACTGAGCCTTGTACCATACTGAAACATTTGAATGTGAATTCTTGTGATTGTTGCTAGCTGTGTTGCACCTCAGCTGGAGAAAAATCTCTCCCTTTCATTGGCATACTGTGAACAAAAGACACTGCAAACATTTGGTGTGTCACTCCACTGGTGGGTTATAAGAGTATTCCCATTACTGTAATGGGGAAACTCAGATACAAAAAAGATGAAGCTTTTTCATCTCAGGCATTTTTAGCAAGGACTTACCTCCTTGTGAAGGTAATTTGAAGTATGGAAGAACATGCTATTATATAGTGCACAATCTATACTGCTTTCCATGAGGAATTCTGGAGATGCATGTGAGGCAACATTCTTTGTGCAGTAAAGAGTTATAGGCATTTGTGGCAGCAACTGGAATAAATCCTGAGTCCTGGTTACAGTCCCTATTCTAACTCCATTAGACTTTTCCTTTTCATATTTCCTTCCTTTCCTCTGACTTTGTCCTGAACCTAGGTGAAGGCTGAAAACATGTTTCAGATCAGTTAGAACACACACTATTTAATTTCCTATCCATAAGGACTGATTTGGCCAAAAAAGGTAAGGGAAATGGAAGAAAGAAGCTGACAAACAAGAGTCCAGTGAATGACGGGGGGAAATAACCGTGTTCAGTCCCTTGTTTTGGTCTTATGTGAAGAACTTCCACTGTTCTCACTTTATAGTCTTGATCCAAGAGGGTTACGGTTAGGGGACACAAGTGGTCTGAGCTCTTGCAGTAAGAGGTGAATTTGGGCTGTTTTGTTTTGGGAGTTGTTGGGTTTTGGGTTGTTGGGGGTTTTTTTGCATCTGCTAGTCCCCCTGGGAAACAGATCTATGAACTGCATTCAGCACTCCGCCATCTGAGATCTTAAGCTCACTGGGCATATAGCTGGGATGATACTGGAATTCTGGAAACCACAAGGACGGATGAGCTCTGATTCCTTAGCTCCTTCTCCCCTGTAAGGATGTATTTTTTATCTTTGAGGGCTGCTTATTGTCACTTATCTCCATGCCACCAAGTTTCTTTGAAAGGCTGATGCAACAGATGAGAATCAGGGCAGTAAGTGAACTCTGCAAGGCTAGCTCCTTTGAAAAGCCAGGTTCTCTCCATGTGCTTGAGGGTGAATAGTCCTTTTTAGGTGTTGGGAATGGGACAGTGACTTGCCTACTCCAAAATTTTGGCCATGGATCATAGCCAGCATTGGATATTGGGAGAAATAACTCTCAAAAATGCTGTCGATAAACTAAAATACTGTAAAATGATGACTGCAGGAGGCTGTGATTAGGCACATGTTTACTTCGGGGGCTGTGTCTCTCACTGGCATCTGAGAGCTCAGAGATCTCCTCTAGTCTCCATTTCCTTCCAGTAGCTTTGGGGTGAGTGGACATCAATTGAGCAGGCTTGAGAGTGCCACTCTCCTGTAGGTTGTGTTCTTTCCAGCAACAGGGTGGGGTATTGCTTTGCTTCAAGCTGCTGGAACCATCAAATGGGTCCATGCTGGAAGTACAAAGTGATGTGTGCTTGGCTCATTAAGAAATTATGGATTTTAAATGAGATGTTTATGAGGGCAAAGACAGGAAGAGTTGCATCTAATGGAATCAGACCAAGAGAGCCGGAAAAATAATCTGTTTTTTTCAGTCAGGCTCTCAACCAAGACTGATATTGCTCCTGTGTTATTTGCAGAAGGAAGAATACGGAGGTGCTTGGATGCACATAAATACATAAAAAAACTGTTGCTAAACTAGGCTGGCAGACGACCACCTCTGTGATACCAATAAGGGTGGAGCTTTGCCTGTGCCTCGCTCCCATCTGCCTTTCCTCACATACAGCGTGGCCCACTTAGTAAATTAAAATCTTGGTTGTTCTCAGGATTCCCTTTCTAAAAGCCAAGTCCCAATTCCATGCATATAGACAGTCTGCCAAGGTGTATGAATCTAGGAGTGATGAGAGACCAAGGATGTGTTCGTTTGGTCTGCTAAGCCTGGCAGAGGTTATATACTTTGGGAAATCTGGGCTCTCTTCCTTGCTCTCTCTCCAGCTTTCAGAATAACTAGAGGGAAGTCAAAATAGATCTGATTTCCTATCTTTTCTGTTATAAAAAAATTCCCCTCTGCTTTCTGAAGGACTGTAAAAACTACCTAATATTTATAACTCTTTTGAGATGTGCAGTGGATGATGCTGAGTAGGAAATAAGTGTGAGGGTCTCTCGTCCTGTCAGTGTGGGATTGAGGGATGGAGACCCTCTCCTCCTGCTTCTCTTGCCCTATTAAAATGCTATAGACCTGATGCAAAAGAAACTGTAGCCCAGTCTGGGCTGCAGGCCCAGATCTGAGAGAGAGCACAGTGTACTTTCATCAGTTTAATTACTTGAGGTGCAGGAGGCTCTTCTGTGTTAACTAGTCCCCTGCTGAACTTCTTGCCATTGTGCTGTCTCAGTGTTGCACATTCCTTTGAGGAAAAGGGGATTTGGGGGTCTGTGCTAGTAAAGGGAGGAGGAACTACCCAGAATCATTGCTCTGTGCTGTCAACATGCACTTAATCTGTCTCCACTCAAAAGAATGAAAGTCTCCATGCTGAAGAAATGAAACAATGTTAAATAGTCAGCCTGCCCTGATTGTTACCTCTTTGGTTGTTTCTGCCGGGAAATTATTTCCTATGACTCAGTGTGTCAGCTCACAGCATCCAAACTGACTCAGCTCATGCGCTTCCAGAGATGGCTCCAATCCTGTGCCACTCTCTGGAGCCTTCCCTGCTCCTGCTGAACAATCCCAGTTTCACATCTGCTCCCACCGTGCCTGTGCTGCCCCCTGCGAGTGAGGCAGCCGGTGCCTCTGCTTGATGTGAGAGGCAGCACCAGCCCGTCTCAAGGTGAAGCGGTCTCTGGTCCTTGCACCGTGGGGGAGCACAAGCAGAGTGCAACCGTGAGGCAAGCCAGGACAGGGAACTGATCTGGCTGAAAACTACCCATGGCTGGTTGCTGGTTCACCAGTCAATTGTACCAACACAGGGCAGAGGAGGAGGTATATGGACATGAGTGGCCACAGAAATACACATGAAGGGTACACTAAGAAGTGCCACTGGATACAAAACCCTATCCAGCAGAGGCAGTTGTACACAGCAGAGTAGAAGGCTCAAAGGAAGAACTGGCTCTGGCTCACTCTTTCATAGCTGTGGATAGGCCAGTTCTGGGGGAAGTCTGAGGAGGAACTGAAATGTTAAAAACCAAACTGCTGAGAAAAGATGTGGTCTGATATCAGCAAGGTGCATGCAAGGCATGAGCTATCCTTCAGAGAGAAAATATTAGGCTGTTTCTCCAATTCTGTCAGTCATCCCAAATTTGCGTCTTCTTTTTATTTGTCATGTGAACAGGTCCCTTCTCTTTCCCTAGACACATTTTCTCAGCTGCTGACAAGACTACAGTTATCCCTGTGGAGCAAATGGTGAGGAAAATCTGGCTAGACTCATAAGGCTGAGGCCTCAGTGGGACAGCAGTCTGAAAGGTGAACATCCAGAAGTCATTCTTTCACCATGTAATTCAAAACACCAGACGCTGCAGGGAGTCATGCTGTCAAGCCTGTGGCCTAATCAGTGCCAACTCACCTGAAATGCCAGGAAGCAGTGGAGGACCTTTCTACCCTTGCTTGTAGGACTGTTCCACCCTCTGGTGATACTTGGAAAACTTATTCTCTGGTTTTGCCCTTCTTTTATTTTTGTTTTGTGCTTTTCAGTTTCAATACTCAAATGAGGCCAAGCTCCTTCAGGTGGTAGTTTTCCTGTCTTGTATCTTGCCTTGTCAGTTAATTCTATTTTTCCCAGTGTAACATTGCATAAATGCAGGGCCTTTTCACATAGTTTCTCTTGCAGCTCTGTGGTGATGCTTCATTCTGAATCCCTTCCCAATTTCCATTGTGGAAATAGAGGAACGTTTCTGGTGTGGTCACTTTGGGCAGCAAAAGTGGTCTGGTTTCAGAGGAACATGTTCCTTATAGCTGTGTGCCACTGATTTCAGCAAGAAGCTGGAGAAGTTTGGAGGCAGTGGTTTATGTTCTGCTCCTCATTTCAGATTCCCATACCAAGTGTGCCTGTGTTCCAGCCATCCACCCCCATCCCTGAGCGCCTGGAAGCTGTACAGCGCTACATCAGGGAGCTTCAGTATCCTTTGCTGTTACCTTACTCATTGGTGTGATAACTCAGGATGAGAGATCAAGGGGACTTTCTTTCCCCTTGACAAACAGAAAGGCTCCTTCTGTTGAAGCTGGAGGAGAAGTGAAACTTGTTCCCTAAAAACAGGAAGCTGGACGGGGGATAATGTTTTTTGTTGGTGCTCTGTTTATTTTTTTTTCTTGCCCAAGTTGCCTTCTGGTTCTGTCTACTCCATGTAACAAATGGCCATGTTGTCAAGGACCTTTACCCACTACCCACTCTTCTAGGTCAGTGGCTTTACAGTGGTATTTCATTAAAAATGCACATACCTGAGATCTTGACAGCCAGGTGTCAGATGTACCACAAACTTCATCACCTTACTATTAAGATGTGGGTGAGTTGTGGTGATGGGAAAAGCTTCTCAGGTCACCCTGCTTGATCACTCTTTTCTGTAGCTGTCTAAATTACCCTTGGCCACCTTGCTTTTGCACATCTGTGGTATCCTACCCATTTATGTGCAGAGCTGCCTGTGTGACTGTGTTCTGGGAATGAGATTTCTCCCTTCCTGTTGTGCTGGAGAGCAGGTATATGCCATGCAAACACAATCTAATCTCACTGATGAGATACAGATCTAGCTCTGGCTTCAGCCCTAATTCAAGGTAAGAAAGCTGACCTTTTGGCACCTCTCACCCATCCAGGGTGGTTGTGCTCTGGATTGGATTCCAGTCAGTCTTAGAATAAGGTACCATGAATGTTTCATTGCTCCATGTATTATGTGCAGATAGGAGCAGGAAGAGATTTATCAAACTGTTCTGCCCTGGTAACCAAAAAGCTGAGCAGAGCATGTGCTGTCAGCATGAACCTTTGGGAATTGGAGTGGAAAGCCCTGTGTGGGTATGAGGAAGAGAGGAATTCACAAGGAAATACAATGAAAGTAAGAATGGAATACAAATGGGAGAAATACAGAAAAGGGAGGTAGGGATTTTCTTGTGTTGCTGCTACATTTGTGGGATTGTGACTTTGCTGTGAGAATAGTAAATAACATGGAAGTCCTTCAGACAAGTTTTCTTCAAACTCTACTTTCCAAGCTGCCAAGCCCTTAACTTCTTGCTTCCAGGTACAATCACACTGGGACACAATTCTTTGAGATTAAGAAGAGCAGACCTCTGACTGGGTAAGTGCTGGCAGCCTCTACAGCATTTAATCTTTTTTTTTGTTGTTGGAACCCTGCTATACACACTGCTTTTTCTCCATCCCCTGCCCAGGGTCTGGTAGCACTCGGGGCTTTCAGTACTGCAGCTCCATCCTGCTTTAGGTAACTTTATGGTCTGTTTACTAGGGCATAGCTGAGGAGAGCTGTGTCTGGTCCTTCTCAAGAATGAGAGTAGGGGTTTTTTGTCATGAATCAGTAAATCCAGTAAACCAACAATAACATATTGCAAAAATGTGCATATTATGCCTGCTTCTAATTGGAATATAACTATATGAACTTCTGAGGGATTCTGAAATTAGGTCCTGCTCTAAAAATGCTTTGTGGAAGCCAAGTATTTTTACAGATCTCACTTCATAGCTCCTGTGAGTGCCTCTGCAGAATCTAGGCTCACTAAGCTTTTGGTGACTCATACTTTGAATGAGAAAGGGTATTCTCCTCACTGCAGATTTTGGGAACTGCTGTGCCCCAGAAGTTCCTGGCAATAAGCACATGATGTTCATTGACTCTCTTGAAGAACATACGGAGAATCTCCCAAGACTTGCTTCTTATTATTGGTCTAGTCCATAGATTTATGTGAATCTAAATGCCTTGTTTTATAATCAGTCCAATGTCTCCTCCATGGTACTCATTGAACAGAGACTAGGGTTAATGCCAGAGAAGGCTTTATTGTCCTTGAGCCTTGTGAGGCAAACACTGCTGGCTTTCAGTCCTTTGAAGGTTTTACTTGTGGATGCATTGGTGTCCATCCAGAACGGGCAGAGCCAGTGCTGTGGTCTCCCTGAGAACGCAGGTTGGCCTAGGAAGCAATTTTGCTGCAATCCACTGAAGTTAATTCCTTGGAAGCAACAACAGCAGGTGGCAGAGACCTGGTTTGGATTTAATATCTTCTTGAAGATACTTTGTTCTGTTCCCCATCCTCTGTGGGCCACCGTCTCTCCTGGAAACCTACCTTATATCTATAGTGCAAAAAGCCTGAACTGGCCACACTGCATAGCAAAAGCCCTCTTAACTGTCCTCGTCTTTCCCTTGTCCCACTCTGCAGGCTGATGGACCTGGCCAAAGAAATGACCAAAGAGGCCCTGCCAATAAAATGCCTGGAAGCTGTGATCCTGGGAATGTATCCTTTCCTCTTGGAGTCATACATCTTGTATTTTTGCCTCTGCTCTCTTGCTTGTGATGCTCTGAGGGTGATGATAATACTGTCACAAAGCCCCACATTCCTCCTTTTCCCTCCCCAGTTCTCCCACAAAGCCCCACCAATGAAATCCAAATCCAAGCGATTCTATAAAGGTATCAGGACTAGTTCTTTGGAGTTGCTCCTCCTTCACCAAGAAGGGTAGTGCTGCTCTGGTCAGCTATACAATATTGTAAAAGATAAAAGAACATCTAAAGAAGGGCAAAAAAGAACATTTAAAGAAGTCCTGGGCATCTAGGACTACCTAGAGTATAGTCAGGAAATCCTTTGGGGGATAGCATTGTTCCCTTACAGCCTGCATGTGTTTTGCATTAAAATAAGTTATAGATCCTCCCCAACTTCTAATTATAGTGTATGTCACTTACTAGCTTAGGCAATACCTTTAATAGTTCTAGATGTGTGTTGTTTTTAAGTACACATCTTTCCTAGCTATCTTCCAGGTTTAGTTGGTGATACTTGTGCTATAGGTTCTTCATGCACCTGGAGGGGCAGAGATGGTGAGTGAATGGTTCAAAAGTGGAGGTTGGTGACTTTTATCCTGAAGGTTGTAAAACAGTAGCTAGTGAAACAGATTTAAACAAACTGTGGAACAATGCTGCACTGTTAATAGTTTGGGAGCTATGGAATACAGTACACTTAAGGTGCTAGCATTGCAACTTCTGCATCACACAACTGCATCAAAATTAACTTCTCTTTGTTGACTATCTCCTTGAAGAGGCCAAGTCTG
The DNA here is from genome assembly GCA_020086605.1 of Lanius collurio. Lineage (NCBI taxonomy): Eukaryota > Metazoa > Chordata > Aves > Passeriformes > Laniidae > Lanius > Lanius collurio. The sequence goes on along the minus strand of JACBWW010000004.1, from coordinate 17,371,779 downwards.
TTTTCTCTATAACCCAGTTGAAAGTAGGGCAGCTTGCCATGAGCTGGACTCTTGACTTGGCAAACAAATCTTGTCTATGTGATGCCCGAATCAATGGGGAGTCTGCTAAGCAGTGTGGGAGGGTCTGGAGCAGGTAGGAAGTGTCTTGTCAGGAAACTGTTATCCCTGGTTGTTTCCTGAATAGTGGCTGCTGTCAGTTACCTCACCAACAACATGACCACACTGGACCGTTTCCCCATCAGCTTCAAAACCCACTTCTCAGGGAACTACTTCCGACACATCGTGCTGGGGGTGAACTTTGGAGGCCGCTATGGGGCACTGGGCATCAGCCGACGTGAGGAACTCATGTACAAAGCACCTGTCTTCCGCACACTGAGCGAACTCATCTTTGACTTCGAGGAGGCGTATCGCCGCTGCTGGCACACTCTGAAAAAGGTGAAGCTGGGCCATTGTGTGTCCCATGACCCACACAGTGTGGAGCAGATTGAGTGGAAGCACTCCATCCTGGATCTAGACAAGCTAACCCGGGAGGACTTTCGCAAAGAGCTTGAGAGACATGCCCGTGATATGAGGCTGAAGGTAAGCAGCAAGGATGGAGCAACTTACTGCTGCATCCACTGTCTTGCCTGGCTGCTGGTGTACTGGGGGAGTGAAGTGACAGGAAACTCTTCTAGATGAATGGTGTAGAAAGGAAATTGGTGGCTAGGGCCTCCTTCTCACTGTATACCACCCACTGTATACAGGCTGGTTCTCTAATGGATGCTTGTGCAGTGCTGCAGTTGTCATTAGCTTGGACTGTATACAGTCCTTGAAGCCATAGCTGTCACTGTAACCTGCTTTTTCTGACTTTTGCATTTTTGATGCACTTGCTTTGCCTTTTTGTCTTTTTTTCCCCATATAATAAATCACTGTTAGTTTTTTGGGGTTTTGTTATTACTCATACTGGTTTTCTGCTCATGTAGCTCTTAATTTTATTTTTCTGGCAGATTGGGAAAGGAACTGGACCACCATCTCCCACCAAGGACAGAAAGAAAGATGTCTCCTCCCCACAAAGAGGTCAGGCCAGCCCCAACCGGCGAAACAGTCGTGGGGACCGACGGTGAGTGGGGCTGCTGGGCAGGAGACCTATCTAGAACATCTGTTTTACTTAGACTCCGCCTTGCTGTTTGGTTTTGGAGCCTTCTGATGTCCTACTGGGTTTCTGTAGAACAGTGGGTATTTCTCTGACCTTCAGTAGCATTTTTCCCTAGTCAGTACCACTGTGAGTTTATCCTTGCTTAGGGAGTTGAGGGAACAGCTGGGTTTTTTTGCTTGCTTGTTTTGGCAGGGAGGAGGAAAGCAGCTCAAACAAGACAGTGATGTTGGTAGCTGACTTTTAACCTTATGCATGGGTCTGAGCTCTGGTGTTTCATAGATCTCAAAGAGATTCCAAAAATTATTTTGCTGTCAGCAAGATTGTTTTCTGGATAATAACGTGGGGTTCCAGAGTAGACTTCCTACTTCCTAACTGGCATTCTGTTCTGTTGAGATCGTTGGGAGAATTACTGGAGACTGCAGAATAGTCCTGTCCTGTAGTGTGGGATCAGTCTGAAGCTCTCCTGTACCTTTTCCTGTGCTGCTATCTCTTATGTGCAGCATCTCCTGATTGAAAACAGTTTCTGAAGAGTTATTACCCTCTTTGCTCACAGGCCATCTGGTGAGAAGAAGCCTGCCGATTCCAAAGCCATGCCAGACCTCAATGGATACCAGATCCGGGTGTGAAGAGAGCTGTGCCTTGTGTGCCTGGCTCCACAGACTTCTTGCTGGCCACAGTTGGGACCTGGATCTACCTGCAGTGATTCTGACAAATGGGACGGGGGGGTGGGAGCAAAAGAGAGTGCTGATTTTCCCAGGTACTTACTAGTGGGCCAGTCCCAGAGCTGGATCCCATGGGTCCCAGACGATTCGCCTGCCTGATTCTGGGAGAGGTGACCATCTTAATTCACTTGAGTATTTTTTAAAAAAAAAAAAAGAAAAAAATCTGTACATTAGGGAGAGTTTGCTTTAGGAAGAATATGAAGTGAGTGGGGTCAGTGGACTTGCTATCTTTACCCTCACAGCAAGTAGCTGAAGCATCTTGTCAACAGTACTTTTTCCCTGTCTGCACAGAAGTCTTCAACCCCTGCGAGACCTGCAGGGCTGAGGGAGAAGTGATGCTGGAATGATATGGCCCCTGAATCTTGTACAAAAACTCCTGGGTTTGTCATTATGAACACTTTGTTGATTATGGCTCTTGTGAGAGATAGGTCTGAATTTGCTCAGCCTGATTTATTGACCATACAAAGTCTTCTAATCCAGAAAAAACACATCTTGTATGTTTAATCCTGCCTATTTCAAAGCATTTCATTGTCTCTGAGGGGGTAGACAGTGGGATCATTGCCCACTGCAATGCTGGTGAACTGTTGCTGTAGGTCCTTTTGTGGTTGAGGGGATCAGGATATGCCTGTAACACTGCTATATGAAAACAGGCACAGAGACCTCAACTGCCCCAGCAATGGAGATGGGGCAGGCGGGGCTGGTGGAAAACCTGAACTTTGCATCATCTCTTCATCAGCCTTCTCTCTATTAACTTCTAGTGACTGCTACTCAGAAAGCTTGTGGCAGGCACTTCAGTCACTGAGATACAAGTTTTATGAGTAAATAGTTAAAGAAGGATGTAATAATGTGAACAGGTTTTACAAGCATTTTTTCCTTTCCACAAGGGTTTTGCTCCTTTCCCCCCATAGTATTAGTGCTAGAGTTACATACACCTGTTTGTGAGAAGCCCTGCTCGAGGAAATTGCAGCTGTTTTCCTGACAGCTCAGCCTGGAGCCTCCTGCAAGCAATTCTCCACCCCAGTGCCAGAGCTGTGCTTGTGTTCTGGCTCTTGGAGTAGCTGCAGTATATAACAGCACCACTTACACTGACCTTCCCCAGAGGGCTGGGCCGGGCTTTTCTGCCACTTAAGGCCTTGACTCTTCCTGTGCTTCTTTTGGGGGAGCGTTGTACTACCAATTAAGCAGTGTAATGCTTGTCAGAAATCTGGAGTGTTGTCAGACCTCTGTTTGAGGCCTAGGGCATGGGAACAGTGGAGTTTCCAAAAGTCAGAATAGCATTGTCTTGACGTGATTTGGATGCATGGATCTAGGGGATGCAAAAACTGAGCTTGTGAGTGGGAGTGTCCTTGAGAGAAACAGTCTTGTTTTATCACAGCGCTGACAAGGAGCTAAACTTTCTGAAATACCACCTATTTAATTTGGTTAGAACCAGACTTATTCTTTCCTTTCTTTCTTTGTTAGAAACATGATGTAGCTTAGCTCTACTACTTTTTTTTGCTGAAGTATTCCTGTGCCACATCCTCATAATAAGCAGAGCTATTTTGGTGGCAGAGGATGGGTTCTTAACGCCAAACAAATCAGCTCTTCTGTCTAGTTAAAGCAGTTAATCCTTGAAGCACCACCCACAAGTGATTTAACTCAGGCCTTACAGGTTCCTTATTGTACATCCTTAACTGTGATGTAACTTGCAAGGCGTATCCATACCACTGCAGTCTGTCCTTCCAGTCTCCCTTTGTAGTGTGTACTTTCCTGCTGTGCTATGAAACCAGGAGGAAAATCTGTAAGAAGGTGGCAGAACTTGATGCTGAGCCAAGAGAAGGTTAATTCAGAAGAGGATGCCAGTTTCCACAGTGCAGTGCAACACCTGTCCACTCCCTTTTATTCCAGCTATATGCAACAATTAAAGTTAACAGCAGTAGTGAGCCAAGCACCAAGCATTTGAACGTGTCCTCTGGTCATTTTTGTGTGGCTGTAAATTAACATATTTAGTGTTTGGATGCTAATGATGATGTTAGCTGTAAAGGTACCACAGTTACCTGTAAATAATATGGGCCACTTGGAAGCCACAAACTGCCTTTGCATAATGTTTGCTATGCAGCAGACTGAAAGTTCAGATGCCACTGTGAATCATATGATAAATGCAAGCAGCAGTCAGCAAGGGGAAACTGCGTGTCAGGTTTTATTAAAGTGGATGAAATCCAGAATTAAAAGAAAATTATAAAAGGTGACTAGAATGCATCCTCACCATGACTCTGGTTAGTCAATTGGTTAGTTAATTCAGAGTAAATGGAGAGCTCTTGAGAGTAATTAGTAGTTTAATACAGAGAACATTCAATAACTGGACAGACTTGAGCTTTTTTAGATGGAAAGGGGAAATGTGGGGGTGGGAGGAAGACTTTAAAACAGATGGGAGAAGTGAGGGGTCAGCTGCAAGTTAATGGATGCTTCCTTGAGAGCAAGGCAACAGGGATGTTCAGCAGTGTTATATCACCAGGGCAGAATGGCTTAAAACAAAATGCTTTGTTTTACATTGTAATTAAGTGCTTTCCTGCAGGATGTAACTGAGGCCAACAGCTTAGGAAACCAAAGGAAATTGATGTTTAAGATATGAATGACAGGTAGAGTTCAAGGTCTCTTAATCCTTAGCTGCAGCTAGACAAGAACATCCTCTCTCAAGATTTAGTTGCACAATTATATATGTTAGGAGGTATTTAATTCTTTGCATGTATCTAATGTTGATAAACTTCTTAAGATGGACACAGGAGCAGACAAGTGCCCTCTGCTAGGGTTACTATTTCAAGCTTTCTACTGTCTTTCTCTGTCATAGAATTCCTGCTCCTTACTGTTTCTGTATCTCAGAAACAGTATGCAGATGGTGCAAGAAACTAGAAAAGGACCATGAGTTCTCCCTTTCTTGCTCTTGCTCCCCCCATCTTTGTAACAGGATGAATCACTTCAATACAAAGCTTTGCTTCCTTCCTAACAAACAAGACCACATCCTTCCATGACAGAGAGGATTAATGCAATCTAGCTTTATGCTGTAAGAAACCTGAGGGTACAGTGCTAGACAAACTTTAGCACTTCTACTTCTTTCCTCCCCCATCTATTTGCTCTGGTTTCTGGTCTGTCTGCCTTTAACCAAGAGGAAAAAAGGCTGGTGATGAGAGTCTTTTTCACTTCTGCAGGCTTTAGAGCTACAAAGAAGGGATGACAATGTAACTTATACTCCTTAGTGCCTGCAGAACAAGAAAGATGGGTCTCAAGGAGTCCTATTAATTTTTTAATGTTAAATATTAGTAGGGTCATTCATGTGGTGTAAATTTCACTGTTGAGTAGGTCTCACCTGATGTCTGTTCTGCAGTACAAGTCCTGTGAATTCTGTGGAAGGGAGCTGTGTTCATACACTAGGATGGATAGACACTGCCTGCATTGTATGTAAAGCTGAGTTTTGAAAGACTTCAACAAATGCTGACCTATTACTGGTGAAACTATTTTAAATGTAATGCAAGCCTTGAAATAAGAGTCCCTCTTTATACTTTTATGTAGACAAGTCCCTTGATACCTATCTGACTGCAATTTTTTTTAATGGGCAGATTCATTAGTGAGCAAAACTTTCTGCTACAGCATCACTCTGATACAAACTTTGTATTTTAAAGAACAGGGTTGGGTGTCCATTAGTTTGTGACACACTAGCCTTTTTTTTTAACTGGTATAAGCTAAAAGAGTCTTCAGGAACTTAAAGAATGTTAGCAAGTGTTTTAGGCAGGAGTGGAGTGCTTTTTTTTTTGGTTGCTATTTTACATGTGTGCCCAGGCTATGGGTCAGTACATAGTATCCTTGGATCTATCAGAGTAAGTGATTACAGAACAGTATTTAAAACACAGTTTCTGTTCACATAGTAGTTGTATTGCTGTTGGCAAATCTGCTTAACTCAATGAATTTTAAGTATTTCAGGTGAAAGCCTTAATCAGGTGCCTGCCCTCTGAGGTAGGCTCATGTGTGGTGTTGTATAGACTGGAACACGACTGTCCTTAAAATTTCAGAGTTAAAGAAACCATAACGAACATAAGAAAGCTCCTGTCTTCCAAAGGGCAAGAGTCTGGATTAGACTGGCTTGACCTTGTTCCAGTGGCTCTGGCAAATCACTTCGGGTGGTTGCTTTAGCCACCTGCTTCTTCTGAGTGAAGTATTTCAAGTGTCCTGATGATCAAACAGTAGATATAGGCAGGGGGTGTCCCAGGTGTACTGTGTATGCAAGTCTGGCTGAAATAACACCACACATTCCAGTGGCCTTGCACTGTTGTCCTGACAACATTTAGATCTGCATTATTGATTTATAATTTTCCTTAACAAAGCAAGTGCTATTCTGGCTTGATGTTTTCTCTCCCAGAACAAGGTGGAGATGGCCCCTCTACAGCAAAGCTGAACTCCTAGGGAATTTAGTATTTTTGTCTGTCTTCTGAGCAGGTGTTTACTTGTCACTCTCCTTCAGTGGTGCCCTGGCCCTTTCTGCTCAAGAGCAACTCAGTTTAGGCCCAGAAGGCTACTGAATCTCCCATAATCTCTGCAGAGCAGAGCTTCCCTCCAGGTCAGGGTTGAGATGGTGCTAGTGGGACCAGAGCGGTCCCCCTTCCATGCACATCAGTATTCTACTCCAGCACTGATACGGTGCTGCAAAACCATTTACATCTTTATCACTGGTACAGCTCAGAACTAAGAAATGGAAAGTTTCTTTAAGAACAGTATCATGTGTGGTTTTTTGTAATTAATCAGTGTGGTTCTGTGTTCTTATGTAGCCAACACAGAATTTTTATTTAGATTTAGTTCTTACTGCACTTCCCATAGCCCTCATGTGTTGATACTTCTTCCTGCTTCCCTTGACACTTAGACAATAAAACTCCCTCTGTACTGCTGTCGGCTTGTGCAGAGAAAACAAGTTGTCTGTACTGTCCTTCTTTCTGCTTTAAACCTTACCATTCCATGTCAGCTGAGAAGTCAAAGGGACAGCCTTGAGGGATAGTATCAGGCAGATTATGTAAAGATGTCCTGTACTTGCTAGACTAAAGGACATGGAAGAACCCTCATTCTCCTTTAATCATCTGAACAGGTGAGTATGTCTGTGCACACAGAGGCAGTGCCAGAGAGTTAACTATGTATGCATGTATGCACATGGCTGTTTAGCAAAGGCCAGAACTCACATTTTCCTCTTGAATTGCCATCAGTCAGACTGGATGGGAAAAACAAATTGGTGCAGGCAGCATCAAAAATTTCAGTCTTACAACACTAAGGTTAATAAAAACCTCTGCTTGCACTGCTCAACTCTTCAATGTACAATTCAGTCTCCCTTCCTGGCCTGAAAAGCAATTCTGCTCCAAGTCTGTGTTTAGTGACCTTCCAAACTAATGACCTCACCAGGACTTCTCAAGACAAATGCTGGGTTAATAAAGGACAGTCAGCTGCAAGATTCAGTGTAAGGATCCCCAGCAAGAGGATCCAACTTTATTCAGGCTATCATCTTTCAGGCATAACATACCCCTTCTCTCTGGGGAAATGAGTAATAGCTGGGAGCAGGGCCAGGATGTAGGCAAGCCTACAGTGTGTATAGGAAAGGAATAAACATTCTCTGACCTGTTACTCCAAAGAGAAAGGCACATGCAATAGTCCCTCTTAGCCAAGTTAATTATATGAACAGCTTCTGCCCTGAGGGAAAGTAATTGTACAGTACTCAGCATCTACTTCAGATGCTTGCTTGAAAACATCCTCTGCCCCATGTCTTACAGATTTTGCTTTAAATCAGGTAACTCCTATATCCCCTGCAGATGTATAGACCAGCGTGGCTGCTAGACAGTGAAATGAGAACAGCAAAACAGTGATGTGGCTACAGACTTCCTGCTCCCTCTTACATCAGGCTTTTCCCCTGCTACTGGTTGTTCCTGCAGTTTTAGGTTTTCAAGTCAGTTAGAGATTATGCTGCTTGGACCTTAAGTGGAAAATCTTTATTGTGGGAAAGACAGTATGTTGAAGCAGAAAATTTAAAAAAAAAAAAAAAACCAAGGCACACCCTGTCAGTTTTTACACTGAGAGACCCAAGACTTAAGGCTCTCACATGTCTAAAAGCACACAGAAATTCATTCATGAGAGAGTGAGGCTGAGCCTTAACAGCACCATTCATGCAGAGACTGCAGGATTATGGCGGCAAAGGCATATGACTTGCTGTGGATAGCAGGCCATCACAAAATTAAGTTAACTCAGCCAAGTTGGCTTTACTGGATTATATTTTTATTTTGGTAAAGAGTGAGTGCCATCCTATCTCTAACCTCATTTTGGGGGAAGAAAAGAGGAGAGGAATAACTATAGAATAATGATTGCATTCATCTACCCCCACTTCAAGAGCAGCTTCAGACACTGGCCAATAACTGAATATAGAGAAACATGTAAGTGGAAGGCTTTGCATCCAGAAAGAAAAGAATAAAAAACTGAATAAAATTGCTACGACTTGAAGCCAGGTCTTTTTTATTTCTTTTGGGTTTTTGGGGGTTTTTTTTGTGTATAAATGAAAGATTGGATGGAACAAATACATCTTGTACTGTTGCACAAGCCAGTGTCTAGCCTAGTCCTTCTCCCATTTGCCAAACCCAGACCTTGAAAGCTGCCGTGTTTGTCATGTCAAAATTAACAAATAATTTTCCAGCTATTATACAAGAGCACAAGAATGTACTGTCTAAATCTGAAAGAAAATAAATAAATTTTAAAATAAATAAAAATAAAAATAGCTTCAAGACTAGAATGACATTTTCAGTGGGAGCTGGAGGACAACTTGCCTTGACCGGAGAAGCCAAATGTGTACAGCTGACAAAAGGAAGGAGTCTGAGGCATGCCAGCTGTTAAATCTGTCATCTTGGTTATCATTTTAACAGGTGAGTTCTCCACAGAAACTCAATATCATAATTTGAAACACAATGCAGTCTATTCAATTCAGCTTGTGCATTTCAGCATGACAGTGCAATGGGAAGCACTAAAGGCCAGGAAGCTACAGTCTGGTAAGAAGCAGGTGACAACCAGCAATTCAATTAGTCTGCACAACAGGAAGCCTGAAAGATGGTATCTCCCTAATGCTTGTGTGCTTCCCCTTTAGGTAAGCAACAAAAGAGTTCATCTACATTTGGATAACCCATGGATATGTCTGCAAATTTCTAAACAGTACATCCAATAAATATTCAGTACACTAAGGTGGTGGCAATGGGAACAGATACTGGACTGTAGCAACACCCTACTATGCAGACTGTTTGCCAACACCATCATCAACACATTGTTAAGAGCAGGACTCATACCTTGATCCATTCTTAAAAGATTCTGAGATGCTGAACTTCTTACAACCTCTTAGAGACCCCTCGGGGAAGAGAAACTTAAGGTCAAGTATATTTTAGAGTCCTGCCTTCACAAAGCAGGTGGCATAGAGAGCACTAACATTAAATCTGAAACTCAGGGGTTTTGTTTTATGTAACAAGAATTACTCCCATCTAAGTGTTCGTTTCAGAGCTCCCACTCTTCCCACTTAATTCTTCAGGGGTGAGGAAACCCACTATCTTACATTTTGACACCATTTACATGTTGCATTTATAATAAAACTTAGACCTAGAAAATTGAACCCATAACTTTTAACTGAAGAAATACAGCTGCAGAAAAAAAATAAACAGCAGTAACTCAGAAAGATAACTGGATAAAGCAGTCATGGGAAAACAGCTGCTGGAGAGATAGCTCATAAGAAAAAGGCATGGAGAAAGACGACCTCAAACAGCAGCCAAGTTTCATTTATTAAGAACAGGAAAGAAGCTAGAGCAACTATATTGTTTACCACTCCTCTCATCCCATGTAATTGGGAAAACTGATTATGATGGGCAACCTCCTGAAGCAATGAACTTAAAACTGAGAAAATGAAGGATGTCCAACTTCTAAGTAGCATAACTAAATACAGCCTAGCAGCTGTGGTGCAAACTAAGCTGTTTTTTGGCAAAGATACTTTGTCAAATGCGTGTTTGCCTCTACAGCTGCATACTCCTGCAGTTTAGGAGGCTGCTAACAGGGAATGTGCACACACTGCCAGTGGTCTCTGGCATCAATTCCCCTAAGCACCACTCTCCCTAAACTCTACATCACTACTAAGGTTGATGTAGTTGGCAATTACCTCTGTGATACCTTCCCTTTCTGAGCATTGCAGATAGTGCTGTTCTACTTTCATAACCATTTACAGACCCCTCTGTAATTCATCAGAAAGATGTGTTAATGACAACTCATCATGCATTTAGGTCCAGAAACAATGCTAAGAGCTACATCTGGAATCTTAGTTCTGCATCCCATTACAATGCTCATTACCACAGGGTCTGTATCTCTGGGCGCTACTCTTAAAGCATCACAAAACACATTCTTTTCTCCCAACAACTATATGCTAGTTGCTATTTTACAGTACGAACTTTCTACCCACCCCACCTCCAAACTTCTCCTATAATCCCACACAGTCAGAGGCATTCACAGGTCTCCAGATCTATTTGATATTAACCCCAAATTGCTCTAGAATATAGGGATTTTTATTTTCCTGAAACACACAACCTTTAAGTCTATACTAGAGCTTCTGGGACAGTGGTCAAAATAAGCACAGAGATCAAGCCTTCAGCTCTGCCTTTGTGTCTCTCACTAGCAATGGTCCTGCATTTCTGCCATTGTTTTACCTATGAGTGCTCAACAAAGCAGGGCTTTGGGAGCTGCAAGTCACCCTGGGAGCACTATAACCTCCAGAAAGAAGAACAAGGGGACTTGTAGTCATTGTCCTGGGGTTTCTCAGCACAACTCTATATCTAGTGCTCAAAAATCTAACTATTCCAAGTGCATACCACATTATTTCATGCATGAAAGGGAAAGCATTAATTTGACCTGTGCAACATTAGATTTTTCAACAAAGTATAGCTGGAACCTCAAAACCTCCCTGAGATGCTACCATGCAATTTGCCCACAAGTCAAGGCTTTTGTTTCCATAAAATGGAAAAACCACTTGTGAAATTGGAACGCAGGTCCTCCACCTGAGTTACATCATAGGACTGCAGGGTGCTTCAGGCAGTGCAGGGGCAACCAGTTCATCTGCTTGTGTACGGTGCCCCCCTTGGGGGCCCCAAGGGGGGGGGGGGGGCAGCTTTCACACATAAATACACATGCACCCACACACACACCCTCCCCATCAACCAACCGGCAGGCCCAGAAGGGAAGCAGATAGTTAAAAGTATTAAGTGCCAACACCATGTGTCACAGAACTTTTTGTTGTGCTTTTGGATGGTTGATGTTAAATCTTTAGTGTCTTCTAAGCTTCCTATTACAATGTTAGCAGCAGGAGGGAGTCATCTGCAACCAGGCTGCCTTCTGGTAACCTCTTTTTGAGCCAGATAGGAAGTGAAGCTCTCAGTTCACCCTTTCCTTCCCTCCCTTCATAAATATGACTGCTTACAAAATCAGAGTAAGAGTACTAGCAGAAATCAGTCAAACTGTGACATAAACACAGTCATATAAATGCACACCTCTGCATCCCTCCCCATGTACCAGTGCCATGCCAGAACTATTACCTAAGGGCAAAATTATTCACACACCCCCAAGATTGCTGTTCACTTACAGAAACTCTCAAGTGGTAGCAAAAGCCATCCACACATCACCAGACAAATTCCACACCATCTGGCAGGGCAAGAAGGGAATATGGAGTCCTTACATACTCATAAGGGCACAGAACACACCCCCCACACCTTGTTTTTGTAGTTTACAGAAGTGAGTTGTAAAAGATCAGCAGTATTGCTTCCTTTGGGAGGAAGGCAAGGGTTCCTGAAAGCAAATCTTTCTTTGGCTGGGGGGTGGGGGGGAAGGGACAAGACAAGCCCAAGGCCAAAGAAGCCACCTCTGGGATTTAGGCATATGCTGGAAGATAATAGCGAGGCTCACCTATTCCCTCTCTTCAACTCTCGCTACTTTCTTGTGTAGTCAACTTGCCTTTTTTCACTTCCCAGCCAGCAAAACCTTGTTGAGCAAGTCCTCAGAGGTTCAGCTGCCAGAAATACAAGGTGCTGCAGTTACTTTGTGGTATTTTCTTAGATTAGCAGTATTTTATTTTTCAATTAAGGAAGTAACATTTAAAATATCAACGTCCCTCTATATAGACCATGAACAACAAACAATGTTTCAAGTCTCCTGTAACTTCCCACAAAAACCTGAAGTGTAACAGATTTCCTGCCTCCTTTGTGAACATAAGATTGATAATATTTCTGTCGATACTGGTCTCATATCTTAGGGAAAAACTGAGCACCAAATGTCAGGTTGAACTGGGGAATTTACTCTAGGAACAGGTACAGCTCAACTGCTTTTGTACTGGCCAAACCACTGCTGACAAAAGCACACCAATAGGACACCAAAGGTACACTGGGATCCAAGTGACTGCAGGCTGGCTCCAAGTTACACAGCCTTCCCCCTCCTCCCAGTGCCTCCCAATGCATGTCAAGAGACAAGAGTTGATCCTAAGGGTTCTATCTACCTAAACATGGCTGGGTCCAGAAGAAGGATGCAGCATGGACTTTAATGTGGTGCAGGAGATGGATGCTACAGGTTGGCTATTGACCCCTGACAAGCTGAATGCAATAGGGAGTGCAAAGAGAAAAGAACAGGGCAAGTGACAAGATCAGCTCTTCCATCTGACAGCTGTGCTGACTCTCACATGCCTTCCATTTTCATCTCTCTTTTGGGACAACCAGAGTTATAGCCTTCTGGGGTTGTCATGCCTTACAGGGTACTTTTTTCCACAGGATATCCACTGGGAGGATCTTAAATATTTTTCCTAAAAAAGACACATTTGGTACCATTCTGAGACTGCTGGAAAGGAAGGCCTCTAGGCTTTTGCTGCAGTTCTAGAGCTACTGTTGGTGGCTCAGTAGAACCCCTGACTCCATTCCTGGCAATCCCATTCCCAGGTCCATTAGTCACAGCAAGCAGTTTCTTGTAAAAACTGTTACACCACACAAACCCTTCTGTCAGCAAGTCACTCCTTACAGATTAAGTAAAAGACATTTCTAAGCAGTTAGCAGATCCAATCTAAAAGGTAACACAACAACTAGCCCTGAAAGGACTAAAATATTACTGAGAAATTAAAAAAACTATTGTTTCAGTGTTAAAGAGTATTGGCGTATACATCCCATGCTCCTTGGCAGCACTTAAACTAACCCAAAGGAGATAGCATTGCCCCTCTCTTTTCCAACTCCTTGAAAATCTCACACAGGGACAAATAAACATGAGAGTTACTTTGGTTCCTGCAGCACAAAACCAACTGCTAAACAAGGTAGTGGAACGAGGATCCCTTTAAGAGTTGTTAATGCCTGAACAGATCTGGCAGCCCACTGGGAACACAAGTCAGGTTTGCGGAGACCCAGAAAGTACCAACGCAAAAAGTGCTCCAACTCTCTCCTCCCTACTTCTAGTTAGGGTGTGAGGGGAGAAAAGGATTTTCAGGGCATGACAAGGAAAATGGTTTTCTTGCAAGCAGGTTGTGCAACTCAGAGCCTCAACTGCTGTATTCAGAACAGCTTTTCTTTAGGGAAAGGGTACCAACACTAACTCTCTCTGAGGCTGGAGATCTCCAAGCCAAAGCTAGCCAGCAGGCAGAGATGATCAGATGAACAAAAATGATTTGGTAGGCCATTTGCCATCAAGAGGACATCTTCAGAGAGAAGAGAAAGACGGCCAAGCAGCTTCAGGGCTCCATCCTTGTATAGCCTGCGACCTGACAAAGAAAATGGAAAGAAACATCAGCCAGAGACTGGCACTGTAGATTAACTCTATACACTCACAGAGGGATGCTTGTCAATACTTTCCTTCTTTCCCTGATAAATGAAGACAGCCTGCACAAACACTACGTGCACCTTTGAGCCTAGATGTGAAGAAGTGAGCATCCTACAATACTGCTGTTCATGGTTTCATATACTTGCAGGCATAGGAAGCAAGAATAGATGAAATTCACCAGGTAGCTGCTTACATGAGAAGTTTCTCTCATGGTACTGTTCCCTAGGAAGCATTTTCCCCTGCGGAGGAATTAATCTCTTTATTCCTAACCGTTTCCCCAAACTTGATTCTGACATGACCCAAATCAGCTCCAAAAGAGTTCCTGGAAACATTTACATGCAGGCTTTCATCAAGAGAACTCCTGTTTCAGGTAGCAGAGAGAACGTGCCATTGTAAGAGAACCAGAGTCATCTTCCAGGAACACCATATGGTCTCAGACAGACCAGAAATATTCCAGTCCAGTTCAGATCCAAGCCTTGAACACAGGACCCAGCACTGCATGTTACCAGGAGCACAAGTAAGATATTTAGACAGAAAAAAATAATCCATTCTGTTCTAGCTTCCTCAGAAGTCTACATGAACCTAAGCAGCCTCATTTTTCACACAGCAAAGATAAATAGGCTACATGAGCAAATGTTACTTCCACCTTGTGTATTATTTCAAAGACATCCTGTAGATCTACTCCAGCTTAATGAAATGCACTGCTCACCTGCCCTGTCTCACAGTCCTCTTCCAATGTCACAGGGATAAGCCCTGTACTGCCACACTCACCTGCCTTGTTCTCCACAGGCTCTGCTGAGTAGAAAATGTAATCAACAGTGGCTCCAAGCCCCATGGGCATCGTTGTGACCTCCGGGCGTCCCCTCTGTGGCAGGAAGTGGCTGTAGACAGAGGTCAGGTTGAGGCCATGCTGGATGACACCTGAACATCTGAATACAAACAGTCATTGGTTACCAAGCAAGGAAAGAGAATTATGTCTTTTCAGTACTGCAATCACGGCAGAATAGTCCCTTGCTGATGCAACTGTCTAAACTATTCTGACTTTTTGAGCACATAAAATCTTTCAGAACTATTCCCTTCACTCACACCAAAGCAATACAGATTGTGAACTTCTTTTGTCTTCAATACCCATGTATATGTCTATGCCCTTCATTCTCTATCTCACCAACACAATGCTGACAGAGCAGCACCCAGCTCTGGGTGGATCTAGCCCTCCAGATAGCCCTCCTTACTCTCTTCTCACTCTCACATTTATTTCAGTCTTTACTTCAGCCAGATCTTCAGTGCTGAGGAAACTAACGCTGAGTTTGAAGACTGGGGCCATTGAAGGTGCACCAAGTTACCTTGGGATGAATGGCTGGGGATCAGGGTCTTTCACCATGGCAGCAGGCTTGGGCCAGTGTGCAGGGCGGTCTGCAAAGGAGCAAAAAGATTCCAACCAGACCTACACAGATCCCAGAACAGGCTGCTCATCCCAAGTCTGAGAAGCTTCTCCTGAAACCAAATGAATCTTTTTGCCCAAGAGCATCTTAAAGGAAAATACCTAAAGGGAACACCAGTTGTAAGACCAACAGGAACATCCTTAGAGCAGATCAGTGCAAACAACTGCGAAGTCATATTCTGTCCTGCTGAGGACGTGTCCTTAAAGCATTTAATATTATCAAAGTTCAGGGTATTTCAATCTTTGCTCTCAAACAAAGTTTGCTTGTCCTAGCCTACAGCTTACTCAAAGGGTGTCTAGAAAGGCAGAACAGAAATGGAGAAAGCAGAACTAGCCACACCACAAGGCCCAGAGGTGCAGCAATGTCTACTGGATACCAGCTTCCAGAGACATCTATATTGTGGCCATTGTGTATCATTACAGTCTTAAGGTTGTTCTCCACCACCAAAATCTTGAAGCAAAAAAAAGAAATATATGTATGTGTTTCAGCTTAAAAGAAGTTTATAAGAAACATCCTCTTAAAAGAAGCTGAACCTCAGTGCATCTCAAGGAACACAGTCACTGTGTATGAGGGAGGTAAGAATGTACTTCTCTGAGCTCTCATAATCACAGTGATAGAAGGCACCTTCTTCCTTTCCCTTTCCTTACCAGGAATTACCTCCACCTCGTGTTTTCCTTGAAATCATAGAATCATACAACTATAGAATAGCCTGGGTTGGAAGGGACCTTAAAGATCATCTAGTTCCATTCCTCCATCCCACGTGCAAGGATGTCACCCATTATATCAGGTTACCCAGGGCCCCATCCAACCTGGCCTTGAACACCTCCAGGGATGTGGTATCCACAACTTCTCTGGGCAACCTGGCCCAATACCTTACTATCTTCTATGTAATGAATTTTAGAAAGTTTAAAACCATTCCCTCTTGTCCCATCACTATATGCCTGTGTAAATAGTCACCATCCCCCTTTTTTTACAAGCCCCCTTTAAGTACTGGAAGACCATGATGAGGCCTCAGTGGGGCCTTCTCTTCTCCAGTCGCAATCCTCTCAGTCTGTCCTCAGAGGAGAGGTGCTCCATTGAACTAAGGGAGTTACAAGCTGAAAAGTCTCCTGTTAATACCTGGTTTGGCATCTGTCACACCTTCCAAGAGGACCAGCTGTGGCGGTCGTTCACAGGCAACATCGCAAAAGCGGAACTGGAGCAGGAAGTCACGGCTGTATTCACGTCTCCCTGCAGAGAAAAGTACAGGTTAAAAGAAGAAAGTAACTGTAGAAAAGTCACATCTCCAGAGAACATCTACATTTATTTTAGACCTTTGGGCCTCAGACCTCTTTTGTTAGAGAGTGGCTTTTGTGCCCAAGCACCCTGATACCATGAGAACAGAAATCACCTTATAACCTACGCGTAGAACAGATGTGTAAAAGTAGAAGAACAGAGCACAGCTATTGCTATCCCTTTACGAATGCAATAGTTACAGTCAGTACCAATTATGAATGTCCTCTCTGAGACATCACAAGTTCAAGGGACTTTCAAGCAGATCAGTTAGTGTGTAACTCAAGGAAATGTCTGCTGAAAAAGAAAAAACATTTCTGGAGATCAGGCTGAATACAAGTTCTACATTCAAGATTTTTAAAAAAGCTATTTTGCATGGGCTCCATTTTTTAATCCTCTCTACAGACACAGAGAACAGACATGATTGTAACTGGGTCTTAGGAATGATTTCTTAACAGTGGTTTGCAAATACTATCCAAAACCACACCCCCAAACACCTGCAGATGAAAGCTGTGCCTGCTGAACACAGTTTACAACTGCACAAAAGCCTAAGTCTGGGAATATGAAAGAGGTACATAGAGCAATTGTTACTGGTAGAGGAACATTCAGCTACTGACTAGAGAAAAAAAAATTATAGAAATGAGGCTACAGCAAAAGATTCTAGAAAAAATGTATTCAATTCATACACCAAGTAGAAGGAGAGAATCTTTGTTGAGTGCCTCATGCAGCAAATGTCCAAGCTACTCAGAGAGACAGCAAGGCCCACAAACTGCCCATCCTCAGCAAACTCATGTTGTCAGGGCATACTGGAGCTCACCAAGTTTCTTTGGCTGGCACAGGGAGACATACTGGCACTTGTCTGTTACACCCAGTGAGCTTGGCCACAGTGGGGCCAGCAGCTTCCGTGAATACAATTGTTGGGAAAAGTCTTCCTGACCAGACACCTGCAAGAAGGCCAGAAAAGGAGAGCAGTGACACAGAGAAGAACTTCTGCAAGCTGTAGACAATGTATATATACACACTTGCCAAGAGCAAGACAGGAGAATGCCCTCAGAGAAAGGCACGAACTAAGCTATTCAGAATATGGTGCAGCTATAATAAACCTTCAGCTGCAAGGGACAGATACAATTAGCTAAAAGTCCCTTGACAAGATACTTTACAGGCATCTTACTGGAATGATGATTTAGCTTGAAAGCCAACCATGTATTTTGATCACAGACACACAGTAAAACATAACTAATAGAGACTCGAGCATAGGTACCCATTTCAAACTTTTTTCAGAACAAACGCTGACATAAAATTTCAGTAAGTCTTGGTGGAGTTGCACTTCCCTACACTTCCAGTCACCCAGGCACAAGAATTCCATAGGAAAGGAAAAAAAAGACTTGAAATTAAGTGGTCTATTATCACAAGTCTGCCTCAAGAAAAACCAGAACAGCGGTGGTGGAAACAACAGGCACACACTTGTCTGCTTCTTTCCCCTGCAGTGCTGGAGACATTGGGGAAGACTGCTGAGTAACTTTATTTCCTCACAAGAGAAAGATTGCAGCCATGCATTTCTCTAGCAGCATGCAATAAAGAGCTATCCAATCCCAGTTCTGGCTGGCAATTACCTTCCAGGCTGGCATCCCATGGTAGGAAAGTTCACCATTCCGGATGAATTTATAGAGTGGAGAATCAGGTACAGAGTTCAGGTCTCCACACAAGATGACAGGATAGTAGCTGCCTTCAGTAGTTCTTGCAATTTTGTCAATCTCTGCTAGCAGCAAGGCCACCTGGGCCAGTTTGATATCTCCTCGACGGGGATTGAACAACACATGAGTGTTGGCCACACACAAAGGACTGACTGCCTTCAGACCTAGGCCCTCTGGGAGCACAGGCTGTAGCAGCAGCACCAAGCCCACATTATCCCGGTTGAGGACGTCCAGACCAGGCCGGAAGTATTCTATGGGACTGAGGCTGATCAGCTGGAACCTGCTGTGCTTATAGCACACTGCACATCCATCCGTCTTCATCCCGGTTCTCCGTTTATAGAAGCATGCAAAACCTGAAAAGAAACCATCACCTATTAAAAGGCTTATCCAGTCACTACCTCAGGCTCAGCAAGTCTGTGTAGAAAAGGTTCTTACTACATTTGGGTACAGCAATATACCCAATTCTGTTCCAATATTCATCCTTTACTATTAATCATTGGAGGTATTTTCTCTCTCCATGCCCTCCTATGGCCCTCTGTTTTTTACTCTGATCTTTCAACTCAGAGACATCAATTGCAAAACAAAGGATAAAGGTCTAGGTTCAGATGTAGGGCCAGCAGCCACCTGGCAAACAGGAAGAGGTCTCTTGAAACTGAGTGCTTTGAAGACATTAAGCAGGAAGCACTGCTTGGCCAGTCCCATGAGCTGGATGTGCAGACCCACAACAGCAGGACATACCCATCTCCTTGAATGTCGGTTCCAGTTGCTCCCAGTAATGGTTCTCTTGCACCTCTTGGAGACACAGAACCTGAAAGGAAGGCAAAGACCTCACTCACTCCACAAGCATTTGCTAGTGGGGATGGAATAAAGTGGAAAAGGACACTCACATACCAACCCTCCAACCAGAAATGTCATCACTGCAACTCTGTCCTGTACTTTCCAGATGAAGAACAATAACTTTCTGGGTCACATTAGCTTATCATTCAGTTTTCCAGTGATGAGGCAAAAGATCCTTCATCCCACAAAGAGGACTCAAAGAATAGAGAAATTCATGGAAGAAATTCCTCTTCTATGCAGGCTTCCCTTCCTGTTCTGCCTTAGAAAACTGGTCCTTCTTCCTCTACTTCTGCTGTTTATAGAAGTTAAGCCCCGCTATCAAAGTATAACTAGTTTCTACAATCAAAGCAAGACAGACACCAAAAAAAATGGTCTGTGAAAGTCCTCAAACACTCTCAGAGCAATCAGTGTTCAGCTCCCAAGCAGGCAGCATCTTCCTAGGACTTGCCCCCATCTTTTTCTTTTCTTAATACTGTTACATCAAACTAGGAATTCACATTCTGGTGACACTGAGGTAGGGAGGGCTCAGTCATACTTACATCAGGATCCCAGTGCTGGATCTCCTGCAAAAGGTTTGGAAGGCGGTAGTTCCAGTTCAGGATGTCTGGATGACAGTGTACATAGAGATCAAGGCCCTGCTCAACCAGGTCCTGGGCAAGGATGTTGTAAGACATGACTCGAAATTCAAACAGAGGAGTGTTTTTTGAGACCTGCTCTAAGACACAGGGCTGGACAGAAAGATCCTCCCAGTCTCTCCATAAGATCTCTATATGCAAGAGACAAAAAGCAAAGTTACAGGCACACTGGGTACCTTGCTGATACTTTGGTTCCCCTGGGACCTAGAAAATAGCCATTCTCATTCCCTAACCTAAGGGCACTCTAGCCTCTGAGCAAACTCTCACTCACTCTGGTTTTCACATGCTCTTTCTGGATACCTTTGGATAGTTCTCTGTAGGGATGGCATAACACATGATAAGAGTCAAGCATCCTCAAACACCAGACACACTTTTTTTGGTGTTTTTTTAGAGTATAAAGCCAGCACTTGGCTAAGGAACATATCCTGATATTCAGACCAGAAAGTCTAACAGCATAGAAACCACTAGCTGTGACTAGCCCCTCCTCAGCAAAAACTCACTTTACAGTTTTCACTAGCAGATCCTGTCAATTCTGCAGAGATAATCAATGTCTTAGTGACAGCAAGCCCAGTCACAATAACCTGACGACGTTCGCTACAAGTGCCAATCCCAAGCTAAATATCAGATTCAGAGCCGTTACTGACCATGGTAGGGCACCTCTGTTGGGACAGGATAAAACGGCACTGCATCCTGAATGGGTGGGGCTGGGAGCACTGGTGGCACTGTCTCAGCATTACACGCTAAACTCCAGGCCAGCACAGCTGGGTCATCATTCAGCACTTCCACGTTGATACCAGCACAGCCAGCCGTCTGGTGATCTGTCTGTGGCACCACAGCTGCCCAAGGGGCACTGCCTCCCACAGTCACCGTTTCCTCTGCTGGTAATCTTGCCAGTTCAGCCACTGCATGATCTTGCAGTTCTGAAGAAGCCAAAGTGTTTAGCTCTGAGAGCTGCTGATCAGCACACTGGGTGACTTCCGGAGACGTATTCAGGTCACTGAGGCTAGTCATCAATAGCTCTGAACCTTCTAACCAGTCACTAGTGAGTGTAACTGACACTTTCCTCACTGCTGGAACACTCTCACTGGCTGGCAAATTCTCTACTCCTTCCTCCAACCACTGCTGGAGAAGGGCTTCTTGCTCTTCTGGGACTGATCTTCTGCTGGTGGCAGCAAAGACACCTTCTATCTGGGTGGACGGGCTCTTCGCCAGAAGCACATTCTTTCGACAGGTAAAGAAAGCATCTGTCATTTAAAAACAAAATCAAAATAAGACAGCCAGAAACGTTTACTCACTCATTCTTTTCTGATTCCAGTTGCTATAACTGTGCAATACAACCATTCAGTATAGCAATCCAAACAAATTACTTCTCTGAGGAAAAACAGTTACAGTCTAAATAACTTGCCGTGCCTCCTCCAGAATGCTAAGCCACAGTCCACACCCAGTTATATTAGTCCAAGTCACTGAAACTGCACACAACAGCAATGGCTTTATCAAATCTAGGGAATGCAATTTTAACTCATGCAGCACCTCAGACAGCCAAGCTGAAAGGCCTTGTGGAAACTATCAGCTTTCAGCATCATATGTAAAGGCACAGTCTGTAAAAGTTAGCTGATCAGGTGCATGGGCTAAGAAACCAAAGTCTGTAGCTCATCTCTTGGAGCAAGCTTCTTTCCACAGACTGAGTAAGAAATAATAGTCAGCTAAGACAATAAAATATATCACAAGAATATGTTGTAGAGGAAAAACCATTCTGTTACTAAGAGATGAAAAATAAAGACACAGAGGAACCAACATATGCCTGATTAGAGGGAGTATATGCACAGAAGTAGTCCTGGTGAAAATTACAGATCACCTGATGACTGACGAGGCAAAAAAATGAAACCACTTTAAACTGCTTTTAATATAACACTTGAATATACCAATATTTGTGTGGTAAAGTAGAAAAAAGCAGAGACTCCTTTCACTTGCATCTATACAAGAGATGGCATTTGCATTTTGCTATGAATTCTGCACAGACACTTGTCCCTACTGTTAACTAGCAATTTCTGTTGATTACAAATCACTTTTTTTCTCTGCAACCCTGTCAGTCAGCCAGAGCAATAACATACAGGAGTCAGCAACATCCATGTATAGCGTTACTACACCTTTTGTGTCAAAGTTTTCTGTATGTGTCAGGAACAGAGCTTTAATTACCATACTTCTCTCTGTCGGTTCGTCATTAAGTTCATGAATATCAGAAACACCAGTGCAAGATAATGTTTCCACACACCACTGGCATGACGAGTGCTCACAAGAGCCTCTTAATACACAATAGCAACTAAATTTGAGAGGAGTCAGCTCGCTGCTTACTATGAAAAAAGACAGCATGCCAATCCAGTAGTTGCTACCGGGCCAGGGACAGGTTCAGGCTGGAGGGTGCCTTTACATCAACTCAGTAACCAGAGACTGTGAAGCAGCAGCAGGATCTAGGAAACTAAGTGAAATAGCGATGCACACAAAACAGAATTCCATCCATTAAGTCACCCGCAGGTCCTTGAGGGATCACAAATCTCTGAGCAGCCCATCTCCACGGATGTCCCCAAGCCTGAAGAGCAGGTTCAGGGAAGGAGCTAGAGCCCCTGCGCAAAACGCAGTCTGCCTCTGCAGCACAACAGCCGGCAGCTGTTCCCTCCAAGCACGCAGCTCCCCGCACTGCCCGTGGCCAGCAGCCCCAGGCCCCACCTGTCCAGGGCCAGGGCCTCAGGGAGCTCCGGGGCAGCCGGGCCGCCCCGCCGCCGGGCCGCACCCCCATCTCCGGCCGGGGCGGAGGACGGCGAGGGATGTCCCAGCCCCTCCGGGCTACCCCCGCCAGCTCCCCCTGCCCCCGCCGCCCGCCCGCCCGGGGCCGGGTTACCTCGGAGGGCCTGGAGGAGCCGCGCCGCCGGCAGCAGCACATAGCAGAGCACGGTGCCGATCATATCGCCCGGCCCGGCCTCCACCGCCCCCGGCCCGGCCCCGTGGCCGCGTCGGCCCCGCCTCAGCTACGGCCTCACGGCGCGGGCTCGGCAGAGCTCGGCGTGCCCAGGCACTCACCGCGTCGGGCCCCCGGGGCTGGCAGCCGGCACGGGCCTGGCGCTCCCTGAGCCCCGCTCCAGGACTGCCTGCTCCCGGGAGGCCGCGGCCCGTGGAGGGACGGCCCCGGCCGGGGTGGGGCCTTGCCTGCCTCACTCTAGGGCAGGAGCGTGGCCCGGCCCCACGGCCTGCTTAGGGGCCCGGCACCCGTGCTGTGTCCGAGCGTGTCAGAAGCGGTGACCCCGGGCTGAGTGACGGTTGCTTTATGGCCCCGCCACCCTGAAATTTGTGGTTTCCAACAAAAATGTTCAACCCCTGTTCTCCACAAATCCAAACAGGACAATTTCTTTTTTTTTTTTTTTTTTTACCCCTGGAAAGCCAGCATTTGCTCCAGATGTTACACAGGCTGACGACCATCACTGATGATAGCCACGGTTTTCCAAAGCACAACCTCTATGCGGCAGTGCATAGGATGGGGTGGGGGAGAGCAGGAGCGTCCCCTCATCCGGTGCTGCTGAGAGATCATCACAGGTCTGCAAAATCAGTTCTCATCTGGCTGTGACCACTCTGGCATCTGCAAGTTGAGATCCATCACATGTCGAAAACAGTTGCTTCTGAAAAGCGAAGTCCTGGTTGAAGTCTGGAATTTCAATGTTTACTTCACAATCAAATGTTTTCAACATCTAAAGGCGAACAGACTGAGCTGAGCACACTACAGCTTTATACACCAAATACACATTTCTAATGTGTAATCTCAGTAGCCTTCTTCCAAAATCTAAGATGGGTACATGCAATGAAGTCAAGATTCATGTTATCCTTGCCTTCAGCACTGATGAGTGCTGCCAAGCGGTCCCCTTGATGGTGACCAGCTGCTGTCTCTTATAATTAAATGAAACACTTGATGATGTGCAGAAAATCATGCTGTGAAAAACCAGTGTCCACAAGAGACAGAGAAGCCTGCAACTTTATTCAAGTAAGGGAGAGTCCACTAGACATACCCCCATAGAGTCCCTCTCAAGTTTTTGGGGAACACAGCCTCCTTTTATCCTGAACTCCTGGCCGCATGTTGCCCTCTTCCTTTCCCCATTAGCTGACTACTAGGAAGGTACAGACTTCCCTAACTGCCTATTACACATTGTCCTAAAGTTTAGAACCTCAAATTATCTGGGTTCTGCAAAAAATGCAGCTTGATGTTCATGAAGACAATAAGACCCATTTTTAAGGCGTTAACACCCAGTTCTCCTAAAATCCCCACAGCCATTCTTCCAGAACCTGATTGGTTCTTTCAGATCAAGTCGCTTGTGAAGACATTAAGACCCATTTCTCCCATCAGTAATTAGCACAATAAGTGTCCACAGCTAGGATCTCAGATGATGTTATAATGTATATAATAATAATCCTACTTCTCTCTTTTTCAAATCCCTGTTTATAAAACACCATAGACCTTAGAAGCAGGGACTTGTCTCAAATCCCACAGATGTCTCTGGCAAATCACTGGACTGTGATCTCCCTTCTCCTGTTGCAATAACCAATCCATCACTGGTTTCTAGTCAGAGAATGGAGGGTATCCTCCAGAGGAAGGATCTGCAATATTAAGAGCTCATGACTGGGTCATTTAAAACCAGCCTGTTCCTTAAAAGGAAAGATCTAAGAAAAGATCTGCAGACTCAACCCACATCCGAATAATCAGACTGAAATCAGAGAGGAATGTTAGCTGGTGCTACAAACAAGCAAGCAGCTGTGGCCAAATAGCCACAGTTGTTTGGCCTACACTAGAAAAATATTTACAAACTTTTGCAATAAAATCAAAGCTGACAAAGGTCATCTGCTTCAGGGTCAAGCCTTTCCCTGGGTTTTGTGGCATTTTGTTCTTTATCTGAATACAACCTTTCCACAGTCTCTAATGACTGGACTGTTTGAGAGGCCTATGTAGAACATAAGGGAATAAAGCCACTAAAATTATCCTATTCTTGGGCAAATGGAAATATTTCTAAGTGTATGAAATAGTTTAGCTCAACCTTTATCAGAAAGATTCTTCTGTTATAGTTTTGGTTTTAGTACCTTAGGAAAAGTCACAGAGTCCTCAGTAAAAAGGACATAAAATAATAAGTACTGAATTACTTTTGGCACCAACAGTAGTTGGTGGGATGAGTGAGTACTTAATTCAAGGCCCCATTAAGTGCTGACATGTTTACAAGCCACACTTTATTACTTGAACATACTGGGAATTTGGCAGTAGGGAAGTCTGAATCTGTTCCAGACTGAAAAGGTGAATATATTCTATCCTCATCTCATTTAAGACTGTAACTGCCACAGTCTGATTTTATCATGAAATTGTACAAACTGGAATATGAACTTAAAGGAGACAAGAACTCTTAGCAGCAGCCTGTCATGACTCTGTGATACATTTTGGGGGGCGGAGGTCCACAGCCAAAACCACAGCTGTTCTCAGTAATTGTGAGCTGACTGGATCCCAGAGCGATGGGGTTTCCAGCACTGAAGGCCACCCTTAGGAGTCAGAAGGTGCAGGTGAGATCACATAAGGGTGATGTGGTATCACAGGGCACCCACAGGCTCTGCAGGACTTTCTCACAACACCAGGACAGCCCCTGCAAGCAAGACATAGGATTCTCCTGTTTATAAGCAGTATCAGAAGAACCCAGGTCTTACAAGTGGCACCATTCCTCCTGGATATGTTTTAATTGATTCCAAGCAGCTGTGCTTTTAGTGTGTAGGTGTGAGAAACTTACAGGATCTAGGAGATGGCTGTGAACTCTTCATTTACAGAAGAGAAAAAACAATAAACCTGTGACTCACTGGTGATGACACAGAGAATGAGTCTGAGAAGGTTGCAGGTGCAGGGTTTACTTACAAGCAAACTCACTCCAGAAATTGTTAGAAATGGCCAAAGAAAAATCAGCATCAGCTAAGAGGGACTGTTGTTGCAACAGGCTGATCACCAGCTGGGAAGGCTTCTGTCCCTAGGCCAGGCAGCAAGGAGAAGAAGGATGGCGAACAGGGATCCAGGGTACCAGTGGCCAGAGGTGGGAGCTGCCATCTGGGAGCAGCTTGGAAAAAACAAAATGAATCATTAGAGGACTTGCCAGTACCAGCTTCCAGGACACTCCACCCAGCTGCCCCTAATGCCCATAAGAGATGTCAGAGCTCAGCATCTTTTGAGACCAGATCCTGTCTGAGCTCTTCATTGCCCAGAAGGATAGGCAGGGCATGGGAGCAGCAGGGTTTTCTGAACCTGCTGCTCTCAGGTTCTGCTTGTACACAGCAGAGTCAGGTGCCAGGGCTGCTCACAGCTCTTTGGCCTGACTTCCTAGCTTAGCATAACAGTTCCTCTCAAAGTTATAAACCTCCTTTGGCCTGTCACTTAGTCATTGCCAGTTAATTTCTTATTTTCCTTTGTTGTTATATATGCAATTATTTGTTAAATAATGCTGTTTCTGTACAGCATAGACATATACGGGACAACTCCTCTATGCTTGTTTTTCTGTATTTAAATAGTGCATTATGCAATTTATGAAGTGCAAGAGTCACTTCTGAATCTACCTCAGAAGGCTCAATCCACACACTGTGGGACTGACTAATATACTGGAAACATGATGCATCTCATGAGTTCGTTACATGGGATTTAGACTTATTTTTATCCTTCCTTTTGTCTTTCTCACACTGGAGTAATGCAAACCCATCATTTGACAAATAAAATCTGGCAGAAGGAAAGGGTCTTAATAAAGGAGATGCAGCTGCAGAACTGGTTGAATTGTGGTGATGTGGGTGCCAGCTGGACAGTCTTTCCCCCACACAGATCTGAATGAACAGCAAAACTCACATATCAATACTAGGTGACACCCAGGAACGGTACTAAATTACAGGTTAATAGCCTGGAGCTCTAAAGGGAAATAGAGAGTAAGGGAAGAAGGCAGAAAAAGCAGTGACAGGGAATGAAAAGGAAGATTCAGAGTGGGAAAAAAAAAAAAGTATTATACTATTAGCCAGAAATTCTTTTGGCAAAATAACACTTCATTATTTTTTAATGCACTTAGACCTCTTAAAAGGAAATTTTCCAAACTCTCTTTCTTTATAAAACTATAAAATAAATTAGGAATTGTAGGCAAGAGAAGCTGTATCACTTCCAGTGAGTCTACTTACACTCAGTCCCAATATACGGTAGCATTCAAATGCTTTTTCTTCTGCCATGCAAGAGTATACTGTAAAGCATTCCCAGAGTCTGATCACAAAGTCAGCCCCTGTTTCTGGGGAATTGTGAGTGAGTTCAAGAGAGGTAGGAGCAGCTGGTATTGGTTTGGCTTGCACGTTTGTGGGGAAATGGGATGAAGATAAAAAAACTGCTTTGCCTGGTGGGCTCAGAAATTGAGAAAGGGGACAAAGGCAGCTTTGAGGGAACAAGAACCTAATGTGGGAGAACTGTGAGTTCCCTGAACACGGCCTGAAGAACTTGAGGAGAGCTTTGTCCATCACTGCCAAGCCCCAGAGGGAGCTCATCCCCACACAGAGGCCAGCACCACATGTATACAGTGTGCAGGGAGTGCAGGGCAGGAAGCAGGGATGCAGAAGGAGTATATCCACAGCATGTTGGAGAGGGCATTCAGTAAGAGGAATGGAAGATCTATCACATCCAGGGAGTCACATTTCTGCTAGGCTTGCATTGACAAACTGAATGTGTTTCACGGCAGACCAGAATGATGTCCAAAATGGGTGAGTCTCAGGAGTCTGTGTCACTGGCTGATGTCTTAGCAGAGAAGGCAACGCAAGCTCCTGACACTGACTTAGGGGTTGAAACTGGATTTCTGACCATCTGCCCTCACTAGCCTTTCCTTACAGTCAGAGCTGTACTTACCAACTGGTATGTATCCAAAAAGGAGACCAAGGACATAATCCTGCCAGAGTTCTGACAGCCACATGTAGTCTCGCTATTGATAAAGGCAGGGGAGGGGGATGTGGATTTCCCTTTAAGAGCTCTCCCTTTGATGTCAAACATCTTTCTTAAACTGTTTTCTACTCACCAGAGCTATTTCTTTGTTCTTTAGTGTCTCCTGTAGTTGTTAGTAGAACAGGAGGAGCAGCTAGCTGAAACCAGGAAAGGGACTGCGGCCCTGTTTGTGCACTCCTGATGAAACACTGCGTAGCTCTTGTGGTCTGCACACCACGGGTTTGCCACAACTGTCCTAGTCTTTTCTGGGGGTTCTCCTCTTATTTTCTGCCTCATGAAGTCAGTCATCTGATTAAACAAGTCTTGCACTCATTTTTGTAATAGTAGGATTTATCCATAATTTAGGAAGAGAACTTTCTAACTTGTTATAAATGGAAGGAAAATCAAGAAACATCATAACACAAGAACAAAGACTATTTTGTTAGAGGCTTCAGACTGAACTGGAAAGTTTGTTGAGAGGGGAATTTGTCTTGAGGTTAGACCACTGAATGCATATAACAACATGGAGAAATATGAGCTCTACGTATGGAGTTTGATGAAGGAATTCCAAATGACAGGTTTTTGTGGAAATACAGCCTCCAGCTGCACTGATGTCTCACTGCAGCTGTGTCAACAACACCTAATAGCCAAGATGAAAATGCTGGGATTCTTTCTGCTGGTTGTAAGCCAGAATGTTCTGAGCTGCCCTACCTCTGCTGGCAATATCAGCTGCATACTTCAGTTAAGATTATTAAAAAATAAAAGTTTTTGCCTGATGTCAAAAGTTCTCAATTACAACAAAAAAGGTTCAATCACATTGCAGACTGGTGAGAAGCTGCAGCAAGTCACTGGATGTCAAACGGATAAGCAAAGAGGATACATTTACCCCACATCTATCACTTCAGGAGGACTGCAGCTGCCACTTTATCAGACTGTTACCTCCCACCTGCCAACAGGGTGTCAGGTTGTATTCTGACTCTGTCAGTGCTTCTGTACTACTGCATTTATTTTTAATTTTCCTATTAAATTGTAGTTCTGATTTCGATACTTTCACTGGTTTGTGTTCAAACTAGTACACTGTCTCACACTTCATTCAAAATTTGGCCAAGCCTTACCACCATGATCTAGGACATAAAGGTATCAAAGACATTGTTAGTGCTATAGTGGTGAGTAGCCTGTAACAGTGGGGCACCATTCCCTAGAACAGGAATTTTAGGCCTCTCCCAGGCCTGAAAGTCATCAATGAGTATAGTGTGGGAGAAAAAAACTTAGGAACTCTGAGAATCCCGAATGTTTCTCATCCTTTCACATGAAAGTTTTGTGTGGCAACTGATGTCCTTTCATGGAGTTACCCCCAAAAGGAACTGATGCTCTTTCATAGGACACAAGCCCTCAGTGCTTCTAACCCCTATAGGGCCACAGATAGGACTGAAGGGACTCATACCCCACTCTGGGTTCTGCATAGGAAGGTGCTACATTCACCAATGGACAGGCCCAAGATGCCTGAATTGAAGCTTGGAGCTGAACCTGTGTCTCCAGGCTGGCACAAAGCAACAGAAAGTCCAACCCAGTTAAAATCAGTCCAGGAAAACATCTCTTTTGTATACCAATTCCCATTGCTATGGCTCTGTCACATCCCCTAATCACTGGCCTGCTCAAGACCTGCAATGCTTCCTGAAGTTTGGAGGAAATAGCCAGTGTCTGAACATTGAACTAAGGAAACTATCCTCCTTGTTAATTTTGCAGTAATTCTTTGTATGTCTCTGTTTACCTTTCTGTCTTCACAGTCCACTACAACCATTACACAATTAGAGTTGGAAGACAACTGCATTTTGGTAGAAGGAGCCATTTGCATAGCAGAGATGTTGTGAGAGAATTATCCCTTCAAGAACTGGTACCCAATCTGACATTTTTTGTGTCAAAATTATTGCTCATCAAGTTCAAGCATCTGAAAGAAAACAAATTTTAACCAAATAACTGTTGTTCCCAGGCAAAAACATTCACATTCTGAAAGTCATTATATTTTCTGCTGCACTACTTTTAAAATGTACAAGCTTCTGAAAAGCAGAAGTGTGCATATAGTGGCAGTCTGGTGAGTCTGGAATTGTTATCTTCATTAGCAGATGTGACACTAATTACCATAACTAAGTCATTCCAGTTTATGCTTAGCCAACAGAAAACCATGTTTTGGCCAGGAAATTTCATTCTCCAATATGATATGGAGAAACTTTTCTAACCAGATTAAGGGAATCATGGAAAACGTTAAGATATGAACTGGTGCAAATGTTCCTTCTATTTGAAATTGGGATATACAAAATGCATTGTGATATGCCATGGGATCTGTGTTACACTGAAAGAAAAGATTCTTGGCCAAAGGCCTCTTGGTTCACTGAAGACAAAGATCTATGTGAAACTGATGACTCTAGGGCTTTATTTGTGTTAGGAATGATACAGGGTTAAATACACCTATAACCTACACATTAATTACTGTCTGCCTAACATTTCTCATATTGCTCATCTTGCATTATTCCCTTGGTATCTCGGACACTAAGAAGACAGTAAAACCAGTACATTCTTTGGACTCATCCTTCTTATACTCCCTTCTTTTCTTCCAAAACACCTCTAATAAGCACCTAGACATATCAGGTGCTGAAGCCATTACCAGTTTGCTTTTGGATAATGTTGATGTTTTTCAGCTCTTGAGGGGCTGTAGGCACACAAACACTGATGGCAGTAGAAGTGAAGTAATATGTGTTTCATTCCAGTCTCTCAGCCTGAAAATATTACTCAGACTATGGGCAAAATCAATCTCTCATCTATGTCTCTGATGGGGACCCAGAGTAACAGTGGAAATCTAGACTTAAAGTGATGTGATTAAATATTTGGTCTGCTCAATTTCCAGCATTTCTGAAAACCAGTCCCTGAAGAGAAACAGTTAATTTCTGGAGCATCTCCTACATCTTTGGGTAATTCCACTCCATGGAGCAAACTAGAATAGTGACTGACTTCCCTATTGGGTCTGGCTGAGATGGAATTTATTTCCCCCATAGCAGCCCTTATAGTGCTGTGATTTGTATTGGTTGCTATAAAGGTGTTGATAAACACAGGAAAGTTTTGGCTCCCAAATCATCCCCCCTCACCATTAGGCTGGTGGTGGGTAAGATCTTGAGGGGGAACATGGCCAGCTGATCCAAACTGACCAAAGGGGTTTTCCATACCATACATCTCCTCAGCAATAAAAGCTATGAGAAAAGCGGTGGGTAGAGGGAAGGGAGGATGGGAAGTGGCAGCACATTTGTTGTTACAATGTTTGTCTTCTGGACCACTACGTGTGCACACCACTATACAACACTGTGTACAGAAGCCTGACTTTCTGGGAAGTGGCTGGATGTCATCTGGTAATGGGAAATAGAGATTATTTTCTCCCCTATTCTGCTGAGGAGGGGAGTGACAGGCTTGGTGAGCACCTGGTGTACAGCCAAGGTCAACCCACCACAACTTCTTACAGCCAGGTATGAATTGTGATGGACTAGAGGTTCTACATAAAAGCACAGCTTTCTGCAGATCCCCAGAACAGCACCAAAGGAGAGATCAGTGCATTGTTAACGTACTTTTTTTCCCCAGGAAACAACTTTGGAGAGGAGACTGCACCATACTTTGCTGAGGCATTAATAGTGAGTTACCTGAAATACAAGGTCATTTGCAGCCCTCACTTGGCATGATTTCACCTGGCAATGCCCACATGATTTCCTGGCGTAATTCTGTTAAGTGCTTAGTTCAGAAATAAGAGAGGCTGAGAGGACACAGTGCTGGATGAACTGCATCAACATTTTTTCAGGACAGCTGTGTGTGTCTGGCTGAAAAATAAACCTTCAGAACCGTGTAAGAGAACACAACTTCATAAAAGTTTGCAATTCTCCTGTAAATATTTTTACTGGAGAGGCTTGACTTCTCTGGATAGTTCCTGTCTCAAAGCCTCTTAATCATTTGGTACCTTCAGAAGCTGCCCTGAAACAAGAGCTCTTGGTCAAGGGACAATGGTGGGAGTGGAACAGGGACAGGAACAGACCTGCAGGATGTGTTGCAGGCAAGACATGAGCTGTATGAGAGAAGTTTGCATAACACAAAGTCCTAGTGCTTTTGCTGTTTAAGGAAGATAATCACTGCTATATGCCTGTTTGAGGACACGCAGCGCCACAATCTCTGTGCTGCTGATGTCCCATGCACTGAAAATTTCAATGTGTCTGATATCTCTCTTTTTCATCCTCACTTGGGGACCTTGGTATGGCAGCTGGCTGCAGCTGGCTGGAAGATCACATTCCCTCTGCACACTTGTCTCTCTGTAGGGCAATTACCAAGGGAAGGAGCTGAACCTCAGCCACAAGGAGTTCTCTGAGAAAGGAGGACAGCTCCTGGGACAGATGCTTAGTAACTTACTACTTTTGCAAAGCCAGGATGTCATGGTTTAAGAACAGCACAAAAAATGGTCTGGTTTAAAATACAGTGTGAAAATTAAACTCTTTCACCTGCTTTCTTCCAATAATGGAGAAAACACTAGGAGAGTTTATAAGATATAATCCCTATGTATTGAAAAATGGTTATAACCACAACAACATTAATAAAAGAGTATATAAAAGAGAGAGTATTTAACCCACTAAATAAAGAAAGGCACTTTGCAGATACAGTGCCCAGCATGGTTAACTTTCCAGTTATCCAGCAGAAAAACAATAGAAAAACGGGGACAAGACAAAAGCTGGTGGGACCCGAGAGGGTTCTGAAACAGGCTGGGGACTTTTCCTGGGCCTGACCTTGTGGGAGCAGGACTGGAACACTCTGGCTGCAGCTCGGGCTATGGTTGCAGCTCCAGCTGCAGTTATTGTGGCTGCAGCTTGGGGTCCACATGGCTCAGCTGGGCTCCACTCCATGTGGCCACTGCTCTCTCCCTTTTTTCTTTGTTTTTTTTTTCTTCTCTTAGAGCAGCATCTCAGGTTGACCAGCTCTAACCTACAGAACCAAACCATAAAAGCTGCAGCTCAGAGAAAGGGGAAAGGCACTGCTGGTGGCAGAGAGGGGCTAGTTCCACCAGGCTGACCCCTGAGCCCAAGCCCAGCAAAAGATGGTGACTCTTCCACTCCAGCTCCAGCTTCCTGTTGCTGAACCCACATCCCTGCCATGATGTGGGTGGTATGGAATTAAATAGTGCTAGAAACTCCACCACTTTTCTCTGTGACCATGACAAAACCACAGCCTCTTGATTGAGAAAGAAAAAATCAGAGATTACAGGTTGAGATAGGAACAATTTACTGGAAACAGCAATGAGATAAGAAAATGAACAGTAGCAGCAACAATATTAATGACAAAATTCTACAAAAAGAGGATGATTTACATGCAAAAAATGCTCACCAACTGACTTGATATGGCATGACCTCAAGACACAGAGTGATGGACTCTCTGTGCCCCTGCTTTTCCTGGACTGCAAGTCACGCCCACCTTCCTCTGGTTAGTGAGAGTCCTGTACTTCCAACCCTGGCAGTGACATGAGGTGGTGAGAATAAAAACCTAGACATTCCGATGTGGGTCCAGGCTCTGCCCCCTCATGGCTACTGCAAAAAAATTAACTCTGTTCTGGCCAAAACCCAGGACACAGGAGTACAGGCACTGGGGAGCTGTATAGTG
Organism: Lanius collurio; assembly: GCA_020086605.1. Classification (NCBI taxonomy): domain Eukaryota; kingdom Metazoa; phylum Chordata; class Aves; order Passeriformes; family Laniidae; genus Lanius; species Lanius collurio. The sequence goes on along the minus strand of JACBWW010000004.1, from coordinate 17,338,511 downwards.
TCAGCACAGTGAACATGTATTTCCTTCTCTAGCAAAAATGCCCCATGACCTGGTAGGTAGTACAAAAAACAGGGCACCCAGAACCAGAGCTTTCTAGCTGGCTCACAGGCTCACCCTCATTACAGGTGACTCTAGCAACTGTGAGTCATGTATGGGAGCACACATGCAGCATGAGAAACCACAGTAACAGAGCAGTCTGTCAGAGAGAAGAACCCCAGCGCATATAAAGCAGAAAATTGCACTCTACTAAAAACACGCAGGATCAGAACTGCAGGTTTTTTTAAGCTTTGGACTGCAAAGTTCAGGAGTTACTTCAGTTTTTCTTAAGTAGCCCAAATCTAATGGTTTTAGCTATTGCACAGTAAGAAGCAAGAAGCACAGACTAGGAAGGAATAAAATTAAAGTGCCTCATCTGTCTGGTCAAACAAAGTGAGAACCCGAGTGTTCTAGTAGTCCTTCAGACGAAAAGCAAACAAACCAACTAGTATTTCAGTAATCTCAGGTGCTGTTACTATACTGTGAAAGACTGGCATGAATATCTGAATGTCCTTCTCCCCTCAGTATGTTCAACCCACCTGCTACCATAATGGCCACAAGCATGTGCTGTGAGCATCCAGTGTTCCTTGAGCATCTCAGTAACAAAATGCCTTCCATTTCATTAAGGCCTTCCTTCTCCTGGTTCAGTATTTCCACTGATATGTTATCTCTTTCTAATAAAACTCTATATTTTTAAAATATGGAACAATTAAAACTGAAGCAAGGGCAAGTCAACATGCCCCTGCCTTGAAAAAGCCTGCAGGCAACACAGAGATCAGTACTAAAACTTTCGACCTTCCTAGTCCAGAAAAATGCCTCTCCAAAATTTAAGGTTTTACATCTCTTCTCTCCTTTCAGCTCACTTGAAGCAGGAGCAGCAGAGATTACTGCAGAATCTGTTTCCTTCTGTTTTGTTTCTTAAAGGAATATTTTTAAGTTAGCTAAATTCACCATCTGCCTCCATCCAACCTTCCATACATGGAAAATTTGGATGAGAAATTCTCTCTGAGAATGCGAAGCAAGCGTTGGCAGCAAGTCCTATCCCTCCCAGTGTCACAGCAGACACAAATGAATTCACACATAGCCTGCTCTAAGTAGAACTTACACCTTGAGGTGTGTGATGCATGTGAATTGGCATTGGCACATGTACAGCTGGGCACAGCTACCATATGAAGCTGAATTCCTCTCCTCTGCTAATCAAACATAAGCAGGGTGAGTCTTAATATTTTAGATGTGGCAAGGAGAATCTGGCCATTTTTCATAGTGAGAAAAACTGGCAGCGTCTATTAATATAAGAAATCCTCCCTCTCTCTACCTTCCTCCTTCACAATGTAAATTATTTGCTAACTATTTATTCAAGCACAGGAAAAACTGTCATTGCCAAAACAGGGCAGTGCCACAGCACTACCTAAAATAGAGAAGTATTACCAAGTCCTGAAAAAAGAAAACCTTCTAGTTAGATAGGGATCAATAATCCCTGAAAGGCCAAAACTGAATCACCAGCTAAAATCCCTCCAGAGGTAAGGATTGAGAGCTAATGCATCTTCTCAATCCAAGACCAGACTCTGGAAAGTCAGCTCAGAAAAGTCAGCTTGCTTGCGAGCTGCATTCTCAGCTCGCAGATCTAACATCACCATCCTGAGAGCCTGCAAATGACACTATGGTGGTTGAGGGGCATCTTTAAAGCTGTTAATGTAGGCCTGTCTCTGGACCCTCCTGTCTTTGTAAATCACTGCAACCACACCAGCCTTTGGGACTGCTATTTCAGATTATGTAAATAAACGTGTCTGCACACCTTGATGTTAACCTGGCTTGAGGTAAAGTCACTAGCTCACCCAGAGGCATTCCTCTCTCTCTGTAGCCACTCAGATTGTCTTAGGAGCTGATAGCACAAAAGACTTAAATGAGGACATGCCTTCTGCTGGCCTTTGGTTAACAAAGAAACTTTTCTTTCTAATCATGGGAATGGGGACTGCACATGAGGTCAAAGGTGGGGGGAAAATGATGTTCATGCACTAAGAGAGGCACTTGGCAATGCCAACCCTGTAATGCCAGACAACCTTGTAGCAGGCTGGAGGCACAGGACCAGCCTGAGCTCTGATCTGCTGTGCTGCCAAGAGGAGCCAGGAGAATGGGAAATGTACAAGGGGCACAACCCCATCCAGAGGGGCCTTACTAGCAAAGTACACATTCAAATGCAGCCCACTGCCTCAGCCTCTCCCCATCACATCCACATCACATCATTCTGTCATGACGGACGTAAAGGACCTGATATGTGGAATTTCACACTAGAAGGCAGAGAGAAACTGAGAAGGTAACTCCACTTGGAAGCTTGCACACTTTTGTGGGACAGAGACAAGATATGGCGAGATAACAGACAAGCCCATTGAAAGGGACCACAGTTTTTCCATGTGCCTGCTGAAGAATGGGAAGAAAGGGTCATCCTTGAGGTTACAGCAGACCTTCTGTTAGACGTGACATCCTCATTCTCACCATGTCTGGATCTATGTCTCTTCTTTTACAGATGGCCAGTAATCTCCTGACCACAGAAGACACCACTGCACTAGTCACAACCATCAGAAAGAACAGATCTCCCTCCAAATTCAAGACTCCAGGACCATACGCTATGCATTTTTAGGAAGTGGGTGGATCACAGAGCTGCCCCTTTCCAAGACTGTTTTGCCACTTGCTGTTTGTTTCATTTATTGCACAGTCATTAATAAAAAAAGGCTAGTATTTGACAACCCTTCCAGGAGCCATGAAGAATTTGGCTTTGGTCTAGCTCTGGAGAGATGCTTCTAGTTTTACCACATTTCACTCTCTTCCATTTTGTAACAGCAGAACTAGAACAAGGAGTGAATTACCACTGGAGGACAAATTCTATTCATCTGCTGAGCTGTCTTTCTCCAGGGTAACCTAAGGTGCTAGATACTGTGAAGTACTTTGATACTCTATCAGTATGTCTGAGGAATGGAAGATGGATGCTCCAGGGCATTGAAAGCAAAGCCGTTATGTTTAAAAAAAAAAAATCCAAATCGAACATTAAAAGGCTGTTAGAAAGGAAAAAGAAACCGAAGAGACCAGGTCTTAGAATACTCTGTAGCATGGTAGGGGTGGGAGCATGTAGAGATGGGAGCATGACACATATTGTTGTAACCTTGTGTGCTGCCTCTATTGCTTCTGAAATAGGAGACTGAGAAATGCTCCTAAGCTCCTGACTGAGAGCAGGGGTTGCATTGCAGACCAACCTTGGGGAGAGACCTGGGTATATATTAGTCCAATCCTGGCCTTCCCATCCATCCACTGGTTCTTCATGGGAGCAGTTACAGAAGGCATTAGGGGCCTCAGGGCCCTCCATCCACATTTGGGAGCACCGTGATTAAAGGAAAGAACATTTTCACAAAAATAACGTTTGGGACTTGGACCAAAAAATATTATGTTCACACTTGAAACAAGCTAAACATAAAGTTCATGGGCAGTTTTGGACACTCATGTAATAGGTTGTATCTAAGTTACATCTGCATGTGTTTATTTGTTACTATATTAAAGAAATAAACTAAAAATAAGCAGAACAAATAATATTCATCTATAGTCTTTCCTGAGAGTATCAAGTACTTTCAGCAGAAATCATCTGAAGAACAGGCATTCCTCTAAGGTAAAGATATTTTCCTGCATAAATTAAGATCAAAGAGAATTATTTTCCAAGTCTGCAAGGAGTCAGGCCTCATTCTGCAAAGGAAAACTAAAACAGGCTGTATGGGTGTAAAGAACTGCATTACAGTAGATGTGGTCCTGCTAATTTTTTTTTTACTAATAACCTAAACAATTAACAACATTGGAAAGAATCATAAATTTTAGCTAAATTCTAAGACATTAAAAGAGATTATTGAAATTCATTTATTTAAAAGGAAACACTTCAGAAACTTCAAGGCAAGGAGTTAATCTTCAACCTAAACCTCACTATGAGTCTGCTTTTTAGGGTTAATAGTTGTTCTCTTCACCTCACCCTTGAAAAAGTCAAAATTACCTGGCATTTCACAAGATAAATGGTCAATGGCATAAATTTACAATGACATTTCTGTATCCAAATCAAATGCTTGTAGGCAAACATCTCATCTGTCTGACAGATTTCATTCCACCTGTGATGTAGGAACTCTTGTATTTCAATTCTGAGTAATGGTAAATATACAGTGCCAACGACCTTACATTGTCTTCAATCTTTGAGAAACTGGTAAAGGTGTTAATCCTTGTTAAGGAAACTTAAGGGAAGACCTAAACAAAAGCCTCTTTTGCCCCTTTTCTCAGTGATGCATGCTTATCTTCACTTTTAAAGAATGACTAATTAGTGTGTCTATAAGAGGAATTTGGAATATGGATCATATCTAGAAACCTTTGCATGGGTTTGACAGTACCAGCAATGGTGAAGCAATAGAAAGGCACATTTTTAACAACAGCTTATTTGTTCTGACAACATTTCTAAGCATGACTGTTGCCCACATTCTTTTTACAATCTACTCTTTATAGGGTTCCAACTTGCAGATACTGGCAATCAAACATTTTCACAAATTGTGAATCAAAGTAGCCAGCACATGCTCATCTTCAGCATCATGGTACAAAAGAAACTACTGCTGCCTTTCAGCTGCTTGCATGTTGTTTTTCTGGACTGGACTGGACTGGACTGACTGTGTCAAACATGCAGAATGCCCAAGCTGGCTCCCTCCAGGTGCTGCCTGACCTCAGCATGGTTTGTTAGGCCAGACATGGTGCTTTGGCTACGCTGCTCCTAAGGCTGCACTGGCAGTCCCCCAGCTTTGCCAGGAGGGCAGACCAGGCTGGCAACCCTGGGGAGAGCCAGCAGCCTTAAAGCCAGCTTGAGCTTTCCTGTGCTGCATTCCCAGGACTAGGTCACTCTGCTACTGTCCATAGTGCAAGGAAGTCTGAATGGCTTCTTCAGAGAGCTGCTCTGCATCCATCACACCCTTGGTGCTGAATGAAAGTTAATAAACCCAGCTAGTTCAAGATTGGGTTTGAGTAGTAACAGTCAAGAGCTCCCAGCTCAGTAGATGAGAAGCTTCTAGATGATCTACAGAACAGTGGATCTTAAGTTTCCAAAAATAAGCTGTAAGAATGCATTGGCAAACTTTATAAATAAACTTTGGGGGAAAATACAGTGCTTGAACCTCTGACAATGACAGAAACAAAAGCTTTCATGAATTTCCTGAGCTGCCTTGAAACTTTCAACAATTAAGTATATAACTAACATAATACATGAACAATTCCCCTGTCATCATGGGTATGAACAAAATCATAGTCACATCTTTAAGAGATCAATTAAGGCAAAGTAAAATTTGTCATAATTTAAATTTAGAAGAATAATTTACAGTGACATCAGTTATATTCACATTGATAGCTTAATTTCTAATATTCCAAACCCCTGAACTAGGACACTGTGCTGCTGCCCATTCAATAAATGTTAAAACATAAAAGTTAAAACACGAGCTCTGAAATGCTGAGCTGTCACTACCCTGTTTAAAGTTCTGAAAAAAAAAAACCCCAAATGTTGGGCCTTTTTCTGCTGACTGGAACTTCTTAGGGTTACACAATGAAGCAGAGCTTTGCCAGAAGTTCTTTTCATTTGAAGTCACCCGGCCCCTTCCCAGAGAGGATCATGTTTCTTGTCTGGGCTATAAAGCTCCATTGCTGGAGATATTAATCCTTTAAGGTCTTGGGTGATTTTTATTTTTTCAGAACTCTGTGGCACAATGTGGCCATTAACTGTTCGACTTGCAGTCTCCAAGTCCAAACAGAATGGAGAGGAGACTCATCTAGAACTCTCAGAGATGAACATGAATCACTTGAAATGCCAAAAATAAGAGGTCTTTGGTGTAGACATTTATTAATGAACACCTACCTTGCATTAAGCTACTTTTTATAGAAATTAGGAGATCTTTTTCTATCTCAGACATGGAAAAAGAGAACAATGAACACTTATTTATGGTTGGGTCTCCGGGGGTTTCCTGATAATGAAGAGTAGAGATAGCAGAAGGCACCAACCTTAAGAGAGAATAGCTAATGTACTTATGAACACAAGAAAGGCTTTGTTGTTCTCTGGGTGTCCACACTGACTACACTTTCCTTGTCCTCTGTACCACAATGAGTTGAATTTTCACCACGTTGTGGGATTTGGTATGTTAAATGCATCCTGAATTAGATGTCACCTACAGTAAGGTCGAAGGCTGTATCACCAAGATCCCCAACAGCATCCAAATCCCATGGAAATTATTCAGGCAAGCTACTGAATTTGTGTCCTTAGCTCCCTGTACACAGTACATATGCTCCAGACACTTGGAGGGATGAAGGTTCAAAGGGGTAAGTTTTCTTTCAAGTGAGAAATTCAGCCAATTTCCTTCAGAAAAGTAAATGCACAGAGTCACAATGTTCACACATCTCAGTACACACAGACTGACTAAGCAAAGCCTTTGATCTTCTGGAGAAGCTGTTACCTCGGGAACTTAGAGCACTGAGGAGAAAAAATGGAACATTTATAGATATTTGCTCGCTGTGTAAAACAAACTGATTGATTTCAGGTCTGATCCAAATGAGTGTCCATCCTCATCACAAGCCCATCCCAAAAGGTGACTGTCATAGAACCCTTCACTGACAGTTTTGTTTTAGCATATAAATTAAAGTGCTTCATAAAAGTAGGACATGGTATTACAAGGATACAGTATTTACTATCTGAAGTAAGACATTACTCAGCTTTTCAAGGTCTGCAGTTTCCACGGATAGCAGCAGATGGTGCTGTCCTCCTTGCTGGAAGCCAACGCTAGCACTTGAGCATTGCTGAGCTAAGTAACACTTTTGCACTACCAGCTTCACTGTATTTCTTAACTGCTGTGAAAATTTTCAGCTAATTATGTGAGACTTAGCTGTGGATAAGGTTTCAGATGAACTTAAGCAAAAGCTTGGGCTGTTAGCTCACATCAAACAATGCTGCTGTGCTTCACAGCTAGTGATACTTGCACTGCCATGCTTTGCAGTTTTTAATAGCCATTATGGTATTCAGCATATCCTCATTCAAACAGAAGCAAAATTCAGAGAAGAGTAACTAAAGGGATCAGAGATCTGGGGGACAGAACTGTCTGGATTAGACAGCCTAGCCCAGCAGTGGCTGCTGGGATGAGGACCAAATAACCATATGCAATTGTAAGAAAAAGAAAGTCAGGTTTACTACTGAGTCTTGTGTGTCAAGGTAGAGGGAGAAGGAGGTATAACTGAGAAGACTGGAATTAACCTGAACAAAAGGTCTTTGTTCTGACAAAAGGCTGACTGAACAAGGAGTCAAGAACTCCTATCTCTCAGTGATGGGCTGAATAAAAGCAGGGTGACTGAAGAATGAGAGGAGAGGTGGAGGCAGGTATCAGTGGCTGTTTCATGGTCACGCCTGTGTTTTATCTCAGCTTCCAATAGAACTCTTTGAAACAGCACAACCTACAACTCTGAGAACTTTCTTAAGAATACTGATAAGGATGGAAACATGAAGATTCCTGTGGCAGCCTTCTGGAAAGCCCTGATTCAGGTATGCTTCTGAAAGCATGGCCAGAATGCTCTTTTGATAATGCTCTAGGGAAATCTCTCTGCTGCAGCACAGCCATCAGCCAGCTTTGCTGGCAACATGATGATGCTTCTGGGTCCCTTCCAATTCGACTATTCTGTGATACTGTGACTGTTCAGGCTAAAAGGCTAAATTCACTCGTAGCAAAAGTTGAGCCTAGAATGAGACCAACAGAAACGCCATGATGCCCAATAAATACTGCAGATGGCATCAATGAAAATGGACCAACTTTAGAATATCACAGACATCCACTGGTTGTATAGGATGCACAGGATCTTGATAGATTCTTATGTCTTGCTGCTACAAGAAAGTAAAAAATAGACATCTAAACACTCACCTGTACAACGGAGTAGACAGTTGTCTACCTGCCAAAACCACTGTGGTGCTTGGGATCAGCAGCAATGGTCAATGATACTCTTTTACAAAAAAAATATTAAAAAAAAAAAACAAAACACAACAACAACAACAACAACAAAAACCAACAAAACCAAAAACAAACAAACAAACAAACAAAACCAAAACAAAACATAAAAAAGGTTTAAATTGCCTCCCCACCACCATTCTGGATTTTTTCTGTCTCTCTTTCTCCATGCACCAGGCCATCTGCTTGCCTATTAAAAGACAGCCAGGCCCCACTCTGATATGGAATATCTGCTTAAAATTACGCAGGTAATTAGCACTTCTAGCACGTCTTCTCTTACCAACAAAGCATCCCACTGAACCGGGTCCACATTGGCGAACTAGTGCACAATGTACACCAGAATCAGACAGCAGTTGTGGATTACAGGTGAGTGACTCCTGGTCCATCTTTCTTTTTTTCAATTTCACTCAATACAAAATAAACATAACCTTATTCATCTTGGAGTGTGAAGGGACATATGTTTTAGGCCAGTCCATGACTTAGGTAAGTAAAAGGTAAATGAAAAAACATGTTGTATGCTTAGAAGTTCTGTTGAATCAAACTACAAGTCTTATTTTCCTATTGGATAAACTTGCCATGAGAATCTTGCAGGAATCTCAGAGTTGAATGGCATTTTCATCCATTCTAAGCCTTAGATGAGAAGCATCAGCTCAACACTGTCCACCCTGAAGCCAGAGTAAGATTTGCAAAGACAGCGTATCTGTGCTGTCAGAACTTTTCTTCCGTCCTCAGGGACTTTTGGTTTTTTCCTTCTCTCTGATTTCTCTTCTTAGGAGACCTACTTTTCCCTGGAAACCCACTTTCAAAGTATAGAACTTCTCATTCTCTTGAAAGCGCCTCTTCCTTAGTGCCTGTAGCAATCATGTCCAAGTTCTGAGAGCCTGAGCATTCAGCAGTAAACTCCTAAGAGGCTGTCAGTTGCTGCAGGCTAAACCACTTGTCATTGGTCCCAAAAGTCCCCCTAGATTTTCAGTCAGTTCTGACATGTGACTCATCAGCTGAAAGCCCTGTTAATCATGCCCAAATATTCCCATCCCTCAGCACATACTAATGGGTTTAAATATATGCTGTAGTCTAGTTTTCAAGCTGGAAGCAATGGGTCCATTTTGCTCTTAGCCTCCTAATGTTTTCAGAGAGAAGCAAATTACTTTGTTGGGTCCAGTCTTTATTCCTTCACATATATCAGTGCTATACTAAAAGCATCCCTGCTCAGATTCTAGGTGTGCTTTAGCCTGGTTAATCTTGAGTCAGAGGTTACATGGGGTTCCCAAGTACTTCGGGCACAACTTACAAAACTGCAGTTAAGCAGTAAGCAGACGAAACTGTTGTAACCCAGTGACCAGCAAAGACTTCATCTGATGTCACTAATATGGCAGAGTTGATATAAAGGGAAAAACAGATACAGTTATACACCCCTTATCCAGCTCTTTGATGCATTTTAGCACTGCAGCATGTGTGAAATGGTAATATTCACCTTGCAGACAAGAGTCAGAAGAGTTGTGACCTTTGCTGTCCTTACTGTTCCTACCTCAGGCTGTTTCCTCAAGATCCTCTCAGCGGCTTTAAGATATCTGACAGAGAAGGTTCACTTTACTAGATTAATACTGGTTCACTTCTTTTCAGTCAGTCACTTAGAAGAGCAGGAGCCAGCACAGAAGCCTGTGGAAGGTAAAATTGAGGAGGAAGAGAGGGAAGAGCCATAAAAATTAAGCAAGGAGGCAGGTCAGAGAATGCAAGATTGTATGAGAACCACTGAAAGCAAGCTCAGAGTGGCTCTGGGCTTGGGGAAGCCCAACACAGGGGAGCTCTGATAGTCTAAGTTATTGAATGTAAAAATGAAGCTGATGTTCCATTGCATAGCAGGTTCCTATATAGTCTGGTCTTTTTCTATTAAGGAAAGATTGGTCCTTTGAACCCGTTTACCAAATCTGTCTGGCTCTGTATGCTGACAGTGATGAACTTATTTGCAAAGATGAAGGCAAAAGGTGGTAATTGGGAAACCAAAACACTCATACATTGTTATTGCCTCTTTTTGAGGTAAAGCACATGGACAAAGACTGAGGTAAGGGCCCTGCAGTCATCCCCTGCCACCTTAGCAGATCTGACAGAGGGACCTTTGCAAGAGAAAAAAAAAATCATGAGAAACTACAGCTCATGTTGCTTAAAAAGTTATGGGTGAAAGAAATTGTCTTTAATATCTCCATGGGAAAAATATGCTAGAAAGATGGAAGACATAACAGATTTTAAATGGCTTAGATACTGTACTTTTTTAAAACCAACAATAAAAAATACACTTTAACAGTTCTTAAGAAGGAATTAAAGCCTTGAATATATTAATATGTATTTAAAAATAGACTCTAGAAAATGTTAATATGTACAGGAAGTACATTTTGCCATGTGAGCAACTGCCAACACAGACTTTACAACAAAAATCTTGAAGAACTGGGAAATATTGGCCACTTTGGGAAGATCAGCCTTCGGTGGAAAGGAAAAGAAGTTAGTTGCAACCTGATAAGTCTCTCTTTCCCAATGGAATTCCCATGTAGAAAAAAATCTTAGAAATATCTTGAAACCTTTGATAGAGTTCAGGTGGCTCCAGTGCCTAATCAGAGGTCAAGATGACTGTGGGCATGATGGCATTGGTAATGTCTGCTCAGTAGCCACCTTCAGAAGGCTTCAGCTCATTACCCCAGCAGGTCTGTGTCCTCTGATGCCTATGACTCTTCCAGAATTGACTTGTGATTGCAGTCAGCACCCTCTTCACCTATGGAATATATGGGGGCTTGAGATGAAGAATCAGAGCAGCATTTGAAATGCTGGCCAGTTTGCACATGCAGAGGTATAAGACTGTGGGGTTTTCTGTTCTTTTCCTAATCCTTCCTGAAAAGTCGTTTGTGTTTCTTGACTATTGCTACACACTGAGGTACATTTTCATAGAAGCTGTGGTGATTTAACCCCAGCCAGTAATCAAGCCCCAAGCAGCAACTTGCTCACTCCCCCACTAGCAGGATCAGGGAGAGAACAGGAAGGGTAAAAAGCTATAAACTTGTGGGTTAAAATAAAGATAGTTTAATACAGAAAACAAAAGCCACACATCCAAGCAAAACAAAACAAGGAATCAATTCACTGCTCCCCATGGCAGGCAGGTGTTCAGCCATCTCCAGGAGAGCATGGTCCTATCACACGTAATGGTGACTTGGGAAGACAAACATAGTCACTCTGAACATCCCTCCCCTCCTCCTCTTTCCCCACACTTTCTATACTGAGTGTGATGTCAGAGGTTCTGGAATATCCCTTTGGGTACTTGGGGTCACCGATATGACTCCTCCCAACCTCCCAGGCACCCCCAACTTCCTCACCAGCTTAGCAGCATGAAAAGCAGAAAAGGCCTCGGCTCTGTGTAAGTTCTGCAAACAACAACAGCAACTAAAAAACACCTCTCTGTTATCAACCTTGTGTTCAGCACAAATCCAAAGCACAGCCACTGGGAAGAAAATTAACTCTACCCTACTGCTAAGCAGCACAGGAGCGGACACCAAACCTGCAGGGCCTTGCACTGGGACTCGGAGAGGGCGGGGAGCGGTCGGTGCCCGTCCCGGGGCCAGGGGAGCCCTCACGCCCAGCAGTGCCCGCGCCGGCCGCCAGGTGTCAGCACAGCCCCGGCACACCGCGGCACGGAGGCCTCGCCCGGAGCCTGTTCTCATGGAGTCATCGGCTGGCCTGGCCTGGAAACGACCTTAAACATCATCTAGTTCCAACCCCCCGTCGTTGACACACACACACACACCCCTTCCACTAGATCAGGCTGCTTAGAGTTCCATTCAACCTGGCCTTAAACACTTCCAGGGATGGGGCATGCACAACCGCTCTGGGCAACCTGTTCCAGAGTCTCACCACCCTCACAGTAATGAATTTTTTACTAATGTCTAATCTGAACCTACTCACTTTCAGTTTGACGTAATTCTCCTTTGTCCCGTCACTACGTAATCTTATAAAGGTCTCTCTCCAGCTTTCCAGTAGGCTCCCTTCAGGTAATGGAAGTCCACAATTGGATCACCCTCAAGCCTTCTCTTTTCCAACCTGAACAGTCCCAATTCTTTTAGCCTTTCACCAAAGGAGAGGTGCTCCATCTTTCTAATTAACTCGGTGGCCTTCCTTTGGACTCGCTCCAACAGGTATATGTCCTTCTTGTGCTGTGGACTCCAGAACCAGATGCAGGTGGGGTCTCTACTCTTCCTGCAACTACTTCATTGCTGCTCTGCTGTGAAGAACCTACCAGCAGGAGCATCATTGTACAACATTTTAACTGTTGTACAATGTTCCTCCAGCACCCTGCTCCAGAGGCTGGTGGGCCAGTGAGCAGTGGCTGTAGCATGTTTTGTGCTGGACTTGCTGGGGCTGTGGTTGAGGAACTGAAAATACCTGATAACTGATCCATACCGATGTGACAACTCTGCCATTGCTTGTTGGCCCACATGTGTGATGTGTACACAGAGAGGTGTCACTGCTGCAGGACAGTCTTAGTATCTCTTGTACCCACCAAAGTTACAGCAGCTGATCCACAGACCTGAGTGTAGATACTCTGCATTTCTGGGGCTGTTGTTTAAAACAGGTCATGTCCTAGGATGTTCTTCAGTGGCTCCAAGTCTGTTGACCAACTGTTCACGATTCCCTGGCTATACCAGTGAAAAATATCTGTGCCTCTCTCTCCCCCTCATCCCCAAGAAATCCTTTCTTGAATCTTTTTTTTCAGCTTAAGAGGCATAAAATGAATAAAATACCAACATATGCAGACTCAGAATTAAGGCCAGAGAGTTGTGAACATCTAATGTTTTTATATTTTCACAAAAAAAAAAAAAAAGTGTTTTTTTTTTTGCATGACACAATCATTGTTACATAACAGAAAACAAGATTTGCAGCATCCCAGATTTTCCTTTGAAATGAGCTTCCTGGCTTATCAGCAGGGAGATGCTCTATGGTCAGTTAAGCTGGATGCGGAGTGAGAAGCTTCTCATGTGTTTCCAGAGTGGAATATAAGGCAGAGAAAACAATGGGATCTCAGGATACCTGATGGCAGAGAGTGAAGGTCCTGCTTCACTGTCCTTACAGCACCATTTGTTGTACAGGAAAAGGGTGCACTTTGGAGTAGAGGAGTAGCACATACATATTGTTCAATATCTTTGGTGTTTTCTTCCCACAGTGTCTTGGGCTTGCATATGTTACACATGGGTCTTTATCATATGCAAAGTGCTGTTATGTATTAGTCACACGTTACTATTCCACTTAGGTTTGCACAGAATCAGATGCCCAGCTAAACTGATTTGTTCAATTATCACCCTTAAGTTTCTAGATTAGCTACAGCCATAAAAAATCTTCTGTAAGAAAACAACATAATCAAATAGAGATGGGAACTGGCCTGTGGCAGGTGTCACTTTAATTTATTTGAGTGTCCACTTAAACTCCAGAGCAACAACAATGAGGCAGCTAGATTGTACCGTTACACCAGGAAAAACCTGCAGGAAGATTGGATGGTTTCTTTCAGCTGAAGAGTTTGAGACCACATTTTCATTCCAGAAGGGCTTGATAAATAAAAATTATTTATTTTGCTGGACACAAAATCGAAAGAGATTGAATCTCTGGGAAAGAAAATAGATGCAACCTTCTGTCCTACTATGTGGCCTGATGCAAGTAAAATTGAGAGTGAAGATTTTGGTCACATGCAAGCAGTGTGGCAGAGGGATGTAGCTGCAGTTTGTATTGTGCAGGTCTCTGAGCATTCTCAGATCAATAAGGTTTTTTTAAGCTTGGTGGCAGCATTTGTCCCCTTGCTGGGAATTGAGGGATAAACTCTGGTAAGACATTGAGCAGGGGCAGTCGGGGAGTGGAACATGGATTGCTCTGCTGATCCTGCACCTGTGAAATGGCGCAGAAGGAAATGGTTTGGCTAGCATAAATTAAGGCAGCTCTGAGACTCATCTAACATATCTCAGGAATTCAGCCTGCCAGCACAAAATTAGACAGTGTAAAAAGCTGGCTAAGCACTACATATCTTCCATAGCTTCTGAGAGTCACACAGCCAAGTGACATTGTCATAGCTCTTCAATATTAGAAAGAAATTAACGGTTTAAGTAATATGCTTTGAAAACACAACATGCATACCAGGGTATTTAATGTGTTAGCTAGTTTAGATGAACCTTTGGATGTCTTGCAAGGAAAATAATCTTTTTGTAATGAATCTCATCCAGCAGAAAGAAACCCAATTCAGACTAATTTCTTAGGCACCACCACAATACTTAGGACAACATATAAGACATTATAAATTAGAATCTCTGGAAATCTCAGAATTAATTTAAAGACTAATCTTTTATGACAAACTATCTCAGCTTGTTAACACTGAAGACCTTTGATATGTCTAGCTGAACTGGTCTACAGGTTTTTGGCTTGGCTTTAGTTGCAAAGGAGAAATCTCATGGGCCAAAGTGGGTACACTGAGCCTAGTCTTCCTCTTTTAAACTTAGATCAATAATTCTTTGTTCCAGTAGCCTCCCATTCGTATAAGGAGTGGTCAATGTGTATCAGTGGACATGCGCCCTATGCAAAAGGGCTTCTTCCAGCCATGCATGAAATCAAGCATCATAGATAGGACTGAGAGCATGCCATGTACAAGGTCAGTGCAATTCAGATGCTTCAGGCCCCTCACCTGAATCTGTTACAGCAAAGTTACAGAATCTGAAGAGATGATGGAGTGAAAATTTGCAAGGACAAAATTTAATTTTTTCAGCATGAAGCAGCAGATTCGAGTTAATTGACTGGTGCTAATGGTTTTTACAAGACACTGGTAAAGGTCAAGATCATAATAGACATTTCAGCTCCTGAAGATTTATATTACAGTTGTTCTTTTCTTCTTAAGTGTGTGAGTCCTTATCCATCAGCAATACTGAAGCTCTTCCATAGTTTCTTAATCCAGAGAGGCCAACCAAAAAGACTTCCTTCTGAATTTGGCCCAACAGAGAATTCAATCAAGCCATAGTTCATTCCTTGCCACCCTCTTTCTTGTAGGCTGCTGAGATGACAGCCAAACACATGCCACAGACCTGACAGATTGGTCTTGCAGACATTTTATGAAGACCTTAGTTACCTCACTGGAATGCAGCTAGCTGTGCAACTCTCAAGGGACAAATATGCCAGCTTTCACAGCCTTATGGGATGGGAGTACTGGATCATGTTACAGGAGGACAAGAAAATAGTGTTCTGTCATGTAATCTTGTTCACACGATCCACCTTTCAGGAAACTGAGAATGTGCATTCCATGGTGGTCTGTCTTTCCATCTGGGGTCATGGGATAAAGTGGTCATATAATGGAGAAGGTCTTCAGGATATGATCCTCCATAAGGGACTGAGACTAGATCTAATCATGACCTTCCCCTGTAAGAGAAGATCAAGCCATTTCAACTGTCCTCTTTGCCCGTGGTTTCTCCCCAAACCATCTTTTAGTGAATCTGCAGTGGGAGCTACACAGGGTATGGTCGCTGAGGACTCAAGCAACGAGCGCACGTCGAGTCGAGGGCTTTGCAGAGCGCTCAGCGCCGCCACCGAGTCACCGCGAGGGCACGGACGTGTCCATGCACAGGCTCCTGTGGGCAAGTGTCTACGCCTTAGCAGCAGCAGGAAGCTTGCTTCTCCACCCTAGAGCTGCACTTTTGCCTGCTTTTCCCCCCTTCCCAGCGAGCAGAGGGCGCTCCGCCCTCAGAAGTGGGACCTCGGCACATTCCTGGGATGTAGCTAAACCACACGCACACATGCATACCCGAGGAGACAAAAAACCCGAACTCAGAACTGCGAGCTGAGAAAAGGGTGGTGGAAAGCCTCGGAAGCCCGGGCAGGCAGCAGCCGGCGAGGCGGGCAGGGTGCGGGAGGCCCGGCGGCGCAGCGCCCGCGCCCCGCCAAAGGCACCCTGTGCCCGGTGCCCGCACCGCCCAGCGGGATATTCCCGCTCCCACCTCATTGTGCGGCGCAGCGGAGGAGCCACAATGCGAGCTACTCTCTGGAGGGATGGGGGGTGGGAGGTGGGGGGGTGGAGACAGACACAGGCGGAGTCAGGGCTCAAATTCTTGAACCTTTCACATCCTTTCTGTAATTTGAAACATACTTGTTCCCATGCCAGAACCTTTTTTTCTTTTCTTTTCTTTTCTTTTTTCTTTTTTTTTTTCTTTTTAAAATTCCTTCCTTGAGGCTGTGGAAATACATTCAGAGAAAATTTAAAAAAAAAAAAAAGCGAGAGAGAGCGAGAGGGAGAAAGAAAGTAAAAAAAAGAAACGAAGGGAAAAGCAAGCCCACTACTTATCAGAGGCCCCAAAACAAAACAGAGAAACGTGAGAGCACGGCCCTCCCCAAGCACAACTGCTCGCGGGCTCAGATTTCCTTTCGGAGGGGTCATGGCTGCTGCAGTCACGGGTTTGGAACGCAGCTGGTCCTGCCTGCAACAAGGAGAAAAAATCCCGGCTCTTCTGCAAACGGCATTTGCCTCCTTTCGCTTCACAAGCTCATTGTGCTCAGACGAAAGGAAGCCATTTGCAAAATGCCTGGGACACTAGATCCCGGTGATCTTCAGTGGGTCATTCCCCCTCACCAGTCCCAGCTCCTTCCATCCACCCTCCCAGCTGGCCTGGAAGGGAAGGGACATAGGTATATCCCTCTCCTGTGCACTTCAGATCACACACCTATAAGCACTTCACTTTATCTCAGACAGTCCCTGTGATTAGTGAAGGGTGTACACATAAGAGAAAGGAAAACTGGCTGAAAACTGGCTGAAACATTTCGAATGTCCCTCATCACCCAAAAGGCACAAAGCAGCATGGAGTAGCACAGAGCACTCTCTTGCCTCAGCCCGGCCATACTGCCCACTCCTTTCCCTCTGGGTAAACCACAGCAGGTGATTGTGCTGGTGCAGCGGGTATTTTTGTTTGCTTTGTGTAAGGCAGTAACAATTACCAGCGACAATAAATGCCTCCTGGAGTCAGAAGTGACCTGTAGTTCTTGAGCTGCATACAGTTGCAGTGCAGCTGCCTTGCCAGTGCTGGAGCACGGCTGCTAAACTGACAGGAGCACCTACCCCTCTTCCCTCCACTCAGGGAGTCACACCCTAGTCTTTCAAACCAGAAAAACAAGGATGAGGAGAGAAGCTTTCATTTCACTGCCATTATCATAGGTCATAACTGTGTTAATGGGCTATCATGCTGTTTACATGTGTATGTATATGCATGGGTGTGAACAATCCTTAAGAAGGCATGAGATTTTCCAGGAGAGACTCAAGTGGGCACATGTATATCACCTAAAGCAGTTGGATGGGTGCCTCATCAGGAGTCACCTCTGTACATGGGGGAGAAGCCATCCAGAGGGAAGGGCAGTCTTTTCTGCACAGGATACAGTCCTTACATGCTGTACTACTCTGTCGCAGCCCCTGCTCTGCAGAGCTGGGACGAGTTGAGGAACTTGGAGAGTATTTATGTTTCCTCAGGTGTATAGCTAGAGAAGGAGGTACAGTACTCTCTGGAAGACAGAGATGGGGCAGATATATTTATTTCTTTTATTGGAAGGGACAGTGTGACATTTCAGGGTTTCCCCATAGCCTTTCAGCCACGTGCCCCATGTAGGACAGCAATTAGATTATGCCCACTGGGGAACTCCTCTCCTTAATCCAGCTCCTGGCACTACAAGACACCACACTGATGCTTTGCAGATTGGCAAGAAACACCACTAAGCCCATGTGTGCTTAAATACTTCACATTACACAGAAAATGCTGCTCTGGTTGCCTGAAACACTGCAGCATTTGGGCTCCCTCTCTCTGAGAAGATAAAGCATCCTGATAGCTTAGCTGTGTTTATCCTGAAACTCTCAAGATAGTCTTTGTCTCTGAGCTGGTCATCTGGAGCTCACAGTTTCTTGTGAATGTTGCTCTCAGAGGGAAGCCATCCTGCCCAGGGTATCCCCATCATCACTTTGTGTCCATCCTTTCCTCTCAGCCTGGATTCAGGCTTTTTAGCCAATACAACTGCAGCATAGTGTCTTGGAAATCACATTTCTATCACTTTGCAAATAAACCTTAGTAACAATCACAAGTGCTCTGCTGAGTTTTTCTTAGGCATCATGGATACTAAAGGGTTATTAGTGCTCTATTCAAGCCTATGTTGGCAGTCCCCACCCTTCTCTCGATTGTTATGCAAGCCCAGTTGGAGTTGCTATTAAATATGAGACAAGACCTCGGTTAAATATGTATTAAGTTACAGATTTCTAGGGTGTTAACCAGCTTTCTAGAGATACCACATGTGACTCACTGAAGTAGATGACAGAGTATGAAATAAGTTTTTTCATCTGGTCATGTTTATCAGAGCAGGTTTGTCCTGCCTGGTTTTTTTTCAGGGATCACTGTCATAGGTAGCAAGCAGGCAAAATGAAATCTGTTCCTACAGGTATTGTTCTCTGCAGTTCATTTTTACTGTATTCCAGTCCCACATACTTGATCATATACTGGTTAGCTGAAATGAAACAATTCCATCCCCTCTGATGCAATGATTTTGGAGGAAGACACCTAGATATTTTTGGGACATTGTTCAGTGGACAAATTCTGTATATGGGACTCCTATCCTAATCCAAATGGTGTGTTAAGAGATTATGTAGAAAAATCAGCACTTGTCATTTTTTCAGAAAAAAAAATGTCCTGGAGTGTGCACTTCCTCCCTGGCTGCTTCCCTGTACCCATCACAAGTCCCAGGCACCATCTGTGAACCTCTGCCAGAGCTCCTGACCTAAAACAAACAGCATGCCAAAGGTAAGTGGGCCAGAGCTTTAGTCTGCAGCTTGTCACTGTTGGAGTGTTGGGCACCTCTAAAGGGATAGTAAGTCCTTCAAAAAGGTAGCTGAAAATTCTCCTTACATAGGGAAATCTCTGTCAGATGCTGGCTAAGAGAGGCATCCTACCCATCTGGCCATACTGCAGAGACAGGTGGCATTTAGGCCACAAGCCAAGAGCTCCTTAGCTGTTCAAACTGGGAGCCTTCGTATCTTCAAGACTGAAGGCAAGTAAGAGAAGTTCTTATCTCTCTTTGTCCCTATCTCAGATCCCAGTCTTAGGGCATATGGCTGGGATAGACGTGCCAATAGCTGCAGGCAGAAGAAACCTTCTGTTTTATAAATACCAGCTTCCACCCAATTGCCTTGTACATATGAGGCTGGTTTTTCATTGGTGAAGTGAGTCTGAAGAAGAGAATAGGACAGTAAGGAAATGCAGCCCACAGTGAAAGGCAGTGAAGAAGAAAAGACTAACATGACCTCAAAGAAAAGAGCTGAGACTCTCTGCTGACAGAACTTTGCAGGTGTTGATAGGGGACAGGTTATAACAGGCTGGCTGGAGTCACAGAAGTTCTGGGAGATGGAGGGGTGCAAACTTGGGAGCATATTCTCTCCAATAACTTCAAGCTTTGTGCAAAGGAGTGTGCACTGCTTTATGAGGGGTGAATGTTGGGGACTGGTTTAGTAGACTTGTCTTCTCTGCTAAACTCTGGAAACTGGTTCCTTTAGAAGAGATAAGAGCATGTAGGCAGACTTGAAATGAGGACAGGAATCCCAAACTCAGCATGATTTCTAACTGCTTGTTCCAGACACAGGCTGTGACTCCATTCCAGGCTCTGGGAAGTCCAAAGGCCAATTTAGCCACACAAGAGGGATCCTCTTGCATCCCTGCGTAACACGGAAGCAAGGTGGTCTCTAGGTAACAGCAAGGTTCAGGGTGGCAGGGATTCTTGACCCTTTAACACTGACTTGCAGTGAAACATTTTGGCTCATAAGTCTCTTTCTACCTCTGATTTAATCTTCTCTTTTAGAAAATAGTGCAAATAAAGCTGAGCTGCCTCATAGCGTGTGGATATCTGTACTATACTAAACAGCCCTCCAAGGAAAGGAGTAAAAAAGGATAAAGGACTAATATGAGTCTTTGCAAGGACCTGTGTTTGCACCAGGAAAAAGTATGATCTGCAGTCCTGTTCCAGATCAATTCCCCAGCCTGTTCCAGTCAACTGTGACTTTTGTTAATGCCTGTCCTGGGGCTAAAAGAAGGCAAGGCCAACAGTTCAGTTTGCTTTGACAGGACTGAGCCCTGCCTGAAAACACTAGGAAACCTCCTGAGTCAGCAGCTCACTTGCTCCTACTCTTGGAATAGCTGAGATTCCCGGACACAGTAACTTGACTCTACTCCTGGCTCAGGGCAGCCACAAGCTGAAAGGCAAAATAAAATCCCCTCCTGACCCATTAATGAGGCCTATTCTGGGTTCAGGAGAAACCAGTCTGACTGATGAACTCCCCTGGCTCAGGGGCTCTGGCTGGGGCTGGGAGAGTTATTCTTTCCTTATTCAGCAGACAGGAGGATGTTAATGGAGAGCATATGGGAGGAGAGGGAGTACCATGGATATTGCTGGAGGACAGCCAGACTGCATCAAAGCCCCAAGAAGCTATTCTCCATCCGTGCAATGCTAAAACAGGCCATGGAGAGATGAGAAGTCCAGCTGTGATCCGGGGGAGTTAGGAAAAAAGCCCTCTGCCTTCCCCAGCTTTTTCACTCCCACTCCTAATGGGACAATAGGGCAGTATTGTCACATAGCCCTGTAGGCATGGTATTCATAGTGGAAGCATTTCTGGGGAAGAGCACGCTTCAGCCAGGCACCCTGTCCTGAGACTCATACTACTTCAGGGAAGCAAGAACTGCCTCTGTGCTTGCAAATTGCCATATAATTTATGGTGCTATAGAAATGATGAATTACAACAGTACTACAGTATAGAGATGGAAAAGCCCTGTTAAGTTCTCCAGTCCATCTCCCAGAGCTGATGCAGTAGTGTTGCCTCTCAAACATTTCCTGTGTCTGTCTGGACATGCTTAGAGCAAGCAAGCAACTCAGGTTCATTTACTTTTCACTTCTTAATTCTACTTTCAAAATAACCCCCAATGTGATTAATGTAGTGTGGATTGCCCAGCCACTTGGATACGTCAAGCAGGATGGAACAGGGTGCATCAAAGGTAGCCCACATCTGCCTTACCTTAAAGATAAAATGGAGGACTAGCTAGTGGAGACTTGATCACAGCTTGAACTAAGAAACTTGCCATTAAGTAGGAGGGCAGCTGAAACCAGCTCTGGTAAAAATTAGGTGTGTCCTTTCTGGCTCCTGACAATCTTAATGTAGCCCTGACTGAGGCAGATTTTGGGCATCCATGATGCTTGGCCTTGCATCATTCACCAGAACTTAATTAACTAAGAAGCCTGGCTTGTTTAGCCTAGTGAAGGGCTATATAATTGCAATCTATAAATAAATACTTCAGGGGGTGAACACATGGGGAGGAGAAAAAAGCTATTTAAAGATAAAGGACAATGCTGGCACAAGAACAAATGGATATAAAGTAGCCATGCATACATTTAGGCTAGGGATTGTCAGGTTTCTAATGCTGGACACATTGATGCTCTGTGAAGGCCAGTCAGTGGGTTTAGTAAGGCTAAAAGTCAAGCTGGTTTTAAGAGGCAGCTAAACACATTTACTCAGCTGATTGTACGAAATGGCTGGCTGTGCAAGGAAAGGAGCTGGACTTGGGAAGCCAAGAAGCAATGTCCTTAGGCTTTTTGGGCTGCAGTAAGTACAGGATGAGTTCTGGCTAACCAGCTGCAGGCCCCAGTAGGAGCAAGGTGGGAAAAAATAGAAGACTGATAAAAGCTGAGAAATTTCAACGGCACCTTCATACTGCCTTCCAGTACCTGAAGGGGCCTTCAAGAAGAAAGGAGGGCATGTAGTGACAGGACAAGGGGCAACAGTTTTTAAGTGCAAGAGGGTGAGTTTAGATTGGCTATAAGGAAGAAACTTTTTACAATGAGAGTAGTGAGGCAAGGTACAGGTTGCCCAGAGAAGATGTGGATGCCCAATCCCTGGTAGAGTTCAAGGCTGGGTTGGAGCAACCTGGTTTAGTGGAAGGTGTCACTGCCCAAGGCAGTGAAAGGCAAATTAAACAAACAAACAAACAAACAAATAACTAAATAACTAACTAAATAAATAAGATGGTTTTAGATGTAATTAGATGGTTTTTAAGGCCCCTTCCAACCCAAACAATTCTATGATTCCATGATGATTCTATAAAGCATAGCAGGCAGATTATAAATCCAGGTAAAACTGCAAACTGAAACTAACCCCTCTCCAAGGAGTAGGCTAGCTGGCTTGGTTTAGAGAGGCTTATGGGGGCAGGAGGAGATTACGAACAACAGGCAGTAAAAAGTATCTGTGATTTGTTTGTGTGAAAACCTAGGCAAGAGAAAATACAAGAAGAAATAATGATTAGTTTTCCTGTGAGCAGTTGAGATTGGGAAGCCCTTAAATTTTGTTTTGCCATCCTTAGAGGCAAAAAGATCTCCTCAGCCAGAAAACCTTAAGCCATGAGAACACCTTGTCATGTTCTCCAGTGAAGTAACAGCTCAGACTGACCTCAGGCTGAGACCAATACATGGTGCTTCTGCATGCAGTAATCCTTTTACGTGAAGTCATTTGCCAAACAGACAGTGGATGTCTTTCCCCACGGCTTTCCTGCAAAACAGAATATGAGAGACCTTGACCCTTGACTAATGCATGCTGGAGAGGCAGATGTCCAAATCTTAACTGTCTTATCCAACTGGAAGCTATAACAATAAATCACATACTCCAGTTTACACCACCAGTGCAAACAAGATAATGGACCTTATACCAGAGAAAGATCTGTTGTAATATAGCATTTTCTTTCATCCTGTTCCTGCTGAGAGCAGAGGGACAGGCAGCAGAGAAGAG
Organism: Lanius collurio; assembly: GCA_020086605.1. Classification (NCBI taxonomy): domain Eukaryota; kingdom Metazoa; phylum Chordata; class Aves; order Passeriformes; family Laniidae; genus Lanius; species Lanius collurio. Next base: position 17,315,591 of record JACBWW010000004.1, on the reverse strand, counting down.
ACAGCTACACGACTGGCACAGACGTCTTGTATTGAGGGAATTTTCCTGTGGGAATCTCCTGCCTGTTTGAGTTCTTTCTATGTTCCATAACCAGTGCAAAGCAAATTTAGCAGAGAGCAGAGAATCCATCTTAAAATGCCTTAGGGGGGACAGAAAATACGGTATAAATGGAATTGCAGCGATGTCTCTTCTAATTCTTGTAATCTGTCACCTAGCTGTGGCAGTGATAGGTGCTTTAGAAACCCACAGACAGACTGAGTATGATTTGATCACATTAGTGGTGGCCTATGCATCAAGAGATTCAGAGGTTTTATTCAGAAAGGTATTAAAATAAAGATGGTTGTGCTTTCAAATCTCTTTTGTCTGGGAAGAGGTTATCTCCTAAGGCTGGCTTTACTCCTGACATTTCTCATTCTTTGCTTTTCTTTACAGATCAGAAATAGAACATGAAATGCCTTGTCTTGCTATTTTCATCATTCTGCAGTCAGTCTCAGCATGAATCTGAGGCTATGAGGGTGGGAGGTGATGAGCTGAGTCAAGTCTGAAATATGGTTCCTTGCACTAGAAGGACAGAGATGTGGTTTCTGCGTAAGTCACCAGGTTCAGGTCTTCTTGGTACTGAAAGGTGACAACTGCTATAGACTCTGTTGAATTGAGGTAGAGGGTTTCCACCCAATTACTAGTGAACTTTATGCAGTAGTCTAGGAAGCTGAGAACTGTGTGAATGAAAGCACCAACATGTTGGCTGGGGAACAGCGCACAGAGGAAGTTTGTCCTCTCACTACTTGCATTTTCCTGACTGTATGAAGCTTAGATATTTTTCATCCGCCATGTTTAAAGTTCTTGGCCTGGTAACCTTCATCAGGTTGAATCAACTGTAAAGATAGCAGAGAATATGAGGGGAAAAATTATTTTCCTTTGCAGAAGGGATTTTATTTTAGATGTAAACCAACAGATTTTTTTTCCTTTGACCTCCAAAAACCAAAGAGAATTTATTGGTAATTTTCACATTTTTGACTGACCTTTTAATTTTCTTCACAAAAACACTTCAAACATTGAGGACCTCAGTAAATCTCTAAAGCACATGATGAAAAGTGTTCACACAGACCATAAAATTGTAACTCTGGATTTGTACAATTCATGCTTATGGTTAGTCATGTCAAGCTTTAAAGAATCTACCAGTTCAGCCATCACGAAAAGGCTGTAAATCTGGATTATGCATTGAAAGTGCTCAGGGAGTCTGGGTATTTATACCAATGAAATGCCAAAATATTTTACTGACACTCTCAATTTTTTACATTCTTTTACTAGCAGTTAATTTTTTTATGTATATATATATATTTTAATGCTGACAGTTATATTTTGGCTATTATTAGTTTGCAGCTGGTTAGGCCTTTTCTCGTCAAAACAGGAGTCTGAACAATTTCACGCACATAGCACCTTGGGCAGAAGACTGGAAACCTTCTAGATACGTGCATGGCCTGGGCTAAATACAGTTTGAGCTACCTCTTTGGAAGCTCTCCAAATCCCATACATAGAATTCCTGGCTGTTTCCATAGCAGTGATTCACTGGGGTGCTGCTGCTAAAGAACTTCTTTCAGTCCCCAGTGTCCCCACGTGGGACCGGAGCAGTGAAACCATGAAAGAGAAAGGAGTGACTCAGTAAGGAATCCTTCTTCTGTATCAGAAGCACTTTAAAGCACCCAAGAGATGTATGCAGCTAGAAATATAAACTGAAGCCTCTGTGTGGTGTCCATCATATAGTGCCATTAAGAGAGGTCCAACTCAACCCTAGTACCCAAAGCAATGCAGTCATGTTAACATAGTGCTCTCAACTGGGCTCCCTAACTTCTCTTTTAAATGTATGCACTCAACACAGCTACATTTATTTCCCGGTCCAAATTAGGTCTTTTATCTAATTTTGAGCGCTCTGTATGATACTGCTTGGTGCTACACAGGCGCTCTCTACTGGAAGGGTGCCAGGAGCTTATTTTATTTACAATAGGAAATCACTTAAAAGAGGCCATATTCCTTTTGGATTGACAATGAAGTCACACTAAACTGGTGCATAAAAGATTTAAGTATACATAACTAACTCAGACCAAGCTCACTGAGGCTAAAGGATGAGTGGAAACACGTTCATGGAGTCCGGATCCAGCCTCAGCCACTTGGTGGCCGCACATTAGGAAAACTGTATGAAATTTCTGATGCTGTTTTTAAACAGTTCAGTGTTTCAATCTAGACTGCCAGGGCTCTGATACCCTCACGTGGGTCTCCCCACACCCTGTTCACAGCCCAGGACCCTGTTTCAGGCTTTCACCAGGAACATCGCAGGATGCTGGTCTCCGATTTCCATGGGGGAACTGACATGGCAGCCCAGCCTAGGCCTGCCCCCATCCCCAGATAGGTGCCCAAAGCTCAGGGCTGGAGCTGACTTGGTGCCCTTGGCTGGGGTAGTGGGGGGAGCCTGGGCTGTCAGGCTCTGCCCTGCTGCCCTGTGGCTTTCCCTGAAGCTCCCTACACCCCATCCCCAGGGAGCCACCAGCCCTCGAGTCCCCTGTTGCTGATTCCTCTGTAGTCAGCAGCTGCTGCCTAACTCTCTCCTACAGGTCAGGATGTTAAGAAGAAAGGTCAAATCCCAAAGACAACCAGTTAATGCTGCAAAGCAGAACCAAACTAATGATCATAACCATGGTCTCCCTCCTCCTCCTCAGAACACAGACTATGTACGTACAGGTATAATTGAATATAAAACATACACTTAATTCCTGGCAGAAAGAGAAACTGCTTTTGGATTTGAAAGCCCAGCGACCCTCTCACCCCACGAGAAAGGTTTGGTTTTATTGTATTGTCTATTCTCTCCTCTGAACAGCTCTCACTTCCCCCTTTGAGTCCTTCTGGCAAGTATTGATGTGCTTCTTTCTTGCTATGAAAAGGATACCATGAACCTGTCATCCTTCAAACTGTTTCTCAGCTCACTTTTGCTGTAGTGTCTCTGTGAGTTAGGTATGCACTCTAATGATTTAAAGATAGTTAATCCACTATGGTTTGTTGAACTTCCTAAGTATTTACAAATATTTGGCAAAGCAAGTGAGAAAAACTCAAACAACTTACATTCCTAGGTCTGCATCTCTCTCTGAGTATGATATGGTAGTTATGGATGACTTTACTACAAACCCCAGGGAACAGTTTAGGTATCAAGCAGTTTTGGGAAAAAAAACCCAGAAATTCAGGGATTATAAACCATTTGAAAAGTCAGCTTCTGCCAGATTATGGCACTAGAGGCCATGCAGTGAACTCCTCCTTGCTTTTTGTCCTTGACTGCTCCCTTAAATCCAAGATGCTGAAATGAATCAGCAGATCAAATGGCAGATCATGACTAAGGCACTTTCTCAAGGCAGAGGAGGCCCAGGCAAAGCCAGAAGCTCAGCTGGCCAAGTTTAAGGGGAGGCTTCAGATTTGCCCTGAAGATCTTTCAATACAATGCTGGGCCTTGCCATTCAAAAGCCAGAGGGACATTATGTTTACTTAATGCTATATTGCAAAGCAGACACAGATGGAAGACAACTGCGTTCAAGATCTGCAGTATTACACAAATGTTTGAATAACAGCATCATATGCTGCTGACCCTGAGAAGAAGAAGTCTGCTCTGGCAGCAAGAGAGCCACTAATTCTTAGGTGCTGTAGTAACATCAGTGTCAATAGACTCATGCTGTAGGAAGGCAGCCTTGTGTCCTGTCTCAGGGCACTCTGGGGGGCATTAAAAATAAATCCATACCGTAGCAATGGTATGGAATAAGGGTGCTTATAAGGGATTTCTTTATTTTCAGGCCATAGCCATACAATCTGAGCCGATATAGATGGCACATACAGCCATGTGGAAGATTCTATTCTTTCCAGCTGGTCCTCATTATCATTTTCTTTCAGTAATTTCAAGGAATACTGTAGCTGCCATTTCCAAGTCTCTGTCAGACTTTCTTCCAGAGAGAGGGATTCAGGTGGCTTTAGTTGTTCCATTTTTTTTTCACAAAGAAATCAGACTTCTTCTCATACAGTGTAATAAGGGCACTGCGTCCCCATGAGGGACTAATTCTCATTTCCTGGCTCAACACTGGAGGTAGGTAACTTACAGAAATAATTCTGCAATCTGTGACTACTGTTGCACACTGGAGCTGGCACTCTAAGGAGAAGACATAGAAATGAATTGCCTATTTACGAAGGAAGCCCAGTGTAGTCAGGACTGGCTTGTTCCATAAAGAGTACAGAAGGACTCCCACAGCACTACTAAAATAATAGGAAGAGTAACAGGGATTGCTACAGGAATGAATCGTAGGCGTGCAGAAAACCCAAAGGAGGCACTGATTTTGTCAGATGCACAAAGGCAGCTGTCACCTCCTCCCAACGGCCATTCAGGGAGCGGATGGTGAGCAATGCACAGACAGCCATCTTGTTTCTAGTCAGACTCAAAAATCCTTGTTTGCCAAGTAAGAAGGAACAAAAATGTGTTGAGCAAAAGATTTAATTTCTTAGTGTCTATGGGGAAATCAACAGACAATGGGAAGCAACATAAAAAGCACATACATGAAAGACTGTTATTTAAAACCAGTTGACATAGTCATTTTCAGTGGAATCTGGCTGGCTGTAGCCAGTATTTAATTCAAAAATTCTTCAGGAATGAAGGTCTTTTGCAGGCCAGCTTTATTTGGCTGGGGTTGGGTTTTGCTTTTCCCACATCCCGCCTGCTGAAGTTGGAGGTTGATGGCAGGAAGCCCAATTCCTCTGCCTTTTCCTGTGCTGGACACAGCCAGCCAGCATCACCTCTCTGTTAAATTGTCTGCTAGGACTGCTGTATGCAGAGAAGCTGGTGTGAGGCAGGGAAGGAACAGGATCATCTGATCTCCCTTCTGAGAACAGAGCAAAAAATTATCTGAAGGACGATCCATAAGGAGTCAAAGAAGTTAAAGAAACCACATACAGTCCAGAATGGGCTATCTGTGGTCCCATGGCAGTAACGGCTTTCCTGTTTGATTAACCCACAAGCCATTAAGGGCTATAAAAAAGAGGCTTTCTTGCACAGCAGACAGCAGCAGCAAAACACTTGCTCCTAGAACTAGACATAGAAAGTGAAAATAATGACAATTCTAAAGAACCTTTTTGAAGCACTGACCAAAATAATTACATAATAATTTTCCCTCCTGTAAGAAAAGTACAGTTGAATGATGGCACTTAGAAACTCTGCCTTTACAAATGGGGGATACAAAAATTAGTCCTGCTCAAACGTTTAATAACACATGGCAGATAGAGAATACACAGCAGGCTGGTGTGGTTGAGCTACTCCCACGCAAAGTCCCTAACATGACAACAGTAAGGTAACCAACCCAAAGCCATCCTTAAATCAATAATACACTCCACTCCTCTCTCTTGTACACCTCCCTTGCTCTCATTCTGTCTCCTGGGATGTTCAGCCCAGGTCTGCTAAAACTGAAGTATTGTCTCTTGTTGACTCTGGCAGGCAGGGGGGCGGGGAGCAGCTGATATGGCAACTCCAGATGTGCTTTTTCTATTCTTTGAAACTGTTCATCAGAAAAACAAAAAGCTCTCTGTTGCCATGGAGACAGAATCTCTGGCACTGATGTACGCAGTGGGCGGCAGCAGCTTCCCGGCTGCAGAGACGCCCAAGACCCAGTGCTTCAGCCTGTTCCTCACTGCTGAGCATGCTCTGAAGCACAGCGTTCAAGCCTGGATGACAGACAGGACTTCCCCGAGGTGGCCAAGAAAATGAGAAAGTGGTGGATCCAAGGATCTGTGGATTTTGCACCTGAAAAAAATGTCAAAGTGATGTTAAAGTGAATTTGGAGTCAAGGAAAAGCTGTACAAATCCCTGAGAGACAGTGCACAGAGAAAGCTGGTAGCCTCTTTTGAGATAAAAACATTTTCAGAGATTTGAATTATGCATTTATAGAGATAGTACAAGGAACAGTGGAGAAAATAAGCAAGATCTTTTTGCAGAAGGAGATTTTTTTTCCAGGAAAGCAGTGAAAGCTCTTTCTTTTGAATCACTTAGAACTTGTATCTGCACATAGTAAAGGAAATGATCCTCTGCTGGTCCCCAGGAGACACATGAAACTAGACCAATTAGGATTTCTCCAGCTCTAAATATAAGGACTGTGCAAAGACATACTTTACCCTTATTATGTTTGAAAGTGAAAATGAATAGTGTGTGCCCCAGCTGAATTAAAATCAGGGCTTCCATTATGTAAAAAAACAGAGAATGTTATCTGTTCTGTCTCTAAAATCTCTGAAAACATGACCAGAGGGTTACCAGATCACTTGGGAATACCTGTTATGGAGGCCTGTCTTAACAGTGTCCAGTTGACACTGTTGTCAGAGGACAGTGAGACTAGCAGGTAATCCACCTGGCCATGAGTACATTGCGTTATACAGGGAAAGAAGCTTCACTGAACCAGGGATGTGGTCTCGAAAATATGAAACTTCTACCTCTTGTAAATACTGTATTTACCATATCTGATTACCACTCCTTTCCCAGGCAGATACTGCTACTGATCAGAGATTATCCAGACTATTTTACAGCCCAGACCTTATAAATGGGCCACTTTCATTTCTGGTGTAAAATGGTACATCCTAATTGAACTCACAGAAATTACTTGAATTGTAACATTACTCTGATTGTTTGGCTCTGAAGTGGCCAGTAGGACAAAGATCCACAAAGTGTACAGAGTAACCTCACTAATTAAGATTAGGCTATGGGATTGCTAGAAGATTTGAGTTGTGGCTTCTCTCATGACACAGAAGTAGATGTGACCTTCTGGATGTGCTTGCAAGAACACTGGAAAAGGTCTCGAGTTCTGCCCACTCTCATCTACATTTTTCTTCCCAAACCAGTTTTGCTTCATTACAGTTCAAGAAACTGAGAACGGCTGCTGATAGGAAGAAGCCCTATTAGCAGAGACACGCTCCTGGAGGTGGTAAGGAACAGACATTAGGCTGCTGTCTAAATCATGCAGCAGTCTAGCTGGCCAGGGCTTATTCCTCCTGACATCTGCTTTCTGAGGTACTGCCATCCATATTAGATTCCGTCAAAAGCCATTTTGCCACCAAGCTGAGTAGCTTCCTGGGACATGTGTCGCTGTGGGGGGCCCACCATGCCTCATCCTTTGTCCTGGAGAGATGACATCCACCCTAACAGCAGGGACTGGTGCCTTTATTCAGAAGCATTGGAGATCATTCTCCCATGGAGAAACTCTGCATTTGGCTGGCTAAAATGAAACAAATCAATCATTTACCACTGCAGAGTTAGAAATGCAGACACTCCGTTGGCTCGGAAGCTGTCTAACTCAGGAGAGTGTTCCCACTGGGGCTCAGACACAAAGGTGTCTGAGTGGATGATATCTTTTTAGATGAGTAAAAGGGAAATCTATGCTACAAGATGGGGCATGGAGAGTTCAGTAGGTGGTGAGGAGTGACCCCACAAACCAATGCTATTTTGGGCACATGATATAGCCAGAAGACTCATCTGGTATTCAAAATAGAAATTCCTTTCCTGGCCCTAAAATAATACATGGCTCTATTGGAGAACCATGTGTTAATTGGTATTTCAATTTGACCAATTTAATTTTTCTTCCTAAATTTTCCATATCATAGATGGTTGGATGCAGCATCCTGCTACTTCAAATGTTGCATAGCATTGCTATGCTCTGTTAAATAACTTCCTTCTTCCTTGCCAGAAATAGCTACATTTCAATAGTGAGTGAAGAGATCTTAACATTTATAGTTTCTAGAGTTTCTAGTTGAGATAGCTGAAATGTATAAACATAAACCTGTTTTGATTTTGCTGTCTGGAGAAGCAGCTGTTAATAGGGAGGAGCATCCAGTATGGTCAGTTTAGCCACTCCACCAGAACCTGCCAAGCAAAGGACATTTCTGCCCAGCTACTCTCTCCTTAATCCTTTCTGCTGATCTCTGTATTTAGAGGACCTGAAAGACCCTACTCTGGAGCCTGAGGAAGACAGGATACTTCACTAGTGCTGTTGTAAGCTGTGTTTTAGGCTCTGTGGCAGAATACTGAGTTGGTTTAGACCTTGAGCAAGCTGATGGGGTTACCCTTTCTTAGGAGTCAGCCCATTCAACAATAATGGAGGCTGAGGGACCAGTCAGAGTCTCTGGCAGGGTGACTGGGAGGGTATTGCTGCTGGCAGGAGTGACTGAAGCGCTGAATGTGCCCAGCATGCCAGTGAGCTATGTTCACTCATCCGAGGGCCGATTTAGCTCAGAGGTGGCTCATGAGACCTTGGCCCCTCTCCAGCTCTTTCCCCTTCTCTCAGGAATAGCAGCATGGGTTAAAAGCAGAAGGACTGAAGAAAGCACAGCCTTACTTAACCACACATGGAAATAAAGAAATGTCTACAGCAATGTGGGGAATTAAGGGAGAGGAGGTAAAAGGAAGGAGGGAGATAGGAGAAGAGGGAGGGAAGGAGAGGATGGCAGGGGATCTTTTCCAGCCCTGCTTACAAGGTGCGGGATAATTCATGGCTCTTGTTTACACTGCTCCACACCACATCACAGACATTCCTGGTTAATGGCTTCCATCTGGAGCAACCATGTGCTGCCCAGCCTCCCCCTCACCATGCTGCCAGCAGAGGAGTGTCTCCCTCCAGACCTTCCCACCCTCCCACCTCTCACTGACTGCTGTCACTGAGGGGATTGGTGCATGCGCCGTCTATCCCCAAGACATTACTGTCACGTTTCCCTGACCCAGGATAAGGGGGCAGGGATACACCTCAGACAGCAGAAAGCCCCGTTAATGTGGAGTGCACAGGATGTGCTGGAAATGCAGTGCAGGGACACCCAATCATTCTGTACAAGATCAACCTAAATCCAGCAGGGATTATTAGCTCTGGCTAAGCATCAACCCTGCTGGACCTGGGCTGCTTCCCAACAGGACCACTCAAGTGTCTCCACATTGTGCCTCCCAGCACCCTGGGTTTGGGAGGGTTTATTAGCTTGGGCACAGTGCCAGACATGAGCTGCCTTTCCGCATCTATATAGTGCTTGAACTGAGTTTCACCATGCTCAGAGCACAGTGAAAAGACACCTGCTTGGCTCTAAGGGAGCCTAGCTCTAGTCAGGTTGGTACTAAGCCAGGTTTAACAGACCCTGTTGAATCCAGCAGGATTTGTGTGAAATCTCTCATGTGTCTTTGCACTGTAGTTCCCAGCCCTCACAGGCCTAGTAGCAGGGTCCTGAAACAACCTCACTGGTTCTACCTGAGCCAGGTTTATCAGGTTGGGATCTACATTTTGCAGAAGTGGCCAAGCTGCTCAGAGATCTGAACCAGATCTGGAAGCAATAAGGCCACAGTCCCACAGTGCAGCACAAAGCCTCTCTTTCTGAGTCCTGCCAGACCTAGCCTGGCTCAGCTTTCTCTGCATCTGCAGCAAAGACTGAAGTGCAGAGGCAGAGCTATGTGTGGGCTCCACAACCAGAACAGAGAGGATGGTGGAAGTCAAAGCTGCACAGTGGAACCGGAATAGTCAAAGGAGACAGAAGCAAAATCTGCTGCAGATCTGAGTGCACTGCATCCAGAGGATCCAGCCTTCAGCTGGCCCTGAGGACAGCAAATGCAGCCTGGAAAATGAATTTAGACTGTCATGACATGCAGAAAATTCAGTGAAGTTGGAATAAAACCCAGACTACCACAGCAGTTAAAAGCTAATCTATTTATTGAGTGTCCTACAAGGTCTTTGAGGTGTGGTCATGAGTTAAAGAGAGAAACACAGGAAGATCAGCTTCTCACTCTGCTCTCTTTGTTTGAGTCATGCTCTCTCTCGATCTCTTTCTCTCGGCTAAGCAATACATTCTCAGCATCTGTCAAGTCTGATCTGCTCTAAGCTCCAATGAGAGGCAGAAGAGGAGCTGAGATGGGAATGAAACAGAATCCTGGTCTGTGACGAGGCACTGAAACTCCTCATCGTGCCCCATGCGGGTCGCCCTGTCATAAATCATCATTTGTCAAATTCAATAAGCATCCTTAACACAAAAATGATGCTATCTCCCGGGAGCCTCAAATGCCTGAAACTTTGCACAGATGTGGAGATACAAAAATATAAAGGAAGAGGGGAGGACAGGGAGGGAGGAGGGAGGAGGACAGATTTTGCATGGCAGAAAGGGTGTTCTTCTCTATTCTCTGCTCCATTCTCATCCCGCTGCCCTCCACCCCGCTGCCACACATGCAGCCATGTACCCTGTCTTCCTGGGAATGCTGCAGACATAGCTCCTGGCCCATGTTTTGCATCCTCTAAAAGGAGAAAGCAGGTTGTGTATGCAACATGGAAAATACATCTACTTTGGGGGTCACAAACCTACCACAAAAAGCTTCCCTGCTAGCCCAGAGACATGTGGATGGCAGGAGGCCCCTGGGGAACAACTTCCTGCTTTGGACAGAACAGGTCATGGGGCACATTTCATTAGAAATCATGCTGCTGCCATTTCCACTCCCTGCCAGCAACATGAGAGCTGTAGTCTCAGTTAGACACCCCATCCCTTATTGTGCAACAGCAGGAGGCTGGAGAATAGGGCCACCTCGGGGGGTTCAGCTGTGAAATCTCACTCCTCAGTGGAATGTGCTGCACTCTGGCCAGAGCCACGGACCCGCTCTATTGTAAGAAAAGGCTGAGTGCAGGCTGCTGTGAGCACTGAAGCTTGAAAGCAGGCTCCATTTATGCACGTACAGGTTCCATTGCACCGTACATTATCTATGCTTAAAATGCCACGTATAAAAAGGAATATATGCAAATACCCACAACAGCCATTTTGTCTTCCCCTCGGGAGTAGTGTCTGTCTCCAAAATATAAAGTGCGAATCTCTGAAGCTGCTTGAACTGAAGTAGCAGACAGAGGTGACAGACCAGCATTCTCTGCAGATCAGACACCCACGGGACACAGATACCGTCAGACACATACTGTCATGACCAGCTGAAGCTTTGTCCAGCTGCTTGAGATGCATCCCAGACAGGGTCCTGCTTATGTGACACCTACCAGCATGACTGACATCTGGGCCAGGGAGGATAAAGCAAGCTCAAACAGCCACACTCTGGGGCTTTTGCAAGTGTGATTTGGGCACAGGGAGAGAGAACAGTGCTCCTTGGTTGATGGCAGGCTCACAGGCAGGCTGAGCTGCACAGCTTTCTTTGCACTCACTCACACACCCTTGTTGTCAATGAATCATTCAGGTCACTGCAGACAAATCTCTAACCACCTATCACCGTTTATCCTTCTAAGATATGTGTTCTACAGAGCAGCCATTTTAGAAAGAGTGTGAAGCTTTCTGAAACATTTTCCAAAGGCTATTTTGAGTGTCTCTACTTGCTGAGCCACACATACCCTGGTGCCACAAACGAATTGCTGAAGTGGCAGAGGAAAGTATAAAGCCACATTAAAATTCCAAATAGATATGAAAAATACCTTCAGGACATAAATATGCCTTGACTTTGAAGGTCAGAGTATTGATCCATCTGAAGGCCAGAAGCAAGTACTTTGTGCTGCACTTGTGATAGTCCACTTGCAGTTATTATCATTATTGGCATTATTGTCACAGCAGCAGCACCTCAAGGACCTATTCAGGATCCAGATGCTATTACAACAGGGACACTGAATTCAAATGAAGAGATGTGTGATGAACAGTCTGATTCACAACAAAACCAAACTCTACATGACAAAGCAAGCACAGCAAATCCTCATGAATTAAGTTCAGTGCGACTGCAGCCAGACTGCTCCCAGTACACAAGCCAGGATGTCAGCGAGGCTGTAGGGTCTCTGTACTGTACCACAGTCCCTTCTGGAACTGGGCTGTTGATATTCCCAGGGATTACGTCCATGCTGTAAGCAGCACGTTAATCACAGATTTGTGCACTCGAACTACCTTTGGGGATGCTCCTCAACATGCTCCTCTTTTTCCTTAAAAAATTTTGCATGAGGAAAAAGAGGGGAACGCAGATATTTGGAACAAGGACCAGCAATCTGATCCTACCAGAGTTCTGACAACATGCCTGATGCCAGCAAAACAGCCACCTCACCCACAGGCAGGTGGAAGGTACGTGCCTGTGCACTCACTGCAGGCATGCACAGATGGAGAATACATGCCTTGAGCCATCGCTCCATGCAGGCACAGATGAGAGGCCCTGTGCAGCCTCTCTGCATGTGGAAGATACCGAGTCCCTGGCTGGGTGCTGGGCCACGCACGCCCCGTGTGTTCAACACACTCACCCCGCACAGCGCCCTGCCTTCTGCCCTGGCAGCTGCAGAACAGGGCCTGCCGCTGAAGGCAAACACATTTCTGCCCAAGAGAAACGCGAAAGGACTAATTGTAACCTAGTGCACATGAAGAGGAGGAAAAGGGAAGCGCAGAGAGATGGGCTGCAGCAGAGGCAGAAGGAATTCCTGGGAATAGGGTATTTGTTGAAGTAGCTACCTGTGCTGATCACCTTTCTCCAACAGCAGTGGGTTAACCTGAGTTAACCCAAGGAAAGCTAGCTTAGGCGTGCCTTTGTGTTCTGCAAATACACTCCACAAATCCAGTTAGAAGAGTATGCCCAGAGAAACCTCCTGAAAGACAGACTATGGTATTATATATGTCAGTTATTTCAGCGCAGAAATGATTAGCTGAAACTGGGGGGAACTAATCTTAAAGAATAAATCAAATCAACTCTTTCCCCCACCATAATTCCTTGGAAATAGCTTTCCAACAAGATAAAGCTGTCTTTTTTTTTACACCTGCAGGGAGATACCAAACTCAATGACTGCTGGTGTTACAGGTCTGAATCTTGCCTAACTTCAGTCGTAAGCCAGGTAAATTCTTCTTAGTGAAAAAAGTAAATATTTTTCTTTAGAGTACCTTCCAAGGAAATAAAGCTTATGTGATTGTGCTGCCACACCTCTCTCCTTGCTACCCTTTTAACACTGTGATTAGTTGCAGTCCAATTCACAGGACCCTAAGGCAATTAAATCCCAGGGAAAACCTCATGCAATAAGTTTCATGAAAATGACTGGTTGGATCAAGTACTGCAACGCAAATTAGTGTCTCCACAGAGTTCCAGAAGGGGGGGAAAAGTCTAACTGCAGTACACTCTGGTAGCAGCCAGCTGACCAGTGAGGCTGTACTGGTGCCCAGTCGGCACACAGGTAACTTGCGTATGTGCAGTCTCCTACCCAAGTGGGGTGTTGTAAAGATGTAGAGATGACATGGGCTACTGTATAAACTATGGAGAAGGTCATGAGTCAACAGGAGATGAAGCATCACTCATTTGCAGAAGATTATGTCAGCAGCACCCGTGCAAAACTGCTTGAAGGTCTGCACTGCCAGAGGCAATCTCAGTAAAGACTAATCGATAAGTTACAGTGTCTGTAACTCTGATATTATTGCAGGAGGGGAAAGGAAAAGATGTATGTAAATATTTTTCACACATGGCTCCACAATTAATGAACAAGCTAGTCACACCATACATGTACCCATAGATCTGTTCATAGCTTCCATTTCTCCTAAGCCCCTAGGGTACCAATAGCAAAAGTTCACAAACATAAAGCAAAGGTCACAATGCTGACAAGATATCTTTATTGCTAGACAGCTCCCCAACCCACCCATGATAAATTAAGGCACTTATTCCTGCTTAACCCATAACCTTCATAGTAGACCCTGAAGGTCAGCCATGGCAAGTTTTCCAACCTGGGGATGGAAGTAAATATGAGATCCACACTCAGAGGTCCCTTCTCTTCCTATCCATTGCGCAAATCAGTTCACATAGCCTCAGCAGTATATCCAAACTCCCATACACAACACAGACTCACAGAATAATTGCACAAATGCACTGCAGTGGAGATAAAGCTAATAGTTTACATGCAAACACACGCCCAGACATGTGTTCCTTCCTGGAGATGCCCCCTCCCCCTCATGCTTTGCACATTATATAAGAATTTTATTCTGTAGTATGCTCTGAGGAAGGTGGCATTTTGCCAGATTTCAAAATGGCCTCATTTATCACCTAAATCCCTATGAAAGCTAGGGAATAGGGTTTGTAAAACAGCCCAGATTAATGAGGCTGCATCTACATCTTAATAGCTTTTGTGTGTGCACAGTACTTCGATCTGTGCTTGTGAGCAGTGTGTATTTCTGTGGTTTATGGACTTTCTTTCTTCATCTTACCAGGTACATCTACATGTGCTGGCATTCCTACCTAATGCTGTGTGCCTACACTGCCTGTGCCCAGCACATAAAACCTCCTTCCCTGGCTTTAGCTGGTTATGCTGCGTGCAGGTGGAATTCTTCCTGCAAGCACCTCCCAGTTTGCAAATGTGATATGTGTAGGGAACCTATTTATGCCTGGGCTTTGATATCCATTGGTATACTTTTGTGCATGTTAAAGTCACCACTTCAGTGCCGGCTCCTTAGGCAACAGAGGCCTATATTTCTTCTCTCTGTTAGGGGAATTTCATTTTGATGCTATATATAAGAATTCTGGTGAAGTAATTAACAGAAGCCTCCAGAGGCTTCGTTATGAAAACAAGGCTCCACGTGCCAGATTCAGAGGAACCTTGTACTCCTTGCAAACTCCTCCAGGCAAGGAAGATATTGCAGCTGCAAAGGGAACATAACCCAGGGCAGGGAACAGCAAGCACTGATGAGGTCCATTTCTCAGTCCTTGAAAACAGCTTTAGCAGAAAGCTGGAAAATGCAGCAAATTGAAAAAGGACGTTTCAGATGGGATCACAAAAGAAAAGGGCATCAGTTCCACTGACAGTGAAGATTAATTTTTAAATTACATACCAAAAAACTCTTCCAAGAACATTTGACCTGTGTCAATCTAGTGGCTCCAATCATCCCTTACGCAGGACAGAGGGAATACTTGGAAATTCCCGTTACAGAGTTTACCCTGCGGCTTTTTCTTAGCTCCTTCTCCCTGGTTTTTTTTCATCCTTTCCTTATCCATTTCTCCTTCCATGTCTCTGATGAGGAACTGCTGCTGCTCCCTTCCTCCCACCCCTCCCTCCCCCTGTCTGCTGTCAGCCATTTCACTTGGCTTTTTCTGCTCTTGCATTCACCAGAGCTGAATTCAGTGACAGCCTCTTGGCAATTTCCCTTTGCTAGTGACTCAGGTAATTGGATCTGCTGCCTTGGGGAGCTGCCAAGCATGATGTCACAGCTCTGCAGAAAAAAATACCCTATGTAATTGCTTGATACACTAGCTAATGTCTCATCCCGGTGGGGAGAGGAACTCTGAGTTTGGGGGTTGCCAAGATTTCAGAGACTTGGGATTCTGTGGTCGAAGTGAATAAAGAATTATCTGTACTTTTTGTTTACACATGTTCTTGTTGTTTACTCTATGCTTATTAACTGCCCCCTGACCAGGGAGTCTGAATGTTCATAATAAATACCACAGTCCCTTTATGAAAAGGGAAGGACTGTGAACCTTTCATTAAACAAAAGAAAACGGGAATGAAACATCAATACAGTACAAGAATGACCAGCTCTAGGCACAATGGTGTAACCCTGCATCAGGGTTTTTTCTGCCCTTTAATAACGTTTGCATACCAGAGCTTAAATGCACTTGTATCCTTGATTTCTTCCAAGATTGCAGGAAGACATCTGTCTTTTCCTAGCTGCAAGGAATGGATTTGGAGGACAGGCTATGGATAAGAAGGGATCAGTATTAGTCTCAGGGTAGATATGAGAATGTATCTGAAATTCATTAAGTGAAGCAGCAATATGAGAATGAGCTAATGGGTGATTCTCGCTAACACACTAATAAAATGGAACTGAAAGTTTCTGACTCTTCCCTAAACTGCCCCATCTTATTTGGAAAAGAAACCCTTGGGAATTTAGTATTCAGAAGAAGCTGACTGTTCCAAGTTCTGCTTTTCAGATGTTTTTTTGTTGATCTTCCTTCTTTTGTAGACTAAAGGAATCCAGCCAGCAAGGATCTGGCGTAGCGAGATGTTTGGGCCTCAGCTCTCTTCCCACAGTTCATCTGCAAGGCTGAATCCATAGCTAGAGGTATTGATTGTGGTGCCAAGAGGAGGGAATGAGAGTATGAGAATTCAGAAAGGAAATCTTTGATTGTCTTCCCTGCATGAAACATTTTCCCCAAGCAAAACAGGACCTGGCTTTGCTTGCAAATGTCCCAAAAGACCTCACAAGAAAATTGAAGCTTTGTGTAAGATATATTCTGCTCTGGATCTCCAGTATGAACACAGGTTAGCTGCAAGAGTGTTTTTGTCCTCTTCACTACCGCAGCTAGAGTGATTTTGAATAATCTGGAAAGTTTAACAAGTCCTGAGAAACAATCAATCATTTTTTGATAGGTCACATTTTCCAACTAGAAGAGATCTGTCGTCACTTTCCACCATGCTCTGGCCAGTTCAGCAGATAATTACTATTCCACTGGGCTGGTTCTCACACAAGCACAAATATCATATTCCTCAGCTCTCTGTCAGAGGTATTTGTTCAGGCAGGTCACCAAATTTGTGTTAGGTCTCCTGCTGTGTTCTCTAATACCCTTGTATTTCTAATCCTGCCAGTTCAGGCCATCCCCTCGACTTCTGTGGCTTTGATGAAGGGATGAAGTTTCCAAACTTTGCTGCATTAGTCCTGCCCTCCTGGACTGACTCACTAGTTTCCTCTTTAGATGTTAGACCTGTGCAGTACTGTGGCTGTTCTGGGCAGCTTGGAAATTATTTTGAGAGAGTCTGGAATAAAGGCAAGAGGGTTTCAGTTCCCATTTTTCCAGATTCTTGCCTCCTCACACTCTACCTTCTGATGACACGCTGTTATATAGGGATCTAAATGGTATCACAGCTGCAGGAATCTGCCATGCAGGTGGCACCACTTCACTCCTGGAAAAGGTGCTAGAGGTCTTGCTGGGGAGAAGAGGCCACAACTCTCTAGCCTCTCCTTAGGACCTCAAGAATCCATAATATTTTTAGCTGGCTTGTCCCAGTGACAACACTCAGACCTTGGCAGCACAGCTGATATCAGCAGGATACATTTCAGCTACCTGGAAGGATTGTCAGATGGAAGCCTCTTCAATTGATAAGGAACTAGCAATGGCCTTAGAATGATTATTTTTAAAAGGGGGAGGGAAATGCAAATTTTCATCACTTCTCCTATTAGAGCAATTCAAGTACTGAGTGGTGAAGCAATTTGCTTTAGAGAAGCCATTTGCTGAGAAGTTTCCCTCTGTTCCTCAAGGGACAAGCCTCCCTCACAGCTGCACAGAGATGTCCACTGCCATTTCCAAGACTACACATACAACTGGAAGTGTATCCCCTCACATAAAAAATGTACAAGCATGTATGTTTTGTGACATGAAACACAAACCCATACCATTTTACCCTCTCAGATTTTCTCCTTGGATCAGCTCAGATGTTCAGTCTAGTTGTTCAGATATTTATTGCTTCTGATGGCTCCACTTGAAATTCCCATCCAACCAACAAAAGTTGTGTATGGATATAAGGCCTTGGAAGTAACAAGTGACCTGTGAATAACATTCATCAGTGTAAAAAAACACTGCTGAATTGTGACAAGGCCTCAGCACAAGAGGGAAATATGAACACCTTATTGTTGCGGTGAACCCCACTAGACCTTATTTGGGAGCTGGTGTGAACACAGACAAAGATAATGCTAGCAGTAGAGAATACAAGGGAAAACAAGCTATTCCCAGCAAAAGGTGTGGATCCAAAGGCAGCCTGGATAACTGCCCTCAAAACCACTTGAGGAGACTCCAGTCTGCCAGTCTGAAGACAGGGTGAACATACAGAACAGGGCACCAAGATCAAATCACAGATACAGCAAAAAAGAGCAAGCTGACTACATACTCAGCCCTAGGGCAGAGAACAATTACAGCAGCTGACTGCCTCGGCAAGCCCAGAGATCAAAGAACAAAGCATTATTAATTACTGCCATTAAAATCATTAGCATAGTGCCCAGTAGTTCTGGTCATGGACCAGTACCTCACTGTCTTAGCCAGTGTGCAAATAAAGAAGAAAAGAATGGGCCCTGCCCAAGGAATGCCGAGTTTCAATATTAAATGTGAGACAGCTACAATAGGAATGAAGGGGACAAAGAAATGATAGTGTCACAGACAGAAGAAAGATGCTTGGAATCCAAACCAACAACTTGGCTACCTCCAGGGCAGTCTCTCAATTACCTGGAAACAAGCAGGTTGCTTAAATATCTTTACAATGCACTCTGGTTCTTTTAATTCAATGAGATGGTTTATAGAGGTGCCAGATATCCATGGTTTGTCTCTTGAAACAGCAGCTGAAGGCATGTTTTACTTCAGAGTAAAGAGAGAATGAATCTCCACCTAGAAAAAGGCTGATTGAATTCTGGACACTGCAGGTGCTCTGTGATGTCCTCTCCATGCTTTCCAGCACATGCTGCTTGTTCCAATGCTTCCCACGGGACAGAGACCACGTGTAATGTTCCCCTGCAACCAGGGCAGTTGCACTATCTGTTCTCAGAGTAGTTTGCATGGTTCTCACCTTCCAAAAGTCGCATCACCACTGGCACTTCTTCCTCTCAGAGGAGGAAGGCTGAAAAGGCTATTCATCCTTGGGTGGTCCAGGACTGGGCTGAGGCACAGCTGGAACTGATAACTGATTCTTATGAAAGAGGATACCAGATACCACTCGCCAACACTGCAGGGATCAGATGAGTGATATGCCCCTGCACGGGAACAACTGTCTCTGTGTCATTTCTCTGTCTTTCACCAATGACATCATCCATTCTATTTTTAAAATAACACCAGAGTCCATGATCTTCCAAGTGTTTCTAGTCAATCTTGTCGCTAACAAATGATGGTATTTTTGATCTTCCTCTAGTACACCCCCATGAAGAGCTTACAGTGTTTCAGACATCAGTCAATATAATCTCCCCATCTGTAATCTCTCATCTCCCTGTCATGGTCCATTACCCCCATGTCACCAGTGGAGAGGATGGTGCCTCATACACAGAATGACCTACTCAGAGCCACAGAGCCAGTCAGTGATGACTCTGGAATTTGAAAGGAGAAAAGACATGTCTGTCCACACTGGGTCTTCCAGCTCTAAGCAGAATTCTCCCACTCCCATGTGATTCTCTTATAACCACATCTGTGAAAATGTCCTGCTTAAAGCTTCCTTTTAATCTTTCTTCTGATGTTTCCACAATCTTATTTTGTAATGGTCATGCTCACATTTTGCTCATTTTCCCAGTGCTCTCATAACCTCCTCAGATGGAAATTTTTTTCCCCTTTAAAAAGATTCCAGCCACTTCTTGGAACCCTCTGTATTTTATATATCTCTAGATCAGACTGTTAAATAGAGCCTATTCCCCAGTATCTGAATATCTCATAATCTTTAATATATTCATAATGACAATATCCCATGAAGTAGACAGACATTACTGTCTACATTTTAAAGTCAGGAAGCAGAGGCACAGAGGGACTAACCATAACCACTAGCCAGTGCTAAGCATTAGTTGCAACAAAAGTCAAGGACTAAAACAACCAGACAATTTCAACTTCTGACATTGCTGTTCATTTTCTAGGACTGCTTTCTGAAATTGTTAAGGGGTCAATTCTTCTGTCGTTTATCTGCTGTCATGAGGTTGTGTCCTTTTAACAAATCTTGAAAACACAGTCTCATTACTTCAAGAACAACAGCCTGAAGAACAACTGCACAAAAAGACACTGTCCCTGTGCTTCCAAAATGAGATATCCTAACAGTAAGTAGGAGGGTAATTGCCTTAGTCTTATTCTCCCCACCATGGCTCACAAGGAACCAGATTTGTCTATAAGGGCAATGCTGGTTTGTGTAGTATCTCTTTTGATATTTGTGTAATATCTCTTTTTGACTGTTTTCCCCAAATACAGTCTCCAGCTGGCACTGCTGGAATCAGAAAACTCAGCAAGGTGGACCTACAGTCTGACCCAGCAGGACACTTCTTACACCGATGCAAAGGTCTGGAAAAGTATAAAAATTCTCCATTCTTTATACTGGATTTTTTTTGTTTGTACTGTGATAACATTCACTGTGTCTTCTTTAACATCCTGATGTCACCATTGATAACAACGTAGGAACTGCACCTTGGCCTATGCCATGCAATGTGTCTGCAGCCCTTCTTTGTATGAACTGTCCCAAAGGAAGGGCCATAGACTCTCCTTCCTTCAGTCAAAGACTGCAGGTTGTCCCTAAGTGATCAATTGCCTTGCCTAGACATCAGAATATCTTCAGCACAGGAACATAATTAAGACACATCAGGGTATATGTGGTAGTTTATGGGATAAAAATGAGAAGGCAGATGTCTACCTAAGGAAGTATATAAAGACCACATGGTCTGGTTAGATGAGTGACAATAATTATGCATATCTGGGAACAAGGCTATTAAAAGGAGGAATGAGGAACTTTCTGAGGCTGGCAAGCATCTCAACTGGCCACCTACCCAAAAGATCAATTAACTGCTCACCTCAAGCACTTCACAGAGAAACAGAACAGCATACCAAAGGCCATTTCATCCTCTGGTATTTCATCTCACCTACTCAGAGATACACCTTACAAAGAAGCAAATTGCCCTCTTAGCAGACTATGGAAGATGCCTAAGTGGCTAATTTAGGCAATGTCCTAAGGTTTAGAAAGCTAATGTTAGGCAAGGCATATATCACCCTGAATCTTTCATTTTTATTTCTGTTCAATAAGCTTCAGAAACCCAAGACAATTCTAGTACACTGGAGAATATAACTGAAATGTGTAAATATTTACAAAGCTAAGTAGTATTGCCGTGGATTTCCAGGCTTCTTAGCCTGGAATTAGTTCTGTGAAACTGGGAAACAGTGAAATATAAAAAGAAGGTGACAAAACTGATACCAAACAAAGCGACAACACAGAATATCTTGTCCCACTGAAAACATCAATGTTGGTTTTAATGCATTTACAAATTTGGTTGGTAAGATAACTAGTACTGGTACAATAGATTTAGATTTCTATAAGGCAGCTGACTTTGTCTTTTCTGGCCTTTGATAAAAAAATATCACTACACAAATCAATGTTGCCCTTACTAAACAAATTCAATTCCAACTCAACTGATGCATCATTAAAAAGTAATTGTAAATGGAGGATTATCATTATATGTGACTTATTCTACTGAGCACCTAAGAAATCTGTTTTGAGTGCAAAACTACTCAATATCTCTATTAATTAACTAAAAGAAAAATAGAAAATCCATTTATGTGACAGAAGAATTGGCAATAAACTAAATAATGATGGGTCACAGTAGTAGCAAAGATCCACCTGGAGATCTTTGTAAGGTGGGCTTATCCGAACAACACAAGTCTGATTGCAGTCAAGTGCAAAGTCATAACTAGCACAAGAGCTTCCAAAATGGGAGTGTCTCCAGGACTGCAGGGATCTGGAAAAATGTTCTGAGATGATGCAAGAAAAACAAATACACACATCTGCAGGAAGGACGCTGATCAGCTGGAAAAGGTTCTGAACCAAAATACAGGAATAATATGGAAGCTGTAAAATACAGCCCTCTATAACAGATTGGGATGCTTAATCTGATTATTTAAGGTAGTTTGTTTATAGTCTCTAAGTAGATATATATAGGAAAGAGTTCTGACAGTACTTGACTGTGTTGTTTTTAAGAAAAACAAGCATATCAATATTTGGTGGTTTGAATCAGACACAAAGAAGATTTACATAAACAAGTTTTAACAGTAAGGTCAATTATCTTGTCTAGAATGCAGAAGAAATTCTGCTCTTGGAGTTCTTTAACTCAAGAGAGAGCTTAAAAATGTGCTCCCACTCCGCCCTCGATCATCCCTCACACAACTGATTCAGAAACACCTGCTGAGGATCTGTGTTCTGAGCTACACCCAGAACAAAATAACCTGTACGATCTTTATGTTCTTCAGCTGGTCACTTATGGAACAGTTAATGTTAAAGGGCATGGGGAGAGGGGTGGGAGCTGGGTATCCTCATGCCACTGGCTCACTAAGTTGAACAGGGATTCAGAACAGAGGCATACTAAACTGAGGAGAACACAACACTGTCAGAAAACAGACCGATCCCCTCTTCTTCCTTGGACTTCACTGCACAGCCTTTCTCTGTCTTGATTAATCCCTGCCTATCCTGAACCATTGTCACAGCTCAGCTCATCACATCATGGATGTGATGGAGGTACAAAGCAGAGCAAAACCCAGCTTACTCCCTTACCACAGCAGGTAATCATGTTCATTAGTAAGGTCATCCAGCACAACTCTGTGTGCAGTATTGAGAGAAATTCTACAATTTTTTTCTCAATCTTTTCATAGGGGCCTCTGGAGTAAGTGAATAACAACTCTTATCTTAGGGCAGGCTCTGCATACCCATGACTATGCACAATGTGTGTGGGGAAAAAGGTGACAGAAGTGCAAAGCCTCTGACTTGTGACTTTTCCACAACCAGGACTTGTGCCCTTATTCATTGAGAAGATGACATGTGACCTCTGCAGCCATGGGGTCACTGAGAAGCTATTGAGGAGGGCAAATATCATAACTGCTGTATGGAAATACATCAAATATTTGAAAGTAACACTGAGGGGATGGCAGTGCTAAACGTGTCAGCAGTTCTTTACTTGTGTCAAGGGAGAATATTTGTATGTACTTGAGTGACTGTCCTTCTCTGAATATATGATGAGCACATAACGTGAAACAGAGGGAGGTATGCACATGCAGGGATTTTTCTGCTTCTTCTGCGTTTTACAGAACCTGACTATAAACAGCCGTGACTGCCAATTTGAAATGACCCCAAGTCGGACACCACACAGCCCCCTGAAATGAACTGAAATTAATCTTTGCATCACTCTGATTCTGGGATTTGATTTAGGCTGGGTTGTTGGGGTTTTTTAGCTGTTATTACTGTTGCTGTCACTCCAGCACACATATTCTAGTTTAGTCTTGTGGGACACATGACACTCAAAATTTGGTAAGTGCGTGGCAACAGGTTTTGCCAACAACAATCTAGGACATACATTGAGGCAAGAGTCAGTCTTTCATCCCTAAGACTAGCTGTGGCAGAAAACTTGATAGCTGCTGGTTCATGTGTACAAAATCCCTTCACTCCTGAAAACTTTCTTGACCAATCTTCCCTTCAGCTGCTCAAACTCCTGTCTTATGCTAATGCTATACACAAAGATAAGATTAAAAATCAAGTGCCCTAGACAAAAGTATATTCCTTCTTCTAGATATATTGTATTTGCATACCAAAATCAGTTCACAGTTTATTAAATACAATTTATTAAACATTTTTCAGGGCTAGAGACACAGAGTTGGAAAGGCAAAGCTTGAGGCATAAAGCTCATCAAAGTAGCTGCAGAGAAGTGGGCAGCCAGGAGTTTGGAAGCCTTTGCAGGTTCCAGGCTTGTCCACAAAAGCATGAGCTATCCTCTGGTCAAAACAGGACAGGGGCTGGCTATATCAATTTAAGAGACAAACTGACAAGCTCAGTTTAAACTGTTCATGAGCCCCTATTCTGAGCTTTTAAGATAAGTTATATAGAGCTATTGAAAAGAAATCAGCTTACAAATAAAAATACGAATCTGCAAATTCTCATTTCAGTCAAATAGTCAAGCAAATAGCAAATAAAGACATGTAGGACCATAAGGGCTCTCAAAGATTGCTCTTGTTCTTTGGCAGTCTATCTTAGGTGTTCATGGAGCTCTGTCTAATCTATGCTGACACTAAGAAAAGGACACCTTTACTCAATCAGGGTTTTGGTCATCTCTTCATTTACCAGAAACTTACAAATTCTGATCTTTGACTAGGACCAGCACACACCTGGAGGCTTCTTTTAAAATCCTAGCCACGCCTTTGATAGCAAACATTTTAGGGTTAGGATTAGGGTTAGGGTTAATCCTGAGAACTTCTCCTTCAAAATGTATCTCCACAAATTGTGCTTCTATTTCATGCTGATTCAATTTACCTCACATTTCTGCCATATCCTTAGAAGAAGGTTAGATGAGACATTGAAATCCTTACTGAAATCCAGATATAAATACCCATTATTTTGCCATTCACTGTTAGAGAGTTACACTGTCAAAAAGGGATTCAGATTGCTTTGACATTATTTGTTCTTAACAAATGAAGCCAGGTTGTCCTAGATTACCTTGATATCCTTTAGGTGCTTATGAATTGATTATTTGATAATTTATTCCAGTGTTCTTTCAGACATTGAAGCTAGCTGACTCACTTACAATGTCAAAGTCTGCTTTTACTCCTTTTTAAGATGGATGCTTCCTTGCCCTCTATTAATTCTCTTTAACTCCTCCATACAAGTATTAATGCTGAGCAAGCAATTAAGTGATGAGATCAACCAGTATCTCATGACCCACTGTGAAGAATCTCATGTTAATACATTCCTGACTTGGAGCCCTGTTGTGTATTACTGAACCCTATGAATTGCTCTGCCTTCAGAAACATCTTTTGCTCATTTACTTCTGAACAATAGTTAAGGTTTTCAAATTTTTCTCTAAATGTAATGTAGTATGGTCTGTAAAACTAGATTTTGCTAATGTTAAAATTCACCAAAGCACTTTGCAATTTAACCCTTTATGAGGAATGGGGATGCATCCTGATTTTGCAGGTGGACTACTATATATATGGAAGTAGGAAAGAAGTTTTAGGTGGACTGTAATATAGTACAGCAGAAATAAAAAGAGATGGTTCTACCATAGATGAAATAAAACCTGCTAGTAGTTTATACAACAACAACAAAAAAATCCAGGGAAGTATTTTGTCTCTTGGTAAGGCTGAAGTTCTACAAACAGCACTGTGAGGCTTGCTCTGTGTCAGAAGAAAGCTGGACAATGGAATGTAACAGCAACTGAGATATCATTGAAGATTTGCACTATAAAATGACAGTGGGTATGTGTGTTTTATTTAGATTTTTATGTTTTACTTTTAATTGATATGTTCTAGTATCACAAAACAGTTGAAGATTAAACTACCCTTTTTTAAACCTTTATGACACTGACACTATAGCATGACACTTTCATGAATTACAATCCCGTTACAATCCTATTGAGTGTCTTGGACTAAAGGTTTGTGGGCCTTCAAAAGCATGCACATGGGAGTGCAAATTTCTGTCCCCATGACAGACTCCTTACACTGACATTAAGATAATCTCACAGTGGTCCTGAGATTGCTCAGTATCTGTGGACACTGGAGTTGTTTAGTTTTGGTGACCTTTGGAACAGTATATTACTACAGTAATTTTAAAGTTTCATGATAGAAATATCAGAAAGGCTAAAACTTACATGCCATAAAAAGGTTATGATTTGGGGTGCAATGCCAGATGGATCCCTGCTGCCATCAAGTCAAACGCTCTCATGAATGACATTAGAAAACAGCTGCAAACCCACTGGTATAAGACTTTGTTTTGTTTATGTACTGCACAGAGCTAGACTGGCCTAAGCTGTATAAGCAGACACATCACCTATATAAGCATCTCTCTTTGTACTGCATGGAATTCCTTTCTCCATATGCTTAAAAACACTCTCTCTAGAGTACCTGAGAGCAGAACAATGCATGGCATCCCACTGCGCTGATTTTCTTTCCCGCATCTCAGGAAAGGTAAAACCTTTTTCTTCAATGTAACTGATTTAATTGTATTTTCAAGCTGCTTCTTTCCTCACTCCCTCTCTCTCACTGTTTTAGCTCTTTTCACTCATGCTTTCTTTTAATCTCTTTTTTTCTTTCACCTTCTTGTCTTTTCTCTGCTGTTTTCAGATCTGTCTTCAGTAAAGCCAGAGAAAGGAGATTTATATCTTCAAGCAGAGTGATCTGTAAAGCCATGACCCTGCTTACAGAATGCCTTGTCTTTCATTATCCTAAGGTTCAGAAGAACAGTGCTATCAACATGCAAAGAAAGAGGCTTTTCTAATATATTCTTGGATAGTTTCACAGGCAACCTTGAAAATAAACATAAAGACCTAGAATTGATGTAGAAAGCTGTGGGGGAAGGCTGAAGCCTTCTGAGGCTCTTCACATTACTTCTTTGAAGGCAGAGGAAGCAGCTATCCATGTTCATGTCATATGAACAAACATTCATATAAGCAAAAAGGATCCATTTCAAAGGCTCTGTAATTATCACTAGTGTCTGGAGTAAGCAAATTTTGTAGAGGTTAGCTGAAGCTAGAAGCCAGCACTGCAGGCAGGCCCAGGAGAATGAATATATACCTGCCAGCACCCTCCATACCACAACCACAACTTGCTGAGGACTGTCCTAGATTTCAGTAACAAATAGGTTCACAGAAGCATCTTTTCCTGGGCCATTTTACTATCTTGTTTGAATGTGGAAGGTTCAACACCTATTAGTAGCTTGGAAGATCTGCGTGCTCCAGAGATTATATTGATAGGACTGGATGAACAACAGTATGGCTCAGAGCAGAGAGGAGCTTGACCTCTACTTCAAAGCCAGTGTTAAGATTTCCTGTCATCTGCAGCCTAAGCTGCTCCTGGGCATCCCTTGCCATCCATCCCAGCCACAGCAGACATGTGTCTCAAATACAAGTGGTGACTGATGCCTTATAACAGATCTAAGGAGTCTTATGATACCAAAATGCTCTAAATTGGAGAATGGGGGATGTTGTGTAGCACCTTGGGTCGGAGTGTACTTTCTTCATAGTGTTGTTGGTGGTGAGCTTCTGCAAGCAATACCCAACACAGTTCCCTGTACCCTGAAGTGCTGGTCACTACAGGGGCATAAAACCACTCTTGGTTAAGGAAAAAGAGTGGTTCAGATGTAACTGCAAAATTTTTTAAGCACAGCATGCCTGTAACTGCATGGAGTGGAAAGATGAGCTTCACCATACGTCTCTCACCACTCATGCAAGCACACCATCAGACCACAGGCCAAATGCAGCTTCTGAGTCTGCGTTTGCAAGTAATTAGAAGCTTTGTGTGTGTGTGTAGCGCTTTTCCCCCCTCTATTTCCTACAATACCTAAACCACTGTATAAATTACAGCTAGAAAAATTTTATCTGTTCCCATTTAAACTGTTGCTTTACAGTAAGTATTGAGTGGCTTCTTCCAGTCCCCAAGCACTATTTTCCTAGCAGTTTTATTGTGTCCCTCAGGCTTTTCTTACATTTGGTGTGATGGAGATTGCCCACATTCACTTTGAGCCATTTAGACTTTACTTGTTTCTATATTGCTATGTGTATAATTTCTTATAATCTTTCTCAAAACATTTAACAGGTAAGCTTACCCATGTCTGCATTTGGCTACACCTTACATTTGTCTCCATAAACAAATATCATATGCTGAGAGACTACCTCTGTGTTGATTTGGCCAGAAGTGAATTTAAATGTGCTACTGACCTTACAGAATAGTTAAAGCTCCTTCTTGGAACTAGCCATAGGTGCGTATTTTCTCCCGCAAAAAAAAAAGGAGCTATTGAGTTGAAAACTGTCTTTTTAGGGATCTCAGAAAATCCCTCCTTCCTGACCTGAAACTGCCCTAAAATTCAGTTGGTTTACTTGTTTGTGAAAAACACCTCCTGCCATGCTGGCCAAATCCAATTAATTTCCTGCTAGTCCTCCCCTGTCTACTTCTGCCCACTGTTGGTCTCTTGTTTTATTATTAGACTGTGAACATTATGGGGCAGAGAGCCTTTTTTTAGTATTATGGTATACAAAAAACAAGTGATCTTGAACCATGGGTAGGACTCTGAGGTGCTACTGGAAAAAAAGTGACCACAAAACCCAAGTGCTCTGCATACTCATTTGGCAATTTGTAATTCTGAATCTGGCACCTCAAAAAACACTCAACAGAGAAGCAGGGAGATTGGGCTCTGGAATCATCAGTTTTATTATTAAATGCTAGTATGACTTAGTTATTCCTTTGAAATCAGTGATATGTCTAATGTCAGAGAAAAGACAGGTCCTATACCCTTAGGCTTTAACAACCTAAACATGATTATATAGCGTGAGATTTGAAAGCCTGAGTACATGTAGTTTGTTGCGTGTCAAATGTGGAGCAGGAAACAAGGGTAACTGCAGCATCTGAAGGAGGCAAGTACCTCAGGCAGATAAAAGGCAGGAGAATAAAAAGATTAAAAATATTAAATTGGGAGAAGGAAATGCAGGATGCTCATGAACAAGCATTCCCTCCCTGTGCAATGTGTGAAACTACAGAATACTCTGAAACCTTACAGAGCTGATAAGAAATATCACCAGTTTCAGTTCTGGGCCCCAGAACTGTAAAGTGCTCACTTTACCTGTCTGCTCATTGAACATATTTATTTACTGCATGAAGAGAATGACCCAACAGTGACCCTGCAAGGAATGCACTGCACAGATTTTAAGCATGTTCCTACCTCTAAATGCAGGGGGGGGGGGAAATATAGTGAAACGCGCAAGTGCAAAAAGAAAGAAAACTTTGTACATAATCACTGCCTAGACTGTTTGATTTTTGAAATGCCTCCATGAGTGGGAGGCAGACGGAGATGCCAGGGAGCGAGGTAGCTCTAGCCCTGCAGAAGGAGACCCGAGCAGCAGCGCAGCGCAGCTCCCGCGGGGCACGAAGCCCCACACAGCCACCGAGCCTGGCCGCGCACGGCCAGCAGGCTGTGTGCTCGCTCTGAGCTGGCCCCAGCTGCTGCTCCTTGCTCCTTTGACGTGTATGTGTGTGTTACATGACTATAGAAGGAGCAATCACTCAGCTCCCAGGAATCTTAGCAACAGCCGCGTCCCCAGAAAAGGCTTGTAGCAGCTGGAGCGGTGATGACTCAGCAGCATGGGCTCTCTGGCCTCTTGCTGATCCCTGGCAAGGACTGCAGTCCAAGTTCTGGCTCCCTTGTTTGGGTCAGTGCTTTCTTGCTGGCACCAGCAGATGAATTCCTGGATCCTGCTGGCCTTGGCATTCGAAAGCTACCAAAAATTAGCCGATAGCTACAGCCAAAAAAGTTTTTTGTTCCCTTTTTTTCTTTAACGACAAATTAAAAAAAAAAATCAAAACAGAACAAAACTGAATAAAACCCACAGAATCCTGTTAGTACACTGTAACAGGAGACAAATGGCAGAGTTCATCTGTGGCGGATGTGTAGGGGAAGATGGTCACATGCCAGGAGACCCACGTCCCTGTGGCCCCCTGGGGAATGAAACAGATGGGTGGGTTGGGGCTGGGTTGGAGACTATACAAAACATCACTAGAAGGTTTGTTTATTTTCTGTACCGAGAGTTTGGGGCTGTGGTGTTGAGTAATCCTGTCGACATTTCACCTAGTTCAAGTCACTAGTGCAATGAATCTACTTGGCCTCGAGTTGTTTTCGACTCCGAGGATGTTAATATCAGAGACTTCTCCACCCTCCTGCAGTAATTCCATAGACGACTGAGAAGAAAAATTGGGATTAAGGTGTCATGGGTCAGGACTGCAGCATGTCTGCATGGCTGGAGGAACCTTGTGCTGGGGCGGTGAAGGGACTCAGGCGTGGGTGGGGAGAAGGTCTGCAGGGCCCCTGGGCAGTGCTGCCGCCGGGAGAGAGGCCCCTGAAGAGGCGAGGGGGAAAGAGCGCGGACAAGAAGGGGCTACAGGAGCCGGGGCGAGGGACTGGATGTCTGGATTCTTTTGGCAGAGGGCTGCCGGGAAGCTTGCTGGTGCTGTGCCAGGCTCCAGCGAGCTCCGCTTAGCCCTTCCCTTTCACGAGCACTAAAAATTCATCCTGAAACAAAAACATCCATGCGTGTGCGTGTAACAATCTGCCTTCTCAGCAGCACTACCGGCACCCGGCATCGCTGGCCTCATTACTGGGAGCAGGAAATGAGGAAAACACAAATGGCTGGGGAGGAGGCAGGAGGGGCCGCCCCGCTCCCGGCCATGGGGGTTGCTGGGAGCTGCCGCGCCTTGGTGCAGATGTCGGAGACGTCAAATGTCTGCCGGAAATTACAGCTCATGTCGGGCGGAGAGACGTGCGCTTCCCCGGCTGGGGAGCCCAGCGGGAGCCCCCCTACCCCGCACCGCCCTCCCCGCGCTGGGGCCGGCAACCCCGGCCCTCGCCAAAGGCAGCTCGTAAATTAGCTCGACTGGAGAAAAATGCACGTAAGAAAATGTCTCAGAGCAGGAAAAGGAGAAAAATAGAGGGGAAAAAAAAGCAAAAAAAAAACCAAAAAACCCAACCAACCAACCAAACAACCATAAAAGAAACAAAAAAAAAAAAAAAAACAACCCTCGCCTGGAAAGGGTCGCGGGGGGGCCGGGGCCTGCTGGGCGGGCGGCCCGGCGGGGAAGGTACGGCTGCGGCCGTTGCAGGAAGGCGGGGAGGAACGAGGCGGTACCCCCAGCCCCGCGCAGGCTGGCAAAGCTGCCGGGAGGGGCCGTCCCCCTTCGCTCGGCAGCCTGTGTTTTTCCCAAATAAACGCCGCAGCGCGGCCTCTGCACCGGTTCGGGCCGGCAGCGAGGGCGGTGGGGACTGTCCTGCCCCAGAGCCGCGGCAGCGGGGAGGCGAGTGTGCTACATTCAGATCCGCAGTCCTCATAGCAGCGACCGCCGGCAAAAGGCTGGGAACGTGGGAAAGTGACCGGCTGTGCGCAGCGAAACAGGTTACAGGAGGGTGTTGTAAGTGTAGTAGAGCGTAAGAGTATTCGGATGCCCTGGGGAATGTCTGCCAGAACAGCAAGATCAACACCTCAACTGCCTCGAATAGGAAAGAGGAGGGTGCCTCGTGGTGCGATTCCAGCATTACTCACCCCAAGTATCAAGCGCTTCCCCACCCAGTTACATATGACCAGGAAATTACAGGCTGCGCTGCTCCCCGCCTGCCTGAGCGGCTGCCATATCATATGATACACACCAGAGCGGCGTGTCTGATGAAACAGCACAGCAGTGTGTGCTTAGTGAAACGCTAATGTTTTGTGGAAAAGACGGGCTGGGCTGGGTCAGACTCTCATTTGGTATCCTGAATGCATGCTCCCTCTTGCACATTTTGCCATTAATTAAAATACTGGATAAAAATGAAATCCTAATCTTTCTTACACTTGCTGCTCACTGATTTTTTTCTAGTAGACTCCACAGCCGGCCCTGTGTGGCTTAGGCTTTGCAATTCCTCTCTCTCTTACTTCATCCATCCAGTTTGTGGACAAACTAATTTTTCTTCACACCCAGTATTCACAAGATCTTTGTTCCTAATAGCCATTGTATCAAGGGCTCTGCATCTCTCATCTTTATTACTATAGCATTCATATCCCAGATCAGATGTTCATCTCTCCTCTCTGCAGTACACAGCAAATGGAGCTACAAAGATTATCTCTGCAGTACACTGTCATGTCCCTGGCTTGAATTTATCTACTACTTCCTACTTAACTGAGTTTAAGAAACTTGCAATAATGGAAGTCACCTGTGCAAGACTGTGCATCCATCTTTTCCAGTAAGCTTCTCCCTGTCTCCTCCACTAATGTGAGCTTTTGCTAGCCCTGCCAGTTACCTCGCGCCATTTCATGCCGTTCTCTAAGACCTCTTTGCTCCACCTTTTCCAGCAGCATTTCTACTCAGATCAGCTTTCTGCAACTAAAGCAGTCTGATCTCCTACAGTTTTGTGGTCTATTGATTCTAAGCGTCGGTTAAAAGCTCTTTTTTCCATGTGTTTTTAAGAGCTGCAGCCTGTGGAAATTTTCTGAAGTCTGAGAGAATACAAAGTCCTGTTGCAAACTCCTTCCCAGCTGAGGAAAAGGGTCTTTTCTTGGCTTTTTATTTTAATGAGATTAATTATATCTTAGCCAACTTCTCACCCATTCAATTTGCTTTTAGTTGACCAGTGTATCAAAGATCATACATGCATCAGACAGACCTGTGATGTCACACACTCTCCCCCTGCCAGAGATCTTGTGATCACACAAAACCTTTCTTTGCAAAACCAGACCTAAATTGTAACTGCAAAACCATGTGCTGTTTCTCATTACATCCCTTCTGTATTAGTTGTTTTCCTTTCACTATTGGTCTGTGCTTGCCTTTTTAGATCTGCTCCTGAGGGCACGATCTGGGTTCATTTTTGTTCCTGCAAAGTGTTAAGTGCCTTATGGGCATAACAATTTAATTAGTTAATCACTACTAACAATTTGCATTAGTATCATACTTCCTGCCATGTCACATCAGACTACTGCTCCAGCCAGTCAAACATGTACCTCTATCTTGTGGTGCTCTGAATCAACTGTCCCCCACTGAGGTGAGGGCCTCATGTGTGGTAGTGGTTGGACACCCAATTCCAATCTTATTTTGCAGAGTCTGTCCAAGACGTGCTTGTTCTTATTTAATCCATTGCCTGGCCAGTCTTGGATCTGAGCCCCTGCTATATAAAGGGACACTGCTGGCTAGTTGAGGTTGGTAGACTATCTGACAAATGAGATTAGACAAACTATTCAGAGGAAAGCATGGTGGCTCTGTAACACTCCCAGCATGGCAGTGATCCAGGGTAGATCTAGGGTAGGATTAAATACGACTCCTCACTGACCCCAGTCCTTCTGTGCCTTCCAGCACTGTGGGTTGGAACTTCCTTTCACCCAATTTCCAGTGCCTTTCTCTTAGAGATGTCTCTTTTTTCTTTAAAATCCAGTATTTGCTTCCCTAATATCATGCAGTAGCAAATTCCACAGTTTATCCTATGATGCTTTGTTTCAAGGAGGGATAATCTGTTCTTGATAACATCAAGTGAATTTTTGCATCCTGTATCAATCATACTGAATTATGAGGAAAACTGAGAGTCTCCTGGGCGGGTTTGATGGCTTTACTGTGGAAAGAATCAGGAATGTGAGACTTGGGTGAAGAATTTCAATTAAAAGAAAGCCAGGAAGACTTTTGAGACAAGGTGGACACCTGTATTATATTGTAAGAAATATTTTTTGTTTGTATATTTCATGCCCTGCACCAAGCCTTTTTCAGCAGAGAATCCTACTCTGAGAATCAGCAGATGGATGATTCAGCACAAAAAAACCCCAACACATTCAGGAGGGGAGAAATGAGCTACTCCTTAAAGTTGTTAATTTGTCTACTGTTTGGTCTTTGTAGCATGACTGTCATCCTGCCTAGGAACAGGAGGGCAGTTTCAGGCAATGAAAGCAGTATGAGAAAAGAGATGGGACAAGACTGGATTGCCAGTTGAGAAGATTGCAAGGATCATTGAAAGTGCTGTTGAACTGGGAAGAGACAGAAACTGAATGGCTCATTGTATGCAGCTGGAACATGATGAACATGCTGCAAAGGCCTTCTACTAGGAGATTACTTGGGTCACTGTTCCTAACATAGCAGCTTGGTGCCTTTAGGACACTGCACCCTCAACACAAGTTATGAAGGTGACTGAAGACCTGAAAGAAGTGCTAGTGCACCTGATGTTTATGTTATACTGTCCCAGGAGTCATGTGAGGTTAACAGGTGGTAAATGATGGCATACCTGGAATAAGTTCTCTGTTGGCACTCTTGGGCAATGTATGAGAAAAAAATGTGCATCTTAATACAGGCACACCTAAACCATGTGAAGGAGACCTGTATTTTTGTAATGACAGGTCCTCTTCCATGTCTGGAGCATGACCTAGTTGGTGACTGAGATATCTGTTGTTTATAGGCAATGATTCCTCAGAAACAAATCAACTAAATGAACAAACTGGGTGATAAAGTAGAGCTGAGCACTGCATTGTCCTCTTCAGAGTCGTAAAAATTCATCCCTTTTACAACTGCTGAGTGCTTTGCCAATATCATGCCAAGGTGAGAGCAGTGGGGGGAAGGGAAGGATATTGAAAAGGAAAATAAATAGGCCAGGTAAACAGTGCTGCTGCTGCTGCAGCAGCCGTGATTGCCATGGCAACCGAGGTGAAGAAGAGGAGGAGGAGGAGGAGGGAGGTGGATTGATCGATAGTCCTGTGCTGGCTCATCTGGCTTCCATCCACGTGCTACTACAGAGGGAGAGAAAATCAAAGAGCCACACGCAGAGTGGCCAGGTCTCCAATTCAATACGTGGCAGCAGCTTGATCAATAGCTTGTTGGAAGGTGGGTAATTGACTCCCCTTCTACCCAGGAGAAAGCAGTGCTGTGACAGAGATGTGTTCGTTAGCTACTGATTCTCAGCTCTACTTTATTACCCAGCTTGTTCATTTAGGTGATTTGTTTGTTTGCTTGCTTGAGATCCCTCTTCAGTCTGACTTCTCCCTGTATCTGTCAAAGATGAGCACCAGCTGTTGGAGCAGAGCCAGAACTGCCCCCAAGTTTCTGAGTTGCTTTCCCTCTCTTCTCCTTTATCCTTTCTTTGGTCATACTGGTGGTTTTTATCTCACACAGGTTTTGACAGGGAAAGCTGGAAACAGGGACAACCTTTTCTTCTGGGATTTCTTGACCTTCTTTCCTGGGGTATGGAGGAACATAATTGTGGCTCATCTAAACACAAGGAGACAGTAGCCCCTCCAAAAAATTAAATAATTAGGTCTATTTTTGCACCTCACAAACCAAGTGAATTATAGGGAGACATTTAAAACTATTATTTTTGTATGTCTGCCATTTTTCAGAGGAATTATCTGCAGAGGGTGACTAGGTGATGCTATCAGAAAAGACAAAAACAAAAGAGAGGTATCAGAGGAAAGGGCAGGAAAACAGGGCATGCTAAGGAAAAAAAAAAAAAAAAAACAAAAAGAAGAAAAGAGGAAGATGCAGAAAAAGAGAGATTTCCGACGAAAGGCACATACTCATGAAGTACTGAGATGGTGTAGGCTAATTTTCCATTGCTACCTACACCTGGAAAGGGAGTCTTGGCACAAGGTATCCCTCCATCTGACCTTGAGGCAGGCAATGCTGCATTTTGTAAACAAGCCTGGATGATAGAACCAAGTTCACCCTCATGCTGAATAAGCTTCTGCAGATGTTTTCCAACAAAACATAGGGGAATTTGAGTGGCAAAACCAGGACTTAATGTTTTATATTTTCTATCAACGTGAGCAGCTCAAACCTCCCTATCACTTCCTTGGGGCATTAGGAACATAACTGACTTCAACAGGTAAAAAACAATGCCACTTTGTGTGGTGCAACACCCATCAGCAAACTGAGCATAAAATGGTAGATCTAGACTCTAAGATGCTCTGGAAGGCAAGGATCATCTCTTTGCTCTATAGTTGTCTATTGTCCAGCTTGCTGGAGTCCTGGTCTACAATGAGCACTTAGGCATATAGTAATGATAAGAGCAGTAGTGTCCATTGTTAGGTAACTGATACTGCTTTGTAAAGCAACCAGCCCCTTAGGATACAGCTAAGAGGAGACAAACACACAAGAAATATCACTTCCTTCAGTTCCCTGGATTTTTCTTGGAGCTAACCCATCTAAATGCACTGATGTTCAATTTTATTTAGCTTCTGAATTAAAAATGAAAACTCACTTGCTTGGAATTCTGCTTCCCTTAAGTTAATTGGCTGCTGTCCAGCTCTCAAGGCTTGTGCTTTCAGAGCCTGATCCAATCCCAGAGAAGTCACTGAAAATTGCTCCACTGATTTTAATGAGTCAAACCACTGCATGAGGAGTAAGCTATAATCTCTCAAAGCTTTTTTTTTTTTTAATTATTTCTTTTATATCTTTTGAAGCACCAGCAGGTGTATCTCACAGACACTGGATGTAAATCACAGTGGGAAGAGGGGGCTGTGTGAGCACAACTGCTCCCTGTTGCATAACCTAGAAGATGCAGGTTAATTCAGGCAATGCTTACAGGGTAGAGACTACAGCTCTTTTCATTCCCCAGTTTATCTGCCTCTGGAAATATTTACAAACCACCCAAAGATGCTTCTGTGCCCTGCAGAGTATTTTCCTTTGGTTCCTTTGTGAGTGGGAAAATAAGAGCATCCTAACCTCTGGGTATAATTTATGGCAGAAATAAATAGCAGGATGATAGAAGAGCTCTAAAGTAAAGTATTGAAAATATTCACCTGCCAGCTCTCCAGAGAAAGCAGGCAGGTGGGTGAGCCAGGATCAAGTCAGACTAAAAGCCTTAGAGGAATAGAGTAGTTTCTTCTAGTCATAAAGGAACAAAAAGTGTTTGCAGCACCTGCAGGCTGTTTTCTCTCTTGAAGGAAGCTGAGAGTTTGAACAAAATATTATAGTGACAATGGAACAGTCTGTAGTCAAATTTGCACTTGGGCAAGATAAATAAAAGGACATATAGTATTCAATATTGCAAATGCCTGCACTACCTGCCAACAAGAAGCATATGTATTTGCTGAGTCATTATGCCTGAGACAGACTGAAAAAGTAATGGGGTACATGGAAAGGCAGGATGGATCTCTTATACATCAGTAGGACTCCAGAGAATCAGCTCAGTGAGTCTAGCTGCTTAATGTGCAAATTCAAGGGCCTGCCTACTGAAACACAGTTTAAAATCTGGGAAGAATGAGTTACTCCAAATACTCTGTGAGCATACGTGCAAGGGGAATAATGTAACACACAAGCAGTCTGTGTCTTTCTCAAAAGGGACCTCCCTTAAAGAGCTCTCTAAGGCTACATGGGAGTTGTAAAAGGACACATCTCGTCTGCTTCTGCACTACTTTCACAGCTGTATCAGTGGCCCTGAAGACATGCAAAGCAAGGAACTATGGTAACACAAAGGATACTGTATTCTAAAAAAAAAAAGTGAGGAAAACAACTGTTGCCTGCACAGATGAAAGGTACGAGTGCAGCCTTCTGCAGTGCACACCATAGTGCTTGCCCAAGGCCTTGAAACAAGGATCATGCAGCAAACCCAGGAGGGTCTAGCACACAGTTGTCTGACTGGTGCGCTGTGGGCTGTGATCAGGCCGTGACATTTTCCTTTGAATACCATCTTGGCAACAGAAGAGCTAGGAAAAGCTGATTAAGGAATCCCTTGAAGGCCATTTTTAGTTCATTCCTGCAAACTTGAGCCACAGGCTCTTCAATTGCTTTTGTGTCCAGCTAGGAGGGAGAGGATAGTCTGGAAGGTTGCTTCTCACTGTTCCCACAGATCATCACAGCATCCACAAAGCATCTAAGAGAAGACAGTGCTGACTTTGGGTGCTTTAGTACTGGAAAAACTGGATACCTTGGTAACAGCCTGACAAACTGTTCTAGGAAAAGCACAGAGAATAAAGAGTGCATAAGAGGATCATCTGCTTTTAGAAAAGCAGCCAGTGGGCATGAGAGACTGAGGCCCTGGTCTTTGTAAGGACCTGCTATAACTCATATGAGATTGGGACAACTCTTGGAAGGGTCATTGCAGCTCTCAGATCTGTTTCAAATCCACAAAGTGGGACAGTGGCTTTATTCCCTTTACTTCAGCTCAAGAGTGACTTGTGACGTGGAGCACTCAGCATGGTCTGCTGAAAGTCGGTGCTTGTGCCTTAACAAGCAACTGTCTACATCCTGGGTGTCCTACATTACACTCAAAATGTGAACAGAGCCTGAAGTGTCTGACTTGACCTTAGAGCACCCTCAACATGAGAAGCAGGGACAATGCTCATCAGTACTGTAACTTGTATTCTAAGCTCTTGTGCTGCAGAGATGCATTGTTATATGATTTATGGATGCCATTAAACTAGAGAGACTCTTCAGCCAGCAGTGAAAACTCAAGAGAAATACCAGGCAATCAGCCACAGTCAAGGGAGCTGAACCAAAAAAAAAAAAAAAAAAAAAGCTTCTCTTCAAGATTGCTCCATTCTAAATTGTTAATACACATTGATCCACCTTAAGAAAGTTAGTAGGGCTACCTCGTGCCTGTGAAGCTCCCCAGGCAGGAGGAATGGTGTGAGTCCCAGTAAAGACAGGGCATGACAGAGGAGTCAGTCAACACTGGTGCTACTGACTCCTGTTCCTAGTGGAAAGGCAATGCCTGGACACTTTGCTGACACTACCTCAGATTCTTTTAGATGCAACTTGTCACCCAGAGAGGTTGATACCAAGAAGAGGAAGGTAGCGTGCAGCTGGTAATAACTTCAGCTATGTCAGTGCACCTGCTCCACTGGTGAAAGAATCTACACGTGCAAGGATCTGCACTAAGAAGCAAAGTTAGCTCCTAATTGTAATCAAAAATGCACTTCAGTTAGTTTATCTGAAGCAAACATTGGTGATCCTTTGCGGGTTTATAGTGCTGATAACTTGATCACTAGTCACAGATGCTTAAGTAAAAACTATACTTGAATACAGACAAGTACTGTATACGCTTTTCTGGCACAGCACAGAACAGAGTGAAAATTTTTCTTATTAAGCAATTAAAATTCCAATTACCTGTGGAGTTGGACCATCTCTTATGGGTTAGCATTTGATGATTTCTCATGCTATGCAAGAGGCCAGCTGTTCACACAAGTGAGAACACAGAACCAGGGGGGATGTGACAGACAGACCTTAAGGAGTGGGCAAAAATGCAGCTCAAAGTCCTGGGAACCTGGAGAAAAGCAAGCAGCAGGTAATGGAAGTATGTGAGGAGGGTACACCCCTAAGCAGGCAGGATCACAGATGCCTCCATCCCTGCACTGCCACGTGGATGGTTTTTAAGTAGAGCCAGAAACCATAGCAACAGCACCTACCAGAACTGCCAGCCATCATGATGCAGCTCCCGAGGAGGGCAAAGAGCAAGGCTGACCTACCTCCACACTAAACCCACCAGCAGCACAAAACCCTGTCCCAGGCCAGCTGTGAAAGCTGGATCAGCTGAACAGCAGCCCCTGATTTGAAGCAATGCTCAACTGATTTTTGGATTCCCAGGAAATTAAAAGATACTGAGCTAAATTTTGTGGTGTTGTGGGGCAGGTCACAGGACAGGAGAACATGCAAAAGCATCCTCAGCAGAAAAGAACAGCGGCATCCCCCTTTTCTGACATATTTCCAGACAAGTGCTTTTCTTTCCCCTTGCACCTGCCTTTCTGTCTTGCTTTTAACTACTACTGCTTCTTTGCTGATGCTTTTTATTCTTACCCTTCCTTCCAGTGCTCCAGCAAAATCTTCTGCTTTGTAGGCATGATGACAATAAAAACTGATGTTTACCAGCTCTAGTAGGGTTCATTTTCTTGCTTACACAGTTCACACTTTCTCCCAGAGAGAAAGAAGTTGTGGAGGAGGGAGGTTGCCATTAGCAGGATTAAATGTCAGACACCTGAGAAAGCTGACACTGAAGAATTGATGGAGGCAGCTCTTCATGAACAGGAGGCTACATCATAAAACCTCTTACACTTGATGCTACCCAGACCCAGGCTGGCAGCCTTGGTAGAAAGGCCAGGGGCCAAATGGGTCAGAGACCTCTCATGGCAGGCTGGCTTCTTCTAGGTTTGGACTGAACTGTACTGCAGTGACTGAGTGCACACTCTCACCAGTGCCTGCTTCTTCTCCTCTCTTGTCATCTTATCTGGGCTGTGAATCTCACATCTTTCAGCAGGATAGAATTCATCTTATATTGAACACCAGGCGTAAAAAATACAGGGAAATTGTTAGGCTCTGATAAACATTTTCAGGAACAATTTCATCTTACTGACTGGAAATTTGTGACAGTTCTGAGCTCAGGCAAATCAAGCAAACTGCTCATTCTGATACTGTGAGAGAAAGCAGCAGCAGCCAGAGAAATGGAAAGATCGACAGTTAATTGGAAATGTTACATCTGCTGTTTATGCAAAAGGCATAAATATTTATATCCTGAAGGCTGACTTTTGGGTTTGCTCCTCAGCAGGAAGATATTTACATTTTGAATAAAGACTTCTTTCTTTCTCATTCTCAGTAAACGTGAGCAGTTTATTATTCCTTTAAACAGAAATCCGTAGCCATGTCCTTCAGTCCTGGTAGGTACATGCATGCAGATTCCCTTGGCTTCAACAGAAATTACAGGTGTGTGCAAATTGTGGCATCCATTTCCCTCTTTATTACAGACAGAAGGAGGGTCGTGAGACTGAAATGAAAGGGCAGGAACTATGATCACAAAATGCTTTAAAAGGCAGAAAATGCAGTGACAATTCAAAGGCACCTGAGATCATAAACTGCTTTTCTAAACCTGCTTTTGGTAAGAAAATAATCAAAGTTTGCACCTTGAATGATTTTATAACATTAAGCTGTTGATATAGAGCCAGGTAAGAAATAATTGAAAAATTTCAGTACAACACTACATTAGATTAAGCTGCCTTCACCACAGTGTGATGAGTGAACCAGCTAACAAAAGTATTTACATATGCAGTGATTCTAGAAAAGCCAGGGAAATATGCTGAGCCAACTGAAAGTCTTTTACCCTGCAAACCACCCTGTGCCCTATCTGGCCTCCACTTCTCCTGCTTCTCTTTGCTTTTCCTTGCCCCTATACGTACTGAGCCAGGCTTCATTGCCCTCCCTGTCCTGTCCCATACTGCTATGCAAACTGCATTGCCCTCAGTTTGCTCACCCTCCTATCCTGTGGTCTCCCATCCTGCTCCACTCTGTATTCTCATCTCTGTCTGCTTCCATCCCTGTTCTCTATCTCAAATTTCACCTGCTGTCCTACTCACTTCTCACTGCATTTTACCAGATGTGGCTCCAGCCTCTTCCCTCACCCCTATCATTTCCCAATTTGAAACTGTCCTGCCTCACCTTAATATTACTCCATCTATTCTTGTCTATTACTCTCTACTCTTGTTATCTGCTTCTTTGCCCAGTCCCAGTGTCAGCCCTTGTGTCTGCCCCTATTGCATTCTCAGAAAACCTCAAACACACACATCTCTGTGTGGATGCTGAAGCTGTTTGCCTTAGTCTCTTCTACAGCATCATTCATTTTTCATTTTAATCATTCCCTCTGATTAACTATAATATTAAAGCTAAGAAAGAGTTACAGATAAACAGTAACAAAACACTCTGATGAGATGTAGGATGTTGTGGATTCTTCTCTTTAGTACTTATCAAACACACTGGCCCACTGCTGAAGGCCAGAGTTAAGCCTTGGACTTCTCAAACAGTGCATCTTGCCCCCTATTTAATGATAAAAATGATGCCTCTGCAGGGACTAGAGATTCTCCAAAGATATGATCTCATTATTTGAAAGCACTTGTATGAAATATGGTTAGCTTTATAGAAGGAGAGCCTGCTGTGAACGAGAGGGATACCTGACAGGAGTACTGATTTGTGCCTCTGTGGCGCAGAGCTACCAAAAAAAATTGCAGAGCATTCACATTCCCAAAGGATCATCAGACCAGGCCAAAGGTATGGTGGAATTTAATTTCACCTCCTTTCTACAATCACTGGATCATTTTCAATGACTTCTCCCTTGCCTCTCAAAGAAAAAAAAAAAAAAAAAAAGGCACATCAAGATCATGAGAGGATGTTTGCATTCCCCTCTGGTTTGCCCGTTGTTTCTGAGATCCTAGAATCTCACAGCAAGATTTTATTTTAGTTTAAGGGAATTTTTTGTGTGTGTTTCAAAATGCTTTGTCCTCTGGGACTATTTTTTCTGGCTCCCATCGTTTCTGTTTCCATGGCAACTACAGCTGGCTCAGATGTGCAGTTGCCATGGCAACTGTCTGGTCCTCCTTTCAAACGACACATTGAAACAGGAATGATATTTGCATCCCCAATGCTGTATGGAACAAATCTCTTTCACCACACATGGGGAAGACATAAGACAACTGTATAAAATCAGCACAAAATCCAATTTAAATCCTCTCAGAGAGGGTTTTAGACAGCTGGTGATATGAGAGAATTGCAAAGACATTGGGCTTTTCCATGGAAGGGCTTAGGGAGAGGCTGGCACTTGACTGGCATTTTCAAAATCTGTTCTGGACAAAGCAGTATGCTTGGAACTATCCACATGCGAAGAACACAAGATATTCCAGAAACAGCTAATTCATGTAAAAGCTACCACATCTTACCTTCTGTAAGATCTCAAGATAAATTATTATGTGTTAAGAAATACATGGTAAAATATACCTCAGTATTTCAGCCTAAAGAGCAGATCAAAGCTTGCATTACTCATGATTGTATCTTGGATATGACTGCTGTTAGGATACCTGGGACCCTCTTAGGT
This sequence comes from Lanius collurio, assembly GCA_020086605.1. Lineage (NCBI taxonomy): Eukaryota > Metazoa > Chordata > Aves > Passeriformes > Laniidae > Lanius > Lanius collurio. The sequence continues at coordinate 17,273,571 of JACBWW010000004.1, read as the reverse complement.
ACGTACTGTTACAGATTTGCAGAACAATAACACATATCCAACTCACGTCCCTCTCTCTGCTTGTGTAGCCCCCTGTACATCATGTGGGAGGTGCCCTGCAGATGCATGGCAACACCACAAGGCACCATAACTCTGCCTGCTCATCACAAGACATACTACCAGAGGTGCATTTCTCTTCTGTGACATTAGGTAAAAAGGTGACAAGAGTAGGATTTATTGTGTGGCACATGTAAGGGCTTTGTCTTTAACTTCCTCATGTCATCTATATATGCCTGCATTCACTTTGTCTTCTTCTTAGTTTTCCTTTTTCTGTATCTTGTTGCTACTGTTTGGACAAATCATGAAGAAAGGCATAGACAGGTCTTTCTGCAAGGCTCTGCTGGTTCTGTCCTCTTCACTTGTCTTCTGTAGCTTCCCTAAAGATTTTGATGTTCATAACAGGTTAACAAAGACAACAGCTGTGCAATGGAATACTGTGGGGAAAATGAGTGTATTTCCTTGGGGAAGCAAGGAGTTGGCACCTTTCTTTTACACCATCAGCAGCTGTCCCTGTGCTGTCTTGGGCTTTGTCATGCTGCTGGGCTGAACATGATCTCCTGGAGGGGTGCAGTTGAATCTGAATGTTTTGCTTTCCAAGTAGTCACAGTCCAAAAGACTGAATTCCTGAATTAGTGCATGGCTTTGAGGTGAGGTAACTTTGGTATCTTTCCCATCAGCCAAAGCAATTTAAAAACAGTGTTGTTAGTAGAAAGGAGTAGGAAGGAGCAGGAATAATTAAAGAGCAAAAATTACCATAGAGTCCAGGCAGCTGCTGATAATTATTTATCTGCAGCATGCGGGCCTAGCTTCTCTTAGGGCACAGGGCATATACAGCACACTTATTTAAACAATTTTGCCCTATAATATTTCATGCTCTTCTGCTGTTTTCTCCTGAACTTACTTGGTCCCATTAACCAACAGAACACTGTAGACAGTCATGAATAAATTTATTCTACTATCTAATGTCAGGGGAAGATCATTATCCTTACTACCTAAACAAGGCACATAAAAGCCAGGAAACTTGCCTAAATGCAGGTGGTCTGCAAGAGCACAGGGACTGGAACTCAGGAGACCCTCTGCTTAGGCATTGCATCCCTCCATGCTTCAGTGAAAGCATGGTTCCTCATCACTTCATTTGTGCCCAGAGCTTTTAAGCAGTAATTCCTCTGCCCTCCAAGTACAGTAAACCTTCCATGTGTAAATAACGGGTCAAAATAAATTTCTGAATAAGGTTCTAAATTCTGCATGGCTTTCCTTCCTCATTTTGGGGATTTTCAGCAAAACTCACCTTTCACTGAAGAGTGATGGAATCAATATGTTTTTCCATCATTTATGTTGGAAGGAGCACCATAATACAATGCTCCTTCAATTACAGAAGATGGAATCAATACATTTCACTTCCATTTATTTGGTTAAGGTCTAAGTCAGCATGGCCCACCCTGTATTTATGGGGGTGGCCTTAATACAGCTCACTTTCATTTTATGGGGAGGAACTAATATGTCTTGCTTTCCCTTACAGGGGGTAGGAAGAAAAGAATCAATAAATCCACCATCATTTATTGGGAGGGATCTATAGATCTCACCTTGATTTACCAGGGAGATCAATATCTCAACCTTCATTAAAGGGGGTGGTATGTTGAAATAAATAAGGTTCATCTGCTTTTAGAGCAAATTGACAGAATATATCTCTCCATGTATGTGGAGATGGTTCTGTATGGCCTGGACATCACATATAAGGCTTGGGCACTATATGGTTCACCAGCTAACATGGGGATGCATGCATTTCAGCTCAACAGCAGGACTGGGAAGACAAGGGCAGGTTCAATACAGTGCGATTGTGGACTCTGCATGCTAGAGCTTCTGACTTAGAAATCTGTCTATGCTTTCCCATTTGTGAAAGGCCAAGGTTCAGTTTGCATTAGAGTGTGTGGAGGCCCCTGGATTCAGTGTAATATATCTTCCTCTACAGAAAACAGTCTAAAGGTGGGTCTTCATTTATGCAGAGGTACATTTGGTGGGCTCCCTCATTTACAAAAGCTGGATTCACTGTTCCTTATCATGCTTAATAGGAAGTTAATATGAACTGCACATTAATTGTAGGAGCAGAGAAAAGGGTATGATGTATTCCAGGATGACAACATTGCGGCAGCCAATCTGAATGTCTGAGAAGGAAGTGCTTCTTTACAGCTCCTTAGAGCACAGTGAAGCAAGAGGTAGTGGGTATATTGCTATGAAGAAAAGGGAAGATGCACAAGAACCAAAACTACTTTTACATCAAGTCTGTTACTGGCATGATTTTTCTCTGCTGCATCACACAGTCTGCAGAAAAAGCTGATCTCTCTGCATTTTAGAGCTGCTACTTCAAGCTGCTTCAGGTGTCTTGTCTTTGTCTCCAAAAGACACTAATCACCACCCTTCATATCATCTTCCCTCAAAACAGCTCAAAGCACAGCTGAAAAGAGTGTGACTTGTCCTTTAATCACCTATTAAACATCTAACACCATAGGACTCTTGTGGACACCACAGCAGGGAGCCTTTCAAATTTAGGCTAATGATTTCACAGGAGCTCAGACTACCAGTGAGTGACCAGAAGTAAATGCTAGTTGATGCAGCCAGGGGGCTTGCATGATATGAGTTAGGGGGCATCAGTACAATTCCCAGAGGAGATATGTCAGAACAACTTAGGAAAAATACCAACCCAAGTGCCCACCTTGTTGGGTTTCTCAGCAGGAAGCCTGTGGACTGAAAGGACCCCAGAGATTGAACTGCCCTGTCACTTTTCATTATGTGCAATAGCTGCACAGCAAACAAGCACCTGCAGCTCCCCTTTCAAGGTGAAAAGATAAAAAAGCAAATAGAAAGCACTTTAATATTACCATAAAAATACAGTGTATTGAAAACATGGCAATCCCTGCTGACCTCTCATTTTTCCCAGGCAAAAAGAGGAAACGGGCAAGCATGAGGAACCAAAAGCAGACTGGTTTTGACTCAAGCTAGCTGCTTATTTTGGCTGGTGAAAGGGTGCAGCAGATTTGTAGGAGGCAGATGGGATGTGCCTTTTCCATCCCTGAAGTAGCAGGAATGTTTATTTTCATCACTGCATTGCATCAGCATCACTGCTTCTCCATCCTGGCTGCTTGTAGTGCTGTACTTAAAACTGTGTGTATCTCTGTGCAAAAGGTCTTTTCACAGTCTGCCTTTTTATAATATGATACTGGGTTAGCTAGGTAGACAGACAGAATGTGAGAATGCCTATTTGCACACAGAGTTATTTCTATTACAAACAGGATAAATCCACAGTGTGTCCTTCTCTTCCAAGGCTCTCATGCTACCTTGTGCTCTTGTCCTCAGAAACACTATCACTTCCCTTTTTTTGTTTCTTTTCAATTCAAAATATAACACCAGTGTTTCTGAATCTCCCTTGCTTTGTGCCCTAATGTCCTGGCTTTGCTCCTGCCTTCCTTCTGTTTCTCTCTGGGGTCTTTCTTTAAGGTACCCTTCCTTAGACCTCCAGGTAAGCTTCTCAACATTGCCAAAAAATATGAACATCCTCCAGTCACATCTATAAACCTATGTAATGTTATATTACATCTCTTCCTAGTCTAATACAATGATAAATTAGAGAGTTATTCTGTATGTCACCCTTTTTTCTTAAAGCTTTCTCAGAAATCTTCAGCAGCTATGGATGGATGTGTGAGTTCTGATGCTACTGAATTCTTGAGGCACATAATACAGGCAGAGTCTCCCATTACTACTCAGATGAACTCCTGGAATGTGATTTGGAAAAGGACGAGCCATGTGGAGGGGATCCAACAGGCTACCTTAGAAATTATTGCAAATTCCATCCAGAACTGGAATAAAGCAAGGGAAGGAATAAGAATATCCTCCTTAGGGCAGAAGTGTGCCTTAATTACAGAATATAAGAGACCACACGGTATGATGATGGGCTTGTTAGAAGAATTTGAATTAATATCCAGCTCTTACATGCTGCTTTTTGTTAGAAGAATTCAAAGTGCTTCACCAGTGGCACAAAAAATGATGATATTTAGCCAAAACCAGCCAGTGGCAGGACCACAAATGGAAACCAGCTGTCCCAAGCATACTGGGAGAGTGTGCTAGCTCCTAGCCATACTTTCTCCCATAAAAGGAATAAGAAATGAGTTCAGCTTCTTGTATGCGCCAGCAGTAAATAAGCAGAAGGACACATATTAATTCTTTAAGGGGTCACCTTCATAAAAATACCTGTTTTCTGTAGTTCTACAAACCCTTCTCCTATGAGTGCATGGTAAAGACTGCATGACAGAGGTGCTCACCATATGTGCTCCCCCATTGTTTCTGCTTTTGTCTGCCACAGCAGCCAGTGCAGCTTGGGCACAGCTTAGAGCAAGCCTAACCTGCAGAGAACTCATTCCACTTCTAACTGAAAGCAACACCAACTCCTCTTCTTTGTCTTGGTGTGAACAGATGAGCAAATTCAGTGCAGTGATTGAGAGGTGGTATTTTGTGAACCACGAAGTATTTTAACACCTTTTCATTGTGAGATGACCATGCAGGCTTTTTGCACTCTTTCTGTATCTATTCGGTTGTGCTTTCAGTAGCTGTAAACAGGGACACAATAACAGTCTTCCGTCTGCACGGAGTCTTGTTCTGCATTATTCATACATTGCCTTCCTGTTTCACACACTTATGTCAGTCCTCACTCAAGCAAAATTCATGCTAAATGATTCACGCTCTCTTTCTCTGTGTGTGTCTTTCTCTTTTCCTCTGTCTTTGAAATGGGAATGAGAAAAAAAAAAATTAAAAAAACCTGTAATTAGACTTCTCTCTCTCCTTTTTTCCTTCTTCCCTCCTCAGCTAGACCCCAATTCTCAGTGACATCTATATCTGGTCTCTTGATTTTAGTGTGTGATGCAGAAGAAAATGGAGCAGAGGAGCCATCATTGTTTAAAAGTCTCATCACTATTGTCCTGTTATGCACTGATTAATCCTAATTTCCCAGAACAAAGAAAGAAAGCCCCCATCTGTATATCGTCTTTGCTGATACCAGAGATCCCTCTTCTCTTTCTCCTTTCCCTGCCCTGCCCGCAGGATGTTTTCTCTGAGAAGCTTCCACACCTATCTTAGGAGCATATTACTTGCTCCAGGGCACTTGCTGGGTCCTGTGCAGTTCTGTTTTGCTACTTCTGTTACCTGATATTCATATGGGTTTAACAGAAGGGCCAGCAAGAAGGCACACGTTGTGGCATTCTGTGTACAGGGATGAATCCCAGCTTTGTGGTTAGTCTTCTTTGACTTGCCTATGATGCAGCTGAATGCTTTAACCTGCAGATGCCTGACTGTAACTCTCCAACATTACATCAAGAGATGACTGAGGTGCTGAAGATGGGTTGGAGAAAGAAACCAAGGACACTGGAGCCAGTTTTCACGGTTTTCCCCATAGGTAAGGTATCAAAGCCAGAATGATTTTAGATTACCATACATGCTAGTGTCCAAGACTGCATTTTTCTGTCTTAACATGGCTAAAAGTTTGCAATCGTTCTCCTCAGAGCAGAAATCCTTACTGTCATCTATGATTTACGTCATACTCAATGTGCTCTAAAGCACTGCATCAGGGGATGTACTCTCAGTGCAGTAAGAAACTGAAACTACTTTTGAATGCAGATGACTGCCAGCTGAATAGACTTTCTCACTGGGAATTACCAGTGCTTGCCAAGATGCAGTGGGTGGCCATTGCTTTTCTTGGGGAATGTGAAAGGTTCCTTTGGTTCTTTAGAGCCTGGAGTAAGACCAGTGTAACTGAGAGATACCTACCTCCCACTGAGATCCTGCAGTGCCGTAGTCAGCAGAGGCACTTCTGCTGATGCCCTGTCTGTAGTGACAAACGGGCTGAATGCTTCTGGCAGGGCAAACCACATAAAGGAGTCTTCGTTTAGAGGGTTTTTCCTCCTTCTGATGGTCCTGAAATATATTTTACATTTCATCTGTTGCGTTTTAGTGTCTGCTACAAAAGCCACCTACTTTACTGGACCTCTGGAGCATGAACTTTCCTTCAGGAATCAACCAGTTATGTCCAGTTATACTGTTAACTTTTCTCTGAAACTGGCCCATGACAGGATTATGGGGAAGGTGGAGATAGACCATTGATGGCAGATGGTTTGGGTACAGGAATTATTGCAGTAGTACAGACAGTAGTTTTCACTTAGAGAATTTTGCTTTATGGAGACTTTGTAATGTTGCTGAGAAATTATTCTTTGTAAGGATTTGTACTTCTTATCTAGAAACAAAGCAAGTGTGGCTTTTTGCATTGAGAAAACTAGGGAATAAAGCAAGCAAGAAGGATTTACTTGAATGAGTTTTTTTCTGATATTGATAGTAAATGCTCTTTCATCTTATATTCTTCCTGGTTAAAGCCTTTTGAAACAACGTGAACATTTTTTGTGGTCTTTACAGTTCAGATGCCTGCAAGCACATCACGGTGCTTTTCCACATTTCCACATTAGCCGGTTTTTCTAGCAACATCAGCCAGAGGAAGCTGTCTGCTGCCAAGGAAGCTCTGCAGTTGCGAAACTGTGAAGAAAGACACGCCAAGAGGAATGGGAATTGTTCTATCCCCTCCCAACCCTGCCCCATTCTGTGCAACCTCATTTTCAGAGCAATGATTATCCTGACATCTAAATGCCCTCACTTGGGCTTGCTCTTACTGGACTATATCTATCAGACCTAGCCTCTGTTGCTCATGATGCAATTTCTGAGTGTCTTCTTGGCTCAGGTCAGGTGTGGAATCCTTTTTTTTTTGGGCTAGGACCAGCTTCATCCTGGCCTCCAACAATGGGTGGAACAGTTTCCTCGCCCTGCCTTTCTCTGCAATCCCTACATCTAACAGTTTCTCTGGGGTGAAGAGGGAATGCTGACATTTGTGATGCTTTGTTTCCCACCCCGCCTTTTTTTTTGCATCCAGAAGTCCTCCAGAGACCCAAATCCATCTTCTCCACTGAAGCAATGCTGGGGAAGGGGAGGGACTGCAGACTGATTTTCAGGGGACTGCACTGCTCAGCAGAGGGACTGTATCCAGGCAACCTGCTTCCCCTGGCTGAGACAAGGACACACAGCTGGGACTTTGGAAAACTGAGAAGAAGCTACTGTAAAGAATGGGCTACTTGGGGGTAGCGGGGGAAATGGTGCAGGGGGGAGCCATGTTATTTTGAGCAGGTTATTTCTGCCCTGGCATCTTCATGATACTGGACCCAGCTACAGTAGCCAACAGAGCCACCCAGCTGCTCCTTTCCAGGCCCCCACCAAGAGACAGGAAAGGGAGCGGCTTTTTCTTTCTCCCATAGGATGGGCATGGGGACAGGCTTGCCCTGCCTTTTTCAGGAGCCATTCCCCATTTCCTGAGCGAAGAGGAGTGTATTACACTCTAATCCTGCCTCCTGGGGCACAGTGAGAAAAAGCCCTATATTGTTTGGAAAGCTCAAATCCTGCACTATGATGGAGGGACAGACAAAACAACACACGCAGGCAGAAGATGCTGTGAGACATCAGAGTGGCCCATGCTGAGGTCCTTCACAGACAAGCACCTCAGGAGTTAAAACCTCCTTTATTGCATTGCTTTCTACCTCACCTGGTGCAGGTGAGTCTTAGATTCTGCACACCTGCTTTGACCAAGGTCCTAGGATTTGGGCCCAGCTTCAAACCTCAGCTGATGCTTTACCAGCCAGGAGCCAGGGTGGGCTGCCAGCAGCTCTGCAAAGCACAGGGAAAGCCCCTCCACAATGACTGTCTCGATTCCCTCCCTAAAGTCAAAGACCTGAATTTCTCCAGGACTCAGCACCTTCTTTCTTGTCAGCTGTTCATTGTTCGCTGGCAAGTCCCATCTAACGGCAAGGTAAAAGGTATGTCCTTTAAGTGGAGCTGCCTACATGCCTTCTGACACCTCTGGAGTGTGGGTCTGGTTTTGATATTTAAGGACTCCGCAGGGGATGAGGAAGCCTATAGCCCTTTGGCGAGAGATCCGCCAGACTTCCAAACTGAGGGAAGTAAAATTGCTTTTCATTCCTGTTTCCTCTTTTTCTCAGTCATGCTCAAACAGTGCATATTGTCCTTCACCTCAATTAGTCCCCTTTGTTTACCAGAACTCTATTGTATCTCCCCATCTCTCTTCCTCCTCTTTACTGTCTCCTCTCCTTCACATGGTTTTTCAGATCTGAGCCCCATCACCCTGTCTGCCTGGGCTGGCAAGAATGCTTAATAAGCAGAGCTAGGCTAGGAGGGGCTCCTACCCACGGCTCAGGCATTTCCTGACCTTTCAAGTGCCTCTCTCGGAGGAGTACCTCCGTTGCCTGCCCTTTGACTTTTTTCAGTGCTTTTTAACCTGCGACTGAGTAGCTCACAAAGTGCTGTTTGCCAAGAGGAGAGAAATGAACTGAGGGGAGGAAGGGGAGGGGCAGGGGGCTTGGAAAGAACATTAAGGAGCTAAAAATAACCATGGGTCAACTCTAAATGAGCCTGAGGCACTTCTCCTCCCCCTGCCCCCAGCTGATGCCGCAGTCAAAGAGAGGACAAGCAGCCATGAAGTATTCTGACTCTCTTCAGAAGCGGCACCTCTCCCTTCCCTCGGGGCATGCCTGCTGCCAAGACGGTGATTGCTACACTGCTATAGAAAGAGGAAAACAAAACACATTAAAAGGAATCTGCCCCAAAATAACCCCTCTGCCTCCTGGCACCACGTCAGCCACAGAAAATTTTGTGAACCACAGATGTTAGGCAGGAAAAGACCTATTAGTTCCCATCGGCTCTCCAACCAGGAGGTGGGAGAAGGAGAAGTTAGTGCCAGATTATCCCCTCCAGACTATTTCAGACAAGTATATCAGATAGGAAATTCTCTTTAGATCCAATAGACAGATACACAGCTCTCCACAGCCTCCACTTTGAACACAGTGACTCCCCTTAAGGTATCCATGCAGGTCTGATTCAGAACGGCACATAGGGATGAAGCAAAGATTATAAAGTACCATGACATAACATGGTGTTTGGTAAGATCTAACAAAGAACTAAAAAGAAAGTTTTGAGTGTGCTAACCCATGACTTGCATGAGGAAGTTTCATCAGCTTGCTTGAGAATTAAGAAGTAAGAAACACAAAGCAGAGGCAAGTGTTTCTAATGTGTCTGGGGAAAGAAGTACTACTAATTTAAATACACTACAAATGGTATTTTTAAAGCCTACATATAAGTGTAAAGATGGCAGAGGCTAGCAGAGGTAAGAAATGAATGTGCAGCAATCCAGTCTTTAACTCTCATTTCCCTTCTTTCAGATCCCTGCGTATTCAGTATACCAGACATCCTAAAGTATTCAGCAAATGAGGACATCATCAGCCTTCCTCCCAGTCCAGTGAATTGAACCAAACTCAGATTTCAATGTCTAGTTTCCCTCTCCAGTCTTCTTACAGCCTGGTCTTATGCACAAGGGATTTAGCACTACAAGAAGGCTTGATGTTTTTTCAAATGTATATCCTACTAAAGACAGTGATGCATACCTTGCCAGCAGATTTCACAGCTGCAAGCAGATAGATGAGAAATATTAGTATGCAGATATAATGAAGTGTGATCCAGATTCCGTAAGAGAGTGCTTTATGATTGCTTATGCTTTTCCCAGTTTCATCAGTGTTCCTGTGACCTTTCTGCTGTCACTCATCTATTTCCCCATTCTTCCTGCTATCTTCTACACCATCTTCCTGTATGTCCCTGCCATCCAACTTCCACTTCTCTCATGCTTTGAAACTTTGGAGAAAGAGCTTAAGACAGGAGCCAAATGATACTAGCCAGGTACAGAGGATGCAGGCAATAGTGATGAGAAGCCTGACCACACAGATTTCCCATGTATGGTGCTACATCCTGGGATTAACTTCAAGGTCTGGGGAGTTTTGTTTCTCAAAGTATTTACAGTATAAAAAAAAAAAAAAAATTAGCAGCTCAGTAGTGGAGAGGGGAAGTGGGTGACATCCTCACAAATCTTGTGACTTTTTGACCATAAAATAAGAAAGAATAAAATTGGCTACAGAGCTGGCTACTTCCCATGTGTCATCAGCCTGCTAAGCACTGTACAGCCCATGGAAAACATGAAGTTCAGCCAAGCTGAGACTTCCCAGCTCTCAGACTGAGGACATTCCCACTGTGTTCCCTTAACTCTTCTCTAATGGCCCTGCTGACACCTGTGCACATCTACTGTTATGACATAAAGGTGGGGGAAACTGAACCAAGTACATCCAGGGACTTGGGAACAGATAACCCAGCTAGTTACCTCTTCAGGCAGGACTAGCTCATACAGAGCACAAAAAGGGGATAAAATGGCCCAAGAGTCATGGTGAGGGAGATGGTAAACTGTTACAGTGAACAGGCCTAGAGGACTTAAGAGAAGGATGTGGAAGCTCTCTTCACAAAGCCCCAGGAGCAATTCATCTAACATTTGCAGGAATACTATCCTGTGGGGAAGAAGGGGATGAATGGAATGATCTAATCCTACCTTCCAATCCTGTAAACAGACTAACTAATCTCAGACACTAGTTTAAAAGGTAGTCTGCAGGATGCTCTTAGAAGATGCTTCCTGAATTTATTTTCTCTTGTGTCTTAAAGGGAGCCTTCTAGCTTTAAGAAAGTACTGCTTAACATGGCTAGGGAAGTGCAGAGCTGAACCTGAGTCTGTGAGAAACCCCCCACTCAGCAGCACCTTTATTTTCAGTTTCCAGCACCTGACACTGGAAGGCTGCCATTCTCCTCTAATCCCACAACACAAACCAGATCAGCCTCTTCCCACTGCAAGCTCCTTTAAGATACCATCATTGCCTTTCTTCAGAAAGGCAACCTGGACTGTATCAATGAGCGGTCTGGTGTCCAGCAGAGAAGTGTGACTCATTCTTTCTTTGTCACAGTCATAAAAGCCACAAAAGCACATGTTGCCCCTGATGGCAGGAGACAGGAGAGGATGACCCAGAAGGTCATCCTAGAAAAGCATTTCTTCCAGTCCTGTGTTGCATGCCCAGCAAAACTGAGAGAGAAACAATGCTTTCCATGTTGAGAGAGAGGATCAAGAGACTTTAATTTGTCCCTGCCTTGCCACTGACTGTGTAGGCTTTCATGTATCTCTTCTATTATTTTACCTGTAAAACAGAGGCACTAAAACATATTAAACACAAGGAAAGTGTAGAATCCAATTAATAGATAATTGCGTATCTTGGGAACAAAGTGTGCATTTCCAATTAACTGAAAATACTCTCTATTGCCACCAGCCTTTGTAAAGCACCTTCATTGCTCAGAAAGAAACATATAATACACAGTTAGCAGTACACATTATTAAATTAGTCATTCATCCTACAATTCTATATGCCAGCATATTTATAATGTGCCAGTTGGTTTGGTTTGTAGGTGAGAAATGCACAATATTGAACTCAAATTAATGAAATCAAATACTTTACATATTTCTGATTAGAAATGCTACAGATGATTTCCAAAATTATATTGTTAACAGAACAACATATGGCTTGCCACTTTCAGGAGGTTTTCATTGCTACAGTTGGTGGTACAGTTTGGGATCCCCAAGACAAAAGATGTTACATAAATACCAATGCAAAAGTACTTCAACAGTTTTTCACCAACAAAACACAATGGCTTTCTGTGTTCTTTGCAGTTGTTTATTACTATTACTACTTTTATTATAACTTTTTTGAAAGTTAAGTAATATAATGTTTTAAGTATGATTATAATTATTATTCCAGATTCTCTGGTATATTTCCTTTAAGATGGGACTTGAATCCCAATGACTACCTCCCAGTTTGGGCAGTGCTAACTTCTCCCACTTCTCTTCAGTTTCAGCTGGATATAATCTGATTCCTTCCATAAGAGACAATGAAGTGCTACTCTGTAGTGTTAAATAATTGGCATGTTCAGCCCTAAGAATGACTGTATTTCAACAATGGGATAAGCAATTTCTATATTTTATTTGTAAACACTTGGCATATTTCAAATTAAAATGCTTACCTAAAGAGTTAATTTCAAATATTTGTGCTTAGTGATCTATATCCATTCTCTTTTAATTTCTTTCTAGTCTAGATCCCCTGGTCTAAGTGGGAGGGAGGATTATAGAACTCAAAGTCTCTTTAAGCTACTTAAATACTTCAGTAATTCTGGGGCTAGTGGCGGCTCAGTTTAGCTCCTAGGGATCATGCCAATGGCATCACCTGCTCAAACAGGGCAGAGCTAGGAGATGGGACCTGCAGATCTGAGCATTCATGGGCCACATGAAGAGAATTCATCCACCAAACTAAGATGGGGAAGCACAGTTGCAAGATGAAAGGGCAGCAGCTGTTAAGAACTGAAGATTTCCAGAGGCAGTTTTTAACCACTGGTTTGAGAATCAGCTGTGATTTCAACAGCCACATCTACCCAACTGGACTGAACCACCTCCAGCACAGAAAAGACCTCAGGGAGAAGATGAAAGTTTAATTAATTAATGCTTGTAAAATGCTTTGAGACCCTCAGATGGAACACACCAGAGAAGTAGAAAGACTTAATTATTTTTACCACCGATATTATGGGGGGCAATTGATAATATCTTATTTAGATACTATAGTCCTTTCATTCTTTTTAGGCTGGATCTGATCTGCATGTGGTATCTGAGACCAAAGAACAGCTAGCAGAAATGGTGAAATTATAATCTCAAGAATTTGTTTCTAAAAATATCTTTTCAGGGCTATACACTCAATATTATGTCAGACCTGCTGCTGAAAAGTAATCGACCTACAGCATAAGCACACCTTAAACCAGCCACTGAACTGTGCCTTTGTCTCCTGCCACAGCGGTTCTTTTTCCCTTATTTCCCTTTACATGATTTTGCAACAGGAAATTTAGCTATTAGCTAAATGGCAGCAAAATATTCATACTGACATTATCAAAGTTAACTTGCTGAATAAGCACAAGAAGATACTGGCTAGTTTAGCAGGACAGGAAAACAGACTTCAGATCCTTTCACCTCCATGTCACCAAGTCCAGCCTGGTGCAAAATAATTGCAAAAATGCCATTTGACACCTTTTTGGCACGCTGGACAAAATGAACTGGGCAAGGGAACGATGGAAAAATAGCCCAAGTCCCACTGGGACAAGTATCAACACTACAAATGGCACTGCTTGCCAGGTCAGAAAAGAGGCCATTGCATTCCTCAGGCACATTACTTCGAGGAGGGCAGGAAGAATAATGTCAAGACCATGTTAAAGAAACTTACCCTGTCCTGCATGTACTTTTCAGATTCCAAAATTAACTGAGTGCCTACCATCATAAGAAATACTCACTTTAAAGAGCAGAGGTGAGAAAGTGGATATCAGTCAGACAGGAAATGTTATTTGCAGGCAGTTTCCCAAAAGTAGCTGCTTTAGGAGTGTGCTTCAGGAAAGAAATGGGAATTACTGCTAGTAACAATCTACAATCCATGTTACTAAAATACATCTGCACCCTGCACTGTATTCATCCCTGGTTTGTTTGCTGCACAAAGCATAGCTCATTTGGAATGAAATTCAGTGGAATGAGTGGCTGATTCTCAAAGTTAAGGGTATCTAAGATACCCTTGAGTCTTTTCTATAACACTTGGGCACTACCTTGTCTTTAGCCTTTTTTTGTTATGATACCCTGATGCCCCTTCAGATGTTCCTGTAAATGCTGCAGTTAGCATGGATCTTACAGCAGTTGCACATGTACCTCAAATGAACACGTCTGGAATTTTTAAGCAACTGTGTTTAGCAAGTCATAGATTTGTAGAAAGTTAAGCGCTGCAAAATTATGGAACTAAAACTGAGGGCCTGAATGTGCAGCAAAGCTACCCTGAGCTTTATCTCTTGTGATAAAAAAAACCCCCACTTTCTGACATTCACAAGGTGGGTTAACAGAGAGACAATTCAGCTGATTTTTGTCCATGGTTCCTTATGGGACACATATCTGATAAATTATGTGTTACGTGGAATAGATAGCCATGTTTTTTCTATATGGTGCAATGCCGCTGTAACCTCAGGTGGCGGCAAAAAAGAGACTGCAGACTCCGGTCAGGAATGTACGGCTGAAGTGAAGCTTTAATGAAAAGTCTACCTTTTATAACATGGTTCGCTAGAGAAAATTCATGATTGGCCTCTTGACCCACCACCTCTCAAAGGTGATAGGTCAAATGGTAAGACACCCACGTTCAAAACGTGTCTTAGTGTTCCCAAAACAATTCAGAGAAAAACAACAGATGCAAGGACAGAAAAGTAGTTTATATAACATACTATCTGTTTTCCTTAGGCTGCATGTGAAAGAAAAGTTTCCCACATTTTTGTGAGAGAAAACTGAAGAATTTCTCTGCTTTAGCCTTTTTGCATCCACAGATGCAAGGCTTACAAAGTTTCTTGGTATTGCAGAAGTCCAAAGACACGCAATTAGGACTCACTATTTTCTTGTATCTGTAGTGGTTTGAATCCTGGATGAAATGGGTTTACTCCTTTACTCCCTGTCCTGGCTGACAGGATGAGAAAATTCACAGGTTAAAGTTTTGAAGCTCAGGCACAGCAGCATAACCAAAGTGCTGTGTAACTACTGACAGGATGAGCAGAAGGAAGGCCCCAGCCACATTCCTTGAGAGGAGGACAGGAGCACCTAGATGGCCACAGCTCCTCCACAGCCACATTCATGTCTAGACGTATAACCCTGGCCCAAGCCTAAACCACAGTTAGACCTTTTTACTGGATGAAGAACTGAAGTATGGAGGAAGGGACACCCAGATTCAAAAGCTATTAAGACACCTAATTATGCAGATAGATGCCAGCTAGTATTTTCAGACAACACTGTTCAGCAGCTAAAAGATCAATAAAAATCTGCCCTAAATAAGCCTATAGGGGACTCAGCACAACACTCATCAAGTGTTAGGTCTGCAGAGAGGCTCTGGCAATGCCAACAGACTATGCAAAAAAGCAGAAAATCACAGAGGTCAAAAACAGAGGTCACCATAGGAACAGCAAGCTGCTGAGTGTCAGCTGCTCTGCAGGAAGCACCTTGGTGCATACTCCTCTCCTTTGGTAAAGGTGAAGTAGTGTAAGGCAGCTTGTCTATCAACAGAAAGGAATGAACTGTCTCAAGTTTAGTGTGGCACAAAGGTGTGTAAATGGATATGGTGCTGCTAGTCTCGCAATACAGAGACGACTTACAAGGCAGAGCATTACAGTTCCTAGAAAGAAATCCAACAAACTCAGAAAATAAAGCATTCTGACCTACTTTCACCTCCACTAACTCAGCCCTTCCTTAAAAGCTTAAGTAGATACATTCACTTGTTGCTAGGCTCTCAGTAGCAGGATTTGAAGTCCGCGGATTCCAGTTATGCTTAGCAAAGGAGCATGTAGTGGTGCCTGGAATACAAAGACAATGTCTCTCACCCTCACAAATAGTTGGACTGGTAGCTTGAATGCTTTTGCAGCTCTCAGTTGAGCTCATCTTTTGTGAAAGTCTGTAAGCAAGAGAGATGAGTCTCTGAGCACCCAGAACAAAGCCCACTAAACCTTCACAGGTCACAGCAAGGCCTTTCAGAGCTGCGGTCACTACTGATCTTTGCCTAAATCAGCTTGACCAGCTTATCGTAAATGAGGATGATAACATGGTAGTGTCTGACTTACCAGGGACAGGGATATGCAATGGGTGAAGGTGAGGCTAAAAAACAGATGTACTTGACCTTTCTTCTTGGGTCCTCTGAGGACTTGCAACTCACACCCTGTCTGAGAGCGCTGGTGACCTGGCCTGAGAGATGGAAAGACAAGAGGAGATGCACAGGATTTTAACAACAAAGTGTGTTTGTAGTTCCACTAGAGCTGAATCCAGGAAATTTCATTGTTCACAGCATGGGCCATGACTGCAGCAGCCTGCTTTGGAAGCAGTGACCTCTGCCAAATGGTGACAGAACTCAGCTCCTACGTTCAGCTTAATCCCGACCTGCAGCTCCACCTTTTAGCCCCTGGCTTCCCAAATCACTTTGACAAGACACTGAACTTCTGACCTACAGAATCCTCTTTTAGTCCAGTCCTTATCCCCTGCTGTCTCTATCATTTCATCACCCTGAGCTCTGCCAAAGCCTCTCACTCTGGATCTGTAACACCTTTCTTACTCCAACAGTGAATATACTAGCAATGCTACTCTCACCAGTAAACTCTTCTGCCCGAACCGTTGCCAACGCTCCTTGACCCTTGCAGTATCGTTTTTTTTAACCACAGTGATGGGTTAAACTACACCCCTCCCAATTTGAAGTGCCTCTGCTACTACAATTCAGGGCTCACCCTTCCTCCAGCTGTGTTGATGCACCTCCCTCTTAAGAGGCTCTCAGCACACTTTATTCTTAATGGCTACAGCCTGCAAAGATGCTGAAACAGGAAGCCAAATGAATGCTGTGCAACCTTGGGAATGCAAATTCCATGTGTTTGTGAAGTCAAAGCAAGCCATTTCCTTCCCCAGTCCCTCCTCCCTTCATAGGCATGCAAGCTGCAGCTAATAGGAAAACACACAGGCACACACAAAGCTTTGTCCATGCTAATTGCCAGGAGCTGAGGCCCAGTCATCCTGTTGACTAATTTGTCAGCCGCTGCTGACTCAGCAATCTTGGGAGGCAGTTTCTCTCAAGCCCTTAAGTACATTGAGAAGTAAATGGCTCTTATTGTTCTTTCCTTCCCTTACTCTGGTGTCTGCATTTGTGGACAATTCTTGCCCCGGGCTTGACCTTGGCTGCAGCAGTAACTGCAGGAGTAACTGGGATTGCCATGGCTAGTGGGCCTCTCATTAAACCCTAATGGAAAGAACAGGCTCAGTTGTGGCAGGAGAAAGAGGAGGGAATGTGTGAGCTCATCTGGAAATAGCATGTACTCCTGCAGGGTAGGCCCTGAATTATGTGCACTACATGAGTTAAAAACAAGTGAGATCAACAAACTGGGCTGTCTGGAACAAGCATCCCTAGACCAGCCTGAAATATGCAGGACTTCCTCACTGAGTGCTGCCTCTGCCCTTTGCTTGAACAGCAGATCTGGGCATGAGCCCAGGCAAAAGTCCTCAAGCCAAAGGGAGAAACTTGTGCTGGTGGATTGCAGATGACACGGGAAGAGGCAGAGGCATCCTTGGGCGGATGCTGCAGGCAGGACAGACACCTGCAACCACTCCATGCAGCAGCATGCAGTTCTGAGCAGCTGTGCATGAGGGCCATCCCATATCCTGGCTGCATAACAACTTGTTTGCAGAAAAGGTTACTTGAAAATGAGACACAAAGTAGAGGAGGAGACAGAAAAAACCAAAATTCTACAGAATTCCCTTTACTCCAGACTGTTCGTGGAGATGAGTGCCTCAAAGTGCACAGGTGGGACAGCCCATATTGCACAGGCACATCTACCCCAATGCAGAGTGGCCAAAAACCACACTGTATTTGTCCCACAGCTGCATGAGCCCATTCACACTTTTGAGGAGCATGTATCTATGTGGAGGGAGAAACGCTACCATAAGTTAAACAGGTATCTCATATGCACACATTTATTTGTACGGGAGGCTTCTGTTTGTGCATATCTGTGGTGTATCTTTGTCCTGAGCATACCCACTAGACCAGCTCTGCTCACAGGCCTGACTCAGTCCATCCCTAACCAAGTAGTTCTGTCAGTACTGTGAAACTTTGACTTAGCTAGTAGCAGCAGAGTCAAATCCGTTCTTGGAGAGTGGCAAGCAGAGCACATTTCTGCTGTCACTGCAGAGGGAGTGCTGTGAATGCATAATACTTGTTGGCAGAACAGGACAGACCGGGATTCTGTTGGAGTTTCGTCTGCAGATGATTAAATAATTCATTATCAATAATATTGAGAATTTTGGCAATATTTTCACTGAATAAATATTCACAAATACATTTCCATTATTTAGCTAGCTTTGGCTCTGTCACATTCCATTTAATATGCAGCTCTACCCGACTGTGTTTCCAGATAGTAAAATAGGCTGGAGCCTGTAAGATGTGTGGATCCCGGAAAGTTTCAGCCAGTTTTGCAATCAGCAGGTGGCATTTATCTAATTGTCTCCTTGTGAGAAAGGGCTTTGCTATGCAATGTTCTCCTAAGCAGTCTGGGAATCCCAAAAGTGTTTATTAAGAGACCTAGGCATTTATAGTACATACAACTTCTGTCTGCATTTTTTAAAAATTCTTTTGTTTGTAACATCTCAAAAATAGCAGGTTTGCTGTTTTTCACTTTGACCTATATGCCCTGTTTATTGTATTTTGAAGAAATTACTCTTCTTTGGGAGAGTATCCTGCATGTTAGTAACATCAGTAGGTCCTCTGAAGATAACAGGCATGGTTTTTTTCAGGGTCACTGTTTTGAGAAAGCCTTAGAAAACAAACCTTCTATCTTTCTCCAGCTGCCAAACCAGATACAAAACAAAACTTTGCAGGCTAGTCCTGTGGGTTTTTTCCTAAACATCCTCAGTATAGCCTGCTCTGTTCCTGACTTGCAGGAGTCTAGATCATTGTTAGGCTGTTAAAGAATTTGCTTTTATTCCAGGCTTTCTGAAGTTTACTTTTCCCATCTCTTTCCATCCATCTCAGTGTAGTTACAAATCTCTCTCCTCCTGGGAATTTCTCTGCTCTGCTAGTGAGTCTGCATCCTTTTATATGGCTTATAAAGAGCTCATGGACTCCTGGGAGGTTCAGAAGACTATAATGAATAACTCAAAAAAAAAAAATTATTCCACCACGTAGAAATGCTGAGAGGCTCTAATTTCTGTTGAGGACAAATCATACAAATGTGGCCCTTCTAAGCCAAACCTATTTTAAAATAGAATATTCCAACAATCACTGGGAGACTTTTTAGAGATAAAAAACTTCTCACTGTCCAGACATCACCTTTATTAAATGCCTCATCTAATTCATTGGAATCTCTCCATATTAGGCATAATACCAAACACCAAAATGTATCAGGTAGAGAGAAAGATGACAGTGATGAAGTTGGGATCTGAATTGTCACAGAAAATTACTTCATAATGTTAAATTGGACTCATGGCCACGGTCCCATAAAAGTGGGTATTTATCACAGGAAGAGACAGATCCCTAATCTTGGCTGTATTCTATGTATGTATTAAGTTCAAGGACAGAGGGGGTCTTAAACCACTCTTAGTGTCACCACTCATAATATGTTGCATTCTCTGATGTAAATTAGAACAGGCAAATGAGTCTTACTAAAGGAGTTTGATTTTTTTTCTAGATGTTGCAAATCAGTCACAGGCACAAAGACAAGACCCTTTACTGTAGATGGGTTCACAAAGCCTGGCAGTAAGATGTGCCACAGTGCTTCTCTCTGTCTGGAGGAGTGAGACCCTCCAGCAGTCAGTCCAGGACCTACACTAGAGCCCCATCTATTCACCAGCACCGCATTGCAACCTGCACCTCTTGACCAGCTTCACAGTGTGAAAGCAATAAGCTCTTTGGACTGCTTTGTAAATCAAGAGTTAGTGCAAACTAGGCTTGTACTATTTTTTATTCCTACTGCAAAATGTTTTCCAAATAAATGTTAGCTTTTCTTTCCTTGCCTGAGAATGAGGATATTTCTCCAATGTATGAAGAACTCACGGACAAGGAAAATCCTGCCTTTTTTATTTTAATGGGGGTACTTTCATTTTATCTATGAAAGAAAATAGTTTCTTCACCCATCAGCTTCTCAAGTGAAAATAATGATTTTTATTTAAAAAAAAAGGGAAGCCAAATAGAAAGAGATGAAAACATGATCCTGAAATGCTACAGTCTGTTTCGCCTTTTCCCTCTTTTTCTTCTCTTTTCCTCTGCCTCCTAGTCCAACACTCTCTACCTTCTCTGTAGTAGGAATCAATGATTTCAGTAACACAAATTTTAGCACCAAAGACATCTGTAAAAGCTGGGTAGTTTGGAGCCAGAGCTCTATACTTCATACTGTGCTTCTATTTTAGTTACTGCTGACATATCCTTCAATCTCAGCATGGGATTAAGTACACAGGTTATCAGACAATTCTGTCCCCTCAATATAAAACTGCATCACTAGGTTCCCACCCTTTTTCTTCCAACTTCTGTGAGCTGCAGCTTTTCCCTACTCCTATTTCCACTTGTGATAGCTTATGCCAAGAACATTAAGTAGTGCATTGTTCCCTTCCCATCCCCATCCTCCTTGCCCCCAACCCCCACCCTTAAGGAATGAGGTTGCTGAATTGTATTCATAGGTCCCATTCTACTCTGACTGTATAAAATTAAAGGTTTACAAAATCCAGTTCTGCTGCTGTTGCCATGGTGTCTAGGAAAGTCTTGAGAAGCACAGGCAATAGCAAACCAGGCCTAATTTTGCATAAGGGTCTTCTCTGAAGGAGGGAAGAGGAGCCAGTGCAACTCCTGTGGATTTAGGAGACAAGTAAGCAGCTTCTCATGAAAGGAAACAAGCAATTTCCCTGGAAATTGCAAGGGCACTTGTCTCCTTTTCAGTACCTTGGCTTGAATTGAGAATCCCACAGTCTGTCCTGCCACATTCCAGTGGGGCCTAAATGAATTACAAAAAAGCAACAGGGTACTTCTTTGGGTGATCATGCTTCTGGTAGTGCAATGCTGGGGAAGGCTGAAGGGACAGCAGCTCCCATGTGTCTCTATTTCTGGGTGACAGTACTGAAACAGGACAGCCAGGCTACACTGCAGAACTGACTTGTATGTTCTACACCACCAACCACCAGCATTTTGGAGTGAATTGTCTAGCAATATTAACAACATTAAAACATGAGTCACATTGGTCCTTAAAGCCCCCTCCCCCATCAGCTTTCTCTGAGGGATGGCTTTTTTCTCCTGATTTTATCTTCTCCTCTTGCTACCCTCCTGTGTTCCCATCTGGCCTGATCCCTGTAGGAGCCTGGATAGCTCTCTCTGCCTCCAGTTTGACATCTGGGGTTAGCAACACCAGCTTCTATCCCATAGGCTTGTGGGGGTGATGTTTGGTGAATTCATGTCCACAAGCACTTTGAGGTCCTCTTACAGCCTCACTATAGAGGATGACTATTTTGATTGCTGCTGTCTCTCCCACAGGCCACTTCTTGGGCTTGGATCAGCGTGATGCCCCGCCTAAAGCTCTCATGCCATTCATACGGGGACATGACAGTTCCTGAGCAGAGCCTCCTTCACACAGGCTATTTCTGTATCAGAGGTGCTGCACACTAGGCTGCCTAAATCCGGGGCAATCCAGGAAGAGGTGATTCCTCCTCTGCCTTCTCTGATCACAGCGCAGTCACCTACTCTGTGAACCAGGCCAGATGCCATGCTGCAGCTTTGCTTTTACTTGGGGAATTACATGCTAAGATGATTCCTCCTTCCCATCCCCCATATCTCCAGTCACAAAAACAAGCAAATGCTTGTGAGCTAATCCTGTGCAGAGACTTTATTAAATAAACGCAACTGGTTCTGGTGACTTGTTTGTTTGGAGTTGGTTTTTTTTTTTGTTTTGCATTTGCTATCTTTGGAAAGCTAATCCTCTGGAGTCCACCCAGCGATTTCAGTCACCTCCAAATAACACTTACTAATAATCTTAATAAATCCATCTCTTAAGCAGCACTCACTACTGCCTGGCACTGAATTACACAGAACACCTCAGAAGCTCTGCTTCACCTGACACCTTTGTTTATCTTGATCATAAGTGAAATGGAGCACTTGCTCCATACATTCTCAAATCTCCTCGAATGGCTCTTTTGGGCAGTGTGACTGCACACATCAGTGAAGAGGAAAGTGGTCAGGAGGATGTTCCTCCGCCCTGCTCCAAGCCAGCTCCTGAGCCCTTCTCACAAGCCTGCTTATATCTGGCTTAAGAGAGATATATTAAATGTGCAGCCATAAACAGAGAAACTGTTTGATTTCTATGGAAAAATTAAAGCTCATCATTAAAATAATTGTCCTGATCAAAGCAGGGAAACCTGGGGACATACTCTTCACACTTTTGGTGGCTGGTCTAAGTACTCATGGCAAGAGATGGGGTGTCAGGACATAGGCATTCTATTCTCATATATTTACTGGGCTTTGTGAAGTTGAGACAAGTAATAAAAGCAGAGATCCATCAGGCCCCAAGACTGGATCACAAGCACTGCATGTATCTCAGTTCAAACCACAAACCTAACTTTTCCTATGTTCCACAGCCTAATTTAGGGTCCCCAAAAACTATGCCGTGCTCCTGTTTTTAACATTGTCTTTCCCCTGGTGCTTGCAGACCTTCATGCCTTCTGTGCTGATCTCATGCTGAACATGCTTCCTCCACTTTGCTCCTGAAGAACTTCAAACTGGCACACAAGTTCACACAAAGACTCCTTCAGTAAGGCTCCATTTCCTTCAAAACAACTCTATAAGAGGCACTGCTCTGCTTAAGTATTATTAACTCCTGGTGGTGCTGATGGGAAAATTAAAGATCCATGTGAAATGACTAGCTTATAGCCATGGCAAATCAGGTACCAAGGTAGAAGGAGGACTGGAGATTTCTTGCATTTAGATCCTCAGTCTACACAGCCAGACCCTTTTGAAGTTCTTAGTTTAACAATTTAATCACAGCTTATTATATGCTCTGAAATATCTGGATGACAGACATTATGCATATTACCACTTTAACTTGTCTGTATGTCTCCTTTAGAGTGGCTGACACTACAGGCAGCTTCCTTATTATACTACCGGTGAAATCCAATGCTTGCTACAGTCAGGTTCCACTTCTTCTGACTGGTTTTTACTATTCTGTGTTTCACAGAGAAAAGAAAGCTCTTGGGAAAGATGCCAGGGTCTTGGCTTTGATTACACTAATTGAGAAGTGAGGCAGTTCCAAACCTCCACCAGCAGAAACTGATAGAGAATTTTGTAGCACTGTAATACTGGAACTGGCACAGCCAAGGTTGGGCAGCAAGAGAGAATCCTGTTTCTAATACAAGCTCATCCTTACTTACCACCATCTCTTCAGAGTCAAGGCAAGGTTAAGCCAAACACTAAGAGAATTAAGAGGTTTGCAGTTTTTATCCTACATTAACCATTTGGTTTCACCCCTCCAAGTACCCTCTATGGATTTTATCAGCTAAACCTTCTTCCAAGACCCCTTTGAGCCATTGGGGAGCTACAGATTTTGGGGAGTTTATTTTTGTTCTGCTTCCCTGTGTTGTGCCGTCTGAGATTCTGAGTGCCATAAGCAGAGGCCATATGAAGGGGCAAGACACTAAACCAAATGGCCCACAGGAATTTGCTGTGTTAAGAACACTATGAGTTGTTTAAAAAAAAAAGGAAAAAAAAAGAGAGATTACTGTACAAGAAACATACTATAAAAAACGGACTGATTGTGCAGGCAGGATAGATTACATTTAAAACATTTGTTATGGGAGCAAGAGTTTCCAAACTCATGGGGGGAAAGGGAGAGAAAATAAAATAAATGATGGGAAGATAAGACTGTGGACAAAAGAGAAAGGAGCAAAGAGAAATAGTTTCATTTTCTTTTTCATTCATATTTCTGAATTTTGAAGCACTTTCTTGACAAAGTCATAAACAAAATGCAAGCTATCCCTACATTTCTTTGCCCCTTAGTGTATAGTACAGGAAAACTCATCTGTGCACAGAAAAAAATGCAACTTCTACACTTAAAAGGAAAAAGACTGAGCAATGCAGACACAGAATGACAGATAAATATGGAGATGCACAGATACATATGGGCATAGAGCCACAGATACACAGCACCCACAGACATGAGAAAGAAACAACAGGATACCCATGTGCTTGCAACAGACCCCCACACACACACACATCCCGAATAAAAGCAGCAATAAAATGCTTCTAATTACTAGAGTCTTGCACTACCAGACCAGCTTCACTATAAAGCAAACAAAAAGCTCTCCTTGTCAGAGCTGCACTCCCTGTCTCTGCCAGCCCAGCATGGCAGCATGCAAAGCCGGCCGCATGCTCTCCCTCTTCCACCAGCCTGGAGTGCAGACACCCAGCTCAGCCAAGGTCTGTCTCTGCTGTCAGAACTTTTTATGTGGTACTAAAAAACTCAGCAAGTTTCAGATGGCTAAAACGCTGAAATCACTGCCTCTGACTAATCTTCATTTTCTATTTAAGCTGCCCTTCCCCCCTCCCCCCCTCTTTCTGACTCCGTGCTGATTAAATGCAGCATTTCCAGGCACAAAAGCAAACTGTATTTTAGCTATGTGTACATGACTGTACAATCTCCCGACCAGACCAGCATGTGCTTTTCTCGATGACAACGTTAAGACAGATCCCGAGCGTCGGGTGGCAAAAGCTGCAGCCAGTTTCCCATAAGTCTATTTGTGGTGCAATGCAAGTGCATGAGCATGGGGCTGGATGTATATTTAACTCCACATGCTTTAATCCAAAGAGGTCAGGAAATAGGAGCATGAATGCTCTTGTTGTGGCAGATGGGAATGTGTTGGATTGCCCACATTGTCAGGCAAGGGGCCCTGGGCCTGGAGGTAGTGCTGACATCATTGTCTCTCTCTGGGTTTTGCCTGGAGCTCCAGACACAGAGAGCTGTGCAGACAGTAACCCTTTCCTGCCTGAGCGCCCATCTACCATGCTCTGCCACAATCTCCCCTTTGTCACGGTATCTGCAGTTGCAGCCAATGCAGCCTTCAAAGAAAATCGCTTTGGGCCTGCTACAGCTCTGATCTTTCCCTTCCAAAAGAAATAAATTGTATCAACTCTTGGGAAAGAAGGTTAAACTTAATGGCAATGTGTCACCTCGGCTGTGGAAAAACACAAGCCCCAAAAGAAAGCCTTGGCATTTATCATCATTCAAATACACAGATAGGAGTGCACAAGGACACAAGCCTTCTGCTATAAACACTCAAACCTAAGTAAATTTAGGAACTACATAAAAACTTGACATTTAAATACCTTTGACTTAAGACAATCATATAAAACCAGGAAAAGGAACAGGCTCCAGCCTCTACATCTTCAATGCTTCCAGTGGTTTTCAGACCTTCAGGAAATGGCTGAGGCTCAACCAGTCCAGTTATCATTTTGCTCTGCCCCACGGACACTCCTGTTTCTGATCTGGTGCTCCCTTTCTCCCTCCCCCCCCCCCTTCCCACTACACAACCTGTTCCTGACACCTCAGCAGGTACCCCACAATGTCAACAGCTCCCAGGGGACTCAGCACAACACTCATCAAGTGTTAGCTCTGCAGAGAGGCTCTGGCAATGCCAAGGGAGTATGCAAATAAATCCTATAAATCAAAAAAGTTAGAGCACACATAAATATCACTGTGCTTCCATGCATTGCTCCCTGGCTTTTAAGCTCTCTTACAGTTTATCTCCACCATCCAAACTGATGTAACATCAATTTGGAGAATGTGAACCAGCAACACCCAATCAGTAGCTCTTGGGAATCTTTAAAAGTACCTTTCCTTGTAAATCATTTTCTTCACCATTCTTCTCCGTGGTGGCATGGAAACAAGCCATGAAAAAAAGAATGTTGCACGAAAACAATTTGATTCTGTGTTTGCACTTTTCCACAGACAGCAATCCCCTTATGATTTGGGGTCATTTTCTCTTGCCTGTTCCTTTTTATTCTAGCAACATAAAAAAATCTCCTTAAAAAAATACTCCCTCACTGCTCAAATAACAGAGAAGGACTAACTCCCCTTGCCCTAGTAATGCAAGAATCCCACAAAGCACACTGACCTCTCCTTCGCTCACCCAGGCTCTGCCCAGGGATTACAGCAGTCTCAATACAGGCTTGTCCATGCATGGGCTGTGATTCCCAACCACTGCATTATCTTTTATGAACATAATTTCAGCCTTATCCACATTTCCTGTCTTCTCTGTATTCCCATCAGACTTCTGATGTAAAAGTATCCAACATGGTTAACGCTTCAGAGCAGGAATTTTGCATTTTTACCTGTCTGTAGATGACCCTATTGCAACACTGTGTCATAAAAAAAACCCCCAATTTGGTGGTGTGTATCTGTGCATGCATGGAACTGCAAATGGGAGTATGAGAAAGAAGACAACAGTGGTTTGAAGTACAACATATTTAGGCTTTTGTATCAGGGTTTGTGAAACTGAAAAGTGAGACAAGTCTACAGTCTCACCTGCAGCTCCTCTGCAGTATAAATTAACCCCTGCCTGAACACAGGGCTATGAATTTACTTTTCACACACACACAATCCTTAGCTTCATGTAGTAAAAAAGCCAAATAAATGCTGCTATCTGCTCTCTGAGCAGCATTGCTGCTGGGGCTGTGGAAAAAAACACTGCTCAGACACAGTACCTCACTTCAGCTCCTGTTCTGCTGGGATCCACATTAGCCCACAGGTAGCTCAGAATTAGAGGAGTAAAAAAGGGGGTCACTTTCTGCCCCTGTTCTCCTAAACTGCAGAGAACTATTCATTCTCCACATTCAGTGCCTCAGGCAATGAAGACCATGAGGAGGTGTTTAGAATGCCGTGACTGCAAAAAAGTGTGAGGCAGGAAAGAAGTGCTAAACTTGCACTCAGTGTCTGACTTGATAAATCTCCATTAGATGGTATTGGCAAAAGCTTGTAAGCCTTCGGGATCCCCTGCTAGCTACCAAAAAAAAAACCCACAAAAAAAATCTGTGGTGAGAATGAGCTCAAAGTCTTCCTTTCTAAGGTCCTGTCTTAAGTAATTGGACAAGTACCACTCCACAGACCTTGATTTGGACTGCAGACCGCCCAGCCTTTTTCAGTTGCCTTTCAGTTCCTTGATGTGGTGCCAGTGTAACCCGTCCCGCGGGCTCATGGCCGAGGCTGTGCGCCACACAGCCCCGGTGAGTCAGCAGTCCCGAAGACACCCTGCCGGTGGCTGCCTGGCTCGGGGCTACGAGACCCGCCATTGCCGCCGAGAGCATGGGGCCGCGCCGTGCGGGTAGTTTGCCTCCATTTACATGGTGCGCGTTTATTTTGTGCGAAACTACACGCATGAGAGCGAGGAGCGATTTCGGTTGGGATCACCAGAGCGAGGGGTTTTTTGGTGTTGGGTTTTTTTCCTAGGAAAGGGTTAACCGGAGTGCCCTTGCTGAGCTCCGTGTCTCCTTGCATTCCAGGGTAAATGGTGTTTTGCAGAGCCCGGTTACCTATGGCAACAGCGGAGAGGAATACTGCAGGCGATCTTCTGAATCACAGGATTTACAGCCCATATGTTTATTCTGCAGTGAAACACTTGCAGCCCTGCTTCTGATGTGAGCTGGGAACCGCGAGAGGGCTTTACAGAGCCGTTTAAAAGGCAATGTGAGCTGGAAGCGAGGCCTTTTTAATCAAAGGCCAGGTTCAGAAAAGAAAAACACAGCAGAATCAGAGGAGTTTCCAGAATGAGCTCCAGTGTTACCAAGTACCTGCAGTCACACGCGCCGCCATTAACAACCTCCTCACAACTTCATGGCTCCTCTCCGCATTTCTCGCCTCTGCCTCAGCTCTGTCACAGCCCCCTGGGCCGATCGGCAGCCCGCGGCAGCTCCGAAGCCAGCATGGCCAGGGCACGGCCCCCTCGGCTGGAGCCAGAGCGGGCTCTCCGGGGCCTGAAGGCGCCGTGCTCCCTCTGGAGCAGTACCTGGGCTGGGCACTGCCCCTGCGGCAGCGAGAGCCCCCGAAAGCATCTGCTTTCCTTCTGTGCACGTACTGCTGATTCACTGACCACTGCATGGGTGGTTTTCCTCACGGTTTGATAAACATTTGAACGGGATATTTTAAAATTATCACAACTGGAGAGAGTACTTTGAGCCTCTTAAGAATTAAGCATATTTACGACATTTGAAAAACAAGACTACAAAATACATACTTTTACATATAATTTTGAAATGCCACTGGCTTCGTTGAACTAACTGCATTTCACCTCATCCCTTCTGAGAAAATAAGCACTTGCAGGCCTGGCTAAGCTGTGGTGGGAAGTCATCTGGGAATTCAGGAAGCTAACGGCACAAGCCAAGGAGCTGTGGTTGAATGCTTGAGCAAAGATTCATTTCACCTAACTCTAACCCTCAGAAAGTCCAGAATCTGTTTTCAGCTGCCTCTGTAGTAAGCAGAGATAAACTGAGTCACTCAAAGACAACTCACCACACCTGGAAGAAAGACCTGCGTAGCTGTGTGTGCTTGCAGGTGCATCTTGCAGTACTGGAGACAGTAATGCAATCTCTGTACAGGCTGAGGGCAGGTCACTGTAAACACAGATAGACAGACACATAAGACTGAACCCATATGGAAACGTCCAATTTATACTCTTCTTTCTGGAACTTGAATGTTCCCATATGTTACTACTTTTTTCTTAAGAAATTTGCCATATATGCTACATATTAATCAATCTCAGAGCATGGGATGAAAACATAATCCAAGCTGAATGAAGAGATGGATGTTTTGCAGGAATCTGCTACTCATTTTTGAAAGCGCAGAGGCAGGTCATTCCAAACTGTACTTGCTGTAACCTAGGAGGAATTTGCCTTGCTGATAAATATTTAACAGTCACGAAGGACTTATCTGCTAGTCCTTGTATGGACACTCTTTCAGTGAGTTCAAAGCAGTACACACCATTTTTCAGGGCTGCAGTTCCAAGTACACTTTTTTTTTTTCAGAAAGGGAAAGGAAAATTCAAAGTAAAATACAAAACAGTTGAATCACAGGGCTTCTGTGTGAGTCCTTGGAATTCAGAAACAGGCGTATGTGTTTAACTCTGATTTTTGTTCCATTTAGCTAAAAAGAAAACATTTACTTCATCTTACTATTTTTCTTTCCCTCAATTTAGAAGAGAAAACAGAATCTGAGTTTATTGATCCATTGAAATTTATCTGGGAAATTGCTTTAAACACTGTACTAAGATAAACAGTAATTCATAATATATGTAGCAAATGATCATGCAAATCACAGAAAAAAGAGTGAGTAGAGGAAAGTGGGAGGAAGAATTCATCCCTTAGATGGAAAATGAATGGGTCTTTAAAATAGGAGAACTGGCAGGGAAGCTGCCTGCCTGTCTGTACATTGCTTTCTCAATGAACCCATCTATTGTATATAAACATTAAATACAAAATTAAAATTTGAGTTCCATTTTCCTTTTCATCATTCCCAGGTTCAGCTTTTTTGTTTGTTTGTTTCTGGGTTTTAGTCAAGCTTTCCTTACAGAAGGGAGATATAAAGAGCAGCAGGCTTTGTACTGAGCAGTGAAATCATTCAAACTTCAGATGATTTTGGTCAGATGGAGGGAGGGGTCTTTCTTTTTCCCTACAATCAATCCTGGAATTTGCCTTGCATCTGGCTGAGGTTGTAAGGTTTTAGAAAAAGAACTGGCAATTCTGCTAGCAGGAGGAATTTTGCGTGGTTAAAGAATGGACTGAAAGCAATCTTTCCCGCAAAAGCATGTGTGCGCGCTTGTGTTAGTTTCTCATTCTCCACCATTTCCTGAAAACAGGGCTTGGGGAAAAAGCACGTAGACACATAACATTTTTCCATTAGCAGAGCAAGCGGGGGAAGGTAATGGTTTGGGGGGAGGGGGTGGTAATCAGAGATCTGCTTAGTCTTCATAGAAAGAAAAATGCCTGGGCGCCTGCTTTGCCATAAATTGCATCTGGTGGTTGGAGCTACAGCAAGTTATTAAATTGACTGCATTAAAGTCATAATTCAGCAGGTCAGCAGCACGGTCTGCAACCCCTCCTCCATCACTCCTCCCAGCCCCATTTTCTGAAGGGACTGAACACCCATTGCCTGAATCAGCTCGTGCTGCTGCACTTGGTGACTTTTTCCCTGGGAGGGGAAGGAGAGGGGAAAAAAAGAAGATGAGCTCATGCCACTGAGTTACTTTGCTTTGCAGGGTCAAGTGGAGATGGTGCTGCACACCCAGGCCTCAGTAATACAGGAAAAATCTCACTTCCCAAATGTAGCTTTTTCCCTACAGCAGCAGGCTGACTCCCTGGCTCCAGGCCTGCTCGTTCTCTTTAAATTGTTCTCCCAGCTTCCTCGCTGCGCTGGGAGAGGTGGAGGAGGGGAGGAAATCAAGATGTCAGCATACCTCAGGGTCGGAGTTGAAGGCAGAGGAATATGTGTTGCTTGTGCCTGATCAGATGGAGGGATGGGAACAAAAACAACATCCCACAAACCTCAAGATGGATGCCAGAGCGGGGGCTGTAAACATCTAGCTTAGTGGAAGGCGCTCACTGTCGAGGTCAGATGCTGGCTCAGAGGAGGCAACATTTGTCTCACATTTTGTCTTATTATACTTGAGCTGCTCCCTGCCTTGCTGCTACGATGAAAGCTGCCTTCAGATAATAGCTTCCATTTTGTTTTCTTCAATGAAAAGTCAGGCACATATTACATTAGTACAAAAAGGTTCAGGCGCCTGCAGCAGCTTTTCTGATAACAAGCTTGTGCAGTGCACATGTGACTAAAAAGAGACTTGTAGGGGAAAATCCCAATGAACCCCAAAACTAAAGGGAAAGCAAATTAACATCTCAACCCCCCAGTCTAAAACCAATTATTTATTGAAAAACAAGATTTTTTAAAGTGAATCACCTTGCAAAGATCCTTTTAAACATCTTCAAATACAGATGACTAGGATTGGATAACTTTTTGTAGATATGACCCATTTCTCCTGTTTCCAAGGGAACAGAAGTGCCCTGGAGTCACCCTTGCACCCTCAGAAAGTGCTCTGGGGCTCTGTTTTTATTGGCCTGGCTGTAGGGAACACAGCAGGCCACAGGGTGCTTCCTTTCTTTGGATGCTAAATATTTTCTTAATGAATCTAAGGAAGAACACTGAAGCTGAAACTGCTGAGATGACAAATAGGTGTATGAGGTCATCCAGCAGTGCCAACTCAAGAAAAATGCCAGGTTTTTAGTACATGTTCATGGAACATGGAAAACGGCACACAAGAGGAAAAAAGCATGCGCACTGCTATTCTCTTCGCAGCAAAGATTTCTTGCTTAAAAACCAACATGCAAATGTGTATTTTTCTGCAGATTACATGTGTTAGAGACACTCTCATTTTTCCTTCTGTTTTTCACTAGCAGTATAAATATATACCTCACAGTGACTCCAGCAGAACATTGGGGGATGGGTTTCTTCTAATACACAGGCTCCACAAAATTGTCACACAGCTCCCTTGATGCACAGCCACACATACTCATGACTATGGAGAATAAGTGGAACATGCCACTGCCTTCTGGGTCAGGGTTTTTTGGTTTCCATTGAGATTTTATTAGAGGCTTGAGATCCTCTGAGAATTAAATCCACTGCTTGTCTATAGAACAGATAATGGCAGGGCAACCTTCCCACATCACTGCCTCCTGCCAATGCGGCTCAGCTCTGACCTGGCTACCATTCATGACTGGACAGAGCAGAGCTCATTCTCTATATCCCATTCATAGCCACTGGTTTTTGCAAACAAGGAGCAATTTAGAATCCAATTTGATTATTTTTTTTTTTTTCAGAAGGGAAACCAAGCAGCAAACCAAGCAGGAACTGAGCTGCAAGCCACTAAAATAATTTCAAATAGATTTCATGAATACAATGTGGGTGCTAACAGTGTCAGAGTGCTAGCAATCTAAGGGAAGTAAAGAACTAATAATACAAAATTAAAATACAGAATCATCCATACAGAGCTGCTTCAATCCTTGTGTGTGTGGCATTCAGTGGGGCTGCTTCAAAAACACTCGTCACTTTAGTCTCAGTCTCTATCATTTACTAAAGCAGTAGTTGCAATGCCCTAAGCACATTAGAAAAGTAAGCATGTGATGGGAGAGCTTGTATGGCTGAAAGCTCATCTGTATTTTGCAAGACTAAAAAATTGAAAAAATATATTGCCTCTGCCTACAATCCTCTCTCTAGCTTGCCCCTCAGTCATGTTTGTGCTTCCCGAGAATGCCGCAGTTCAGACAAGTGCTAGGCACTACAGCTGCGATTGCCGTATTTATTATTCCGAATGCCACAGCAATGAGACAGACATTCCTATGTGAGGTCTACGATTTTCCCCCAAATGTGAGGATATTAGCCAAGCTCCCATCACAACGTGAAAACAGTGTGCGTATTTCCAGTGTCATTTCCAGCAACAAGAGGGCAGCAGGGAGCCTCCAGCAGAGCTCGGGATCCAGCAAGAACAGACGGGTGTCAGCTCCTTATTTCCAGTCTCCTTCGAGCAGCGATCATAGATTCATAGAATCGTTTAGGCTGGAAAATGGAGGAAAGCCCACTTCTTGAGGAATATAATACAGCCAAACCCCAAGAGAATACACAGGGTCTTACCATGTTTCTCAAGCAGACGACTTAGGAGCATCCTGCTCAGGCTCTTCAGGATATCTCATATTTGTTTCTTGTTCCTAAAAAATCTGATGGTACAAATAATTTTTCTTCATCATGCATTTATGCTGTTTCACTGGACTCGTAAGGGACAAGCTGAGCTCCTCAGAATTTAGATTTTCAAGAAGTCAGCTGCTGATCTTTCATATATACAATTTAACTTGGTAAATGTACTGGGTCTCCAAAATTAAAGTGGGTTTTGAGGTTGAAACCACCATTTCAAATCTGCAGGTGCATCCTCACCAGTGGGACAGAAGGACCATGAATGTAATTTCATTTTCTACAGGATTCACCGTGGGAAGTATCCCTATCAAATTCTCACCCCTCTGGCTGGCTGTCCACCTCCCTCATAGCCAGGTGTACAGAACTCCACCCAAGACCATATGTCCCCCTTCTCCCCTGAAATGCCCTATAGAGAAGCTACCTGTGAAATGCCCCTAATATTCTGGAAGCATTTAGTGTGCACAACTGCAAAAAAACTACTTGCAGAGGCATTATAGATGTGTTTGGGAAATTCACAAATCAAAGGCAGAATGTGATTATTCCTACTGTTCAGACAAAAATGTAGAGTAGTATTTGTGAATAAATCTGAGAGCAGCTTCACTAAGCAAACTACGGTTTAGCCAGATCCAGAGCTGCTGTCATTCCCTGCGACAGGCCTTCTCAGTAAATCACAGCAGCTGTCCCTCCAGCGCCAGCAGCAGCCGGGAACACAAGGAACCATTTTTTCCCTTTCCAGCACGGAAGCAACACAGGAAAGTCACAGAGCAGCACTGAGTCAGGGCTCTGCGGCACAGTAAATTTCTGAGGCTGCCTGGTATTCTAGGCACATCTTACGGCAATAAACTCCTCAGCATCATATCCCAGCCAGGAGAGAATCTGGAGCAGCTAAAAATATAGCCTCTGCATCTCAGATGCTTGCACACGGCAAAGTACTGCCTGTGACCTCCACACCCTCCTCTCTCAGTGCACACACATCCCCAGGGCAGGTGGGGATTGGCCCCAGTTCACAAGGCAAGGACAAGAGACAGCACCAATGTGATGGGCATTACACACAAATTTAGGAATAAAACTGGGCATCTTATAGGAAGGAGAATTTCTTCTTTCTTGGCACATGAGAAAAGTCAGGTGGGGTCTGCATTGCCTTTGTGTTTGAGGCATTTTGCTTAGCACAGTGAAACACCCCAAAGATTCTGGCATAAGCAGGCACTATAAATCTGAGGACACCACATGTGTGACCGGATTATATATAGCTCTGCTTTCACATTGCCAACTCCAAAACACCACACAAAGAAGATAATGAAATATCCACCTCTCCAGCCGTCGCTCTCTAATCTGAAACGGCATTTCCAGGAGCCATTTTCACTCAACCACAGAGTCTAGGAACAAACACGTTCTCACCCTCCCACTCACTGTCAGACAGCCCCACAACTGGCACGCACGTACACAATCACACACATATTCATTCTCTACATTTCTTACCAAGAGATACAAAAAGTCTCATGTATTTGCAGTTTATCACATGCAAACATACACATACATCTCTCCCCTTTCAGTCATGCAAATACACAATCGAAAATGCATTCTGGGTTAAATTCTATTTTCACTTATGCTATGCAAATATAAAAGCTGAATACTTCCATTAAGATAACAGATTTACAACTGTGTAACTGAGATCAGAATATGGTGCTGACTCTCTCATACATAAATTTCCATAGTTGCTCCTGAATTTGTCTTTTTCCTCAGCCGCCTCTCTGTGCATTAATCATTCAACATTTAAATCAGCCATCCACTTGCTTCTTTTTGCTTTGTCAATGAAAATTGTTCAGCATTAATTATAAAACTCATTCTCTACTGAGGTTTTCTTGGCTTTTTTTCATTAGTGGGTGGAAGTGTCAATTTACAGTCATCTTGTTCTGTCTTCAAAAATACCCTGTGTACCAGCTATACTGCAGAACACATTCTCTGTGTGAGAGCGCCTGTAAATGTATATGTGAGCTAGTGAATGTGTGAGCTTGTAAATGTATATGCAAGATTGGGAATGCATGTGCATACATGTGTATATGTAGAAAAGATATGGAGATGGTGTTTGAATTAGCAAGGCTAAATGTTTCTCAGGCTTTATTTTCCAGTTTGAATTTTAACCATTTTCTGAATCAAAAGATTTTCATCATAGCAATACAGGTGATTTCAGGTTACAAAGCAGAGTTTATGGCAACTGTAAATGTGTTCAAAATCAAATATCTTTGGTGACAACAACACAATACAGATCTAATTTTATGTAGTGGTAAAACCTCTCCAGATTTGCTTTCATATTTTATAATCAAAAGGATTGGACATTCCTGGTCCAGCATCTTGTGCAATTTTGCAGTACAAAACCAATGCGAGTGCCACAATGCACATGGTAAAATAATAAACCAGTATGCTGCAGCCAACAGCACATCACAAGGTAATAAAACACAAGGGCTAGAGAATTTGGTTTAAATGGGAAGCATTTCAGTGTATGGACTGAATACAGTAAAGGTGGAGGCTGACTAAACTTGTCTTTGCAGGTATGATTTTCACAATTGTGAATCTCTTACTCTGTTACTACAAAGCAGAAAATACACCAGCATGTAAATGTTTTCCAATCTTTTCATTATACTGGGATGCTGCAACCTATATTTAACCCAAGGGGAGGGATGTTCTCAAAAAACAATTCACTCCTTGGCAATAATTTCTGCTACCAGTTACATAAAATGTTAGACCTCTTTAGCTGCCAAGCAGGGATTACAAAAAGGAGGGGGAAAAGGCAACCAGGAAAAAGCTATATCTCTTTGCAAAAATTTATTATGAAGTACATAAGATCCAAATCAAGAAACTACAGTAATCTCCCAGGCAACAACAAAAAGATCAACAGTGCAAGTGCAAATGCTCTTCCCCTTCTGGGATTCTGGCATGAGTAATGTCGTATGGTATGTCATAGTGCAGTTACTGTGTCATGCCCTTCATGGGGGCCTTGTTTTGAGGAAAAAGATGGTTCAGGCAACCAGGTCTCTTCCCTTCCCTTCCCTTCCCTTCCCTTCCCTTCCC
>JACBWW010000004.1:17220705-17237720 GCA_020086605.1 Lanius collurio | reverse complement strand
AGACTAAAAGAGCTGTGGCCCCAGCTCTGACATGGCTTCCCACCCAGAGCAGAGTCTTCCAAACACCCCATGCAAAAGTGCTTGGCAACCCTCCTTACCTTCCCCTCCATGCCTGCTGCTGTGTCTTCCTACAGAAAGTAAGAGGTACTCCATCTTGTCTTCTTTTCTCAAGTAAAATAACCTCTTCCAAGAAAGGCATCTTTGCCATTATAAACACATTGCTTCTAGAAATTCTTATTAGCAAAGCTACACTGGTCAGAAATCATTTGTACCATATTCCTGTCAGTAGGGCCAGGACAGACCAGCCCTTAGATGGACAGAAAAGAATTTTATGCCAAATTCTAATTTACACCCATAATTTTTTAGAGTTCTTGACAGCATGAAGGAGCATTGGAAGAAGCATATAACATACCTGTTTTGACCTTGCTTGCACTTCTTACTAGTGTGAATGAGAATTTGGAACTCTGAGTCCATATGTGCCTCCAAATTGCTTCCAGTTTTTCTACATGCTTATTTTAGCAGTAGTTGTCACCCATGTGTATGCAAATTAAGCTTGCAGAGGAGCTCTGAGTAATAGGGAGAAAGCAGCCTACCACTGTTTATTAGACTACAGCTGATGCCACAGT
Organism: Lanius collurio; assembly: GCA_020086605.1. Taxonomy (NCBI): domain Eukaryota; kingdom Metazoa; phylum Chordata; class Aves; order Passeriformes; family Laniidae; genus Lanius; species Lanius collurio. The sequence goes on along the minus strand of JACBWW010000004.1, from coordinate 17,237,094 downwards.
AAAAAATGCTGTTGGTAATTTTAGTTCCTTTCCTCAGGGACACTTCCCGCTCTTCCACATCATTATGAAAACTGCTGGTGACAATGCATCTGATCCCAGTACTGGGAGCTCCTCACAGAGACTCATAACAAAACAGGCTCTTGAGCCTGATTTTTTCTTTTTCTGCTAATCTTCCAAGTCTGGATCTCCTTTATCTTCCAGATCAGAGGTGAAATGCATGGCATGGCAGAACAAACAAGGCTTTTCTATCCTTTGCTCATGGATCTCCTTCTCCTAAAGTCACATAACTTCATTCACAAGAACTGTCAGTTCAATCCCTTTCATAGCCATGATATTACCTGAAAGAATTTTTAATGCACTTAGATTTTAGTATTGTATTTTTACACTTTTCATCTTAGGTTCCATTGTCTGGGAAATCATCTAAGACTTTGAAAGCCACATTTTTCTTCTGAGTGATTCTATCTTTTTCCACTTGGCAAGTGTCACATTTTTCTGTGATTTTCTTATGGGATTTAAAGCAACAGGAACATTTTTATTTACTTCTCTCACTGGGCATTCACATCATTGCTCGTTTCCCTCGAAGAATTTACAACTCCAGGGTTACTGCACCAGCAAAATCATCTAAAGAAGGCCATCTACTTTGTCTGATCTCCAAAGCTGGTGGCAAATTTTGCTTTTTATTTAAGTGAAAATTTTCAGTTATTCAGACACAGAGATTCAAGTTTCCAGCCACTTTACATATTAGGCATATACTAAATTTGAATGAAATCATTTGCACATGTGCAACCTACATTTATGCATGCAAATCAGGCAATTAGGTACAAAATTACCTGATTTGCATACCTAATGCTAGAACTGAGCAAATAATATGCAACAAAAAAACATATTCTATTAATATTATTTTCTTCTCTTCTGAAATTAGCTGCAACTGGATTAGAAAATACTCAAGATTTTCATCACTCAAAATGATTAGTCTATCTGATGAACATTTCTGGGTCTACTGATATGTTGGCTAATTACACATCTCAAATTATACCGATTTTGTATCATGTTTGGTAACCTAGCATGAAGTTTATAATAAAATGTGCAATACTACCTTTTTCACATTTAGAATTCAACTTAAAATTCATTTGTACAAATAAATCTTGCGCGCATTAATATTAAAGCATAGCAACACAGATGCCCCCAAAATTTGCTTTTGAATTCAAATTGAATTTTTTTGCTGTTTGTGCAATGCAGCTGCTTTTCCATGCACACAAATATGAAGCTGCTGTAAAATCATCTGAATACGTAGAAAAAGAAGCCAGTGAAGACAGTTTGTGGAGTCTGGAGGGTATTTCCTACAGGCCTGCAGTTGTAAGCCGACAGGTCACACCTCACAGAAGAAACAAGAAGCTTTTCCTCACCACAGCAACACTAGAGGGGCCTGCCTTACTGCAAGGTAAGTGCATACCCTGGGAGGGCTCTTGTGACACCTTTGACCCTGACCTCTCCTCTTTCATGGCTCCTTCTGCCTCCTACTGCCTCCCTGCTCAGCACATGTACCAACACACTTCGTTTGGTTTGCTTCCCTTTGCAGTGCTCCGTCTTGCTCAGAAGGCAAACTCCTCAGGCACAGACCTGTCCTATTTGTCTACAAAGTCTTATGCATACTAAGGGGCTTTAGCTGTAGAATAAATAAACAATAACTGCACTTCTGCTGTGGTGCAGAGACATTTTTGCATGTCTCTAACTGTTCTCATGGGCTTATCTCCAAACCCCTTCAAGCAGTTGATTATAATATTTAGGATGGGGTCACCAGTACTCTTTCAGGTAAGGGCAGATCTTGGTTCCTGTCATGGCAGTACAAAGCTCCACATAGCATCCATCATTTCATTCCTCATGCATCTTAGCATTTGCTTTCTGATCAGATGCCCATTTTACAGACATGAGCTTCTGATAAGTTATCCAGTGGCAATCAGACCTTTCCCACAAATACTCTGGTACCTTTAAAAAATTAGGCAATAAGCTTAGGAAAATTATTTCCTCACAGAATGCACAACTGCGTGTGCCATAAATATAACCTGCTACTGTCTGGATCATTCACCTATCAGCAGTGTGCCAAGTCCTACTGATTTGATTATTTTATGCTCAAATAGCACTTTCAAACATTTCAACATCCCCTCTTGGTTTTTCTCCTTTAGTATTTAAATCATAAACATTTCTAAAACAACCATGTCTTTGTTTTCTAAAAACCATGTTGCACATCTTTGGCTGATATGTGAATATAGCAATAAAGACCACCAAGGTATTTGACAACATCCACATTTAAGAACCATCATCTTGCAACAACCTTGCTGCTCAGTATCTGTTGCCTCTCATTTCAGGAACTTCTTTGTTTCTTATTCATTGACAAATTGGTATTGAGGGACTCTTCACCTCATAACCTATTGGTCAATTATAATTAATTTTATTTCCAGTGCCTCTGCTGCTCTCCAAAGTTTTGCTGCTCATAACTATGCCGTCATTTGGCTTTTATGTGCCTATCACAACAGCTCCAGAGCATCTCTCAGGCATTTAAACCCAGAAAATTCTGCATGTCTCCCTTTCCTTTTCATCCCCACCTGCTGAAGGATAGAGTTTGTATAATTTTCCTTTCTTGCCTTTGCCACCGGCACTTGTTCTTACTTCAACCTCTATTTCAGGTTAAGGGTCTCCAGATCTCCTTGACACACATCCCAAAAGAGGTACATTTCCATTTCTTGATCTTTCCTGACAGCAACCCTCCCTTTCAACATTCAGCAATTTCATTTCCATAAGGAAACATATACAGAAGCAATTCAGCACCACCCCTGTAAGCTCAGGGATTTGTAAGAGGCACTGGAAAGTCCTGCAGGCCAAGAATGTAAGTGTATCTGTAAGTGATAGCTCAGTTGCTTAGAGTACAGCACTAGTAACAGCAAGGTTGTGGGTTTGATCGCTGTATGGACCATTCACTTAAGAGCTGACTTGATGATCCTTGTGGGTCCCTTCCAACTCAGAATATTCTGTGAAATCTGTAATACTTATTTCAAGCCATGAAGGTAAATAACAACAGTAGTTCTTCTGTCCCATGTAAGGTGTACTTCATTCTAATCCTAACATCTATCACACTTTCAAATCAACAATGACTCACAGTCTTTCATCATTTGTATTTGTCACACAAATCTAATTTAACCTCACAAATGCCCAAAGAGAAAAAAAAAATGTTTTGTAGGAGTTGCTATGCTTATACCACAAATAAAGCTTCTTTGCAACAAATTGCTAAATGTAACCTGTCTCTCCTAAGAACCTGTGGTCCTGGAGCAAACCAACTATTTCAAATCATCAAACCCAGAAGAGAAGGAGCCAGAGGAACTACAGAAAGGATTTAGTAGTGGAAGCAAATTAAATAGATAAATTTGTGTGGTTTGCCTTGCTGCAGCAAGAAGATATGCTCAAAGTGGGATAGACCCTTAGAAAAATCCTTGGGGAAAGTAAACCAGAAGTTCATGCACCATGAAGAACATTGACAGACAAGTGGACTATATCACTAAGAGAAAAACAGAGTAACTACATAAAAGATATTGGCAAAACCAATAGGTATATATATCTTACTGCACTCAGGTGCTATGAGGGAGAAAGAGAGCAATGTAATTTATCTGCTGGTGAAAAACCAGTAGAAGACCAGGAACTCCTCCTGCAGAGTCAACAAAAGCAACAGAAACTGCAGCTTGCACTTCTGCAGGAAAGGCTGCAATGTGTGCTGACATAGGGCCTGGGGAGTACTGCTGGACTGGGAGAAGGTGGTTTGGGCTGGCTTAGCTCAGGGCTGATGGAGTTAAAGCATTACCCACAAATGTACACCTGCATCTCTGGATGCCTAATGCTGCTGCTGTAGAGGGTTAAAATTGAATAGCTGCAGAAAACCTCCCCTCAACAAGATAGGGTCATGCAGCATAGGGAGTGTTGAGCTGTTTGGCTCTGTTCTGGCCAGGCTCAGACTGGCTCCAGAAGCATACTGTCATGGCATCTGGGCTGCATTACATTCATGGGGAATGTGCTCATTTACACCCAGGGAACATCACTACCTGTGGGTTCAGAGATGAAAATAGCCTGAGAATGACTTCCACAGGGTGTGCTGCTACAGCTTAAATGGACTGCCACCCCGAGAACTCCTCCACAAGTAACACAATGGAGGAAGTAGCGTGGAGGGAATGAATTCATGTTAGACTATAGCATTTTGCTACAAGAGGTAATGAATTTCTAGTCCTACACCAGCTTACAGATGGTTCTCCTGAGAACAGGGATACTCCAATGATACACAGCTGACATGCGACCTTGCACAAGGGAAGGGTTTGTTCACTGGAGCATATACAGGTGTGTGCCTATCACTTACAGATATGTGCCATTTGAGACATGGATCTTTGTTCAACAGAGCAGCTTCCTGCATGAGGCAGTTAGAGAAACTCTTGAGTAGTAAGTGAGTGATATAATGTTGAATTGAGACCAAATGGTCTTAAATTGTGTGGGAACTCCACTAGGAACCAAATGAAAAACCAAGAGAAGTCTAGTAACTACATTGCCAGGATTCCTTACAGAACAACAGCCAAAAAGGCTTAAGCAACTTAGTAAAAGAGCTATCCATACACAGACATCTTTAGACATCAAAGAAAGCTGGTGTATCAGTACACATCTCTACAACCCTGAAACAGAACATCATTGAGAAGTCTGTGTGGTAATGGGATGGGTCCCCATCAAACTGCAGAACGTAGTTTGGACAAGACCCTAAGAGTAAGAACGTGTGTGCTGCCAAGGACTGATGCCTTAAATGCTTGCAGTAAGCAATATAAATATGGTGACTCTCAGAGTGCTGGGCAACTCTATAAAGCTCATCTGAGGAGGAGATGGTTTGGAGCAGATGACAGCCTACAGTTCCCACAGACTCAGACCAAGATATGAACATGAAGGACCTGCTTTGAGCAGAGAAACAACCTTGCCCTAATCTGATCCCTTGCTTCTAACATTTGAAGAATTTTACTGGCTTTAAGCATCTTCCATCTTTTCTGGGCTAAAGGACATATCTGACAGCTATGCATGTGCTGGTAAAATGAGGAAGAATACAACTGTATGTACAGGTTCCATGCTGGAAGGATTATTTTCCTTAAAATATTAGAAAAGAAATCTTTAATTTTATATAAGTCCTCATTTACAACAGCAGAAAGGAAATCTGGGGGTTTTTAAAGCGACTTTAACCTGATGCTGTTGTTTTCAACAAAGGCACTATTAAGAACTTTTATTGTTACATAGTTTATGTTGTAAATTATTTCCATAGCAACTTGATCATGTCATATATTCTGGGTTATAACTCAGAGGGAGAGGGGATGGGAAAAGCACAGAGACTACAGAGAGAGACTAAAGAGCAAAACCTGTCCTGATTATTACCTGAAACTTGAATGTTCTTTTTAGTCCAATTTGTTTAAACAGTGTTTATTTGCAGGCAATGTTGAGGATCCAGCCAGGCTGCACCTGCCTTCCCAGGCATGCTCAAACATAGCCTAGGATTGCACATCTTCAAGGAAGAGTAGGGTGGGGTTCCTTCAAATGACAGAACCTTCTGCAAGGAGGAAGCTTCAAGCTGTAACTTGCAAAATATGTACTGTAAAAATCCAGCCATCAGAACACGGAAGATCTATGCAGAGACCTGCAACTAATCACGCAAAAACCTGAAAGGAGCTGCTCTTTGTATTAAGCATGTGCAGTGCAGTTCCCAAGAAATGCTGTCATCAGTTCCAGCATGAGGAAAGACAGGTACAAAAGAGCATGAGAATTTCTGCATTGCTTCCTGTATTTAACTGTCACACAAGCCACTAGACATTCTATCAAGGCTGCTGACTAATGAATCTCTGTTGGCCGCGGGTCCTTGTTAGCACAATGTGACTAGATGTCCACAGATCACACAACTGATACTATTCCTGATGGCTGCACCTCTTGCTGCCTCCCCTCCAGCAGAAATGGTGCAGTGAGCACAGCTGAATGAGTACAGCTGGATGAACAGAAAGTTGACTGCTGGAAGGGAGGGTGAAGACCTGGGGGTTGGAGTCAGAGAACTACTCAAAACCACAGCAAATGTTTGCCAAAATGAGTATATACACTTAGCAAGGTACAGCTCTTGAAAGGCTGCATCTTTTTGATAAGATACACAGCATAATCTTTCATTGCAGGAGATGGGATACAATAAATGTGCCAACTGGCTTTTCTTATCAATGCAGACTGAGTTCTTCAGGGAGGAATTATCTTTGCACGTAACAGGGAGTCAAGAACATCAACAATACTTGAGCAAGTAATAAAAAATACTCCAAAATTTACTGCTGCAGGGAGAGTTCTTTCAGTTTTTTTAATCCCAGATGTTTTGTACTTTGTCATTTTATTTTACAGAAATCAGTTATAGACACTGAGAGACTTCTCAGAGAAAATGTCCAGTATATCAAACTAGATCAAATAAACTTTCAGCATCTACAAGTCAGTGGCCTGTATTTTCCAGGAGCAGACCAGATATTCAGGCTTCCCACTCCCTCCCTAACTCTGCCCCTAGCTCTTACACACATCAAGCCTACAAAAGTGCATTGTCCTTACTCCAGCAGTGTGCCAGTCTGGACATGTTAAATGAAAACCTGAGCTACAATTATGATTTTGCCTCTTATTGCCATGATGTGTGCAGTGAAGAGAAAGATTGCCTCAGATAATCCGGAATACAGCAATTCAAAGCAACCCTCTCCCGTCTTTGATTTGGATGTGGTGTGCTTTCCATCATAGCCAAAGGGGAGCTCCTACCTCTGACACACAGGTATGCACTCTCCTTCACCCCAGCCCTCTGTATGTTGCATCAGCAAGAACAGCAACAGCCTCCAGCCTTGGAGCTATCAGAGTGAAGGACGCACGCTACAGGCAACTGGCCTGGCACCGAACTTGTTCCCAAACACCTGTGTCACACAAGTGCTTTGGAGGTCAGCTGCACAGTCGTTGTAACAACATGCTTTTATCCCAGAGGAAGGGAGACTAGCATTTGGGGCAGTACCCAATGGCCACGGTCTCCCTTGTTCTAACAGGCGTTTGCTGCGTTACCCTGGCTCAAACACTCGAGGTTACCCATCTGGAAAAAGGATAAACGACTGCAGTAACTTGAGGAGTAGTTTCACCCTTTCCTAGGTGCAGTTCTCAATTATGGTTAGCAAAGTCCCAGCCAGCTTTGCATAAAAATCACTTGCTTAAGGAAGGGCAAAACGCTGTTTTGGCTTCAAAACAGACCTGGGGCTGTCCCCCCTGGAGAAGCCCCCTACGCCTCGCCAGTTTGGCAGCCCAGAAGCAGAAGCAGGCTGCTAAATCAGTGGTTTGCCTGAGGAGCGAGCGGAGGCTTGCAGCAGCATGGCTGCTTTCTCTGCACATTCCTCTGGTGACGCTGCTTATTACCCAGCATGCAGATAACCCTGAGTCAAGGCTTTGGTATGAGCGGCGCTGCCAGGAGCTGCGTGCTTGGAATAGAGGGTTACAGTTTAAACCGAGGTGAAGCGCTGTCCCCAGCCAGCTGCACCCTGCCTGTCTCTCCTACTCGGCTGGAGCAAGCCACCCCTTCACCTATTTGCAGAAAAGGAGCTTTCCAGTCCCTCCCCTCCACCCCATCGCTCACCCAGGGATCATTCCCATTGAGAAGCTCTCAGTCTAATAGTAATCCCGACGAATTTAGCTGCTGCTAATAAATCCCACCCTCTGCCCCTCCCAACCTGCCTCCATGCAAATCCATTTGTAGGTTACTTGAACAATAGCGGAGCTGTAATCAGCCCTCCCCTCTGGCAGCCTGCAGGGAGGGAGGGGAGGAGGATGATGACAGTGGGGAATTCTGCTCGGCTCCTTGAAGCTGCACAGACATGTTTCATGTCCCCATTCCCATCCCTTGCGCAGAGGCGGGCAGGCAGGAGGGCAGGCGGACAGGCAGGCAATCACATGGCTGTCTAGGTCGGCCCGAGCCAGCGGCAAAAAACCTGAAAGAACTCTTCCTGAGGCTGGCGACCCTCCCCAGCCCAGCCCGGTTTGGTTCAGTTCTGTTCAGTCCCTGCCTAAGCTGCCATGCTGCAGCAGTGCCAAGCCGCTCCGCGCTGCGGTGGAGCTGCCAGGCTCAGCCTCCACTCACTGAACAAAGTAAAGGGCCTTTGCGCTGGCCAAAAAAAAAAGAGAAAGATACCCCAGTGAAGCAGACTTGAGGGAACGGGTAGCCTGGCACACCCAGCGCTGCCGGGAGAGCAGTGCCAGCCAGAGAGAAAGGCGCAGCTCTCCATTATCGTCCCCCCCACTCTTTGGGGACGACAGAAAACCAGAGCCTTCTCGTTCTTAAAGTTGATCGTGTAGGAAGGGGGCGTTTTTCTGAAAATAAATTGCTATTTGCAGCAGTTCACATCTTAAAGGTTTCTTTGCAAAGGGTCATAAAAGCACCAGCGAGTGCATATGGCCGAGCAGGGCTACGCGGGGGTGGGGAGGGCTATGAGCGGATGCCAAATCAGCTGAAACCTAAGAAGCTTGACCTTCCTCACCTCCACCCCTGCTCCCACCGCCTTCAAAAAACCTTACAAGGGCGCTTCGGGAAGGCAAGGCACACAGCAGCAAGGAGAAAGCAGTCTCAGCCGGGCAACAAGCAGGCTTGTGTGGCTGTGAAGGGGGAGAGAGGACATTTCAGGGTAGCTGCATTCACTCTCAGCAACGCAGACTTATTAACCAGCATGGTTCACTGCATCGAGCCAAGCAGTCAGACCTTGGAATCTTGAACCTACCTAGCCCCAAGTAGCTCAGCCAGTCCAACCAGTCACAGACTGCACTGGCCAGACAGACTTTTGGAGAGCATCCTCCCCCTCCCATTCACATGCCTAACTGCTTCCTTCTGCTGTTCACTCTACAGTTCCCTGAATGGCTGAAGGAGAGTGTGTTTGCTGTCAGAAACTTGAAATGACATGCAATCTCCCATGTTTCTTCTCATGGAGGTAAGCAGGCCCATTCCCAGGGAGAAGAACTGGATTCCTGCAGCCTCCCAGTCAGGGGTGGCAGCATGGGGCTGGGCTGCCCTGTGGCAAACACGTGGAGACAGAGATGTTTGTCTGGCTCCTCAGAGGAGCCCTGTGGTAGCCTCACTCAGTGTACACATATCTAATTCTTCTTTTAAGACATACATCTAGGAACAGACCTTGTATGCTGTCCTTTTCACATCCCCCTATCAGCACAGACATACCCTTTCCCAAACTGCATTACAGGTTTTAAGGTAGTGGCTGAAATAATAAAAGCTTGGTACATGGTTTTCAGACACTTTGAAGATAAACCCAGCAGTGTGTGTTTCTATAAAGAAGGGTATAACTATGCCCTCTGCATCTTGTGGGGGATGGTTGTAAGGACAACTCTGTAGGTACAGAGCTATGTTTTGGGTAGAAAATGCATGCTGTAATGGATTCTGATGGCTGAACGCCAAGGGGGAAGCTGTTCTGCTTCAAGAATAGCCTCACAAGAGTCAGCACTACAGTGACAGTTCAGTACTCTGCTGCAAATCTACAGGATGTGTCACTTTGGCAGAGAAAGAGGCTGCTAATGCACAACACAATCCATCCTACGATGAATGGAGAATGACTGCATACCAAAAAAAAGAAAAAGAAAGAAAATGGCAAGACCTTGGGAAAAGGGAAGCTGCAAGGCAACTACTGCATAGTAAGCTGGGAACCTGAGAGCTCTGAGGACAAAGCCCTTTCCCTTGAGGGGAAGAAAATCTCAGCTCACAAGACACATAAAGAAGCAGACAACCCTTTTTCCAGTGATTGCTGCAGCCCTGCAAAGCTGTGCTGGCAGCCAGCCTATTTGAAGAGATTGCAGTTTCAAAACAATGTTAGTCCGGACTAGTTTGAGGAGGCCAGTATGCTCATATGCACAACATTGCTAAGCAAATAAAAAAGATAACAAGTTTTGTATTAAATTACACCAGTTACCATTGGTAAACTCAAGCTCCTGTTGGAACTGTGTAGTATTTCCCCCAAATGGACACAGCATCTCTTCACTGCACAAACACTTCTATCTCCAACTCACATACAGCTGCCAATGCTAAAAAAATAAACATCCAGTGACACACATGTTCTAACCCCTTTCTAAGAAAATAGGCTACAAGGCTATTAAAAGAAATGTCAAGAATAATCTAACTGGAAAAAAAACAAAAAAAAAACCCCAAAAACAAAACCAAGAAGCAAAACACAACAACCCTCCCTGGGAAAATAAACCATTTAAATACTTCCCCATCACAAGAAGGAATGAGAGCACAATAAATGACCACCTGGACAAATAAATTAACTTACACCATTTATTCAAGCAAACCTTAAATAACTGGCAAGTATGGGGGATGGGAGCATTACTGCCAAATACAGAAATCAGCTGAATCTCTGTACATGAGACTCGGCAGCTCCCTTTTCCTCCTCGAAAAAAGGTTACAACTCGTTTGTCAGCTGAGGACATCTTCAGAAAGAGAAAAACCTATGGAGTGGGTTCAAAGAAATGCTGGCTAGTATGCCCAGACTGGCTGCTTAACGAGCCAGAGTAAAAGAAAAGGTCACATGGTTACAAAAAACCTCCATACAATAAACACCCCATAGCTATGGTTAACTTTAATTATCTGCAGTATTATAATTCACTTAAAGCTTATTTTCCACCTATGTCTACTGCACCTTACCTTTCCTTCGCCTGCTAAAAATCAAACTGATTAGTCTCATAAGTGGGCTTATGTTTCAAAAAAGAAGAGCTTCTCTAAAATTATCTGAAATTTTAAAAATTCACCAAATGGATCTTTTTCTAGCTATAACTACTGATGAATGATATCAAGATTACAGGAGTGGTTCTGTTTATATAAATCAGGGTATTCACACTTCTGTGACACAAATGTTGAATAGCCAGTAGTTCTTCTTTTTTAATGGCAGTTGCAACTCACATGTGAATATTACTTCTCCTTAAGTTTAAACTTGAATTTCAACCATGTGTACAATTTTTTTTTCTCTGCCAGTCATGAGCTTACAATGTTAGTCCCCCCATCTCACAATTTAAAAATAAACTGCTGTGTGAGAATTGCATGCTTAGAAATAACTGAAAATAGGATCCATACAAACCTATACTCTAAAAAACATGTAAATTGTATCCAACAATTAACTCAAATCATATAGCTTGAATCTAACAATTAACTCAAAACATTCTTTTTCTGCATTACTTCTTTGATCCATTACATAAGAACAATACGTTGGGAGATTTTTAAGCACTGATATATCACTTGGCAGAAAAAAAATAAATAGATATATACACACACAAAGTCATTGTCTGAAATCACAGATATAGTGATGCCAAATACTAAATCTCAAAGCATAACAAACCCCTACCCCCTCCCCGCGCACATGAAACAGCCAGAGTGTGTATCTATACAAGACAGCAAAGATCTGTAGGCACACTAAGCATATAGTCTCAAGGCTTCTACCATCCTTCCCACCAGGAATACAAATCAAGTATGTATTAAGACCGAGCAGATACCAAATGCCATCCAGACTTTTCTTTATACAACTATGGGGCTTTGGCGGGTGAGGATCCTTACTATTCAATAAAACTAAGAGCTCATGACCTATGATACTGTTGCATTTCGAACAGCTCTATGTTCTGCTGGTCAAACTGCAAAGGATTTCTGCAGTGCTGCTGGTTTTGTCTCAGGTTTTCCCCTTTCCACCATTTGCCTCACTGGAAAGGACAAAGTTCACATTAGGTTTGTTTGCATTTTCTAGCTAGCATGAGGCCTGTGTATTTACTTTGCCTGTTGATCACTTAACAGGTATTACACTGCTCGCCTATCTCCAGAAAATGCCAATGTCACACAGAATAGTTAATTATACAAAGAATCACATATAATCATTGCCAAAAAGAAAGCATTCACTTCAGTGCTTAAAGAAAGCTTCCTTGCCTGAAAACACAATAAAGCCCCTGAACTGTTCATCAATTCAAGTTATGAAAGGCCAGTGCCTAAATGGGCTAGCAACCCACCAGCTGCAACACCAACTGTAGAAGCTGTTATTTAATGCTACCCTTTTTTGTGCTGTGTTCTGCTACAGTCCTGCCTTACCATGAGTTTATGGCTAATGTCAGACTTTGACAATCACTCGTAAAATCAACTAAAACCATTAATCACATGATGCTGGGGTTGTTTTGGTTTTTTTTGTTTTTTTTTTTTTTGGTGAAAAGAGCTTCGTTTTAAATCTCAAGCCTTATTAAATTGCGCAAGCAATGTATGCATCCTGTATTGCAAACAGCTTGCAGCTGGAGAGCTGGTGGGGGGGAGAAGGGAGGAGGAAATGAGATGCAGGAACAGTAAATAGAAAATGCTTAGTCAGCAACCGTTACTGCAACATTAAAGGTGAAATGTAAATAGGCACAATGCCAAGATTTGAGTAAGTTTGATAACACCATCAACATCATCATCTTACTACATATAAGTGAAAATGTGCATACAAGTGCCACAATTATCACAACAAACTGCAGACTCTTGGTATAATGGAGACCTTTAAAAAGGCAACATGGCTTGCACATACTGCCTAAGCTTTGAGAAAAATAAAACTTGCTACTCGAGAAGTATTAATATCAATTGAATTTATTACAATTTACTAAGCTCCAAGGCACATTACAGTGTTCTGTTAACTACAGAAATGTATAAAGGACAAACAGAGCATGTTTCTCATGTACAGCATTTTGCTCTACTGTTCAAAAGCATCCGTGCATCAATAAAAGCAAAAACAAAAAACACATGAAGATTAAAAACGTTCAGATCAATAGAAACAAACTGAAACATTTTCCTTACAAACTTGCAACAAAAAATACCCTCCCCCCAGAGCCACCCCACCGTTTTGCAAAAAAAAAAAAACAAAAACAAAACAAAAAAAAAAAAAAAAGTAAAGTAAAAGACTAACACTCAGGGCTTGTAAAACATAAGCTGTCACCATTTTTGTAGCAATTTTTTAGGCATCAACACTGGCCTTGGCAAAAAAAAAAATTGTCTTTTTTTGTGTTTTTCTTCTTTCAGAGAAGTGCATACATTTACAAAAATACACACCAGCAGCAGGTAATCGCTAAGGGCTATTAACTTTGTACCTAGCCAACACACTGCCAAAGAAATGAGAACAGGTATTATGTAGTAACCAAACAATATTATATTCTGTTTAACAAAAACCAGCTCTATCCTTCAAATGAAGAAGAGTACATACCTTTGTTTCAAAATATAGAAACATACGACGAAAATAATGTCTATACATAAGACTAACTTTTGCAGTTTGTTATATTCACAATTCTACATCTTCAGGAGTCTGAAGGGATTGGATTTCTTACTCAAGGGTCTCTCTCCTTTTTCACTTTAACGTCCCCAGCTAAAATGGTCGCGATCTCGCCCTGCATAAATGCCCAAGGCACATTGGAACCGACTAGGGGGCATTTCTCTCCACTGGGGCAGTAGACTTCGCCAGTCGCCCCTTGGGCCTTGATGCTCTCTCTTGAACAAGGGAAGCAGAACTTGTGGCTGGGCACAGAGGGGCACTGAACAAAGTGGGTGTCCTCCAAGCGTTCGTGGCAAATGGTGCAGCACAGGGGCCCACTGTTGGCCATGGGGGAGTCCGGAATGTTTTGGGGGTGCACTTGGTCCATGGCGGGGTGGGTGCTGGGGGGAGGAGGGGCCACTTGCAGGTTCATGTCCCCGTTGCGGGAGGCCAGACGGCGCTGGCCCGGCACCGAGGCCGGCGACACGGGGCTGCTGCTGTTCCTGCGGGTGGACGTGGTGGAGTGCACCGAGCTGCCGTCCTTGGGCGAGTGGGCATTGCCCAGTGTGTCGGCCACCGACATGAGCGCGGCCATGGGGGACTGTCCGTTCTGGGGGGCGGACTCGGGTGGCGTGGTCCGGTTGGAGTGAGGCCCGAGGGGCGGCGGCGGCGGCGGCGGGGGGCCCCCGCCGTGCACCGCCCCGAAGCCCCCGGCCGACATGGTGAGCTTGAGCGCTTCGCTCTGGCTGGCCATCCACTGCTGCCGCTGTTGCTCGTCGCTGAGCTTCAGAGCCCCCTCGGCCGAGTCCGAGGGCTCAGGAGAGGCTTTCCTCTTGCGCATCGCCCCGCCGCCGCCGCCGCCGCCGCCACCGCCAGGTCCCCTAGAGGCGGCGGCCGTGCCCTGCGCCCCGCCAGCCCCGGCCCCCGGCCGCGGGAGACTCACCAGCGCCGTGGGCAGCATGGGGCAGCTGGCGTCCAGGTAGGGCTGCGGCAGCATGTCGGCGCCTACCAGCTCCTTGAAGAAGCGCACAGACTCGGGCAGCAGGTCCCCCAGGAGCCGCCAGTCGCCAGAGCCATGCTTCTTCTCGTACTCCAGGTACTTAAAGCCCGAGGAGAGGCCGCGGCCGAAGTCCTTCATACAGTCCTGGTACATCTGCTTGGCCACGCCGGAGGCGCTGGAAAAGACGGTGCCGGAGCCGCTGGGGTACTCGATGAAGAGCTTCAGCTCATAGTCCATGCCCGGCTTGGAGACGGCGTCGAAGGCAAAGACGCGGCCCAGCAGGGCGTGATCCTTCTTGAAGCGCACCTCGTAGGGCGTGCAGCCGGCCAGAGTGAGCAGCGTGTCCCGCACGATCTTGGGCTTGCTGGCCCACTCCTCGGCCCGATTCCGCAAACTCTCGCTGAGCTCGGCCAGCGCCTCCGCGTTACGCTGCTTCTCCTTCAGCTCCCGCTCTTGGTCACTGCTGGATACTGAGCCCGGCCTCTTGCCGCAGGCCTCGGAGGACGAGCCGCCGCCTCCCCCGGCACCGCCGCCGCAGGTGCCCCCTTGGGAAGAGGCGGAGGGAGCGGGGGGACCCCCGCCGCCGCGGCCGCTCAGGCCCCCGTGCGGCGGAGGCAGCGCCACGCCGGAGGCGGCGGGGCCGTTCAGCAGCGTCTGCGGCAGCAGGTTGGGGGGCACGTTCATCTGAGCGCCGGCGGCCCCCGGGGGCAGGCCAGACACGAGCCCCGCGTGTGCCCCGCGACGGGAGGAGGAAGAGGAGGAGGAGGAGTTGGGGCTCTGCCGGTTCAGCTCTGGAGGCCCGTCCTCAGGCGGCTTGGGGAAGCCATTGGGCCCCCCCAGCCCGTTGGGCAGGCGGGCGCCATGGCTGCTGCCCAGGCTGCCCGGCGGCGGCGGGTACTCGAAGCGGCTGCGCTGCTCCGCCGCGGCGGCGCTGAGCCCGTAGCGGTCCAGGCTCGACTGGGTCAGCCCCGCCGAGGCTGCCTTGGAGGTGGCATCCACATGGTTGAGCTGCTGCTGGGCCGCCGCCGCCGCCGCTTCCTTGGCGGAGAGCGTCACTGCCTTCACTCCGACCGGCGGCGGGGGGCCCGGAGAGCGACCGTCCTGGAAGCAGCCGTGTGCCCGCTTCAACTGCCGTGCCGTCTCGATCACGAACTCGATGCGGTCGGCGCCCTCGTAATTAACACAGCCCCGGCAGACGGGCTCCGTGAAGTCCCAGATCATAGCCCAGGGCATGCGGGGCAGATCGCAAAGGTAGCATGACTGCCTCCGCGACGAGGACACCTGCGCGGCGGACATGGTGCTGCTGGCTGGGGAGCTGCTGCCGCCGGGATAGGGGCTGGCTCAGTCTTCCCCCCCGGGCTGCAGGGGGGGGGGGGTGGCTCTCCGTACCTGATCCTGTTGCCCCTTCCAGCAAGGGGGATCGTCTGCTTTTAGCTCGCTCCTACTGCCGGAGATGCCTACTTCTTGTCCTGCCGCTGCTGCCCCGGTGGGGTGGGAAACGCTTCCACTGGTCCTCCGGGGGGCTGATTGGGTGGGGGTCGCCTTCTAGCCGATTCTGTTTCCCTGCGCTCTCTAGCTCTCCGCTTGCTGCTGCTCCTCCTCCGGGAGGAGGCGGAGGTGCACGGAGGAAGATGGGGGGGTCACCTTCCACCCGCCACGGCTGCCTCGTGAGCTTGCAGTTCGGTACGTGCTGATCCACCGCCGTGAGCAAGACAGGGGCACCCGCACGGAGCTGTTCGGTCTCGGGAGCGGCGGCTTCCCCGAGCGCCGGCGGAGCTGTGGCAGCCCGGGAGCAGCAGCGGCGGCGGCAGCAGCGTGGCGAGCGGCGCCGCCTGCTCCTCACTCACATCCTCGCCGCTGCTCGCAGTCCGAGCGCGGGGTGCTGCGCGCCGCCGCGTGTGGCTGCGCGCCCCCTCCGCCGCGCCGAGCTCCCCCCGCGCCGCGACGCCCCTCCCCTTCTCCGCGCCGCGCTCCCGGCTCGGCTGCACCCGGGCGGGGCCCCGCGTCACCGCCGAGCGCCCGCGCCCCGCTCCCCTCCCCCCT
>JACBWW010000004.1:17133441-17215706 GCA_020086605.1 Lanius collurio | reverse complement strand
ACACGGCCTTTATCTTTTCTGAATTCTCTTTTAGCTTATGTTTTCAAACTAATTAAATCATATGTGATTCTGAGTTTTGTATCTGACATCAAATCCTGCTGGTTAAAACAATGAGCATATTCAAATCAAGATAAAAGCTACTTGTATACATTTATGAAGCAATTTCAAAATTACAAACAAGGCTGTATTTCACAAGCCTTTGCACAACAATGAGCTAGGCCAAAGGAAATATTTCTTCCTGATTGCTTGGGATTAGTTTTTTTTAATAAATAAATGTGAAGTTAACTGTAATTCTACTGTAATATCTTTACCTGATTCTCTCTGGATTCTAGCCTATGGTTGTCATGGTAATTTGATGATTCTGGCTTGCTTTCTACACATTCTGTTTGTCTCATTGGATTTCCTGATTATTCAGAAAACTCTTAACAAACCCTCCCTTCTCTCTTCCTTTGCCCCTATCCTGGGCTCAATCCTGCTTTTTTCATTCCTTTGGCACAGAGGAATTTGTACTATTTTGCTACAAATCTGCTAGGGAGAAATTGCTTGCTTCACTTACCTGAAAATGGAGATAATGAGATAAGCATAAATACTAGAGCTCTTCTTAAATTATCTTCCATAGTCTATGATAGGGGATAGAGAGGAAATGCAAAAAGAACTGCATATTGATTTCTTGTAAAGTATTTGGATCTTAATCCTATAGATATTTAGGGTTTAACTGCTGCATTTCTGACAGCAGAAACATGTATTTTCAAATGTGACAGACACATTTGTACCTAGAGCAAGAGAGTCAGAATATATTCTCTCTATATGACAAAGCAGAAGCAATATTTTTATTCAGGGGTTCAGGTGGCAATTTATGCCAAAAGAAACAAACTGGTCATGCTTTGAATGCACCAGTGAAACTCAAAGAAAAAGGCACACTGCCAAGTAATATTTAGCTCGAGTGTGTAGTTACAAAAGGTTTATGTTATTGATATGTGCATATTTTAAAATCACACCACATTAAATTATGTATACAAAATATATATGTACATATTATAGATGTATACATAATACATATGTATGAAGGTATATAAAATTGCTTTTCTGGGGGCAGGGGTTATTTGGTTCTTCCCCAGACAATACATGATTTTGTGATAAAAGCATAGATCTATCATTTGTACCTATGGTTACTTTAAATAATTTGCTTAAATATTACATCTCATGTTACTACCGTTAATAGTCCTTGTACATTTAGCCTCTACACTCTTCAAGAAAGGGTATGTATTTTATTGTGCTGGTCAATACCTCATACGACTACACCCTGAAATCATAAGAATCTCAAAGAATTATTTCAAGGCAAGTAATGCACCATCATTATGAGTCATAACTGAAACTATGGTCCAATTTAATACAATTTTGACCCAGTAATTTCCACTATACACTGTCTCTGCAATGTATCAATGGAATCTGCAATCCTTCTGAATTAAAAATATCTGTATCAACTAAAAGTACCTGTATCAATGAAATCTAAAAAATTCTTCTGTGTGGCCTCTTTTGCTTAGTTCTTCTCTTTGTTGTACTGTAAAGCACATTTGGGATTTCTTACTAAATCCTTTTGATGGCAACATGCTGTGGAATCTGCTAAACTCAGTAAGCAGTCCAGCTGTGACAGTCCCTCTGTCCCAAGCCATTGCCATAATGTAGGAAATCAGTGACATCATCTGGCAGTCTGTGACATCACCCTGTGGATCACAAGACTAGTAAAGGTTGCTGTTGGTGTCACAGTATTTGTCATGTGAGTGGAATGTTCACACTCGATTTTAAATGTGAAAATGCTGCTAAAATAAGCCCTTGTACCTATAGATCTATTTGGAATTTTTTTCAACGGTACAAATCTCATCTTCTTACTTTGATTTTCAAATTTTAATTGTCAGTAAAATAAAAATGACATATTTTATCCAATTCCTATGTAGTGCAATAAAACAGCAACAAACACATTTTCTCTTATGTGCTCAAAACCACGTATCTCTGCTACTCAGCAGAAAAGGTTTCAGTAAATCACCTATAGGACATGTAATGTTAAAATGTTCTTAAATTTACTTTAAATTCCTATTTATTCATGTATTTCTACAATGTAGACACTGCAGAAACTCAATAGACCTTACACTTCATACTTAGCAAAAAAATTATGCCCTCTGTTCTCTGAAAAGAAGACTGAGCAGGGCAATGGTCTATTTTACATTCTGCTAACACCTAATTATTTTTATGAAACATATCCAGTAGCATTTATTATTCAAGCAATCATAAATATTTACAAAGAAATTATAGTCTTGAAAGCAACCTACATGCTGATGCTTTTTTTTTCTTTTCCTAGAACGTTGCTTGTTTACATACTTGCTAATTGTTAAAATTCAGTAATCTGTAGTGATCTTACTTTTATTAGTGTAAATTAGTAAAGTCTTGCTGCACAAATTATCAAGGCTTAGCCATGCAACTGTACTAGGCTCAGCTAATTCGTTTAAAAGTCAGTGTGCTCCAGTCCAATTTTTTATTACTGTTATCTTTAGTTCTGTGAAGCCTTGGAACATTTCCCAGTCTGGATCTACAGAAAGTTTCCCAGGAAAATGTATAAAGAGCCTGTGTTCTGCTTTACTCTGCAGTGCCTATGTGCTTTTGGTGAGCTAGGTCTTTGAAGACCCAGCCCATGCATGGAGTCCAGTCAGGCTGAAAAATTTAGCAATTGAGATATTTTTCAGTCCAAAATCTCTTTTAAACAAAGGTGTGGTTTAGAAGGACTGGCTGCTTCTGACCTCTTTCAGCCTCTTATTATTGCAGCTTCTATGATGTAAGGCAGAGTATGGTTGAGCTAAAGTAGCTGAAGCTCAGGGAGAAATGCTGAGAACAGCTGTTTTACTGTAAACATTAACAGGGGTTTGACTTCATTTGCAAGCTGGGAGCATTCACAGTTTCTGCACAAATAATACTTCGGGAATTTGTTCTAGATGTTCACAGCACACACAAAAAAATTATCCCTTCTATACATTACTGCAGCTTTGAATGAAGCAAATTCTCTGCAGAGAGATGCATTCCATTTAAATCAACAGGGATCTTTTCACGCTAATACACAGCTTCACACAGATGATACAGACATACACCCAGGGAAAGAAAAAATATTTATCTGCTTTAGCTATTTCTAAAGCTCCTATCACATTAGTATCTAAGTGCCAATTAGATACCAAAAATACTCAGTTGTAGCAGACACTGATGTCTGCTGATTATTAGAGTTACAAACAGAATTCTATCCAAGAGGGCAGAGAGGGATTTGAATGCTTTCCCCCTAGCTCGGTGCTGCAATTCATGGATGTTAGGAAACAAATTTCAGACCTCATTTCCTTCATTACATTCTCGAGGCTGCTTTATTCTGAAGCAAATGAAAAATCTCAGACAAAGTGACCTTTGCAGAGAGCAGGGGGGACATTCACTCACATCACATGCATCTGCATATGCACACACAGGCATATGGGCCAGATCCTCCAGACACTGAAAGCTGGTTTTTTGCCACATTATCAATGCAATGGAGTCTGTGAGGCAGCTCAGCCAGCTACTTGTGCATCAGCCAGTGCAGATATGACAAAGCCTCAGCTGGTTTGCAGCCACTGCAGGGACTGCAATGGCTCTTCTTTTCCTGAATCCTTGTCAAAGGCATACAGTTTAGAAATGGCTGGGCCAAGCCTATTTCTCATGGAGTCCTAGTTACCAGGGTAGTTTCTTGGGTACAATGGTAGCCCCTGCAAAATTCAGTAGCTCTGCTGGTGTTACGGTTTACACAAGGGACCATGCTGGCAGAGAGACAGCCCTAGGATGATGCAAGGATGGCTTAAAGCTGCATTTTCACCACCCTCTCTGAAGCCTGCCAAAAACTGCTTGGCCAAAGCTTGGAGCCTGGGCAACAGTCCCTACTTGCAGACTCCTAGAAACTCCCCATATAAAATATAAAGCTATATAAATCCTCACTATCTTCTTCATTTGCTACTATTATGGTTCACAGCTAAGAAGCATAAACTCTGCTCAGCCCTTTGATAAAAGACTAAGGCAAACTTGGAATCCAGAAAGGCTGGTTAAAATTCATCACTTCATCTTAAAGTTGTGCCCATGCTGTTGGATGCAGAACCCTTAAAATGAGAAATAAAATTAACCAATCGGACATATGACCTTTTTAATGTTCCCAGGACATTTCCCACAAATCTGGAAGTATTGAATATAGTGTACCTCTAAAATTCAAAGGTAGCTAACTATAATCTGTTCTTAAACTGTTCGTGTTTATGCAGGATAAGGGGAGGTTTTTGTGTCTGTCCTGTTTTATAGTGTTAATCTCTTGTGCAGTGAAACAGCTACTGCTTCCTCCTCCAAAGTGGCTGTTGCTTCAGATCATGATGTGTTTTTACACTTTGGGATGAAACAACATAAAACCCTGTCTACCTGCTACAGCTGTAAATAATGCTTCTCTTGCATCCCTGTATATAGTGGAAAACAAAAATATTCTGAGTGCCATTTATTCCTGACCCCAGGTGTCTTTAAACCTCCAATTAGAGTTTCACCATCCCTGTGTTACAATGGAAGCTTTGAAATGCACCTGAAAATATATCTTTTTTCTTTCCTTCCTTCCCTCTGACAGGATTTCAGACCTCTGGAACCACATCTGTTGTGAGTTACCTTTCCCTAGTCATGCTTTTTATTGTACAAATGTTAAAAAAGAAAAAACTACTCAGTTGTTTGCCTAGATCTTGTAACCAAAGCAAGGCCCCATCCTGTCCTCTTCCACTGCCCATGCCTATAATTTCTTCTCAAGCTGAATGCTGAATGGGGCTAAAGCCAGCATACTATTATGTTTGGAACCGGGTTCAATCCAGGAAAATGATACAAATGAACCTGGGAAATAAACTGCAGCTTGAGAAAGTAATAAAGCATGTTAGAGTGCTCATGTGTAACTGGAGACGAAGGAGTTGGTTCCAGAACAGGGACTGGAAAGGACATACTGGCACCTGTGTAATTTGTGAACCACTGAAGTCAAATTCTTTCCTCTGTGTCTTGGCAAGCCCATGGATCAGATGAGATGCTGTGGCCTGGCCAAAAGAGAGACTGCTCTGGCACTAGAGAAAACTCTTCTATAGCCAATTTTTCCTGTGCTAATAGCTCTTCTCACCACCTCAAAAATGCGCCCTGAAGCACCAGCCCAAACTCCCTTTCTACAACTAGATGAAACATCTGTCACCACCACTAGAAACATTCAAACAAAGAGTACGATGAGGCACCTTACAGCACTGGGCCAGCAAAGAATAGCCCTGCTCAGTGCTGGCAGCACACATTCAGGCCACTTTATCAAGGCTGGTGATCCTGAAGGGCACTAAATGCTCTCTCCCAAAGTTTCCAGAGAAAATTATGTCCTAAAGTTTTGCCGTTATATTGAAATTTCCATTAAACATCCCTGTAAGTTGAACCATTTGGTCTTGTTGTCTGTTCCCATTTACTAATCTCACCTAGAAGCCTTCTTGCCTACAAAGGTGCCAGACATACACAGCTGTCCACCAGGAAACAGATGTAACCAACAAACTGGGTAACAACAGTAGCCCACACTGCTTTTCCTCTGTTAAAAACAGGACCGTTAAGGTTTTTAAGATCTGAGAGAGGCTGACCTCTAAGCATACAATTCAACAATACTGACTTACAGTCCAAATTATAAATACTTTTTAAAAAATTTTGCCCATTCCTCAATTTGTCAGAAATAAAACCTCATTTCTTAAATAAGACACTGAATTTGAAAACCAGTATGCCACTTCTGGCCCTCACTGCTGTCCTGCAACTCATGCCACCACTATAGCCCACTTCCAAATGTCCTTTACACCAGTGAGACACCTCTGGTCATGAAGAACTGCACATATATCCCTTCCTAGGGCTTCCTTTCAGAATGCTAAACCAGTCAGGTTTAAGGTAATCACTGCAAAACTGTAGAAGTTCAGGTCAGAAACTGAACTCCCAAAAGCCAATCATATTGCAAATGTTCTAGGGGAAGTGGGGGGTAGGGGGGAATGGGGAGTGGGGGGAATGGATGGAGGGGGGAAAGATTCCTACGATTTTCCTCAAACATTTTTCAAAGTCAGTTTTTTCTCCAAATATAATCCAGAACTTCATCTGGAAGGGTGTGTGTTTATTCCAATCCAGGCAGTCTTTGGGGGAAACGCATAAAACACCAAACTGTATCACAAACATTTTTGATTAGAAAAACAACTCCAATCTAGTTTGTTATCTGAAAATAGGCATAGTCAAGCTTCTGTAATGGGAAAACGGCTGCATCCTCTAACAGGTCAAAACAAAAATGTACCCTAGTCAAAGATAAAGTCTGACCTGATTTTTGTAGCTTTTAATTTTAAAGCAATCCAGAAGAGCCAAAGGAATAATGGAGCACTTGTAAGAAGGAATACAAAAAAAACATCAGTGGGAAGGGAAATATGGAGACTCTGAATCTCTGAAATAGACTTCGGAGGTGATAGCCTGAGGATCAGGTTCAATGTGGGAATTAGTTACCCAGAACTTCAACCCCACAGTGCCAAAGTGGAAGGTCCTGAGTTCCTAGAGGAAAGTTCAGAACCTCTTGTTCTGTGTCCAGATTTTCTATGCAGAGCATGGGAAAATTAGGCACCTCTGAGTACAGTATCCAAAACATCTGTTTCTGCATTTTATCCAGTGACTGTTTATATGAAATATTTAAGAAGCAGGCTGGGAAGGGAATCTAAGCCTTTCTCTGTCAGAATCTAAGCCTGTCTCTGTTTCTCTGCTTTAACCAGTACAGTCATGCTTTCTCTTATGCTTTCTCTACTCCCTGTGACCCCCCTTCCCTTTCTCTGGACCAATGAACTTAAATTATTTTCTGCAGCATGGCACAGTTTCAATAGGAAGGGTGGAGAGTGCCTGCCTCCAAAACAGCTTGCAATCTGGTGGTCAGGCTGCTCTCCTGGGACATGTGTGTCGGAGTCTCCTCACGCACAGAACATTCCTGTGCTCAGAGACAGGAAACAGTGAGGGTGCACTTGAGAACTCACCTTTTTTTTTTTCCTTTTGTAAACTGTAGCTGTTATGATACAGATAATAAAAGGAAATATTTAACAATAACCATGAGAATTACCAACACTTACAGACATCTTTAATCTTTAAGATTCCAAAGCAAACAATGGACTTGCTGAAGCAACTTTGCCCTTTGGACTTAGCAGAAGCACCCAAGAATGCAGAAATGGGATTTGCTGTACTTCTTAAAATGTTGTAATACATGTGTTTTTGTGAGCTAGATCAACTCTGTAGGCTGAGTCAGAAGAAAATTCTGCTTGCACAGTATTCTTTTCTGTCCACTCTATGAAGACTCGCTAATACCATGTCAGCTTTAACCTTCTTCAGCTCCTGCTTTTCTTGAGCAAAAGTACAGCAGTTGTATTTTAAGCACTGTGCAGGACCTCAGAGGGGTCTGAGGGATGTACATATGAATCACATTGTTTATCGTCTCCTGCAAGCAACAGTGCACAAATTTAGGCTAGGAGAGGAAGAAGGCTACTTCAACTTGTTATTGGAAGTGCAGGAAAGAGCTTGAAGGAAGCAGAAATTAAAGCATGTTGGATTTTGTCCAAGACAGTAAGAATTAAAAACCTGACTTCCATCAGCATACCACGGGATCTACCGTAACTACAGCTGTGGCCAGTTCCCTGCCAGGTTGTCAGTTTCACATGGATTTGACAGTTTTGCAGGTCGATCCACTTTGAATCTACTTTAATTCCTACTATATTTAAACAAAACAAAAAGAGGAGGAATTTCTCAGTCTGCACAGCACAGCTCCTGCTGGTAAAACTCCACAGAGCTCATAGAACAGTAGGAAGGGAACTTTCCAGAAAATGGATGGCTCTTCTTCTGGCCAAAGCAACACTTGCTGCTCAGGTAATGACAGCCAGTCAGTCTCAGGCTTTGTGCTGCAACCAACCAGGAGTCTTAGGAGTTGCAGCTGCTATTTCCAGGGCTACCCCATCATCTCTCCAGCACCTGCACTTACATGAGATGCAGTTATGATGGCCCCTTCCTGTGCCTTCATTTCAGCCAGCTTTTCTGTGCCAGTTGCTGTGCATTAGCAGACCTTGTATGCTGAAGGAACATGAGCCAAACCTATCTCAGTTTCTAGCTTTTTGACTCAGGAAGTTTATGCAATGCAGGAAGTTATGGTTTCCCAAGTCCTTTCCATAAATAGTGTCTTTGGTGAGCATTTTGCTCCTCTATGACCCAATCGAATCACAGGCAGTTAGAATATAAATAACTTCATATCTGTATTTAAATGTTTTGCTGAATATGGGCCTAAGTAAGATGATTTAAAGATAAAAAGATTCATAAAATTATGGATTGAGAATCTTTGTGCATACCTTAAACAATTAAGAACCAGTGATATTTTTCTAATAACTCCATCAACATTCTACACCAATTCCTTCTTTTTCCTATTTAAATGTAGAGTTTTTAAGACTTGTGAAATATGTGTTTTTACTTTAGAGTTTGCTGTAATTTTTGCTTTTGTATTTTTTTTACCATATAAACATATGGGGTTTTCAATGTTATCCATTAAGGATGATCAGTTTTGGCTATGATAAAGGAAGACCTCCTTTAAAGGCTTCCCTTTACCAGCTGAAAATCTCTAGCCCACAACAGGGTAGAAAAATGAATGTCACCTATTCTGTGTCAGCCAAGATTACATCCTAAAAGATTGTCAGCTAAGATTACATCCTTAGTATGTATTCTTTTTTCCTGATTCACACAAATTCCCGCTGCTATATCTTATTATGGCATTAAAGATTTTGAGTAATTTAGGTGTTGAATACCACTTAGTTTGTCTCTCACAAGCAAACACACAGAGACATACATATGCAGTAATGTATTCTCACCACTTGTAATTATGAGTCTTTATCATAACAATGGCTACATCGGGAAAACACATATTCTAATTGCATCTTTGTTAGGCATGTCATTTTGTGCACACACTATTCCAATCTGAGGACCTTTTGAGAAGGCAAGATGTGCCCACACTCTCTGAGCATACAGTGAATAAGCAGGCAAGAACAACAGCATGAGAGCTATGCTCTGCTCTGCCTCCCAGAAGCACCAGTCCCTGCAGCATGTGTTCCACTCTGACTCATTGGCCTCACACAGCCTGTGTGTACAAACAGGACTTCAGCCAACACTGTCCATCATCTTCTGCTTTGCAACTTTGATACATACACATAGCGCCTCTTGCTGCAACTTCTACTTCTGCTGCTATCAGTTTGGATGGGACCAGACTTTGAGGAACTAGCTTAGACACGGTAGGATGAGACACAAGGGTTCTCAATGACTAGAGTTTGGGGCTGCAGGACTCTTGCTCACCCTAGACAAAGGGAGACTGTTCTGGTTGGAACAGAACAACTCTGCTACATATAATTTAGCTTACCCCTATAGCAGAGCCTATCAAATACACATCTCTCAAGCAAACAGAGGATGGGAGAAGATGAGCATGCAAGGGGAGGACTGCTTCACATTCTACAGAGAGAGGATGGACTGTGACTCCACCACTTTAGATAAGGAGTCACTCTGTGCAAACAATTGGAGCATGCCCAGCATGATGATGGACTTTATCCTCCTGTCCTTAAGCACTGAGAGCTGCTCACAAATACTGGACATTGCTGACTCCTGCAACCAGCTTTGCAGTGACAGAAAAATTGTCAGCTGGCCAGCTCAGATGTGCTCAGGTTCACCATACCCAAATGGTGTGGACCAATGTTGCCCTGAGATCTGTCATGGTTTGACACTCACCAAATGCCAGTCACCCACAAAAGCTGCTCACTCACTCTCCCCCACTACAGCTGGACAGAGGACAGAAAAATTTAATGAAGTGTTCATGAGTTGAGATAAGGATGGGGACAAAACATTCTAATGGCAAAACAGGCTCAACTTAGAGATACAAAGGGAGTTTATTACTAACAAAATCAGAGGAGGATAATGAGAAGTAAAACAAGCCCTTAAAAACACCTTTTCTTCCCACAACCCCCTCCCTCCTTCCCACTGACAGTGCAGGGAGAGAGGGGATGTGGGTCTTGGTCACTTTGTCACCCAAGGTTTGCTTCCACTGCTCAGAGAGAGGAATCTTTCCCCTGCTATGCCATGGGGTCCCTCGCACAGGGGACAGTTCTCTGCTAACCTCTCCAACATGGGCCCAATCTCAGCAGCAGCAGTCCTTCCCAAACTGCTGCAACATGAATTTCCCCCATGGGCACACAGCCCTCCCAAAACTGCTGTGCTATGGGTCTCTCTTCCCTGGGGGTGCAGTGCCCCAAGGACAGGCTGCTCCAGCCTGGAAGCAGGGCCCTTTCTCTCCACCAGGTCTCTCACTGGATCACAGCCTCCTCCAGGCATTCACCCTCTCCGGCACAGGCACCTCCCCCACGGGCTGCAAATGGATCTCTGCATCCCCTGTGGACACATGGGGTGCAGAGGGACAACCTGCTCCACCATGGTCTGCACCATGGCCTGCACGGTTCCTCAACCTCAGCTCCAGTGCCTGGAGCACCTCCCCCCCCTCCTTCTTCACTGACTTTGGTGTCGCCATGTTGTTTTACCCCACACGTTCTCACCTCCTCCTCTTGTCTGTCTGGAATTAAAACTGTGCCACTACTTTTGTTTTGATTTCTACTTAAATATGTAATCACATAGAGATGATGGTAACATTGGCCCAGCCTTGGCCAGCAGCATGTCCATCTTTAGAGCCATCAGGGATTGGCCCTGCCAATGGTGGAATCTTCTAGAAGCTTCTCACAGAAGCCACCTCTGTGGGCCACCGCCCGCTACCAAAAACCAGGCCGTGCAAAACCAGCACAAGATCATACGACAGGTTCCCAGAAAGTGTGCTCAGAGGGAAAGAGGCCAGGGGATTAGTTAATTGTACCTGGTGCAGAGGGCCTTCAACAAAGTTATTCAGAAGAGATTTCACTTCTTGACCTATAGAACCTTGCTGAGTGCAAGGAAGAATACAAGGACATCATGACACAATGTAAGCACTGAACATAGATTCCTGTATTTTCTGCATTAGGGTATTGATTACAGTTTGATCAGCGCTATCTATCTTGTGCTCTCCTGGTCATGCTGTCCTACCAGACAGGGAGGCAAACATGAGTATTTCATCAAGCACTAAACTCCTGAAGGGCAGAGAATAAATGAGCTTTCGATCAAGTCGTCAAGGTTACCGTGTCCTCCAAAACTTCTATACTGGGGCCCATGAGAGCCTTTCCATTCAGAATGGATGCTGCAAATAGACTCCTCTCTAGCAACATCTTAAAAGCACCAGGCTAGGCTGTGAGTCTAACTTCTTGATGGGGAGACAAGTCAGGGTTTATTTTGCAACAGAACTCACAGCATGTTCAGAAAGTGCAATTATGTGGGTGAATGGCCACTACTAGTGGTCATTTCTCTTCACCATGTTTTGTAGACATTCTTTTCACTCCTTGATTTCCCTCATGACTCAGCCCTTTAGCCTCTCATGAGTGATGTCTTATTCCCCAGGAATGAGCATGGGCTTCAGCCCCTAAAAGGAAGCCAAAGGATAATAAGTGTGATTTTCCAGTCACTATGTTATGTGCAGTTGGTGGGAGCTCTCTCCTACTATGACAGAAAAGCTTTTCTCCTGTCAATGCAGTGTCCTCTGGGTACTGTAGGGAGTTTCTCCCTCTACACAAAATGCCTATATTGGCACAAACACAAAACCCAGGAAGGTGAGGGGAACATAACACAAAGAAAGTGTCACTACCTAAAAATTCTGAAAACCATACAAGGCCACATTACTGTAGTGCAGTATTCATTTTACAACTAGCTCATTACTTCGCAAAAAAGCCCAAAGAGAGCAATAAACTATTTATCCTCAGCAAACAAAGTAATTGAGGATTTGGGCACTAATAAGAATATAGCAGAAGGTTTGGGAGTCATGTAGAGACCTATTAACATGAAAAAAAGGGACAGAAATACTTTTACATTTTGCTATCTCTTCTCCCATCAATTCCTGCTTCTCACTGTCCACCAGCAAGACACCAAGTTTTGCAGGGAAGCATTTGCAAGGCCAGAATGCTTGTCAGAATATGTCTGGAGACCTGAGGCTTGATAATGTCTAGCACAGGCTGAATCTTTACTGTTTGCCTATGAATCAAAGCAAGTTTTTCCTGCCCCAAGACTTACTAGTTTCCCCTTTAGTAGAAAACCTTGGCATAAATTAAACTTGTATTTTCTAAAGATGGGTGAGGGATAGGGAGATCAGCATGAAACAGGGGTTCATGGTATACAGATACACATAAAATAGACCAGGGCATCTCTAATTTTAACATAGTCTGGTAAACTGTTTGGGTCATTATAAACTATAATGTCCCAGATTAAGCCTTTTACTCATCAAAAATATCAATTAATGTCCAGATCTTCCTCTTCAAACAACTATCCCATTAACTGGCAGATCATCCATTTCTGATATAGCAGGCCAGTATTGATACAGCTAGAAAATTAATTATACTTCTAATTAGTGGGGATATATGGTAACCATATTAAATTAGAACTTCTGATCTATGACAGAACACAAGTTAGTACTTTGTTCAAAACTTAGAACTTCTGAAAATCTCACCTAATATGGGTAATAATATTATATATTGCAACAGAGATTCCAATTAGCTTTTTATATAAAAAAGGGGCTGCCACTATATCTGTTTTAGAAATTCAGTTATTTTAGGGTCTTTGAATAAATTTACAATAAAACACTTAATGATCAACAGCATTACATAAATGCTAGTGAACTACAGAAGATAGAAATTGATAGAAATAGAAATAGCAAGATGTAATGATTCCATTTTACATTTGCCATATGTGGGTTTGTTTCCAGCCAACTACCAAAATAAGTAACTTGCTTTGTTATGAGAGTATGTTTCATACAAAGGTCTTCAGAAATGTCACAGTTTATAGTGACTGAAAATGCTGAAAGGAGATGATCGAGATAAATTTTTCTGTTTTGCATGCCCTTGCTAACAATATCTATTATACTGAATCCAAAAGCCCTTTAAAATATTATTTTGCAACAATTAGTCTGCTTAGTTTGTTTATTGATTTCCCTAAATACTGGCAGTGAAACAAAGCTGATCTGTGTCAGGGTTGGTTTAATCAGCTGTGCTTTCTGAGTCTCATGTATCTATGTACATGTATCCTCCCTATTACAGTCCCAAATCTTACTGGGAAAGTTTTGCATTTGTCAAGAGCTGGTTAAACAGATAGTTGGTACCCGACACTTGATGTTATGAGGCCTTGGTTTAGCTGCTTGTAACTGCCAAACTAGTCATTTGTTTTTAAACTTTCTGTGCCATTGTGCCTCAGGCTGATACATTTTACAATGTCAGCATAGATGTCTCTGTATTTTCTGATTTATAACTTACAGATGATATTGCTTTGTCAATGCTAAAAAAATCTTACACTTGTTTGCAGAAGGTTCAGTACCCTGATGCATCAGAACTGTACACCAAATGCTAGAGTAGCCCTAGTAAAGAGAATTTTTTTTTACGTTCCCTAGGTAATTTGTGCTGGTAAGGTGGAAAATAACCTGACATAATAAAGTCTACAGTGGCTAGCTGTGTATACTCAGTACATATTAGAGATTAGTACATAAATTTATTGATCATTTCATCCATACTGAGCACATCGTACTAAAGGCTGAGCTGGGCTGATGGGGAGTACCTTTCCAAATACAGGAGACATACTTTAGAGAATTAGAGCAGAGGTTCTGTAGCCATTAGGCACTTACAGCACCAGGACATGGCTTCCTGAGTTACAACATTCCTCAGATGTCAGCAAATAGCCATGAAATCCCTTTGCAAAGTGGTTGTCTCATTTTGCCTTTAGAGGTTGGTTGTAATAAAGGATAGCTGCCTGTTGTTAAGGTCAGTTAGCTCAAATGGTAAAGGTCTGCACAAGCATAGCTAAGTTCCAGCTCTACTAATGATCCATATGAAACTTACTGTGGTTCCACATGATGGAATTAACACAGGAAATTACACCTAAGAGATTATATTAAAAGAATATTATGGCTGCAAAGTCAAACACTTCAAAATTTAAAGTACTAAAATTCACATTGCCATGAAATCTTAATTAATTCTTTTCCTGTTGTTTACATAGAGCACAAGATGAGCAACATCGTCAAAATTGTGGGTACAATCAGGTCCCAGAAAAACAGCTTGTATTGGCAGAGGATGCTTACTTAATTGTTGCGGTGAAGAGGACTGTGCAGCCTAAAAATAAGGACAATTACATTAATTTTTTATCAGCCACTCATGTACCATGCAAATATTTTGAAAAATTAAACCTAGTTTCATGAGTGATGCAAATCTTCTCATCATCAAAAGTGCTTCATGATGCATGAATTTAGGGCTTTTCTTTGCCTGTGTTTATCTCAAAGAGATAGAAAATGACTTCATGTTTCTAGAAGTGTGTGACTGGTATACCCTGCTCAAGACTTATGATAATATGGTTAGCATACCTAGCACCATTTTATGAGGCTAAGCTGTTCTCTGAGACAGAGTGAGTCATGTATGACCCTCACTATCAGGCCGTGAAGGCCCTGTGAACCAAGTACACAAAGCAAACAGATTTCTTTTTCCCGTCTTTGCCAGTATGAAGATTCCTGGGCACCAGGCTGATTACTTCCCTCTTTACTGACCTGGAAAGTCCCAGGTCTCTGATGTTGTCACAGGACAGGGAAGCCTAACAGCACACAGAGTACTGTCTACAAAATCAAGCAGTTGCAAGTCCTAAGTGGGGAACTTGGACAAGAACTGCTGATAATCAGTGAGACCCGCAGCCTTCCCATGGCCAAAGATGTCTCCATGCTCATTTGCTGCCTCTGAGGATTAAATGACTTGGATTCTTTATACGATTTTTTGAGTCTAGATTATACTGGTTATACTGAGACAGCAAAATGTGTGTTTAGATCTGGTCTGATCTGCTGATCTGCTGATTTCTGATTAGAAACTGTAAGTTAAGTTAGGATCTAGGTGATTTGAAATTGTAAATTGTATTATAAATTGTGTATTAAGCTATTTCTAAATTGTACTATATTGATTCTGCTTGTGGAAATCCTGTGCAATTCTAATAATAATTTCTGTGCCATTCTAGTACTAATATCATGTTGAGAAAAGTTTTAATTGTAACTACAGTTAAGTGCTGTCATCACTCTGCCAAGGGTCCCTAAAAGAATGTCTGTCCCCTTAGTGTGTGATAGTGTTTTAGTCACATCAAAATTATTAATAAATTATAATTATTGTGCTATGTAAACAATCAGCTTCATCCTCAAACAGAAGCTGGACTGTGAAATAAACTGTAAATTCACAACAGAAAAAAGTGTAGATGCTAGATTATACATACACTGCATGCACAGCAGCTTAAACCCTGGAAATTTCAGCTCTAAGATGTAGTGACTTGGGCTTCATTTCCACCATTCTTGGTATCACTTCTCCCTGATGGAATTATAGCTTTCACTTACAGTGGTGATTATTGATTTTACATAAGTCTGCATGCAAATAATTAAACTGATAATTCTAGCTTATAAATGATTGATGAACATTAAAACCCAGCACCTCCTGAACCTTGGAAATGTTTCTCTCTTAGTGACATTACAATTGATCTTGAATTGGTCATCTGAAGTTTGACTCCATAATTTCTTTGATGTTGTTTTCATCTTAGTCACTATTGAACAGACTAGCTGTTCATAGATTATCAAAGTAAATTTTCCAAGACCAAAATCCTGGGTTCTTCTCATAAAATAGGCACACTTTGAAATAGCCCACTGTCTTCCAATAAAAAAAGTACATATTGAAACAGCTCTTTTTATCTGCCTGACCCTCAAGGATTAGCTACCTTAGCTTTTTGTACTGTCCCAGCTGAAAATTAAATGCCCAAATCAGAATCTCAAAAATTATTGGTGGTGAGCTGCACAAAGATGCATAATGGGAGAGAACTGTGAAGTGCTCTTGAACCCCAGACTTGCATCTTAAAGGTGAGAACTCAGAGTTAGCAAGTCTTGCCCCTTCTTGTCTGCCATTTTTCTGGAATGATAAATCTTGAACTCCTTTCAGCACAAAGGCATAGAGCCAACAGGAAGAAAACAGCTGCCCCTACCTCAACCAGTTTGTTAACTGTTAGGGTAGGCTCCCAGGAAGGAAGAAGATGGCATAATTGAGCCTTCTTAAGCAAACCACTGGCTTAGAGGGTAAGACAAAAGCTCTAGCACAGTAAGGTAACTACCATATAAAAGGTGGTCACACCCTAAAATCTCATTTGAAGAAGAAATTAGTTATTATTCCTTTTGTAGTTTTTAGTCTTGAAACTATTGTATAGTATAAAAATCCATTGTTAAACAGTTGCAGTACTCCTACCCAGAAGTGGCAGTATTTTAGCCATGAATAAGCAGCCACCTGGGATATATGTAACTGGAAAAAGGGCAGAGGATCTGATTATTTATGAAATATTTTTCTATCACCAGGATGAATGACAACAGCCAAAGGTAGTATTTTTTACCCACAGTTTCATATGCTGCCTAAACAAAACAGGTAAATCATAATACCTTTTCCTAACCCTCTTGTTCTTTCCCCTATGAGCAAATGCAGATATTTACAATGGGCTTAGCTTTGCTATCTTGATAGGAAGCCATCTGCCCAACAAGAAAACAAGAAAATTATCGGCAGAGTGGATTTTTACTTGGTGCTGTGATGCTTTTCATATTAAAGTCATAAGCTCTCCCTTAAAAGAGTCCATAATAAACTCAACAGGTAATTTGTATTTGAGGTTTGGCTTCTTCTCTTGTGACCATCTTTAACAGACATTTGCTTTTAAATTAACTAGAGGAATGTCTGGCAAATAATACAGAGCCAGATATATTCTCTTACTTGATACTACCAGATACTTCATACCATTTTTAAAATTTGAAAATGCAGTGATTTTCTCTTTCACCTTTTTTTTTTCCATTTCCCCTGCATCCTCTATTCTATGAGCCATAATAATCAGAGGAGTGGATTGAGAGCTGTCGCATAGAGACAGCCTCCCTCAGTACCTGCCCTGCATACTAATTAAGTGCTTCCAGTCTGCAGGCTGGGACATGGATTCAGTCTTATAAGTCAGCCCAAGGCTGAAAATGAAAAGCTATATACCTCACTCAGCAGAATGGAAAGCATAAGGTTGCTGGGATGTTGTATTGTGCAAGTTACATTCATGAATACAGTGAAAAGGACTAAAAGAATCTGCTGTGATAAAAAATGCAATGGATCAGGGAGATTTCTTAGGACAGCTTGGTGTGGATCTGAGTTCCAGCTACTGATATGCTTTCATGTCTTCTGCAATATCTGCCATCTCATTGTTCACTCCCCCTTTTATAAGTAACTGCTCAATATATTACACACAATAGAAGTAGTTAGTACCGTACCTTGTGGCTCTCCACTACTAACATTTTGTCATGTGGAAAATCTAACAGTTCTGCCTTTTAATCTGCATCTAATTCATAAAAGTATTACCTCATAGCTGTGATTTTAATAACCTTAATAACTTAGACTGAAGCTTTGCCTGTGAGATTAATGATTAGTGAAGGTATATAATATCCCTCCCTACCCTGAACCAGCAGAGATCAAATGGGAAGACTGAAAACATCAGGCAGCTAGGAGTTTCCTGTGCAATTTCTATGCAAAGAAGCTCAGACTAGGCGAAGTTAAAGCTGATGGTTGAGCTGGGTGGAGAATGCAACCAGGGAGAGGTAAGGCACTGCTCTCAAATATTGTGTAAGTTATGGAAGACTGAGTTTGCTTCCTTGTTCAGAATCTGATAAGAAGGAGTGAGAGATTTTGGCTATTTACATTTTGCTTCAGTTGTGTCTGTCTCTTGTGCCTGGAAAATAGGCTCTGGCTTCTCTGTTTTGCAAGCAGAAGCAGCTTGGGGTGCAAGTATTCTCTTGAGGAAAACGAAGATGACATTCTTTCCTTACAGCAAGGAATGTGGAAGAGCTCCATTAATGTGCATGTTTACCACAGATCCAGAAGACAAATCTCTTTTGATGAGCTGTTGGCAAACCAGAGCTTGGGTAGAAACATCCTCCCACCTCTGTGGTGGAAAGATGCTGTGGATGTCACTGTTTCTAGAGACTCTTCTGGGCATAAACCTCGCAAGTGGACTGCCCTAGAACCAGAGATACCATCTCAATAAGCCTGTTCTGATGATGTTTGATTCCTAAAGCCCAGGATTGGATGTCTTCATTTTTTTTTCTTAAGGGGAAAAACTCTGTGAGAATGAGCACAATTTACCATGTAACTGATGCAATAAGATCTTCCTGGTGCACAAAGGAGCACTGTAGCCTGGCTGACAGAAAAGGGAGCTGGTTAATGTAAATGGCAGCCATAGAGTACTGACTGCAAAGTTTTCTCTATGCTGGCATTTTTCTCCTGAGAAACATGGAAGTTCAAAAACAGTTCATTACCCTTTAAAGGTAGGGGAAGTAGGCAGCGCAATAACCCCCTTGGCTTATCTGAGAGCTTCTCAGTGTGCTCAAAACCAAAAGAGAAGCATATCAAGAGATGGAAAAGTAGACAAATACCTACTGAGAGCTACAAAAGCATTTCCAGGGTGTGCAGAGGTGCAATTAGAAAAGCAAAATCTTAGCTCGAATTGAAATTACCCAGAAATGTCAAAAAACACACGAAAGTGTTCTTCAGGTATGTAAACAAGAACCAGAAACAAGGAAAATATTGGCCCATTGTCAAACAGAAGAGGTGAATCAGTCACCAACAACACTGAAATGAAAGAGGTTCTCAATGCTTTCCTCACACTGGTGTTTACCAGCACTGTTGGGGTGCATGCCTTGGGAACAAAAATCCAGGTTGATGCAAACACAAACCTACCATCAGTAAAGAAAGAGTTGGTATGTAAGCTATTACAAGAGTTTGATCCCTTCTAGTTGATGCACCCTGACAATAATTACCCAAGGGTAAGAGAGCTGGTTGACATCATTTCAAGGCTGTTCTCCATAATCTTTGAGAAGTCATGGAGACCAGGGGGCATCCCAGGAGACTGGGAGAAAGCTAACATCACCCTCATCTACAAGAAGGGCTTAAAGGAGGATCCAGGAAGTTATAGGCCCATCAGTCTTACTTCAGTCCCTGGGAAAGTTATGAAACAAATTATTGTGGAGGCTGTCACAAGTCAGATGAAACATGTGATTGGGAAAAGCCATCATGGATTCACCAAGGGCAAGTTGTACTTGACAAACCTGATCACCTTCAATGACAAAGTAACCTGTTCAACTGTTGTGGGGTGAGCGGTGGACATTGTCTACCTGGATTTTTCCAAGGCTTCTGAAATGGTTTCCCACAGCCTCCTCCTAGAGAAACTGATGTGATCTGTGTGGTGGGTGGGGAACTGGCTGACAGGCAGCACCCAGAGGGTGGTGGTGATTATCTCCCTTTCAAACTGGCTACCTGTCACAAATGCGGTTTCCCTGGGATTGATATTAGGCCCAATACCATTTTATATCTCCGTAAGTGATCAGAAAGATGGGATCAAGTGCACTCTGACAGAGTTTGCCCAGAGTTACCAAACCGATCAGGAAAGTGGACTCTTCAGGAGAGCCAACCCTGTAGGAAGATCTGGATGGGTTGGAAAAGTGGGTTAACAAGAACCTTAGGAAGTTCAACAAGGACAAGTGTAAGGTCTTGCACTTGGAAGACATAATCCAGGAGTGCAGCATAGGCTGGTATCTACTGGGCTGGGGAGCAGCTCTGTTGAAGGACACCTGGGGGTCTTGATGGACAAGAAGCTCAGTCTGAAAGAACAGTGTGCTGCTACAACAAAGAAAGCCAACAGCAGGCTGGGTTGCATCAAAAAGACTGTCAGATATAAAGAAGTCATTATCCCACTCTACTCAGGGTTTGCCAGGACACACCTGGAATACTGAGTTCAGTTTTGGTCCCTGCTATACAAAATAAAGACATGGACAGGCTGGCGAGGGTCAAGAGAAGGGCCACAAAGATGATCAAAGGACTGGGAGAAGGGCCATAGAGATGATCAAAGGTCTGGGAAGCATTCTGTGTGAGGAAAGGCTAAGAGAGCTGGGTTTTTCAGCATGAGAAAAAAAGGCTTAGAGGAGACCTTATCACTATGTTCCAATACTTAGAGGGTGGATACAAAGAAGATGGAGACTCCTTTTCTTACAAGGAGTTCCATGGAAAAGATGAGGGTTAATGGGTACAAATTAATCCTGGGGAGATTACTGTAAGACACAAGAGCAAAGTTTTCACAATGTGAACTATCAACCGTTGGAATAACCTCCCCAGGGAAGTTGTGGATTTGCCAGTGTTGGACAGTTTAAGATTCAGGTAAACAGAGTGCTGGGCCACCTTGTCTAGACCGTACTTTTGCCAAAAAAAGGTTGGGCCAGATGATCCTCAAGGTCCCCTTCCAACTTGGTATTCTATGATTCTATTATTTAAGAGTTGCTCTGTTTGTTTTTTTTTTTTTTTAATGGAAACCAATCATGACTTCTGGAGCAGGCTAAAAGAAGAACAGGCTCATCAAAGTATATTTGGTCAGTATTGGATCAAGTCTTTCATGTGTTGACGGAAAATGCACCTTGTCCAAACTTCAAATGCTTATTTTGTACTTTAAACTCTCTTTCTCTGGTATAGATCATATCCAAAGTGCATATTATTCTTCAGTATAACATTAACAAAATAATGTAACCTGTGTATTCTGTTGTGGACATGGATTGATCTTCTGTCTACACTAAACTTTAGAAGATGTCCAAGCACAACTAGAGCCGTTTTGAGACCCCAAGTGGCCACTGTCAAAAGAAGAACCTGAAATGGGACAAAAAAAGTCTTATTTTGACAGAGATTCTGAAAGTAATGTTTCCCAGAAAGCATGAACTATCCTACTGCAAAATGATCTCTAATAAGCAAGTCCTCTAGATAACTAATGCACCTGCAGACATTAACAACGAAGATTAGATAAAACCATTGCCAAGCATTTAATGATAGCCTAAGGAGTAATGAAGATCTGAAGGACTGCAACTTGAAAGGCAATGGTCACAGCCCACCGAGAACATGATGTACTTTCTTGTCTTACTGAGAAATAGGTGGAAATTTTTCAGAAGCCTAGAGATCCAAATTCATCCTGAACATTGAAAGGATGCATTACTGTTCTCTAGTAAAGCATGCAGAATTTCCTTTTACTGAAGTATTTGTCCTAATTGCAGAAATTTAAATCCAGTAGATATATATTGTGTGTGTGCGTTTGGGAAACGAATACAGAAATTGAAACTCTTCCTCCTGGCAATGTCTTCTATGATTCACATTTTCAAAATGGCCATGTATTACTCTTTAAGGGTTTTTCACAGATAAAGGCAGTTCATCACAGATTATACTGAATTGGAAAGGATGAGGATAATTGAACCCAACTCTTATACGAAAGGCCCATACAGGGATCAAACCCACAACACTGGCATTATTAGCACCATATTCTAATCAACTGAGCTAATCTCAGGGGTTTCAGGAAAAAGATACTAGAAGAAGAAAGGGACAAGACTTTGGTTCTGTTTCTAGTCAGAATCCTTAATCTTTTGAACCTTTCAAACCAAACAGCCCAAAGAAAAGGCAAGACAAAGGATCATCATGAGAGAAATAAAACCATCTCCTCTCTTGCTTTAGATATCTCACTTGTAATCATAAATACAAATATATTTATATTCAACTTTAACTTTGGATATCAGGGGCAATTTTGATTTATTTTAGAAGAGGCAAGAAGAGGGAGAATGGCAAGAGGGGTGTTGTTTTCAGCATTCTCTCTTGATTAGGTTGGAAAGTAGCCAGTTCCTAAAAGAGGACTGCTAACTGCTGTTAATCCCAGAACTGGACAGATTTCCTGCAAAAGCCAAGTTTCATTCAAACCCTGAAACCAGGCTGTGAACTCAGTGGCTTTCAGCTCTTGCTAAAACTTGCTTTCCTTGGGCTGAAGCGATCTCAGTGAATTCAGTATCTCAAATAAACAGAAGAGGAATTCCCATTTCTCTATTTAGGTTCCTATACTAGCCCAGTCTCTGAGATATGAGCCAGAAATGTCTTCTGAGAGAAACCTTTGTGTCTAAAGGCCATCAGCAGCACAAAATATCACAGGAACATTGAGGGGAAAGTTTGGACTTCCCTAGATTTCCTTGAAAAATTCCAGATACTTCTGAACCTGAGAGCTAGCTATGAACCACAGTGAGTCTGTCCGGCCACAACTACTCAATAATTGGCAGCTATAAGTATTGAGAGAGCCAAAGAATAAACCTTTCCTCCAAACACATTCAATTGTTTGGACACTGTCTCTAGAGGCTGATGACACTTCTCTCAGTTTTAGACTTGCAATCTTGCAGCCAAAACCACAACAAGACAGGATAGGATGCAGGAAATAAATCAGATGCCACTCTTTTCTGGAAATTATTTTTCTGCAGCTATTTGGCAACATTTTTAGGTTTGTGGACCGGAAAGTTGTTAGACTGAACAACTTGGGACACAGGGAAAGGAACATATTTCATCATTGAAACTGCTATGCATTCCTGCCCATCTTCTCCCACCCAGTTTAATATCTATTATCTCTCCTTTAGGGTTTCTTTAAAATTGTCTTTGAAAAAACTACATGAATGGTTGGGTGAGGAGACAGTACCACCACATTTAGGAGAATCTTTCTTTAATGAACAAAATCTTTAATGAATCTTTAATATTTAGAATATGAACTAAGATTCCTATTAACATTTTCTTCTCCAAAGTAGTAGTGTGCCTAATTCTCCCACAAATTCTTTTCTGGTCTTTCCTATCTTCCTTATGTTTGCTTCCTGTCTAAAAAAGGTTTGATGCAGGCAGCCACAACAATCCTCAATTTGCACAATGCTCTGTGAACCAGCTACCAGAAAGTGGTGCCTTAAACAAATCAAAACTAGGAAAAGTCTGTCAAAGAAGAATGCTGGACCTGCCACTTTCCAAAAATTACTCTAGGTGCTGTGACACAAATGAAAGTCACACTCTAGTGCCTGCAAGTCAATTCACCTGGCTAATTCATTCTACTTGTTCATTTTTTGTTTTCTGAAGGCACACTTAATACTATCTTTTAAAGCTTTATATAAAATGACTAAACTTAACTGTACAAACATGGTGAACAAAATAAAGACCTTGCTTTGCTTCTTTTTTTTCCCCATGTCAAAACTCGTTCCTCCTCTTTCCTTATCTAAGGAAAAATGTAAAAGTTTTAATTGATCACTTGCTGGTGAGTATACCTGGCTGTAAATACAATTGCAAGGCATGTCACAAGCCAGTCTGAAAATCATCTGCAGAAATATTCCCCTGAAAAAGGATAATGCCTGAATTCCTACACACTGACAGGTTTAGAACCAGAGGAATGGGTAATAGACAAGTAGAATCTTATCACCAATAGCTCATGCTACAGAATGACTGGAAGAAAATTGAAGATAGATGGTGAACTCTAGAGCTACCTGAACTATCAGCAATGGCTTCAAAGGTGTTCTCTTGCTTAAATATGATTTTTAGTAAGTGGAGTTTCAAAAGCTAGGCCCTCAACTCTGAGAGGTTTATGATAAGATGGGATCTATAGGTTTCAGAAATTTGGTGACTTAAAGTTGTCTTTAAACTTTGACTTCCTTTACACAACGTAGTCATTTTCCTGGACTCCCATTTAGTCCAGACAAAATGGTTCCTAGAGATGATTAGGCAGTAGTAACTGATTATTTGACATTTCCTTCATAAGTACTGCCAAAAACATCAGCTGATGGTATCTTGGCCAGGCAAGGTTAAGGGGCACATTGCTATAGATGAATGATCCAGTCAGTCTAGATGCAAGAAGCTTTTGTCCCCGAGATATGATCCAAGATCATTGACTAAACAGATCAACAGATCCAATACACTGTCGGAGCACCTTCTCTTCCTTTCTTTGCTCATATTACGGGAGCTGCTTTCTTTCATTTCTTCTGACAAAATCAAAACTTTTGCCACTGGAAACCCCATAGCAGTTCAGTGTCAGGGATAACACACATAAACCCCATCCTGGTTCACTTTGCATTTAAATTCTCCCACTGTGTGAAAACAGGAACGTTGCTCCTTCATGCTGCTTGAACTAACAGCTGTGACTTGTTAGACTACTAGAAAGAAGAGATGAAAACTCTCTTCTTAGTAGGAGAGGCTATAAAATAGCAAATCAGGGGTAGAGGGGAGAAAGTGTACATTCCTCCCAGGGAAGGGAGGATGAAACTAAAAAATAAAAACCTATAAGCCAAGGAGGCAGCCATGGCTTCCCTGTAGCTTCTTCATGTCTCACTTTATAAGAGAATTGCTCCTTTGAAAGATTTCTGTAGTGGCCACACCCACATGATCTTTTTAGGAGATCGTTTTTATGTTTAAGCAGAGAGGCTTGAAAGACAAAGTTCTTAAGTCAAGAACTGTCTCCCTGAACACAATGTATTTTGGATCCCTTAGGGAAAGGTTTCAACACCATATCCCATTAACAGTTTTTAATGGCATAAAGCTAGTTTCTGTGTCCTGGAATGACAAACACTGGGAATGCATCTGCCATATTGAGAAAGGTCAAAATGTCAGGAACCTACCCTTAACAATTTTTTTTTAAAATAACTTACAATTTTACAAATTTCTTTCTTCCATAATGGAGGTTTCTTCTAAATATCAGTCTCTAATGCAGTTACCTGAAAATAAGGTCTCTGATAAATAAACTTTTTTCATTGCATTTAGACTGTAAATTCAGTATGCTTCCCATTTTTAAATAGGTACAACATTTATCTCTATGCTAATGTATGGAATATTGTGGAAACTTATTTCAGATTTTTAAAAGTAGACTGAATATTTTATTAGTAGCTCAGTTACTTCAAGAACTCTGTAAAACCTAGAAAGTGGGAGAAGGTAATATTTTTGTCCCATTAGAATTGCTAATATGTCTTTTAAATTCTTCCTTACACCTGGAATTTGGGCCACATTTTTCTTTTCTGTAGGTAAAAATACTCATTTGTCTTAAATTACAATGTGAACTACTTAACTTAATGTTTTCCTTTACTATTTGTCTGGTTTGAAGTTTAATCATTACAACTCCTTTTATACTCCATATCATATTTAATAATAAAGTCATAATAATTTTATAAAAATCTAAGATGATGAATGTTAATGTCTCAGCACAATGTGTCTTAGAAACTGCTCTCTGCAAGACAGCGTGATAAGGATTATAAATTTATCTGTCCCAAAATTTAAATGCATCCAAACTCTCAAATGCAGAAAAGTATATAGCAGTACTAAACAGCAGTTCAGGAAGTGATGAAGATGCCTAGTTCAAATTTTAGAGGGAATGCAGTCAGTCAGCTGGTAACTCATCACAAAGCTGTAATTAGAAATCCAATTCCTGAGAAAGATGCTATCAAACTTTAATAAAATCAAACAACAAGAACTTGGGTTTATACTTCATCAATAAAACAGTAGTTTCTGAATAATATCAATATCATCTGTCAGTTCAATCCTGGAACACAGAACAGAGAACTACACTGAAGGCACAAGAACATGCAGTTTCCATCTTCCAGAAGTCACTTCTGAGGCCCTTATAATGTTTTATAGGTTTTGTTAGGTTGAACTCAAATGACACTGAAGTGAAACACTCGACATACAAGGAAAGGCACCCCTCCATCCCATTCTGCTCCCTCAAGAAGATCCTTGCCAACTTGACCACTAAAACAATTTTCATTCTGACTTGAAATCAGTGCATCAAAACTAAAATCCCATCAAAGCTCATCTCATGGCCAATGTCATCAGAGAAATTTGGGAGAGTGAAAAATATTTCAAAAATGAAATTACACTACCAAAAGGAGAGAAGAAAACAATACATTTTTTCTCCTCTTCCTCAGGTGATGAATGGAAACCCAGAAACACGATACATTAATTAAATACAACAATTAAAAACAATTACTACCAAAAACAATTACTACTATCCATCAAGAGATAAAGAATGTTATCTAATAAGTGGGTATGGGTGGACTCAATCCTCTGTCCCTGCACATATCAACCATAGAAACCCCTGAAGCCCATACTGAAACCTGGCCTTGAACAGACAGTCGCT
The DNA here is from genome assembly GCA_020086605.1 of Lanius collurio. Lineage (NCBI taxonomy): Eukaryota > Metazoa > Chordata > Aves > Passeriformes > Laniidae > Lanius > Lanius collurio. Next base: position 17,189,465 of record JACBWW010000004.1, on the reverse strand, counting down.
TTGCTTTCCTGAACGTGTCTGATATCCACAGGACAGAAACCACACCAGTACTTAGCTTTTCCTTTTGCCTGTGCCATTGTATCTCATCACCAACTTTTCCGGCCCTCTTCTCTTTTACTTAATAATTTTACAGCAAAGCTTGTGCCACCAAACACTTCCCGACACAGCTATACATGGAGAGCAAATCTTCCTTTAATGCTCTTACAAGAATGACAGAAAACCAAATGCACAAAGCCTCATTTCACAATCTTTGCTTTTCAAATTCATGACCATTCCTAGCCTGCCCTAAATTTACAAAGCTTCACCTTGTAAGGCATTAAGATTCCTTTCACCCATTACTGTGTCTGGGAGATAGTTCCAGAAGTTCATTTTCCTGATGGCTTGAGAACTTCTTTTAACTTCCTGTCTAAATGCATTAATTCATATCCATCTGACCTTATCTTTTAACTTTAATCATTCTTCTCCCTACTTGCTATTTACCCCCAAATGTATTTCTAGAAAGTAATCATATCCTCTTTGAATCTTCCTCTTGGTCAGCCAAACCGAGCCATGTTCTTGTAATCTCCTCTCAAAAGACTTTTTTACCATTCCATCAAAGGTCCTTGAAGACCTTTCCTAGGTTTGTTCCAGTTTAAATTCCCTGCTGACCAATGAGCCTCCAGCTCACAGCGGAAGGTCCTAAATGCATGACTTTGCAGTATTAATATTTTTTCTCCTGATGATTCCTGCTGTCATGTCATTCTTCATACCTCATAGGTAGATTCTCCTCATTATTACTAATACCTCCTAACTCTCCATTATCTGCAAATTTCATGAGCACAAACTGGGTTTTGAATTAGGGTTATTAATGTGAAAAAGTAAAGAGAATCAGTCACAAGATGAATCTTTCAAAAATACCATAAATAAATTCACTGTGGTTTTACAACCTCTCTTTCAAAGTAACATCACTGTAAGTCTTCAGGTAGTTTTTAATTCCAAATCCTGTCCTCTTCTGCTTAAATAAAGATTTCCATGAACAGAATTTCAAATGTTTTGCTTAAATACAGATATATCGACTCCATTACACTGCACTTTTTTAAGAAAGCCCCTATCCTATCAGAGAAAGATGAGGTTTGTCTGACATGATCTACTTTCACTAAAACCATCTCACATTATATCCCATTCTCTATTTACCTCTACTTCCATGATTTTGATTGCTCCTTCTTTTCAAACATTTTCTAAGACCTTGCACAATGTCAAGGTCAAAACAGGAATCCTGTAGCTTTTCTCTCTCTTGTTAAAAACAAATTTTGATATATGCCAATCCCTTTGTACCACCCCAGAATGAAAAGATTAATTAAAAATCCTTGCTAGTGGAGTTGCAATTTGAAGTGCCCGTTATTTCTGGCACATAATACCAGTTTCTTGTTTTCTCAGGTTAGAACTCTAAACTTTTTATATTCTTATACACTGGTGATAGTCATTCCTATTACCCTATCATTATTCCCATTGGGTATACTACCCTCGTCCTCTGAATGTAATTATTTTTCTTCTCCATCTAATTCTTAAATCATGAAGACCACATTTGAGACTTATAAAACCTCTTTTCATATTTAAATACAGTAGGTCACCAAAACAACAGAACGTGTCTTATATTAGCACTATAGTGAATGTGATATAAGAAATAGTCAGCACAGTATAAAAGAGTATAAAGGAAACTTCATTAACATAATTTGGCTCAATGATATTAGAAAAGTATCACCGAAATCAGGAAAACATTCACAAGAAAATATAATTCCCACCACTGCTTCCTACTAGAGGCACCAAGATTGTTGCAATCCTTCCATTTAGTGTGGAGAAAAAGTTATTACATTGGTTTAATTCCTTATTTCATGAACAGAGGATGAGGAGAAAGATGTTGCAAAGGAAAATTAACTTTGAAGTTTCATGCCATGAAATTTTATCAAACAAAAAAGTGTATACTTTGTAAAATGTAATTTTATAGACTGTAAACAGAAGAGCACATTGATTCACTGGTTTGTTATATTTGCTTCGTATTTGGTATTGCTTTCTTTCTGCTATTACTATTCCATGAGAAAAGCCCATTAAAGTTCTTCCTGAGGCAGCATATGTCAGAAAAAAGACATCCCTATGCCATTGTATGCATCTAAGAAAAAGGAGAAATCACTAAAATTAAGTTCTTATTCTCTTCTTATTCAGAGAGTTATGACATTTCTTCTATCTGCCTTTTCAGCCCACAGAAATGTGAAATGTAGAGTTCTCACAGCTCTTCAATCATAGTTTTCAATCATCCTTGAGACTGGAGAACCATATACAAAATTTGGAGAAATGGCATCTCTTTTCTTTCATTCCAGCATCTCCAGACTCCCATCAAGCTCTGCCCAGCCAACTTAGTATGCTTGGACAAACAAGGTAACCAATCAATCTGACAATTAGTTAAACACAATAGCCTTTAGGATTTCTTCCAAGTTAACCTAAAACAGAACAAAGGAAATGAGGAACTGAGTCTAAATAATTCTTTTGAATGCAGAAACAGACCCTAAAACAGATATTTTCCTTCAACAATATTTTTAAAGCACTCTATAGCCATCTCAGAGAGATCTGCCTTCAGGATACTCTCTTCCTGTTTAACTGCATTGATGTCTTTCTCATTCCCTTCGATCTCACTGTTCCCATAAAGGGTCACAGATGTTTCAGATACAAGCATTCACAAACTTGTAAATGACAGCAGTAGTTTAGTTCATGTATATTCATTGGATTAAGTTTGTAATTGTATGTTCATATAGTATTTCCATGGTACTATTCCACTGCTCAATCCAAGCAGTACCTTTTACACATTATCCATTTTCCACATGACTTCAAACATCTAAGAACATGTAATTGGACTATTTCATAGTGCATGGATAAATCAGTTTGGAGAAAATTTGCCCAGGAAGCCTACATTCTGTTTTTGCCCCTTATGAATGCATTACTTAGAACTCTAAAATTCCTTTGAGGTATTTTTGTTAGTAAAATGCATTTTTAAAAATCTAAATTCTTAGGTCAGAAAATACTTTAAAATCCTTTAGTGGGATCTGTGGCATATCACAGTCTATTACCTTTTTTTTCATATTAAGGCTACTAACTTATTTTTCATGAAGGCAAGAAAATAACCCCCAGTCCTCTTTTGATTTGAAGGTTATTCATATTTCTTTAGAGAAACTTTCAAATCTTCATCTTAGGGTTGAAGAATCTCCATCTTCCTCTGTAGTTTATTCCATCACTGTTAAAAAATTTTGAGTTTTGTTCCTAATGTGAATTTATTCAGATGCAGGTTCCAGAACAAAAGGATGCTACTGTAGTATGCCTGTCCTCTCTAAAATGAATAGCTCCTTAGAATGTTGGTTTTCTCTACAGGAAAGTATTTATACATTGTAATCAAATAACTTCTGAATAATTTCTCTCTCCCTCTCTTAAAAAAAAAAAATGAAAGAGGTAGACTGGGCTCTTCAGTTTTCAAACTACAAAGCAATTCTCCACAATTATTTGTGTGGTTCTCTATCTACTCAAAGTACTCACCAGTCCCTTAAAATTCAAGTCTCATCATTAGTCAGGATTCCGGCACCAATTCCATATGCAAAATTTAAATGACTTCTCAAGTGGTCCATTTCCAATTCAATTTACCTATTTTTGCCAATTCATTACAGTAGGAACCATGTTGAGTCATTTATCCACTGTGACCATGAAATCTTTTCAGAATCACTGTTTTCCAGGAAACAACTCCTCTTCCTATAGACGAACAGACAGCATGTTTTCTGCTCATAAATATATGATCTTGCTTTTGTCAGTTTACAATACAACTTCCTTTAAATGGCTATAACTTACTCAACCAGTCCAAGTGGAACCAGTCCAACACTGGCTTCACTCAGTATTCACTATTTCTCCCATTTTTATATTACCTGCAAATGTTACCAAATGCACTTAGTACCATTTATTTCTTAAAATAATGAGGAAAATGTGGATTAGCATTAGCCATCCACTAGCCTACTAATAACATGTGACAATCCTTGTGCAAGCTAACTCCATTCATGGTGACTCCCTACTAACTATATTTTTGTCTTCCACGTTCTTCAACCAGAGCAGCCTGTGCTTTGTTAACACTCTATTATGTTCATTCTTGAATTAGGGTGGTTATCTAGTCCCAGTTCAACTGCCGTATAAGCATCTCTATGTATGTTCTCTATAAATCAGTAAACATATAAATGTCAATCAGACTGACTAGACTGATTTTCTGTAAATCGACTTTGACTGGCATTCATTATATTTCCATTATTTAATTCCTTTTTTAAAAGCAAATTTTTAATAACTTTCCATTGTATTGGCATGGATTGATGCCAGGGTAACAGATCTATAATTACTTGGGACAGACTGCTTACCTTCTGGAATGTAAGCATAACCTTATTGCTCTCTCAGTGTCATGGAATAAATAATTAATTAGAGGTGAATGCAAATTTCATCATATGAAGCTATGTTGATCTCTATAATAATATGGTTCTAATCTTTAAATTCATAGTACACGCTGCTGTCAGAGTCAGACAGCACTAATAAAATCACCACTATAAATGCAATATAGGTCAGAGCATAGAAGTGAATAAGATGCACTTTGCTAGTAGATATCAGATTTATTTTATGATAGCAAAAGAACAGTAGGATTCAGGTTTAATTACATGTTCTGCTAATTAAAGAACTTCTTTCCGTCCTTTTCTGTTTACCATACTTAGCTGGTGCTATGCTTCTTATATCCTGACAAATATTGTACTCCTACCTGACCCAAGACTGTTCTTTCTTCCTCATTCTTTTTTAAGTCAGGTAGCTTGCTTTATCTACTCTATTCCCACTCTTAGCAAGAGGAAGCAGATTTAAGATGCAAGGAAAAAGGTTTTACCAGTTTTCTCTCTGGTAGCATGGCATTCCAGAATAACAGTGTCTGGAAAGGTCATGGTCCATGCTAGTCTGTTCAGAGAATTTTTGGAAATGGACCATTTGCATTCCCTTTATAAAGGGGATCCATCAGGAGGAAGGAAGATGAGTAGAGACAGAGAATGCTCAGGGTATTTGGCAGCTGGATTCCAACAACCCATTCCAGAATATTTAAAAAACTGTTTTTCAGAGATTAACTGTTCAAATAAATCTGAATCACCAGAGACACATACTGAGCTTGCTGAACAGAACTGTATATATTTTGCAAAACTGACATCTGTCAGAATCTGAGTATCTATTCACTGTGATTCATCCCCCAAATTTCACTCTCTTGACATAAATTGTGGCATCGCTTCTTCCCTTACATGACATGTACAAAGCCTGTTAGTGTTAAAAGAAGGAAGAAAAGTAGGCTTAGAGTCTACATTCCACATTTCTGCTACTTTTTCCTAATTTAGACAAAAATGCAGCAATTGTATGAATAATCAATGAGGCTGGCTAGATGACATTTCTAATTACAAAAATTACAGTAATAATCAATGAATATTTTTTTCTCCCTGTCCAGTTCTAGCTGTTAATTAGCTGTGCCATTTTTTTTCACCATGACCATGGCTGTAGACTTGCATGTCCATAAAATTTCTATCTGCCAAACTCACACTGTAATAGTTTTTGTAAATGTGACATGTACCTAAAAAACCACCCCAACACCCCACAGTAAAGTGTGTTGTGTTTTGACCACACTTGGGCTCAACTCAAATTTGAAAGCCTGTGTTACTTCTTATGAAAGTACAGAGACCTTTCAGATATGATTACCGTTGACCAAAAAATGACATAATACTGCTTGGATGCTGTAAAATGGACTTGCAGGTTAGTTTAGGTCACTCTATGCTATGCAAGTCATTATCTTTCTGTGAATGAAAAACAGGTCAAAAATTTTGCAAAGAGTTCCTCTGAATGTTGTTGAGAAGTTGCAGCATCAATCCTCTTCTTTTAATCAAACAAATATGAGATAGATGGTTGCATGAAAATTTTTGAACTCCCAAAATATGCCATGTGATGGTGTCAAATGCTACATTATATCACAACTATACTTCCAATGTATACTGAACACCTGCCACAGAAATGTTTAAAGTGATTTTTAATGTAAATAGCTTTATTCTCTTCATTTCCATCATTAGAACAAATAAAAATATCCATTTCCTGGTTTTCTTTTGAACTAGCAGGCAACATCTATACCAACCTGGACACAATATTCTTTGCTTTTCTTTTCAGACACAAAATCGATAGCATTAAGTAGGAACCCATTTCTCTCTACAGAAACTTGTATCCATTATTGGATCATTTCTCATGTGCAACGAACCATCTGCTTTAATGTCAAAGTTGATTCTTTTAGTTGTTGCTTTAATTTTTTTCCTCTGTCTCTTCACTCGTATTATCTAATATGAAACCACAAATTTAAATCTATCTGAATGAGAGTATTCAGGACAAAGTGCTTCAATCACTTTCAAATTGCTCATTTTGTGCTACACTGAAGATGATGTTTTTAGACTAAAAGAAGGTTGCAACTTTCTCTCAAGTCCAAGTCTTTGACTTAATTTCTTTCTTCCTTTTTTTTTTTAAGTGCAGTCACCAATTGATCTGTCATATTGTGGTTTTCAAAGATGAACTGAGAATGCCCTGAAAGGAGTTCGCAGTTGAAGAGCTGCAGGAAGACCTAGAGTAGGGAATTACATTTTCATTGTGGCTAACTTTCAATGACACTGCAGATGTCTCACTTAGAGGATCATCAAACCCGTGTTTTCTCTTCCTCTTCAACAGACATAGCTTCGTTCATTTGATGTAGAAACTCTGAAGAAATTAATTTTCATTTTAAAATAAGTGTGAATTCTTTTTATCTTGTGATTTAATAGCTCTTGATGATGTTTGCATTTCACTTCAGAAAAATTAGCTGTTTTCATAACTTCAGTGTTTCCAATCACTTTTTCCCACTAAGTCTTTCAGTATTCCCTTTCTCAGCCCAGGTCAATATACATGGAATTTTTGTAATAACTACTTCTAAGCTACCTATTTATTGTATTAATAAAAACTATCTCATTTACTATAAAAATAAAAATAACCACTTCTTGAAGTTAACACTGTAAAGAATGGGAAAATGGTTTGCTAATCATGACCTTCAATGATTTATCTTCCATTAATTTCTAGCAGATCAAATCCATTCCTGATTACATGATACTCTTACCAATTTTTTCCTTCACTCTATCTAACGTTTAGCTCCATCTCTGTTCTCCTGTGACTAAGAATATAATAAATTCCACCCATAAGGCTTCCAGTTCTGTAACTATGCTTAGTACAAAGAAATATTTTTTTTAGTTTTATAATATTTATTTGACAAGTATTTAACTGACAAAAATGGAGACAGGAATAAAAGTAAAACAAGGCCTAAATTCTGGAAAAGTATATTATTTGGTTCTTTCTTTTTTTAAGAATCTTGATATTTTTTCAAGTTGCTGTACATCAGAAACTTGTTTTCTATTAAACAGCTCACACACTGTTCTGTGACTTACCATGTCACTGGGCAATAACAATAATGCTCTAAGTTTTTATTTTGTAAGTAGGGCAGTACTAAGGCCTTGTGATGTCTTTGGTGATATGGTACTTTACACAGATATCACAATTTTTACCTGAACTACAGATTATTACTTTCAGAATTTTGTTAGATGGAGCCAATAATTTCTACTAAATTAGAAGTCAATTTGAAGCTCCCAATACAGTATTTTAAAAAGCTTGTGGAGGAAAAATACTGGAAAAGGAAAAATGAAGATGGCTTACACTTGGTGGGTGAGTTTTGCACTGAAAACGTGAAAACTATTTTTGGTTTAAATATCAACTGCATATAAGTCTAATAGTTTCTGCCCCCAACGTTACATGCATACAGAGAAGCTCTTTCCGACATTTGTATTACAAAAATTAGAATACCTCTCTCCTTTTTACAAAATGTTATTGAAGTGAATTTTGAAAGTGAATGGTGAAAAGTGCTTGGTTGCCATCACCATTGTCTAATAAGTGTTTGACATAGGCAGAAGACTGGGACAGCCAAGGTTAGAGAAGGGCAAATTTCTGAGATATGATGCCACTGGAAAATACCTTGAAAGCTCATCTTATCTATCTCCTGTCCTGATGCAGGGGAAAAATATCAGTAACATTTCTGACCACAGGTAATGTGAACATAACAAACTCTAGTAACAGAGATTTGACATCATCTCTTCACAACGTATGCCTGTGCTTCATAATTTCTACTTATTCCTCCCAATATCTAACCAGAATTTCTCTAGTTGCATTTTAAAACTCTTATTGCTTCTTGTCCTATCCATGCTGAACATGGAGAAAAATTATTCTCCTTTTTTCTGGGGTAGCTTAGAAGTCTTATCTGAAGACATGTTTCACCTCAGACTTTTCTCATAGACTAAACACCATCAGTTCTTCAAATTTCCTCATAAATCGTGAGCACTTTCATTGTCCTCTTTTGGACTCATTCCAGTTAACACACCTCCTCCTTCACCTCCTGTGAAGTGTAATGCTAAATGCTAACTAAAATATTCTAGGTGAGACCTTACTGATGCTGAGTATTTTAATTTCCTCTATCTTACAGGCTACATTTCTACTTTTGCATCCAAGGGAGAGGTACTCTATCCTCCAGATCATTTTTTAAAGGACTAACCAGTCATAATCCAAGCTGTTACAGCTGTTTAATCCCACCCAAATATGACATCTAATTTCTCCATATTGAACTGCATCCAGTTTTCCAGACAGCTTCTCCAACCAGCCAAGACCATTTTAAATTTTAATTCCGTCCTTCAACTTGCTGTGGTCAGCCTACTGCCATCTGTAAATGGAATAAACATACTTTGTACTCCCCAAGCTGCTACTGAAAATACCAAATAGTATGAGACACAGGAGAGCTGCCCATTCAACCCAACTGATAATTGGAACCCAGCCCTCCAATTACTTTTGCTGTTTTGCTACTACTGCTACTGATAATGATTAGTTTGAGTATGCTTTCTGAATAATTCAACACTGATTTTACCATCATGATGTTCATATAAAGTTTTCCTGCTTTGCTTAGGAAAATGTGGCCTATATATGACATGTAAAGATGGTTAGAAAACCAGCTGAAGTCAAGATACACATCATCTATTATTGCTCCTCTGTTCACAGATCTATTAGCCCAAAGCAGAAGGAAAACAGATTGGTTTGATGTGGGCTGTTCTCAACAGATCCATTCTGTCTGTTAGACATTTCTTCGCTATCTTCCAGATGCTTACATATAACTCATTTGATTATTTGTCCATTTTATTTGTTCTAGCATTTTTTTAGGAATTGCAGTTAAAGCAGCTGATTAAAAATTCCATTGCTTCTTCTTTTTTTTCCCCTTAAACATTACATTTTTTCCTTTTTCAACCTCTTAGAGCCTTAGCAAGCATCCCCTATGTTATCAGAGATGCCTGCTGACAGCTTTAAATAGTTTTGACTAGTGCTCTAAATAAGCATTATTCCATTTTATTAGACTGTAAGATCATGGTCCTTAGTTTTTTTCAAAATAATTATATTAGTCACATGATTACAGCAGACTTCTGTAGTGAATACTGAAACAAAAAAGGCATTTAATTGATCTAAGACATTACTAGTTTTGTCTCTCAGCTTAGTATTGAATAGTTTCTCAGTCTTTCTCTTATTCCTTACAGAATCCAAGTAGAAGTTCCATAATCATAAACTGTGATGTTCTTCATAAAACCAGATTTTTTTAAGCTGGTCACTTATAAAAGGTTTCTTGCTCCTCCTAATTATAACTTCTTCTGTGCCTTGTTCTTTTGATTTCTGTCCCTACATACTTATGCATTCCTTCATACTAATCCTAGTAATCCACATAATTTTCATTTCCTGTATGACTCACATGTTTGAGGTCAATGTATATGACTTAACCAGATGATTTCTTGCTATATACTTGCTATTCTTTCCTTGCATTGGGATCATCAAATTCCAAAGAGCATGTTTTTCATCAGGAAGTGCTTAATTCCTTTATTCCTTTAAATTTGTCTTCCATGACGTGATCTCCCAGTATCCTCAGTATCGTGAGTTTGCTGAAGTCTGCTTTCTTGAAATCCTTTTTCTTCTACTTTGCTGTTCCACTTCCCTTCCTTCAAAAGTATCATGGATACTTTCATTTCATGTTCACACAAGTTTCTCTTTCACTCTCATGTTTTCATCCACATCCTATTTAGCACAAGACTGCCATTCTAACCTCTCCAGTTGCTTCTTCTACTTTCTGTATCAAGACTCTCACTATATGTATATATATACATTTTGCTCTCTCACTGTAAGCTGTTATATTCCTTTCCAGGTGAAGTCTACATAAACTTTTTTTCCCCTGTTTTTAAGAAGTTTCATGCCCTAGAGCGTTTGGCTAGTTTCTCAAAGAAAGCAAAAACACCCCAAAAAAATGCCACCCCACAAAAGCCAAAACTGAACTCAAGCCTTATACAACAGGTATTACTGGCTTGGGATTGCAATGGAAATTTCCCTGTTTCCTCACCAGGTTTATGTATCCTCCTTCTGGACAAGCCACCATGTGTGCCCTTGTATTTCCATCAAATGAGCCGTTTTAACAATCCATTACTATGTTAGTTGAGTTGGAGTTTCATATTAAGAATCCCAGCTTTTCTGCTACTATTTTCTATTCCGAAATTCTATGTTTGAAGAAATATTTCTAGATATGAAAGGAGAGCAGATCACTCAGGCTTCAGATTGCCTGCCTACACTGTCATCAAGGGAAAAACACCTGTTCTCATGGAACTGTTTATATTAGTTTTTTTCAGTGAAAACCCCAAACTTCTCCCAATGTGCATTCACCACTTGGGTGTTTTTCTGCTGACTCTCAGTCTGTGATTTGGAGTTTGCCTCTGTAAGACAAAGAGAATGGCACCTACACTCCAGATTTAGGAACATTTGCTATTTACAGAAGAAAAATGGGAGGAATATTTGGTCTTAAAATTGGAAAATAGGTTGGAAATCTCAAGTTATTTTCTCACTCTCTTACTTTTCAGATACTGTGTTTAAGAGGAAGAACATGTACTTTTCATGTGCTTTAAATAAAGTACAGGTATAATCCTAGTGAAGACGAGAGCTATAGCAAGAATCCACATTAACTGCTTAAAGTAAACTCTTAAGATTAAAAACTTTCTGGTGGTGACAGTGCCCTGGTGTGTGGACTTTCACAACTCATCTATGCAGCCTTTAATTTTTGGTTCCCCAAATGCAAAATTACTATGACAAGAGTTATCAAATTCATAAGGTGCTTGTCTTAGAGAATATTTATAAGACCAAAAAGGTCCCTAGATTATAAATGCTACAGAAAGCACAGGATTGTTATTAATGATGCCCTCTTGGAATGATGCTTGTATCTCAGTGATAACTTCTTCCCTAAAATCACTAAAAGAAGATTTAAAAGCTTACAGAAAATGCTGAAATGAGGCAAATTTTCTCTCATCTCTTTAGAGCAGCAGCTTTGAGAGCTCCAGTACACATCTGTCATCTGGAGGCCAAGTAGGCCTTCCACAATTCCAGGAAATCAATTCCAAAGACTGTAGATTGTCAGTTGCTTGTACACTGGAGGCCATCCAGGCAGCAGATTAAATTGTATGAGAAAATTGTAGCAGGCTCTAGACTCCGTGTAATGGAGACCCTCAATGACCTTTCTGAGGACTTGGGAAATATGCATTGAAATTGCCAGTGGGCCCTTTTGTAGCATCAAAACTGCATACTGAATTTTTCTTACTCATCACACAGGGTCATTCACAACTGAGCTGTTTCTGAAGAGGAAAAACAAACCAGAAAATGTAATCACCATCTTTTCTTCTTGCAGAAAATGTATGAGGTTACCAGAGATGCATTATCGGTATGACCAAAATGAAAAAAAAAGTTGGTACTTGTGAAAGCCATAGTCTGTAGCAGCATTTAATGGGGCTACTGTTCCTGAATCTTTCACCCTGAGAGATTTTGGCATAATACATGAAACATTGGCCAAAATGATTGCTGATTGAAGAAGATTGATCCAGACAAGTAACAGTTTCAGTTTTGTTGTTTTATTCAGACTCTGTTAACCACCCCCTAGTTTTTAGGTCTCATTTTTTCTAGAGTAGACCCTGACAGTTCAAACTGCAAATGTGAGCCTTTCAATGCTGCTGACCGGGAGGTTCAGGCTACAGTATGCAACTCTTCTTGTCAAGAACTGAAAAGTTGCATGTACACAAAGAATGTAATCCCCTTAAAAAAATATAGATGAGCCACACAGAATGCTGTTTCTTACTTCTGACCAGCCTATGGTTTCAAAAACTGGGGAGTTAACACTCCTGACTTCTACTTTCCCATTTATCAGTAGCAAGGTAGGCTGGTCATTTTATGTCACTCCTTAATAGGATTTCTACTCTTTAGGAAAGCTGCATGGCTTAACATATATTTGTATTTTTATTTTTTTAAAAATCTATTAGAAAATATTTTCAGGGCATTTTAAGCAGATAGAATGAGTAGATTTGTTGGTGTGGAGTGTAGTTGTGCTTCTCTGAATAGCTCCTTTACATTCACTATGACAGATAAACATGTCCTTTTGCTTTGCTAAGAGATCATATGGAATCATATCCCATGCTGCCCATAACTTAGAGTTTTGTGTTTAGCTTCAAGGCAGCTTTTAGGGCATCAGACTAAGCAAGTTTTCAGTCTGACAGCAAGGCTCTACAGTCTCTGTAAGGCACATGATCAGAGAGGGAAGTGGTGGACAGGAACTGCCCTTACTATTCTCATGTTTTGTTGACTCTGCCACAGACTTCCTACATGATCTTGACCAAGTTTTTAAAACTGTTTCCTAATTCCCTGTAGAGTATTGTGGGGTAATAATTCCCCATGTCAGAAGTATCTGAATAGAAATTTGTTGCTAAAAGTCTTTTATACTAAGACTTCTAAGTAATATACTCTTTCAAAGAAAATTACCTTTCTGCTACAGGAGCAATTGCTCTACAGATTATAAACTAACCTTGTTTATATTTTTAACTTTGCTTTATGAGAGAATTTGTTATGATACTTCTATACGTTGTACCTTATGCTTTTACTTACACAGCAGTATTTTTCTGCCACTTATATTTGATATTTTCAAAAACATTTTAATCAGCTACAGCACTTCTGGTGCAAGGTACTGTAGAATTAGACCTTCTGTGTTCTGGGAAGGAAAGATGGGGAGAAAGGAATATAGCAGCAATTCTTGCGCACACACAGAAAGGAAATCTATGGGCTGAATGACTGAAGAATGGAATGAAAGGCATATGAATATAAAGAGCAGACTTTCAAAGACTGTTTTAGCCACAGGCCTTTTCATGTCAAATATCTGGTGTATCCAGGCTGTAAAAAGCAAAGCAGGAATTTCCAGGATTGATTTTCATCCCTTTGACTCATCCCTTTCCTTTGCCCATTTGCTCTCATAAGACAGGTCCAGAGTGTGCAACAGGAAACCAAGCAAAAACAATACAAGAAAAATGCATTTTAATTTTAGCCACACAGCTGCTTCTGGGTTCTTTAAATACACTCCTCTCTAAGTGCTTCCATACACCAAGATATCCAAGCGCTCTAGACAGGCTGAGTCTCAACTGCAAACTCATTCCACAACTAATCCCTGTCTGGCATTGTTACAGCAATCAAACCAAGTTGGTCAAATGCCCAGTTGGGGCAAACTGAGTGCTTATCCAAGGGCTCTCTATTATGTGTCTTGAAGTGATGAGCTACAGTCTCCAAGTTCTTTGGGCAGAGACAAGTTTGTGGATAGGGATTAAACACAACCTCTTTTTTTCCTTATCCTCTCCTTCTGCACATTAATACACAGCATAAGAAACCAAAAATATCTTTTGAAGTCATGCCTGTGAGTGACACTGTGCCCTAGTATAATGTGACAGGTGACCTATTCTACTTGTTCCAGGCTGCATGTAGTCTTGCTGTCTGAAAAACTATCTGGGGAATTTAAGGACTACCAGGAGAAAAATGGGAAATCTAAGAGCTCAGTCACATACTCAATTCTTCATCCTGGGTTTTTTTTTCCCCTATGGCTTTTGAAGGTGAAACAAACCACCTCTGAATTCCAAAAGTTTTCTACTGCCATCATGTGGAGAATCTCCTGTAAAAAAGATAAAAACTGTCTTCCCTGACAAGATATGATTTTTTCTGCCCTTGGCAAAACTGAAAGAATCTAATTCAGTCTTCCATCTACACGGAGCTAGTCCTGGAGCCTCAAATGCCATAACATCTGGTAAATATTCAACTGACCTTAGTACATTTTGCTTTGGCCCTATTGAAGCAGTTTATTTGTTGGCATAGCAGAGCTGGACAAAATTGTGACAGCCTGGGTATGCTTGTCATTTCTGATATTCCATTACAGGTTTCTTTCTCTGGTCTGCAGGAACATACAAGCATTTAATATCAATGCTATTTCTTTCCATGCAGCAATGCTACAAAGAAAAACAATATTACAGCAGGGTATCACAAATCAAATTACATAAATTATCTTGGGATCAGAAATATATATTTTCCAGGCATTCCTATTCCTACTATGCAATCTGCCATTTTATCTGACCACTATAACAATCACACTTGAGAAATCGGATAAACATGATACTGTTCTGGAGGGCTGGAAATTTAGAGGGCTATATTCATTTGAATAAAACAAGAAAAGTATTTCTACATTCCAAGAAAGTCCAAGATTTCAAAAGTTTTGACCAAAACCAATGACTGTATTTCAGTTAGGAAAACCACCACATTTTATACCTATTTTATTTAATTCTGTACTGTACTGATAAACATTGTAGTAACAAATAAACTACACATTTCTTCAGTGAACTTTTCAGCGATATTGACAGATTTTCCTTAAAGGTTTTCCTTGTATTAAATCAATACAATCTGAAAGACAATTACTGTCAGGACATTTCATAGAAACTCTGTTATTTTCCCAAAGACATGCAAACAAGTGGTCCCATTTTCAAAACTGGTGACCCCCCAATAGCTACTCATGAATTCAGCACAATGGAAATCTGCCTTGCATGTAGATTCGAATCCAATTTATGTCTTCTGTCCATTCTGCTATATCACTTGAAATAAACACTGATGTTTAGTTTCTCCCTGACCATAGGTTGCAAACAGTAATTAAGGACGTCAGCAAAGCCCATAAATGACTCCAGAACAAAAGTACGTTTTAATTGATACTGACATCCTATTAACAAGACTTCTTCAGAAGAGCTGCTACACCCATCAAGTTTTAAAAGTTGGTCTGAAGATCTGTGAAGTACTACCACCAAGGCACTGCCTTTTTCTAGTGTCAAACAAATCTGTTCAGATTTGGCTACATTACACACAGTCCACTGTAAAAATCAGCACTTAGCAGATTTTTCTTGATCTGCTCCTATAAGCACTCACAATTCCTGTACCACTGGACACAAACTGTTCAGTGTTTTGCTGTGATAGCGCAGTACAGGTTTCTAAGTCAAAGGTAAAATATACCCCACTACTGTTTCCTACAACAGGGGAACATACTTTGCCCTGTAAAGAAAGAGCCAGTTCTATATTTGTCTTTCAAATGGTTCTAGTAATTATGAATGTTTCACAATCATACTGTTAGGCAAAGCTTCAACCACTACTAAGAGAACCCCCCACACACCAGATTAGTTCAGCCATCTAACATAACAAGCCCACAGGGAAAGCAACTGAATCACAGTGGCATCTGAGATTCTCAGAAAGCCTACGTCCAGTCTATATCCTTGGCTCATCTATCCATACTGTGAGGCACAGCACATGGCTGTATCAATGTTACCACATCATATGATCTCCTACTGACTAGTCTGTAGGAAATGTAATCCTTCTATGTGCAACTAATATGGTTGGTCTTTAATCCTCTGCAGCACAGGTATGTACCCAAGGTTCAAGATTCAAGTTCTCTTCCGCATTAAGTATGTTTTTTTATCCTTGCATTTAAAGTTAGAAATTATTGCCTTTTCATTTGCTTGCAAAAATGATGAAAATAACAGGTCAAAATCTTTACCAAAATCATAATCTCAAATACAGCCATGTCAAATATAGTTCCCTGAAATTAGGAAAATACATATTTGAGATCACCAATTCATCCTTAATTCTGATACATTATACACTTATGACATCAGGATTTTTTTAATTACCTACTGACATCTTAGTGTTTTTCTACCAAACAAGGTGTCATTCAGTTGAATGGCTAAATGGTAATGGGAATAAATCATGTAGAGAATTAGGCTGTTGTTTTTAGCATTCCTATCTCGTTTTAGTTGCCCTTGGTACATAAAGAAAGAAACACAGAATCACATAATATGCTGAGTCGGAAGGAGCTCACAAGGATCATTAAAGTCCCTGCACAGGACAGCCCCAAGAATCATACAGTTACTTAAACAAATAACATTATTTTAAAGTAAGATTTGGGACACCTTATTGTAATTCTATGTAAATTGGACAAAAACCTTTTCACCCTGAAAAAAGTCCATAGGCAGTCCTTGATCAGACCAAGCTTGTCTTTCCCTATATCCTGTAATCCAAAGAGAATCACGACACCCAGTGGTTATCAGAAAAAACGCAGGCATTCAGAAGCCATGTAGAATGTGAAGATGCTTATCTCAATTCTCAGGTTCACAAAATCAAGATGCAACTAGAAAAATGAAGACATTGGACAAGGTACAATCCATACTAAGTAGAGATGGTCTTAGAAAACTCAATACTTACGACACAAAAAAACTTGCAAAGCCACCACCAACACCTGAAATACCAGCCCAAGTAATTTTTGAACTCCAGGAAAACAGGACATCTAGCCTACTTTGGAGCAAACACTAGCTCTTCCATGACAACAGTGTAAATTCTGTAGATTCCTCCACAAGAAAAAAACACTATCATGAGGAGATTTCTCTGACAGCATTGCACTGGTTAACTAAATCTATCCTTCTACACCCTGTAGGTTTTCACAGACTATATTGAAGACCAGACAGAGAGGGGAACTGTGCTGGGGAAGTGAAGGAATACAAAAGGGCTTGCTGCTCTCCAGAGTACTCTGGACTGCTGCAATGCTCTAATGCTGCAAGGGTTAAAAGCAGTCACTGGGGCTGCTCTTTTGCACAGCTTCCCCAAATCCTCAGCTGGCCCAAAGGTCTAGGAGATGCAAAGAGGATATTACAGAAGAGTGTAAGACCATCAAAAGTGCTTTATTCTTGATTTGCCATCTGTGCTAGTCATTCATTATTTTTAAATTAACATCATTCTGCCTTCTCTTAAATTGGATACATTTATGGTAAAGATGAAGTTGCAGATGATATAACAATATGAAACGTGTACTTTGAAAAGAATACATACCTACAGTTGCACTTTAGAAGAAAATGAGCCTTTACTAAAATACTTTCATTAGAGAAAAATCTTGTTAAGTCAACTGCTGGGTGAAATTCTATGACCTGTGAAATACTGCAGGTCAGAGCACACGATCACACAATGTTTCCTGCTTTGATATTTATCAAATAAGATATTTATTATTTACAAATAAATATGGAATGCCTTTTCAAAGAGATTTTGAGCTTCAATATTGTTTTAATGTCCAACAACACACCTTATCTGCATGAATTTGTTCTTTTGTTGAGAGCAATGAAAACTAAAGAGGCATCATTTGAACAATATTCTTCTATTTATGTATTAAAATTACAGAAGGGAATAACAGAAGGAACAAAGATACCTGTACTAAAATATCATAAAAATTAGACTGGTTCAATGAAGTGAGATGAATAAAGCTATTTACTTGCAGAGTAACTTAATACAATATAGTACTTGTTAAACTGTATTTTGTCTGTGATAGCAAAACAAAGCAGTGAGTATATGAAGAAAAAAGATTGAGTACATGGCTTTTTCAGACCTAACCTTTCCAGTTCAGACAGAGTAATGTGAAACCATATTCTTCTGACCTGGCTATGCTTTACTTCCAAGGTTTGCCAAACATTTCTTTCTGGTTTTTCTTTTCCTGCTGTGTTAGGACAAAAGATTCTTTGTCCCATAAGCATTTACGAAGTCCATGCATCAACACCTTTATTAATCGTTCAGTAAGTACACAAGACCTATTATTTAACCACCTCATTGGATAAAAGCTTGCCTTTGTCCATCTTAAGCCATGAAAGATGATTTCTGCATCTTCTCCTGAAAGAAGAGATTCAACACCTTTTTTTAATGTGTTGAAACACCTACACTGAATAAGCATGCAGTCACTCACATTCTTTTCACTCTTTTCCTGTTGTATGAACAGAATGAACAGGGAAGTGAACAAAAAGTTAATACTTACTTGTCAAAACACTCACCTTTAGGATAAACAAATCAACCACTGTATAACATAAGGAAAAAGGAAAACATCCTGTTGCCACTGACTGTAATCACTGAACTCACACAGTAAATAAGACCTGGGATCAATGAAGAATCAAATGAAAGGAAAAGGTAGAGAAGGGGGAATTACAGAAATATTATTATAATTACAAAAAGGGTGGATCTGGAGGAGGAAGAATTTAGATTATAACGCTCAATATAAACCTAAGGGTTAAGACAACTTAATTCAGAGACAATTCAGGTGATAAAATTTAATTTATGTAGAACAGAGGTTTACCTTGACTATCCAAGAAAACTGCTCTATTAAACAGTATAGTATATCAGTTCTCCTACCTGCTGCCTCTTGGATGAAGACCTGGTATCACAAATTCCAATCCTGTTCTGAATCACCTGAACTGAGCAGCAGGTTGTCTGTCCCAAACAAAGGCTACTTGCCCTCTGGTGAGCTGTTTTCACTGAGCACCCACAAATATTCCCATATCTTGAGAAATCTGGCCTCTGTGGAGGACAGTAAGGGTTGTTTCTGGATATAAGGCAACCCAGGACCAAACCTGTGCAAATAAGACGATACAACAGCATTCTTAGCATGCTTTTCCTCAGAACTCAGAACTCCTGAATAGTTAGGCATCCAAATCCAGAGTCTGGAGATCACTCAACTCACACTACAGTTTAGATGTACTCAGAGCCAACTCTGGCATTTCAGTGCTCAAAAATACATCCTAAGAATAAGAGACACTAGTGTTCTCTCACAGCATTTCAGATTGGTAGGACTGGAACCCATCAGTGCCGTATTTTTCAAAACGATGTCATTTCATGCAATCTCAGACATTTTTGTGTTGTATTTGACAAGCTGTTTATGAGACTATTCTGAGATTAAAGGTCCTTCTCTTTTTCATTCAGGAATTTATTAGATCTTGTTGATCTCTTTAATCAGCATATTTCAGGATCTATAACAAGACTATCATAACAATGAAAGTGTTTCTTTCCATTTCTATTTAAGGAATTCAGTGCCTTTGCTCAGGTCTTCCACACAGCCTTTCCAGTTTTCTCTAATGAAATGGCTTTCATGTCCAAATGCAAAATATTCTGACTGATTTCTGGGTGCCAGTAGTATTTATGCAGTTCTCAGAACAAGAAGGGCTACTCTAGTTACATTCATCGAACCAGGGACTCACTTTCTACTATTTATTTGCCTTTGATTTATATGCAGTTCATGGAAACCAAATCCCTGTATTTCACACTTTCCAAACATGTAAAAATGTTGGTTGGGTTTTATGGTTTTACTCATGACAGGAAGATGGCATTCTTCCCCTGGACTTGGCACAGGTGAAACCACACCTCAAGTTCTGCGTCAATCCTGGGTACTTCCATTTCCCTCCCCCCAGGAAAGGACACTGAGGTGCTGGAGCGAATCCAGAGAAGGGCAATGAAGCTGGTGAAGGATCTGAAGCACGAATTCTGTTAGGAGCAGCTGGGGGTGTTTAGTCCAGAAAAAAAGGCAGCTCTGGGGTGAAATTATGACTCTCACAAGGAGGCTGAAAGGAGGCTGTAGCCACACAGGGGTTGGCTTCTTCTCCCAGCAATGACAGGACAAGAGGACACAGTCTCGAGGTGTGCCAGGGGAGGTTCATGTTGAAGATTAGAAGTAATTTCTTCACAGAAAGTGTGATTAGACATTAAAACAGGATGCCTGAGGAGGTGATGGGAGTCACCGTCCCTGAAAGTGTTTAAGAAAAGACTGGATGTGGCACTTAGCGCCATAGTCTAGTTGAAATTGTGTTAGGTCATAGGTTGGACTCGATGATCTGAGGACTTTTCCCCCCTGATTCTGAGATTCCTCTTTTTACCGTGTTTCCCTCATTGAGACAAGTTTGAGACTTCTTTGACGCTGCTTTCCTCATATTTGAAGTGTCCGTTTGTGTTTCATCTCTCATTCATGGTGTGAGACTGCACAGAAGTCTCACCTCCTGTGTGGGGAAGAATGGTACTTTCTTGCACAGCATTCGGGAGGCCCAGCACTGTGCCAAACTCGCGGCTCTGCTCACCCTGCCCGGCTCCCCCACACGCCCGGGCACGGCACCGAGCACCCTCAGGCCCGCACTCCCGCCAGCCCGCTCTGCGCCTGCGCGCTCGGGGTGCAGCCGGCCGCGGGGGCGAGGCGCACCCGGGGCTGGTGCAGCGCATGCGCGGCCCGGCGCGGCTGAGCTGTGGCGGCCCCGCGCCCAGGTGAGGGGCGGCCTGGCTCGGCCCGGCCCGGCCTGACGGGAGGCGGCGGCCGCCGCCGTGAGGGGGCAATGGCGGCCCCGGGGCTCCGGGGCTGTGCTGTACCTGCTGCGCCTCGCCGTGTGGCGGGGCGGTGGCTCAGGCCCGGCCACTGGGTGGCTCGGCCCGCCTAAGCGGGCTCTCCTCGTGCCGTAGGAGTCTGGCGTGTGGGCCCGGGAGGCGCCTGGGTGGGATCAGCGGGAGGGACGACCCCGCACGACGCCGTGGGCGCCCGGTTCTAAATGCGGTGCGCGGCGGAGGTCCTGCCCGCCGGGCCCGGGGTACGGCTCTGGGCCCGGGGATGAGCAGGAGCGTTCTGACGCCCGTGCCTCGGGGGAGTGGCACTTCTGGTTTGTTTATTTTCCGTTGTGGTTGTGGTGTTTTGTTTTATTCTGTAAGAGAAGATGATGTGTCAGCCCTTCTCAGATGTTCCCTTGATGCAAAACGGGCAGATGAGGTGTTCTTATTTTATTTATTTCTAGCTCTGTTTCTTGTTTTGGTTTGAGGTGGTTTTGGTGTTTTGGGGTTTTATTTTAGATTAGCGTTTCTGTGTAACACTTTTTTTAAAAAATGCATTTGTTTTGGAAAGGGCTAAGTAGTGAAAGTGTGGATCAGGACTTAAACCACTTCTTCCATTGCGAGGATAGCATCTAGGTTGCGCTTATGTAATCGTGTTTGTTCCATACCTGTTGGCAGGCAGGCAACAGAAGATGGAAAGTAAAAATGGTGCAAGTAGCTACTTGAGGAAATTTTCTTCTGTCACCATTATGCCATCATTCTTGTAATAGACAGTCGTATTCCCATTTCAGAATTCATTACTGTTGCTAAGACTCAGGATTTGGGAGTACACTTCTAACAAAGTTGACAGGACCTGAAGAAAAAACTTGCATTTTTGGATAGATTATTCCGGAATGTCTGTTGCAATGTCATTTGAAGCAGCTTGTGCTGGATACTGCTGCTGATGGACTACTGGCCTGACTATGATGCAGACTCCTGAGTTCCTGTTTTTTTAATATAAATATAAAACTTAACATGAGACACAACTTCAGTGTGTTACTTTATAGGAAAATAATTTCAACACACAGTAGTAGAAATAATTTTTGTACTTCATTCTGTCAGTTTTCTGTTAGCCAAACTCTCAATTAACTTCTTTAAGAGGAGAAACTTTGTCTTACTAGATGCTGCTTACCCTCAGTAAGCAGCTGAAGATTGTGACAAGTAGGTAGTGTGGGAGGCCATAATGTTACTACATTTTTCTGATTTTCATAGCTTTTAGTTTCAGCCTGCCAGTGTTTACATTCTGAGTGTGCGTACTTCTAAGGCCCTGTCTCCCCTGGGAGTGTACTGCATTATGTGTTGCTCTTTTAGCAGCATGGATTTCTTTAGCCCCCAGTGTGTTGACTGATCATTCATTCTTTTCTCTGATGCCTTACTCTTGAGAATGAAACAAACTGTTAGCAAAACCACAGCTTTGCAGGTTCAGCTGTATTTGTGTTAAGACCTTCACCCAGCACCACTGTCTTGTTTTGCAGTTCAGCCCTTGGGACAACAAAGCTTTCGTAATGCCCTGAGTAATTTTAATTCTTGAAATAAATGTTGTTTATGAATAGCCTTTCATTTTTAGTTTGTTTTCCTTTTTGGAGTGGAAAGTCATGTCCACTACATTAGGTTTTGATCTAAATTTCATTCTTTCAGCATTTTGATATATTTCTTAAAGTCTCCAGTTAGCTCACTGGCAGTATAAAAGGAGATATGCAACTATCCACTGTTTCTGTGTTATACTGATGGAATTTCTTTAGATTCAGATAAAGTTCTTCTTTGTTGTTAACTGTTTTTGTAGTTCCCCGATGGAAAGTATGTTAAAAATTGCCTGCAGCACTATGGAAGCACTTGGACAAAATAGTCATCTACTGACACCCTTGAGGAATTATTGGGCAAAGTGGCGGAAATGAAGAGCTTCAACCATCGCTTCAGTATGGCGGCAGCTGAATCTGACAAAGACTCTGGATATTCAGGTTTAGAAAACCACTGTGTTACCTTTTTTGTGTGTTACCATGCTGAGGCTGTGCTTTAGTTGGTGATGTTTAACAAATCTGAGTAAACCTTAGAGTTTGTGTCTCGTTATCCTGAAGGGCCTTTCTATGCAAGATAGGTTTCACCTGCAATCATCCTGTCACCAAAGTCTTTTGAAGTGGATCTTGACCAAGTTATAAAGTTCATCCTGTGAATTTGAATGTCATGGGAATTTAGAATTAATTGAAGAATCTCAGAATTCAGAGTCTAGAAGTGGAGATGTCAAAATTGCTTTTTGTTCTTTGCAGTGATTAATGAATTAAAAGTGTCTCTTATGATCTGACCATATTGTAAGTAGAGCCTGATAAACCAGGGAGTCATGGTTATAACAGTAGTAAAATAATAGACATGGTGTGCTATTTTAGTACTCAACAAAAATGTGCAAAAATGACCTTTAAAGGAGAGAAAAAGCACTTCCTGAAAGATACCTGCTTTACTGGGGTTTTAGATAGAAAATTTCAGGATGCAAAATGCCTTCATCGGAGACTATGGATGTGGCAATGCTGGGGCCTGTAGTGTGTTCCCGTAGAAGTTTAGAGCAACCTTCATGATACTATGCAGTCCATTGGAGACTAAATACAAAAGGACAAAAAGTAATAGATTTTCAGGGGAGAAAATGTCTGTGTAAGAACTGACCTGAAATACAAAGCCTTTTATTAGAGGCTGTCTAACAGCTATTACAGCAGCTTTAATTTTGTTAATATTACAGAACTAAATTTAATTGTTCTTCGTGACTTTGTTGAAAGGAGGCAGAATAGTAGAACTGGAAGGCAGTACTAAGCATATTGCATGTGAAACAACTAACAGCTGAATTCTACATCTGGCAGATGGAAGTTCAGAGTGCCCAAGTGCTATGGAGCAGACGGACTCCGAGGATGTGCTGAATGCGCTGTGTTGGAATGCAGAGGATGGACCTTGGCAATGCCCAAGGACCACAAACAGCTCCTTTCCTGCACTATCTCCTATGGTTGTTATGAAAAACGTGTTGGTTAAGCAGGTAGGGAAGAAATAGTATCTTTAAAAATACTGTGTGTTCTCAGTTTTTTTAAAAAATGTTTTTCCTTTCAAAAAAGATTTTGCAAAGTTGTTACAGTCCAGAAAGTAACTGGTAATTTAAGAAGTTCTAATGTGATTCTCTGTTCTTTTGAGAGGCAGCTGGAATCACTAAGGTGGAATGTGAAATGGGGGAACTGCTCCATCTACTAAACCTCTTTGTCTCAAAGGAATGCCCCCAAAATACATCTTCATGAATGTTATGTAAATAGCACCAAAGATTAAACAGAAAAGGGTGATTTGCTTTTGAAAGCTGCTGTTGTCTTTTTCATTCAATAAAGATGATGAAGTAGGACGATAGGTTTGTTTCCTTATTCTTAGGTTCTAGAAGTGCTTCATATGCAATAGGGAACACTAATCCAGAATGTCATAAATGGAGAAGTTAAATCTTATCCAAAGACAGCTGTGGTACTTCTACTTTAATAGTTGTTTCTCTTAATTGCCTGTGATGGCTCACATTGCAACAATTACATTCCCTATTTATGTTCTCCAGTATTTTTCTAATGTATAGTTCCTCTGGCACATCTGTGAGACCTCCTGTGTAAATTTTACATTTTAACAGAAGATGTGAGAAGTCCAAAGTACTGTCATATTAGTAGACCTCCTGCTCTGTACTCAGTCATTGTTGGAGCAGAGCAAAAATTCTTCAGTGCTTTTTTTTTTTTACTAGAATACTTCTGAGAATACAGTGGGAAGGCAGAAAAATAATATAGATCCTGATTCTTTTTCTACTACAACAACAAGCAAGACGTAATATACACTGTTAGTGTATGGCAGATTATGCAGTTGTGGGGAAGGTGGTTCTGTTCCCTGAGCATCATGCTTTATCTTGACAAGAAACAATTTTATTTTATAGTCACATTCCTAGATGTGTGGACAAAACACTGTGTAAAAAATGCTGTTTTTATATAGGCAAGCTTCACCAAAGGCTGATAGCCTTTGGCCCAGAGCTCAAGAATTAAGACATTACCTGCACTGATTCCATTGGTGAACTCCCAAGTTGTGTTGCAAGCAATAAGAAGCAGCAGTTAATATTAAGTATATTATATAAACCTGGTAGTATAGCAAAAAAGAAATTTGGCAAGGAAGAGTTGGAGGTGGATAAAATGACCACACTTGGTTCTCTTGAGCAGTGCATCATAATATCTAACAGTGTATGATCAAAGATATTACTGTTAAATGGAAAATCATTACTACAATAAAGAAAAGCAACAAATCTAAGTCAAAATAATAATGAAATGTCTTTCTGCCTCTTTTCATTATGCCTGGTTATCTCAGATGGTCATCTTTTCAAAATGGTCTTTTCAACACAGCGCTCAGTTGAGGACAAAAAAAAAAACCAAACCAAAACCCACATCCAGTTGCTGCTGTTTATTTCTTCCAGTTTCAGTTTCAATCAGCATCATCCTTCTGTCTTAGAACCACTGTGGTCCTCCACAGTGATGGTTGCCTGTTATCTGCTGGCTCAATTTCAGAATGTAAACAGCTAACAGTAATGCTACTAAAAAAAAAAATCAAGTGGCAGTTAATTATCTAAAACACAGTTCTGATTGTGGTAAGGTTTCTGTAAGTCTTGTAAAAGGCTTTAATAAGTAGGAAGGCTTTTTAGACAAGTGACACTGATAAATCAGGAAATCAGCCTTCACAGCTTTCATTAAAAAAAGGAAACAAAACACATGACAATTTGCAGGATGAGTAAAATAAAGGTGCCCTTCTCTGCTGAAAATGAGATTTTGAGTAGGAGAACAAGAGCACAGTGCAATGTGAGAAGGAAAAGAAGAAACAACAGAGGAAGAAACCCAAGAGCAAGATAAAGTTACCACAGCTCTTTTGATCTCAGTGATTATGGGGCTCTGCCGTGCTAGGTGCTGTTCAGCAGTGCAGTAAATGGTGACTTCTGACTCCACAGCTTTGCTCCTTAAGGCTACATGTTCTGTCCTGTGTATGTAGAGCTACAGTATTTATGTGCTTCCTCACTCTTTACATCTCCAGATAATTTTCTTTTGAATGTTCTTTCTCTTGTGTTAAGGTAGTAATATTTATTTTTACAGGTAGCTGTTCTGTACCCCTATTCCATAAGCATCTTGCCCACTGAACCAAAGAAACATTGTGTCAGAGTAGGTAATTGAATGTTATCTCCAAGTCTCAGTGTCCTAATCAGTGGGTAATACCTGCTTTTGGTAAGTTCCAAGTCCTTTACTGGGGGAATGGACTTTAGCAAAGCATGTTAGCATTTGCCAGTTTAAAACTTAGGAGACTGGTGGAAAGGATATGGATTTCAGATGACTCAATATAGTACTAAAAATAATAAGATGTATTTGTGGTAGCTAAAAACTGTGCCTTCAGCAGGCCTGCCAGTTGTGTTCCAAGTTGTAAGGAATTGAAAAAGCAGCTGACAATTTATTAGTATAATTGTAGTGGTGATGGCTTAAATATATTAAGAAGTGAGATTTTGCTTTAGAAAGAAACGGTGTCTCTTACTAGACTATTTGGTATCTTTGGAGAAAAGCAGTCATGTTTTTGACCAGAAAGTCTCATGAAGATCTGTAGTAAGGTGTTGGAGGAAAAAGAGGTAATGTCTTGTAAAAATGGATGTTTTCCCCTATATTCCAGAGTATGGCTTGTGGGAGGGAGTAAAAACTTTGGCATTGTTCTTGATGTAAAATGCTTTTAAGGTTTATCAGTGCACAGTATTTCACCAGAGGTAAAAAGTTAAACTCCTTTGGGCTTATGGCAGGCTTTTCTCCTTGCTTTGGTTGGTATTCAGGGTTTTTTTTCTGCTTTGTAGTTTTAAATTTATTGAAACTGTGTATTGTACTTCAAATTACGAGACTTACTGAACAGCTGTTGTGTATCTTAAAAAACCATTTCAAAAGCTTCCTATAAGAATAGATTTGAGAAGATTTGAGTTGCTGCCTTTCAACAAAGAGGGAGTCTGAATTGTTCCTAAAATGTCTTTGCAGTCTTTCCTTAACTCTTAATATATTCCATGACCACAAAGCTTAATTATTTTTCAGCTTTCCTGTGCACTTGTAGTTTGATCCCAAGTCTGGGTCGAACTTTTTAATGAACATTGAACATTAGAAGCTTTCATTGTAATTCTCATTTAGGAAAGCATGTATAAATTCAGATTGAATTGTTTTTAAATATAACTGCTGTTGCATAGTAAAAGGATTATGGATTACAGCTTTATTTCCAGAGTTAGGCTCCGTTGTCAGAGTAAGAGAAGGATGACTTTGATAGAAAACTCTTCAGACCACAGTAATTGGACAGTATATATCAAATATGGAAACAAGGCACAGTCCACCTGTTTCATTAAGTTTTTTTCTTTTATCATCTTCTACAATGCTTTTGTAAGACTTGTGGTTTTTCCCTGTTTGTGCTTCTCAGGGGAGTTCATCACAGCTCCAGTCTTGGACTGTGCAGCCATCCTTTGAAGTGATTCCAGCTCAGCCACAGCTAGTGTTTCTTCGTCCGTCAATCCCACCTCCCGTTAATGCTCACTCTGTTGGGAAAAAGAGAAATGACTCCACTAATTACCTGCCCATCCTGAATTCTTATCCCAAAATAGCACCACAGCCCTGCAAAAGAGATCACTCCTTTGATCTAGAAGAATGTCAGGAAACCACTTGCCATAAACGACTCTGCACTGAAGCACCCAAGATGGAGACTTCTCCTGTACTGATGAGCACAGGCTTGCCTCCTAGTCCTTTTTCCCACCTACCAATTAGCTTTAAGACCCCTCAGGATTCTGACCAGCAAAGTTCTTCAGCTGTGGTGACAAGTGGAAAACTGTCAGCTCTTCCTGGTTTTCATCGTGTTTCCAGTGACACTCAGAAAGTGCCAGGTTTGACTCCCCTTTTGCCTTTTGGAACTCTGCAGTCAGCAAAGTGCACCCTTCATGAGAGCGAGAGTGCATCACAGACTGCAATGCCATCTGCAGTGTGGAGCCCTCCATTGATACCAGAAGAGATTTGCACTACCCCTGAGCTGCTCTTGCAACAACAAAGCAAGTGCAGACGCTTTCAGAATACGCTTGTTGTGCTACGTAGGTCAGGATTGCTGGAGATCACTTTAAAAACCAAGGAACTCATTCATCAAAACCAGGTGACTCAGGCCGAGCTGGACCGACTGAAGCACCAAACACAGCTTTTCATAGAAGCAATAAAGAACAATGCTCCACAGTCATGGGCAGAGCTAGAAGCCTCTCTGACAGGATCTGATAAAGCTGATAGCAGTGTTGAAGACCCCACTTATCCCAACGTGTAGTAAAAATGTGCATAGATGTTGGTCAAATTATTTCCGTGCCTCCTTTTTCCTGTCTCAAACTTCTACTTGAGCATTTTTTGAGTCCAAGACTTGTAATTGTCATTAACAATTTGTCTTCAGAGCCACCTGTGAGACTGGAATAGCATGGTGGGTTCTAGACAGAGTGAGTGACCTTGAATTTCACGCTAACTCTTTGTAATTCCTTGGACTGAAGAAGCTTGAATGTGCTCTGCTGGCATGTTCCTATTCTTGAAGTGAAGACAGTTATTTGCAGTATTCTGCAAGCAACTTGCTATTCCCATCTTCAGATAGTTGTTTCTGAGTGTGCAGCAGCAGAACAGGCCCCTCTGTTGAGCCATCATCAGTTCCAAGTAGGTGAAGGGAGTTGGTGTGAGGTGAAGTAAGTCTTTCTCTCACCCCCTTCCTTCTTTTTTTTTAATTCGTGGAAATCAGATGAATGTAGCAAGGGTGGGAGGTGTGGCAGCTTGGATAAATGCTCTAAAAATTTTATCTACCTAAGTTTGAACTTCAAAAAACAAACTCCAAGACATTTTTTCCTCCATATAGATTGATAGCATTCCTAGGTTGCTCCCCTTTAGACATGGCTGACAGTACTGTGTGCATAAGATACTGACCTTGCTAGTGGAGAGCCACAGTAGTCATGTTAAAAAAGCTGTTTTACAGATGTTTATTTGATTGCAATTTATCTAGACACTTAACTACATCACTCCCTGCAATCTGAAGGGATCGTTTTTCAGAGGCAGAGTGTATAGAAAATTGAGATCGGCTTTGTCTAAGAACATTAAGGAATCTGAATAGTCTGTGATGTTCCTTTCTGTGTGACAATGTTTTCAAAAACTTGTGCCATCTAGGTGACTAGGTATTTTTATACTGTGATTCCTTTTATCATATGTTTCAGACTGTTAAAAAAAAAGAAACTTGAAAGTAGAGTGGATGTTTTGCTAATTTGTGACTAGACGTTTATTTTCTGATGCCTCTAGGAGTCAGTATTGCAGAAGTATGTAGAAAATACTTTTATAGTCCTTCCTCAAATATGTGCATGAGAGAAATTGTAAGGGACTTCTCCCTTGTAAGAGATTTCACCCTTTTTACACTGATGGAATGCTTTACATGTCTTACCGAGTTGAGGCATGTGAGTCCTCTTTGTACTAGCCATGGGCCTAGTGAGTAAATGTTGTGGCTGGGTTTGCCCTAGTGGAGCTATAGCAAACTATCCTTCATGGGATCCTGCCTACCTGCTGAAGACTGCCGATGGTGCAATATATGGGAGTTGTTTAAAAGTGTTCTTAGACACTGTTCTGGCATTTATTTTTTTTTTAACATACTTGATACAGTTGTGATACTACCGTGTCTCATAACTCACAGCCTGGCGATACTGAAACTTAGCCAGCAAACCCAGAAGGCAGCACAGTGCAGGGTAATGCAGGACATGTCCAGTATAGACACAATCTATCAGTTGTGATATCTACACCAAATGACATTTGGCAGGATAGATGTGATGGTGCCTCAGGCCATTTATGAAATAAGATCTTGTTTTCATCTGATCCTCTTGAA
The DNA here is from genome assembly GCA_020086605.1 of Lanius collurio. NCBI lineage: Eukaryota > Metazoa > Chordata > Aves > Passeriformes > Laniidae > Lanius > Lanius collurio. Next base: position 17,159,819 of record JACBWW010000004.1, on the reverse strand, counting down.
AGGAGAGGAGGCAGATCCATTGATCAAATATATGTAATAGCCCTAAAGGTGTGAGGTATGAGAACGTGCATAGGATATTTTTCCTACTTTTCCTAAAGTTCTTATTCTATCTTTTAAATAGAGACAAGAATTTGAAGTTCAGAGTATGTATTTATAGGAAGAGATTGCCCTAGAAAACAAGACAATGGGCTCAGGGTACCTGGAGATGAAAGGGAGGCAGAGAAAATTAAGTCAAATTGTAGCTGTTTGAGACACGGAAAAATGAGTCTACCGGTGACCTTCTCCATTCTATTTCCACTGCTCTGATAGAGTATAAAAGAATGAAAAACTTGCCTTGCAGGGCACTGCCCTCTGACTTGGAGAGACTTAGCTGATGGAAGTTTCTCCTAGTCCTTATAGTACCACATGTATTTTTTCCCTGACAGTACAGAGAGTGGGCTGAAGTGGGTGTGCTTACAGCTAATGGGCCTTTCAGCTGGTGTAATTTGTATAAATATATGTTCAATAAATCTGTGAGTAAAGTCCAGCAGCTGGTTAGAAATCTCCTACTGGGCATCAGTCCAGACTTAAAAAGTAGTTACTCAACTAGAAAAATCCATTCTGGAACTCATACTTAAATCTGGGGACCCTTAGGAAGCATATCCCTAGATAATGGGAAACCTTAACATCTATTAAAAAAAAGGATGTGGAAGGACCTTGGTGATAAATATGTCATCAGGTAACATTCTGTTCAGTTTTCTTAGCTGCCTTTATTCCTGGGAGCCCTGATAAAGATTTAAAACAATAAGGGATTTCCTTTCTTGGCTGCAATGTAATAAAATAGGTTAGTTTGGAAGTGCTTTGAGAAAATTAGTTGACTACATCAGGACCAGGATAAGCCCAGATTCTGGGCAGGATCTTGAAGTGGTCCAGTAGATTTAAACAGAAATTATAGCCTCTGAATGGAAACTATAAGCAATGAACTCACAGGGGTTTTTGATCTTAGGAACAGCAAGACTTGCTATTAAGAAGTTAGCTGAAGACAGCTGTCTTGGTCTAATCAGTCAGATGGCCTGCTGCAGCTTCAGCTGTTGCTGACAACTTACAAGTGGGGTAGCTTGATGGGTCAGACAGACTGATTTTTATATTAAGTTTTAATAAATATTGGTATTTTTGATTACTTTTACTATCTCTTTTTGAAATTCTGCTGTTCTGGTTGGAATGTAAATATTTTCTGTACTTTCAAAGCCTGTTGCTCTGAATACAGTAGCCTAACACCTCTGTTATAGGACATGACCTTTTTGCTAAAACTTTACAGAAACTGACTGTGAAATATGAATGAAATAAAGTATATACTTGAAAAGTTTGTGGATTATTTAGTGCTGTTGAACTGCAAAGTCACTGGTTCCAAAGCATGCTTTAGATACAGCTTCACAGCAGCATGTTGCCCATGTGAGAAAGTGCAGATCCAAAACTGATACTATGATGTATCTCTCTGAAGACAGTCGTATGAGCTTTAACAGTATGTATGAATTAAAGGGTCTCTGGGAGGAGCATGCATAGAAATGGGCTGTACAAAACTCTAAAAATACATTGTCGTGGGTGACCGCTGCCATAGATCTGTCATGAACAACCTGGAAGGATTTTTCCATCTCTGAACTGTTGTCTCTATGATGACTGTACATCATGCTCACCGTCTGTGCAGGGTGAACTCCCACGCTGTGTCTTAATCCTGTCAGTTGGGTATGCAGAAGTTTGAAATTGTGAAGTAAAAATCTTGGCTACTGAAAGAATTACTGGAGTAAAAAATTTTATATACTCTCTTGAAGAACATTCTCCAACTAAATCTGTATACCAGCTTTTCACCAAAACACATTTCTTCAAAATGTGCCTGTCTTGACATGGTCTTTCTTTTGTTCAGCCATGACTCTTGCAGGGACAGCTCGGCAGTCATGCCCAAAACATCCAGCAGCCTTGTTCTAAGATACAAGAGATTCTGGTCAAAGCTCTTACTTGGCACCAGACAAGACAACTTGAATCTCATTGCCTTGTATCCAAAAAGGAGTGCCATTAATTAAAATAATTTTATTTCCTGAGACTGGAGACTCAATGTTTGCAAATTTTATGTTCATAAAAGTATGGATACAATTCAAGCAGGATATTCTCAGGTTTCTGTCTCCTGACTACCTTTTCCTTTACGTGGTTAAGTCTAGCTGCAGCATGTCAGGCCTTTTCACTTTTATTTCACCGAGGCCAAACAGGTGAATTTCTTGTTTCAAGTGTATTGCATCTGTCTTGTTTTTCTTTCTCATGATAAAAAGGGTCTGAAAGGAATGGTACCTTGCAGGCTTGAGCTGAGCAATCTCCTGGCATGCAAAATTTCTGGCATCCACTAGATTGAATGTAGCATGCTGTTACTGCTTTCATTTTCATAATTTCTGGTACTAAAATGTAGGGTCCCTCCCTACCTATAAATTTTACACTCTTGCTGTACGTAGGTGGTGCTTCTTTCGGGTGTCAGTGTAATGCAGCCATTAGTCCCAACAGTATTGCATGGTCTTACATGTCAAAAATGCTCATGCCCACTTCTCTTCCCTTTATAAATCTACCTCCTTTGAGGTATTTCCATGAAAAAAATGTAGCAGTTCCAGTGTAATCTGATTCAGAAGGCAGAAGGAAGCACCATGTGTTCAGTCTGCTCTCTTGCAGAGCACAGTTTCCAAGACTTCCTCAAATTCTTGCTTGATTCTTAGAAGAATCATCCTGCATGGATTTGAAAGCTCCTAAGATTAAGAATCCACCCAAATTGTTTAAAATATTGTTACTTACTGTTAAACACATGCCTCTTACATTGAGCATGAATTTGTCGTCTTTGTGTATCCAGCTGGCAGATCTTTTGTCTGTTGTCTGCTAAACTAAAGTGCATGCTGTGACATTGCTGTTTTCACTGTAGGCATTTACAAACTGAACAAGTCACTCTTCAGCTTTCATTTTTAAAATAAGTAAATAGACTCAAGTCTTTTGGATCCTGTTTGTGGCACCCTTCTTTGGATCCTCTAATTTAAATGCATTTTTAATTGGAACACTAATAGCAAAACAAGACTGCTAAAAGAATTGTACAGTATCCACTCTCCCTTACTGCTACTCTACCTCATTTTTATAGGAGTCTTGGTCATGACATCTGATTGGAAGTCTAAATAATCCCTGTGCCTGTATGTTTCCACATTCCTTTGAATGCAGTTTGCACCAGAAAACAAAGCGAGCTGGTTTTAGGAAGTGGTCGGTTGTATTCACTAGTTTTCTCTGCTTCTGGCCTTGGAGACATTTTCATCTTTAGATGAGATTTTAAAGGTAATTTTATCTTGCATTTCAATTATTGAAAATAATATTAAATAATGTTATAATAAAGAACCAATTCTTAAAATAACAATAAGATTTTTCTTAATGGATGTCTGCATACAATTCAGAAACCATAGTTGCAATGTATTTCATACCAGCCAGTTAATTTTATGTAAATCCAGCTTCAGTTTGCCTGTGGCACACTTTTAAATGCCCCTCAGTAGTATAAATACTACATGTGTGTTGGCTTTGTCTTCAACCAATTTTTAATTCTAGCTGATCAATATAAGGACTCAGTTTTATCTGACCAGCTATATTTCTTAGAAGCTTCAGTAATTTCGATTAGTTTTGCTTTGTATGTCCTGGAATAATCAAAAATTATGCGTTATTCCATTATTTTGCTTTCCGTTGTCCTGCTATGTCAATTTAAATCAGTCTGCCTTCTCACAGAAAAGGTGATGCTGTATTAGTTCTTTCTTCACCTCAGTCCTCTGAAATCTTTCCTAGTAGTGTGAAATTCATTTAAATAGTATTGGTGGTCCAGACAGCTTCTTGATAAGCTCTGTGAAATTTTTAGTCACAACTTACTCAGACTTGCTGAATTTAAAATGCATAATAACTGTTGTTTGAAATGTTCTGAATTACTTTCTGAAATGGAAATCAAGCTACTGTTATGATCTGTTATACTGTTATGATAATACATCTTTTTTCTAATAATTACTCAACAGGATTTTTTTTAAATGCTTTTGCCATTGTGCACTGCAGCATTATAATTTTTATCTTGAACTGAAGCTCTGCCAGCAAAGATTTCTTCTGCATCTCATACATATTAAGAAATGGAGGAAATGGACTTTCCAGGGCCAAAAGGGGAGTTTCATCAAGGTTTTAATTGTTTTCTTCTTGTTCTTATTGTGATTAAATTAATTTAGTTAATTGGAACTGAAATGCTTCTTACCATGCTCACTCAACACAATCTTACTTTTTTTCCATAGCAGTTTGGAAAATCCATAGCATGGATTTTTTTTTTTAGGCCATGAACTTAGGCCAGGACTAAGAAATCCAATCACAGAAAATCAATCCTTACTGTTTTTTAATGGATAGGACTGTTTGAAAAATTCATATGTTTTCAATGGAAAACTCTGGTGGTTTTTTTGAAAATGAAGAAATCTTTTGGCTGAAAGCTTAATTGTTTTCAGTGGTAGTCATAGCATTCATTTTTCAGTGAATCCCAAGCATTTTGGAAATAGTCTGGACTGTGGGAAAGGCAGATTATGTTATTTCTCTAAAGAAATGAGGTAAACCTTCATCTCCTTCACCTGGATTGTTTTGGGTTGCCTGTACAAGAAACAGGACCACAACTTTGATGAGTGGTTCCATCACCTCATGCTGAAGAAGCACATGCCCACATAGACAGTCAAAACTGCTCAGTTGTTTGCAATGGCAGAGGAGACCAATAGAGAGATCCCACGTAAGTGAGGATGAAAGAGCATCTCCTGTGAAAATCACTGGCTCAGTGAGTACAAATACTGTTTTTTCACCCTAAAAATTGTACCTAAAAATAAATTAAGGGTTTTGTTTGACACAAAACATCATGGTGCCAGATAGGTCTTGTTCTACGTTTGCCAGTGGCAGAGTTCAGCGCAGTGACAGTTTTGTGAAATGGGCAGTGTTTAGTGTGCTAAGTGTGAAATACAAGTGGACAGTAGGAAAGCTGTCCAGGGTGAATGTTAGCAATGCCTGTTGTTTTGTGTTCTTCCTAAGTATTGTCTCCCATGCAAATGATAATGTTATACATATCCAAACGTGCTTGGAAGTCAGAATAGGATAGTCTATATCAAAGTGAAATTGGTTCTCACTGTTCAACATCCTATCACTAACCATGCTTGCAGAACACTTAGACATTAATGCTTTTTGAGAACATTCTGAAAGTGGGTTGCTGAGATTAATTATGTGATAAATGGCCAGGAAGTATCCAAAACATTTGATTGCAAGTGATTGTGCAAGATGAAAGTCTGAGCTTGATGGTAATCATCTAAATAGTGAAATGCCTCCACATGTATAATGGGAGCTGCAGCCAGCCCAAACTGGGACAGAGCAGAGCAAGTAACTGCACTGAGGTCTGTTGCTGTAGTGCTCCTGGTCCTGTGCAGTAGCAGCATTTGGGTAGAGACTGTTGAGAGACTGTAGCTAAGACAGACGTTGTCATTGAGAATGAGATGTTGGTGCACAGATAAACCAACTGACTACCTTCTAGCAGTTCATTAACAAGCTGGACAGTCTGAACACCCACCTCGGGGCCAAAGTCAAAGGCTCTATTTCTTTGAAAGACTGGGATGCAAAGGTCAAAATTGCCTGCACATTAAAACTGTTAGCCCATTCAATTTTTTCCACAGCCAAACTTAAAACAGTGGTGTTAGGAGAAGCAGAATGATACACAGCCTCTGCTGGATCCTGAAGTCAGCAAGGTTATGGGAAGGATAATTGCAGTTTCTAAGGCTTGCTTTTTTTTCAAATTCCACTGCTTCTTCAGCAGCTTCTCCACCTAAACACCTACCAGCCTGAGACACTACAGCATTTTGATGTGAAGCGTGTACCTGTGAGCTTTGTTGGGCGAGTGGAAGAAGATGGATGCCTTCTGTTCCAGGGGGCAAGCGATGCCTTGATACCACTTCTCCCGTTTCCCCATTATAACATCTCTTTATCTGCAGAAGAGCGCCTCAGAGGAATGCTCACGTTCTTGCTTCATCTCACTGCTCTGACAGTCAGCTCAGTGACAACCAAGTGCTCAGTAGCCATGCAGAGATTCACTATTTCATAAAATATAATTACAATAGTAATAACAAGCCACTGCCTACCTCATATTGGTATGGAGAAGGAAGGAAAACACTCCATTGTTCTCCACAGCTTAGTTTATCTTTTGGTATGCTTTTGGTATTTCTCTATCACACCCTGTTCTGATGCAAGATCAGTCTTTAACACACCATTTTTCAGTAAAAGGGCTGTTGCATCCATTTTATCTCCCTTCAAAATATAAATATGACTAAAAATAAGTCTCAATTTGCCTGAGATAGTTTTCTGTTTGGGATGAGAACAAGTATAGCAGCACTCAGTTCTTGGATCTTTATACATTTCCATGGCACCCAAGCTCCAGGTGAGAACTTCTCTAACTCCAGCATGAAATTGACACTGGCAATTGTGTTCACACTTAATGTCCTACAAGTGCCATCAGCACTGACATGTCTAACATATGCTTTTGGACTTCTTCCTTCTTTTTGAGATTTGCCCTGGTCTCTTTCTCATTAATTCAAAAAAGATGTCAATGAAAATGTGATATTTATGATGTGTAGCATCAGCTCTCAGTTTTACTTCAGTGATTACTATTAATGTTCAATATTTCTTGGCATGAGAAAGTATTTGTTTTAAATCACATGCTGTTGTCAATGCACTCTAATTTTCCATTGCTTTTCTATAGTCTAAATTGTCACATCAGGTAGAATATAAAATAAGAGAACTTTGAGTGAGGGACTGGTTGCCATATGGCTGACACCTAAAATCTTGACAATTTGACGTGAAGAAAATGGAAAAAGATGAAGTAAATTCCACAAAATTATTGCCATTAGTAGGTGGCAGCTGTTAGTAAAGGAGAAAGAACAAAGGCAAAGGAAAGGAAAAGAATACTGAACATCAGTGTTACAAAAGATTTTTCTCACAGATGTGAGAAAAAAGATTTTAAGGTAACTGTCCACACAGTAGACCAGTTTTCCAGGTTTCTTTTTAAAAATCTGTTTTTAAACACAAAGATTTTTTTCCCCATTTGATTTAGATGTATAAGTTGAGATGTATCTTGGTGGTGAAGAGGAACTAACTTGCTGCTTTCATTGAGTGTTCCCTCCTCTCCTCCAGCCAGAAAATACACTGTAGGCTTAAATTTGTTGCTTTAATCCCACAAATCACACCCACCTCAAAAGCACTTGGCACTGCCATTGCTACTGCTGCATGAAATAATTCAAACAATGACATATGGCTGGAATTGAGATGGCCCCAGGCTCAGTTTCTTGTTTTTGCTTTGTAGAAGGCACTTTGATCTTCTCAACTGTAAAATGAGAAAAGCATAACTTGTTCCCTATTATAAAGTGCTTCAAGCTTCTTGTATAAGAATTGGTACAAGAAGTCATGGCTGTGGGCTGTCGTGGTTCTGGTGCTAGATTTTCTAAAGGCTGAGCATTTGTATGTTTATACTAACCTACATTTTCTTTCATGTTAATAGATTAAACTACATACTCACTGGGTTAATTTCCCTAATGTAATTCCACAAGTGAGTATAGAGACTGTTTTCTTCCAGTTTGGAAAACTGAAAGGAAAAAATATAGCTGACTAAAATCTCTACTTCTATGTCTATCCAGGAAACTTTTATAAATATCTCAAGGTTGATAAGGCTAGAGGAATGGATAGAGTGCTAGCTGGCTGTGTTGCAGATACTAAAAAACCCTCTTGTGGTGTAAACAGACATCTGTTGTGCCCTGCTCATGTATTAATTTATGCTCATGCATGTAATTTTCCTTTCCAGCATGTAAACCTCTTCATGTAACTGTAATAATGCAACATATGAAACTGGGGTCAAAAGTCTGGAGTCTTAGGAGATGTCTCATTATTCTGTCTAAAAAGGCACAATATTTCAAATCAGAAAAATGCCCTCAATGCACTCCTGGAAGATGTTGAGTACTGAAGTGTAACCCGCATACCTGCAAAACACATGAGTAAAATGAAGGGTGTGAGTAATGCAGCTGCAGTCATGGGATTATGTCCATGCTAGAAGCTAAGAATATGCTCAAATCTTTTCTCCTGGACTGAGCTGCAGTTCTTTGCTACTTGTAGGACTGAGTGTTTTCATTACTGTCTTCATCCATGAAGCTTCCGTCCTGTTTGCTTGCATTTGTTTACATAGTTTGCACTATTTTGTTGGAGAGATGCTGGGATTTGTCAGAGCCCAAAGTAAAAAGTATCAGGACTTGTAAGTACTGACTTTTGAGACTGTAACTTTTTGAAATAATGTCAGATGGCTTCTTATCTATAGTAGTGCATTAATGAGTGGGATTTTTGTGTGCCTTGAAGAATTTTTAGGGGCACAGTCTTGCCATTTGCACACCTATATAACTCAGATGATTGAGCCTTCCTCCCAAAATTCACATTTGTTAAAAGACTCAACATTTGACTAGTTAGCTGCAAAATCATTACTTTTTCTGATTTAATGCTGGAGACTTCCGACCACCAGCGTAATGCTTCTTATGCCTCAGGGACTTCCTGTGGGGAGTGAAAATCTGTACAGCCTCTTAACACTTCCACTTAAATATGAACTTTAATTTTAGGCTTTTGCTGGAAATCTAAATTATGAATTGGGTACATTTCCACTGGGTTTTCAGTACATAAATTTTATCAAACAAGTATAAAAGGTCATTCTAGTTGACTTACAAATAATAATAGCTGAGCTGATGAAATGTCTGTTTTCTCCTCTTTGGTATTTCCCACATACTGTAAAGGTCTCCCAGTTCATCCATGTAAATCTTTTCTATATGACCTGCTGTGTTTTATCAAAAATCTTTCCATGTATTAATTTGAAGGAGGGGGAAAAGGAGCAAGAATAAAGAAGAAAGAAAAAGACTGTCTTAAAATTATGTCAAAATTCAAAAGTGATCTTAAATCTTGTATGACATCTCAGTTTGCATGTCTTTATGTAGCTGCTCTATTTGAGGGTCTTGACATTACCAGAAGTTCTTAGCTGGCAGCATTTTTCCAAACCATCTGAAAGCTGTATTATGGGAAGTTAACTTACCTAACTGTTCATTTCAAGGTTAAAAATAAGTCAAATAGAAATATGTTTTCTTCAGTTTGCACAGACACAGAGTGGACATTCTGACAGTCCCTAAAAGTATAAGAAAGGGTAAAAACAGCTTGGGTATCTCTTAGTCCTATTGAAATCCTGAGAAACAACACCATAACTCATCATTGAACAAAAACTGTGGTGGCAAGTGAACATACTCTACAAGGGACAGAGAGTCTTCAGTAAGACAAGTCCCTAGTACCACAAGAACCACTTTATGTTAGGGTGACCAAAAAGGCTTCGGCCGGCGGTTTGTTCTGTTATGTTAATCTATCCCAGTTTGAATTCCCTGGTTGGCTGTCAGCCTCTACACCTTGTCACTCCCCCAGAGCTTCTCCATCAGTCTCCATTCCCTCATCCCGCCTTTTCCCCGCCCCCGGATAAAACTGTGAGTTTTGGGATCATGTTGGTATTTGCCTCTGCAACCTTCGACAGTGTAGCAGCAATAAATGCTCCTGCCGGCTCGCACACAAATGCCCTTCTCGACTCTTTGTTATTGACTGTAACACTGAGCCCACCTGTGCTGCTGTGGGGCACGTGGGACCCCATGGAGCCGAGCAGGGACAGTATTAAAACATTGCTTTAGGAATATAACATTGTGATGTTCTTGGCCTTCTCTCAATCATTGCTGATGCATTTACAAACAGAAGCCACGTGGGAATCAAGCTCTATACCATGCTTATGAAGAGAAGACCAAAACACTGTGTTTTGCTTCTTTTAACACATATCACCTACATATAAATTTATTTACACAACTATTTCTGTTTCATGTTACTTTTATTGAATAAGTTTGCACTGGTGCTAATAAATATTTTGAACCCAGATAAGATGGTAAGAAGTGAAACACAGAATAGAAAAGGATAGATCCTATTGGATTAAGCTTGAACAACTGTCTAGGTAAAAAGTGGAAGCCTCTCTGGTTTATTTGTCCCACTATTATTATTATTATTTATTTTTCCAGCAACAGCAGGCAGTTCCCTATTTACCCTCTTCATTCGGTAGCTCCCTAGATTCCAAGATTTCAGCTTCTCCAACCTAAGTTTATTCTAAAGGCTGACAGTGGAAGAACTGCTGTTTGGAAGTATTTCCTGAAATGTTAACATATAATTTCCTATTCTTAAACTGAACACTTTCTAGTTAATACTTGTTCCAACAGGAATTATTTTTCCCACCCTCCAAAAATACATGGGTGGTTACCACATTTTTCTTACATCCACTTTATTTGTAGTTTTCTGAGCTAGATAAATAGAAAAATTTTTAAAATCTAACTAATCCATTTCTCATCTTCTTAATCACTTATGTTTTTTCTTTGAACTCCATCTGGTTGACTAATAAGGCAAAGCTGTATATAATATTCCATGTCTTTTTGCATTACAGAACTGTGGAAAAGGTTTATTGCAATTTTTTGCTTCAAGTCCATATGCAGTTTAAAATGCTGCCGTCTTACTCTGCAGGCTCATCTCATTTGTCCTTCATGCTATAATTTGCAGGCTGGGTTGGGTGCTCCTTCACGTATTTCACACTATCCTTCTCTTTTCCCATCAATATAATACATATCCTAATAAGCCCCTGCTGAAATTCATCCTTTCACAGAACATGCTAATAGCTGATTGGATGATGCTGGACAAGTTTTGGCCAAATAGAGAGGAGTAGTCCACACACAGAGTCAAAAAGAGATGGTTAAGGGGAGAAATGTGGTGTTGGCCTGCAGACTGATGTAGCTGGATCTGATAGGAAGCTTCTGTCCTACAGGAAAGATCCTTATCTGCACTAGGGGGCTTTTAGTGCCCTGTAGACGGCCTGGATAGTAACATTTTTTTCTGAGCTGATGGCATCTCCTGCAGCAGGCATTGGCTCTGCCTAAGCTGGCTGTGCCTCCAGTTGCATTGGTTATACCGTCAAATTTCTGACATGCCTGTCTATCCTGAAGCAATGGAATGATCTGAGGTGATTGTGGGGTGAATTCACACACCTGGAAAACACTCCAGTTCTGGTAGACAGAAACTGGGTCTCAGAGTTTGATTTGAAATTTCACCTTTTCTCATGGCATGAAATTATTATGGTTTTTGGAGCTCTGTTTCCAGAGCTTTAAAACAGATTTTAAGCCTCTATAAGCAGTATAGCTGATACCTTGGTAGAATTATGTTGCCACATTTTGCTTTCTTAGGCTTCTTCAATAGCTTCATATTCACAAATTGACTTATTTCCTTGGACGGTTAATGACAGTGGAAGCATAAAGGAAGACAGCAAGAGCTGTCAGTAAGTTGCATACTACTTCTAGTGCATACTGCTGATAGATCAGTCCAAAAGATTTATTTCATACCTGTACTGTGGATTGAAGAGTAAAGGAAAGATTATTTCTCTTGATAATAATAATCTCAGTCAAGTTTTCTGTTGTGTAATAAACTGCTTGGTTACTCAAGGTTTTCTCAGACAAATCCATCCCACTGACTGTTACAGGTGTTCACTGGAGAAGAAAATCATAGTATCAATGGCTGCTACTGGGATGACCTATGTTGGTCTTCAGTAATGAGTAAACCACTCAATATAGTACTGGATGTTTTGGCAGAACATCAAGTGACAGCTTTAAATATCAAACTCATTGGACATTAACAAAGAACTGATTCTTGAAAGTTTTCAATAGAGGGATGGCCTCTCCAAGTCTCAAAGTACTCAAAACATTGATCTTAACACTGGGTTCGTGGGAATTCCTAATTACTGAATCACTTTTTTCTTTAGGTAATGCTATGCTGGAGTTTTTTCTCAGAGTAGCTTTCATAGCATCTGGACTTTGTGGGACTGATTGACTTTGGCAGTTCATGTTTAGACCTACAAAAATTGCTTCTGTTGTACTGGTCAAGTGTTTCCTACTGGCAATTATAAACCATTAGGGGTCCCAGCTGATCTGTCTCTTTTTTTCTGTCACTGACCATAAAACTCATCTCTAGTCTCAAGCAGTTCTGGATGATAACATAATTTCTTGATAACAGTCTCTGTGACAAGGCTGCATTCAGCTGTTGCTTGTTAACTCCTACAGACTCTTAGGTGGGTCCACTGTGTTAACTCCATTGCCCAGTGAATAGATAAGATTATTAAGGGTATTGTGATGACAAACCACTCTATTGTACTTTCAGCAGTCTGATGATACAAAGATTCAGGTCTTCATCTCTTCTTGTCCAACACAAGCAGCTAAAAGACTGACCTGACAGCTAATAAAAATCTTCCAGTTAGCATTGATAATTTTGGAATGACTAGTGGTGAAGACATACTGAGTAAAAGAGCTGAAAAACAGGCCAGAAGCTGTGCATTCCCCTAAGCTGGTGGATATACAGTAAAATCAGTAACAGACAAATGAAACTTTGGCACACAGAGCTTGCTATTGCTATCCCCCACCTTGCCTCTTGTGAAGTAAGCTGATCAACATGCTCCATTTATTTTTAATTGATAGCAGCTCTGGAGCTACTACTAAGGTAACTGACAGCATGTTAAAGGAGGCAGTATGCAAACAGTGTATGACACTGTACATTGAGTCTGCATGGCCAGGTTTTGGTAATGGAGAGGCTGGAGGGTGGCTTCTGTGAGAAACTGCCAGAAGCTTCCTCCATGTCCAGCAGAGTCAATGCCAGGTGGCTCCAAGACGGGTATGCTGCTGACCAAGGCTGTGCCAATCAGCAATTATAGTAACACCTCTCTGACAGTGTATTTAAGAAAAAAAAAGTTGTTGAGCAGATGTAATTGCAGCCAGAGAAGTGTGGGGTGAAAATACATGACAGGAACAATTCTGCAGGACACCAAGAGGAGGAGAGGGAGAAAGTGTTCCAGGTGCCAGAGTCAAGATTCCCCTGTAGCCTGTGGTGAAGACTGTGGGGAGGCAGATGTCAACCTGCAGCCCACAGAGGACCACGGGGGTACAGAGATCCACTTGCAGCCTGTGGCAGAGACCCACACCAGAGCAGGTGGATGCCTGAGAGCAGGGTGTAAACCATGGGAGGCCTGTGCTGGAACAGGCTCCTGGCAGGGACCTGCAGACCCATGGAGAGAGGAGCCCATACTAGGGCAGGTTTGCTGGCAGGACTTGTAACCCTGTGGGGGATCCACGCCATAGCAGGCTGTGCCTAAAGGACTATACCGCATGGAAGAGTCACCCATGTTGCAGCAGTTCATGGAGAACTGTTGCCCATGAAATGGACTCATGTTGCAGAAGTTTGTGGAGGATTGTCTCCTGTGAGAGGAACCCCACACTGGAGCAGGGGAGGGACTTCTCTCCCCCATTGGCAGCAGAAACAACATGTGATGAACTGACCGTAACACCCATTTCCCAACTCCCTGCACCGCTCTGGGAGAGAAGAGGTAGACTTCAGGAAGGAGGGGAGAAGGTATTTTTAAGATTTATTTTACTACTTATTATCCTGCTCTGATTTTGTTAGTCATAAATTCAATTAATATCCCCAATTCGAATCTCTTTTACCTGAGATGGTATTTGGTGAGTGATCTCTCCCAGTCTTTATCTCAATGCATGAGCCCTTCCTTAGTTATATTTTCTCTCCCCTGTCCAGATGCAGAGGGGAGTGATAGAGGGGTTTTGGTGGGTGCCTGGTGTCCAGTCAGGATCAACCCACTACACAATGGTACTTTTATTTGTAAACATCTGGGGAGACTAGAAAAATCTGGTTCCAAAAACCTTAAGAGACATGGGACTGGCATGCTGGAGCTCTGTCATCACTTGCCAGTTAGATTCTGTAGGACAACCAATGCTAAAAGCTCTTTGGTGACAAGATAAGGCTGCTGCCAGGATGGCTCCATAAGAGGACTGAAGCATTCTTTAGTCCATATTTGCTGACTTTTGTTTTAATCTCCAAGGGTTCTTTATTCCCCTGTCTTTCTGAAAAAGAGCTGGAAAAGCAAAAAAACCCACATGTGGACATCTCATTATTAGAGACCATATTGCTGTTTGTTGTCTGACATGTTTCCATTTATTTAAATATCTAGCAGGACACCAAGACTCCACATAGGTTTAAATTTTCTTCTCCCTTTATTTGTATTAGACAAGTAGGTCATTGCTTTACTCCAACTATGATAGTTCTATCTCGTCTTTAAATAACTCAAAGAGAACTATATGGACTCTGCTGTTGCTGCTTATGGTTTCTATCCATGCATCTCCTTCTTGTAACATAATTTGCTGTTCAGAGAATAAAACCCTCTTGGCTCTGCTAGGGCTTTGAGGTTTTTTGAGCAGAAAGTGATTAGCAATGTGTTTTGTTAACTTTCTTTGTGGCCATTCAGCCAACAATCAATGAAGTTAACTTGAATTCTGTTGTCATACCTCATACTTCCTGATGGCTCACATCATGCCTACGCACATCAAATCATTTCTGTTCTCACTGGGGCCACTTTCTCTGATTGCTCTCAACCTCAGCTTTTCTTTCAGTCCAGGACTGCTTGTCCTTCTCCAGCTATATCCTTACAGTTAATGAGTCTTCTCATTCATTCAGTCTGTCTCCTTGAAAGTATTTTTAGACTGTGATCATCTCCCTTGAGCTGGCTATTTCTTAAGATAAATGCTATTTCATGTCATCTTTTCTCCTATGTTCCCCGTGCCTTATTACGTGAGGCTGTTACTTTTTAACTCTATATCCTCTGAGGATATTTAATGAAGACCTTTTGGCATGCAGGCCTTCAGGGCCGCTCAGCAGTGCAGTATGAAGAGGAACACCATCTACTACTTACTTTGTATGAGATTCTTACTATACATAAGAACAGACTTCTGGTTTACTTCAGAGTTGCATCCCCTAATTTCCTTTAAACTGCCATTGCAAAGACTTGTGAGACCTTAGAAGTGACACCATTTTTTCAGATAGCCACACTTAAAATAGACAAGCCACTAAGCAAAAGTCTGTGGTTTCTGTGTAAGGTCTTTAGCAACAGGGAGCTTTTACTTCAGCCACGAGCATTACCAGAGAAGGAATCTGGTGGTGATCTGATTTTCCAAAGCCAGAGAAGCCTAAGTGCTTTATTTTTAAAACCTTTGTGAGTATTTAGACATTGCCACAAGAAATCATTTTCCAAAATATATTTGCTATTGCAGCTGCTATGTAATGAAATGCAAATAGTAAGTAATAGCTCTTTAAGCACAGAAGATGACAAGCTTTTATTACTTATCCTTAGAAAACTTTAGAGCCATTGGACAGATTTAGAATTTGCGACATTGCTATTGAGCTCAGCCTTCATTTACTAAATCATAGCTAAGAGCAAAGGTTCTATTCACAGTTGTTGAGCCCTGTTACATTTTCTTGCCAAGGATTTCTGTAAGTATGGAAAGGTATGACAAGGAAGTGATGTCAGGGCAGCTGACTAAAAAAATACTCTTAACTGTTCCTGCAGAACCACTACCTCAAACAGTAGTCTGCACACTTGGGAAAGAGCAGAGAATTAAGCCAATATACAGGGTCAGTCTAATGTTATATTTTTATAGCTTTCCATCCCAGAGGATCGTAACTATAAAGGCTGTATCTATCTGAAAGTCCCACCACAACTGCTGAAACCCAGGAGTTTGGTGCAAATGAACCATTTAGCTGCATAAAATGGTGATGCAGCAATTTCCACCCAGGAACACAGGTGTCTGACAGGAAGAATAGTTGTGCGTGACTGTGGTGCAGTGACTCAAACTGGGATCTATCTGTGCTTCTGCAAAGGACTGAAATTTTGTGGTGAGGGCAGACAGCTGTAACCCATTATGGAGACATAATCCAGCCCTAATGTGAAGAGGCAACAGGCTTCATGGGCAACTAATGTTGTACTGGATGGATTCTATCCTTGCAGAATGGCCCATTGAAACTCTGAGTTTTCTGCCCTTCTCAGTGTGCAGCCCTAAGGAGCTTTACAGTCCGAGGCATTGTGGCAGAAGGTGCCAAGTGCCATGAGCTGCCCGAGACTTCAGTGTCCCTTAAAAGCCAAAAGCAGAGGACAAAGACGTCAAACCATAATTTCTGCTGGTGGGAAGTAGCTTCTGGCTGAAATTTTCAAAGTCTGTTTTCTTTAAGTCTACAAAAGTGGAGAAGCTGGATCAGCGAGTCTGTGGAATAAGAATCATCCTTCCAAGGCAAAGTGTATGGCATGAGACTCTGGCTCCCGTTCCAGTGTCTAGGTGACTGTCTGCTCACCTTGACACCATTTGCCAGGAAGAAATAATTTATGTTGAGATGCTGTTTGTGAGTGATGATAATAGCTTGATTTTCCCATAGCTTTTAGCTGACAAGCTATGAATTTGGTAGTGTAATTTATAAATAGAAATTGGAATGGGTCTGCAAATTGGTTATTAGATGCATTTTTAGATTGGTCATTACAATGAAGTAGGGAGGTTGAAAGGACTTGTCAAAAATCACAGGATGAATTATTGCCAAAGCCAATAAACAAATCCTAATTTCTTCCTTTGACACATTCATGTGTATGCTGTAACAAATGTACAGAGACAGCTAATGACAGCTAACTGTCAAAAAGCACAATACAGCTCATGTAAAAAATCAGAACACCTTTTATTGTTCACTGTTAGAGAAAATACAGCATACTACACACAGAAACAATGGTGTGTTCATGCGAACACACACAGTATGGAAGGATGTATATCCTCCATGTTTTAGTTATCCAGCTAACCGTTTTTCCAGTATATTTTCAAGGTTACTCTGCTCATCACAATAGACTTTGTTATTGATTCAAACATGTATTCAAGTGTAAAGCGGTCAAAGACGGTTACAAAGCCTAGTAACAAGTGCCTCCATTGCAAGGATGAAAGCAAGGTGCATTCTACTACTGGGAATGCACCAAGAGCATTTCTGAGGAAGAAATAACATTTTTCACGGCTTGTCAGCATACTCCCCAGCCTATTAAAGGGAAGCAATGGATTCCTATCCAGCCCACATAATCTGATGCAGTTTGCCAAAACAGAGGCTTCTTTTTGCAACTGCTGGGGAATCCAGTGCTATGATCCTGGTAGTGATGTCATGGTATCCTTTCTTAAGGCATCTATAAGCATAGGATCTCAGCACTGATCTAATGGGCTGTTGCTGCAGCTAAAAAACAACTGACACATTAAGTTGATTAATCCCTGTAGTAATTCTATTAACATCCTAAATGGAGGTATAACACGGATAAATTTACCCCTCTGCAGCAATGCGAGAGGGAATTGCCCTGGAGAACCTCTAACTAAAGTGTGGCAGGGATGTCTGAGAAAAACATTTTTGTGTTTGTTTTAGTGCAAAATGAAGTGCCCTGATGGGCTGGAAAACCTCCCTGTCTTCTGGGATTTTGAACTCTTCACAGCACTAATAGTGCAGGTGTCCCCTGTGAGAGGGTGATGCGTCAGGGCTCTGACACAGCAGCAATGCTCTTGGCACCCACCCAGCTGTTTGCTGTATGGCCACATTCCTTCTGTCTCTCTCACAGGTATGCACAGTCTGCCTCATCACACTGCTTCTCAAACACAGCATTTTCATCCACCTTTGTGGTTTCCTCTCCTTGTCCCTCCATCTGACCATAATTTATCTGCTTGCTGCTCCCTGTCAGAAGGGCAGCTTTGCCTGGACTCTGTCATTGGACAAAGGACTGCTAAAAATAAGTAACAGAGCAACAGTTTTGACCTATCATTGTGTAAGGAACAGATCAAGAACAGAAATTAGAAATCTCAGTTTTTGTTTTCCTCCTGATTTTCTAGCCTGTGGAGGGAAGGTTTACCTGATACATTAACCATGTTCATAGCCTGTTCCTAGGACAGCTTGATTGCATTGCAGTCCTGTCATTAAGGGCTTCTCAGTATTCAGTGAATCAAGAATCATATCTTTAGATGGAAAGGACCCTCAAGGATCATTGAAATCCAGCTCTTTGCCCTACAAAGGACAAACCCAAGAATCACACATGTACCTGAGATCGTTATCCAAACACTTCTGGAATGATGCTCCCATGTGAAGTTACCTCAAGTATGTAAGCAAAAAAGGCACCCCACAAAACCCTCCTAAGGACTAGACACCATTTTTATAGTCTTCCACAACAGCCCAGGCTCCTGCTGCAGTGTGTTAAGACTATATAGGGTGACTATTGGGGCTGGGGACTGGAGGATTCAGACAGGAAGCCACAGGAGGGTCTGACTAATTTTTCTGCTAATTCAAAGACTGTTGCCACATATGCAGGTGCAGTGATGTGACTACTAAGCTGCAGTATCTCATCTACATGGTTTGTGATTTCCATGTTAATATGCTAAATTTATTCTGTTTGATAGCCCATCCTTTCCTCCCACAGCGGCTGCAATCCCAAGAGATGGAGTAGCCCAGCTCTGTAGTGATCCAGGAGACAGTGGGAGAGAACGGGGAAGGTGTTGTGTGCATGGGATACACACACACACGGGGATTTTATTTCTCTTTCTGCCTACAACAGTTACTCTCCACATTCAGCACAGGGATGAGAAGTCCTAGCAGCCACTTCTTGCCAAAGACTTCTTGCAGGTTCTCCCTCCAGGGCCGGGCTCTTACCACCATTCCTTTCCGCACCTGGTACCGTGTCTGCCCACGCAGGATCAGCAGCATCTGGTGGCAGCAGAAGCCAGCGCAGGCCAGTCCAATCCCAAGCCAGAGGTAGAGCATGAGGATGACAAACATCTCAGAGCTAAGGAGAGCTCCTGCAAACCAAGAGTTGTGAGGAGGCAGGACAATAAAAGAAAGAGCTTAGACACACTTCACATGTAACACAGCTCCAGGAACCAACAAACCACCTGTTTTCTCTGACCACAAGTGGGGTGGTAGGAACAAGCCAGCTGGTTACTCTAACCATATTAAATTATTTCCTTCATAGTGTCTGGTGCAATGGACCTGACAGGGAAATACTAAAAAGATAATGGTCTCTGTACACGTCTCCTTTTGCTTTTAATATGAGGATCTAGATTACTGGGACAAATTCAGCCAGAAGTAAAGCATATCTGTAGGACTCCAGCACTATTTTGAACCATGATTAATTTATTTAAGGATCTACCTGCTCATCACATTTAATCTAAGATTTCTAGGATTTTGAAAAGTGGATCCTACAGCATGTAGATCCTTCTAGAAGCTTTACTGTTTGTATTAACACAAGGCCGAAATATTTGAGATTTCTCTCTCTTTTTCTCTGTCTCTACTATACGAGCATGTGTGTGTGTATACACACACACACACACATATCTATATATGCAAGTTTAAAAAGAAAAATAAATCAATAATGACTTTCCTACCTTTGGGGCAAGGCAGTTTTCATGTGAATGCAAGAAAGAAACAGAAACCTTTCTAAAATACAATCCAAACTCCTTTTATTAGCTGCTGCTAGAATACACAAAATACTTTGAATGTCTGAAGCTTCTAATTCAACTGGTGAGTTTTTAGTATATATTTATGATGAATATATTTGAACAAAAATATTCTGTAGACCCTTTCCTCTACAATGATTTCAGAACTCCTTCTGGAAAATATTAGTATAACAGCAGGTGTCACTGAGTGACCTTTTAGTTCATAAGCAGATCTAAACTCATTAATATAATATTCTCTGTGTGCCCATATGATGTTTATGCACATATTTTGTGTATATTGGTATATTACTAAACACCCATATTTTCACACAGCCATATTTACACAAAGGAAATGAAATGTTGATCAATACTGGTATAAATAGCTCATATCTTTTCTCTGGTTCCTGTAAGGTTTAGAAAGAAAAAAGCTTTCAGACACTTCTGTTCCTCTGGAAGACTTTGGGCCCCACAAGAGCAACTGTGATAGAGCAGGGATTGCATGGACAATGGAGGTGTGCTGCCTAAAAGATGTACATGGGTGCTTCAGGTTTTAAGTTCAATACAAGGGTCACTGGATATGCATCTCTTGCTTCCTGTTTTGCCGTCTGTGAATCCCATCTTTTCCACCTGGCAGTGCTGTAAGTGAGAGATTGGGGCCGGCTCCTCTGAGGATAATTTGTAAGGACACTCACTACAGCCTCAAGCTTTCAGAGACTGTCCTCACTTGAAAAAGGCGCAGGAATCATTCCATTTTCTTCCTAAATGCAATGTCATCTTTCTCTTCTTATTAGATCCCATTCAGCTCAGTGGGCTCCGTATGCAACACAGCAAGAGAAGAACAAGCCCCTTAGGATAATGACAAATCCTCATACCAATTCTGTCAGAATAACTTAATCTACCAGGTAGGAAGCCCCGAGCCAAATATTGGATTCTCTGTCCCTCTTTTACTGGACCAGAGCATGATAGACATTTGCTCTTTCCTACAGCTGATACTGAGATGGGATATGGGGAGAGATATTTTCTTTAGACCCTCTGCAAGACAGCTATAAGTTTTATTTATATGACTTGCTGAAATTCAGCATCCAGGAAGTAATTACCCTTGTTTCCCCTTGAAAACATTAAGCCTGTCTGAGCCATCCTGTTCAGACACATGATTTTTGAAATCTTTTCTTCAGGTTACCTACATAAAGCTTTTTCTGTGATTTCTTTTGTGGGTCCAATCTGATGCGTTTACAATAGTGCTCTCCATTTGTCCCTCATTCCCACAGTCTCTTTTAGTCTCGGATTCTTTTTTGCTCTAAGTGACCCAGGATGATCTCAAGCTTATATTGCCATATATTATCCATGCCAGAAAAGCTGTATTGTAGGCTGCAGTTATGGACTTTGGATCAGATTCTCAAATCCATGCCTGAGTACAGTCTGGGAAGAATGAGCCAGCTGAAAACTTTCCCAGCATGAAAGCAGGGAACACTTTGTTGACATAAGACCAGCAGATTCACCCTTCATCCTCCTTTACTACTTCTGCAGTACAGTGGGCATGATGGAGAAGAAGAAAGATAAAGTTTCTTCCCTGCTATCACAGTTGTCTGTTTGGATCATACAACAGCCCTTAAGTAATAGTTACATTAGCTGAAAAAGACTGTGTGAGTAACCCTTCCAGGTAACTATTCAAGACTGTGATTTGCTTTCCTGAAATGGAGGTTAAATGTGCTGGTAGAAGCCTAGAAGGCCCTTCCTCTCAAGACACCACATGCCTGTATCTTACTGTGTGAGGCAGCAGTTCTCTTCTCAGCAGAACTAGAGGTTTGGTGGGAGCTGCTGGAAGCTGCTGTCTCTCAAGGGTGTTCTCGCTCTTAGCCCTGCACCCAGCCCCATTTTGTCCCACTCAAACACTGCTCACATGCTGTCTTGGCACCACAGTTGCTGACACCAGAGCTGGGGCACTTCAATGTCTCTGCAAATATATGCCAGGACTCACCTCTGTGCACATGAGCCCTCAGAGTCAGAGAAAACTAATTCCTTGACAATCTCCTCCCACATCCCTGCTCTCCCTCCCAGACTGCTGTGCTGAGCAGAGCTTAGGCACAGGGGAAAATCATTCCCAGTGTTTTTAATGCTAGTAAAGCTCATGCAACATTATTTACAAAAATTCTTGTAGCTGGAAAAATGATTCCATAAAAATGTCATGGCTGGATTTCATGTTTATTGTCTCTCAGTGATTACCATGACAAATCTGCTAATTTGCCAAGTAGAGAGATATTTGTTTGTTTTCAGATGGCAACCCTGCAAACCCAGCCTGGAATGTGAAAAACAAGTTGGGGCCTCTCTGGCTCCTGTATCCCCAGCAGTGGAGTCTCCACACTCAGCTCTTAATCAACACTTATGTTGACAGTGCACTAGCCAAAAGAGACTCCCTTCTTACTGAGCTCAGCTGAACCTCCAAAGCTCAAATATATGGGATACCTATTTTAGTCTAGTAAAAGCTGATGTAAGTGTGTGAGGCAGGAGCTGCAAAGGGGGAAATAGCAATTTTCTGCAGTCACTCTCAGGGCAAAGTGACAGCCTACGGTGTCTGCATAATCCCTTCTCTGAGGTCAGAATCTGTTTAACTCTTGGATTTGGACAGAGAAGGGGTTGGGGTTGGAGAGTTTGAGGGTGTGTTGAAAGGTGAAGAGGCAAGGCTTCTTGCTCTGCAAGAGCAGAGGATGAGTTATGGGAGCAAAATCAGGAGAGGAAAGGAGAAGGGTTGTGGAGATTTACAGAAAGGGAGGGAGAGAGGGGAATGAGGAAGAAGTAGAAAGAAGGGTAAGGAATGCTGGCAAGGAGAAGGAGGTATGTGCTTTTGTTGTGGTGCTTTTGCAAAGAGCAGCACAGAGAATTTCCCATCGTTCTCTGTGGACTTGTGTCCCAGACTGGGGTCACAAGACAGGTACCTAATCATGTCACATTAACTCCTCTCTTGGTTTCTGTTGCCTGAACCCCAATTCTCCTGTGCTAGAAGGATGAAAAAATCTCAGTAAGTTTGCACTGCCAGGAGGCAGGAGGTGGGTAACAGTGAAGGTAGTGAGTGGACCTGGATTAAGAGAATGAAGATATATCAGCTGGGATATGGGAAACTTGCAGATTTGTAGGGTACAAAAACCTTCAAGACCCCCCACCTTGACCTGTAGGACAAGCAAAAGATACCCCATACCTGCAGTGAAATCCATCTCCTCTGTCTGATTACAACACATGTTCTGCACAATAGATAGCCCTATTCTATCACCACCAAGTTGGTTATGGGGCATTTCCTAAAGCTTAATGCATTAGGAATATGGCTATGGCTGTAATCTGGAGTGGGTCCCAGCTTCTATTTCAGGTGAAGCAAAGTCTTTTGAGAAGGCTGGCTGTGGCCTCCAAAGAAGACCAGTTGTCCCTCTTGCCCATTTCCATACCACACTTCTACACAGACAGCTATCCAAGGAAGATCAGGTCCCCCCATCCCAGGAGCCCTGAAGGAGGAACATGCTCCTCACCTCTGGGCAAGGAGTCCTTACCTGAGAAGAACTGGCTGATGGAGTGAGGCAGAAGAGTGAGGAAGGCCAGTGGGTCCGCAAAGGACATGGAAAGCGTAGCAGAAATGTAAGCCATGCCTGCCACCAGGGAGTCAAGGCAAGCCAGGGAGGTGTAGAGGCAAAACATGATGAAGTTTCGCATGTTCCTGCTCCCGATGCAGTTCCCTGTGAAGAAACAGTGGTGGTCATGCCTCTGGGTGACTCTGGCACACAGTCTACAGAAGTGAGTGCTGGGCAAGGCCGAGCCAGGGGACCTGCTTCCATCCAGCCAGTCTGCCACTTCGGCTCCTTTGCCCAAGTTTAGGTCCTTGCCCAAGTCCTCGGGGGAGCTCTGGATCACAAGGATGTAGTTGCCCAGGGCATTAGCTGAGAGGAAGAGGAAGAGGGCCCCATGCAGCAGAGCAGGCGAGAAAAGTGGGGTGGTGGAAGGGTCTCTGAACATGCTGGGGATGAAGACAAAGATCTGGAGGACGAAGGTCACTAGGGAGATGCACAAGAAGTAGGCTGGAGCGACAACATTGAGCAACCTGAGAACTAGCATTGCGGATTACGTTCCTGCGGGGGAAAGCAAGGAGAGAAGGAACATCACCGCTCCGGCTGCACACTTCATCCTTCCATTTCCTGCCGGGTCCCGACCGCTGCCTTCGGGAAATGCCCTCCGGGGGCCGCCCTCCCTCGCCGCCGCCCCACGGCCCCAGCCGGGCCGGGGCAAAGGGACAGCCCGTGGGCAGCGACCGCTCCCCGGTTCCCGGAGGAGATACCCCGGTCCCGGCGCCAGCCTCCGGGGAACTTGCAGCAGCGGTGCCCCGGAGGGGCTGCAGCGGCTGGAAAGGGAGAGGCGGCTCCCGCGGTGTGCTGGCGATGTGAGCACTGCTCTGTTCGCCTAGCAGAGTCTCTCTGCCAGGCAGGGTCAGTTTTGGTATTGCATGAGAGGAAAAAAGGTGGTGCTGGAGGATGGGGGAGTGAATTGGAAAGGAGGGGTGGGAGGAGGAGAAGGGGAGGGGGGAGAGGTTGCTCTAATCCACTGCAATACGGATCAAATCCAATGCTCTAATTTATCCCTTAAAGCCACGGATCTACAGATTACCTCTATGACCGCTGCCCTGTTCTGCACGAAATTAGAAAATATACAAAACAGCTGGTCAAGTGCTGTCCGGATGCAACCTGCGGCGCTCGGCTACCGAGCCGGGGGCGGTCCGGCAGCTGCAGCCGCAGCTCTGCCAGGGCACGACGCATCCCCGCCGGACGGGCGGGCACCCCCGACCCCGGGGCTCAGCCTGCATCGTCAGGGCACAGGATAGCCCGGGGGACCACACGCGGCGGGCAGCGAGCTGGATGGGTGGCGGTGTGGGTGCCCCGGCACCGCGAGCACACCCACGCCAGCAGCCCCAAGGACTCTCCAGCTTCGGTGTCTGCAGAGCCCTGGCGGCCCCGGACCCGCCTCGGCCCCGCGGCGCTGCAGGCTTCATGCTGCCACCTTGCAGTCCCCTTGTCCCCAGGCACGGCGGGTGCCGCCCGGTACCGGCGTGTCTGGCGCCGGCGGAGCCGCTGCTACAGCCGACCATGCCGAGAACCCCACGGCAGCCGAACCGGAGCGCAGCCCGGAGTCTGCCCTGTTCTTCCTCTCCTCCTTTCTCTTCCTCGCCCCCTTCCTCTCCCTTCCTGCTCTTTTCCTGTCCCTCTTCTCTTTGCCTCTGCCCCGTGTCTGTCTCTCTCCGTCTCTCTGTCCAATGCCTTGTGCCTGTCCTCGTCCCTGTCCTTTTCAACCCCGGACTTCTCCCCCCGTCTCTATATCTCCCTATATCTCCCTCCCCCGTCCTGTTCTTGTCCGATTTTCTCCCTTCCCGACCCTCCTCGTGTTCCTGCCCCCGCCCCTGCCCGTCCCCGCCGTAGCTGTCCCTTCAGCACCACCCGCACCTGCTGCAGGCCCTTCCGCCTCCCACCGAGCACGACCCGGGCCAGAGGAAGAGAAAGGTGTTCTTGGGCCTCTGAGATTCTGACAAGTCCCACGGGAGAGCAGAAGGGTGGGAAAAGGCATTTTTCTGCCTCAGCCCGCAGAACACCATTCCTTCCCAAAGCGTAGGTGAAGGAGGCAAGGTGAGGTTTGTGTGTGTCCCCGTGCCACGCCAAAGCTGCCCCTGTTGAAAGTAGCATTAAAGTCAAGGGGAAATGTGGGGAGGGGAGTCTCTGCAGGTTCAAAGCCTCCCTTAACACAAGCAGGAAAGGCTTTGATCTGGGCAGGTGATGCCTGGGCAGTAGAAGTAGCCTGGTGCTGGTAGAAGTTTTGCAGACGTGTTTTCTCTCTGACAGCTACACACCCTCACCCCCCTCTGCCCACCCACACTATCCTTGTACTGTCTACACAGGCTCTGTGCACAGCCTCTCCTTCTCCTACACACCTTAAGTGCTGCACCCTCCCAGCTCTGATGAATAGCATCCCTGTCTCCCTCTGCAGATGAGCCACCCATGACAGGAGGAGAGGAGAGGAGAGAAGAGAGCTATTGGGCTGCAGATGTGTCCCTGGACACAGTCAAACTCTGCACTGGTGAAAAGTCAAAGAAAAAATGAATTTTACCTAATCTTAGGTCCTAGGGTTACTGGCCAGCCCATCAGCACAGGCTGTGCTACTCCACGAGAGACTCTCCCTTTGCCTGAAGGTTCAGAGCAAAATGAAAGTGTGTTCATGTCTCAGTTTCTAGGGAGAGAGGACTGGAGGAGAAAGCGGCTGTGCTTGTCTTCTCCACGTGCTCTGGCATGGAAGGTGATGACAGCAACAGAGTGTTCAAGGGTTCTTTATAAGAAATAAGTTTTCTCCCAGATATCTTTTGTGGTTCACCATTTCTGAGAAAAGCCATGCAAATAACACAAACAAGTGCAAACCAAGCCTTTAGGCACTGGAACTGCAGTGATGAACAGCTAAGAGACACCTCTGGCAGAACTGAAGGGGAAGCTGCTCAGAACCAACCTAGTTTTCACTCCCACCTCCCTCATTCTTCTGTCACGACTACTGAGAATAAAAAATCCTCCAATATTCCCTCAACTCATCAATTTAAAGTAGACTGAGCCTTGCAATAGAGATACGTGACCCAGTCTAGGTTTTATCTTTAAATAATCAGACAGTGTTTTCTCCATATTTTAACAGCTTACATCAAAATAATAATAAAAAAAAATTACAGAGAAATCTTTTCATGTCATGAAAGACTCCCAACTGTAGGGACTGCATCTCATGAAAGACATTAAGCCTGCCTGCGTAGGGAACATCAAAAGCTGCAGCCAAAGTGAGGGAAGGGAAGGGAAGGGAAGGGAAGGGAAGGGAAGGGAAGGGAAG